>JAEIGI010000012.1:2400000-3600000 GCA_018903615.1 Drosophila neocordata | reverse complement strand
TAATTTGCATTATTTATTATATTAAACAAACAATTTGCTAAGTTTAAATTATTGTTCCTTTTTTTTATTATAATATTAATTTGATTAGTTTTGAGAGAATCTAGTTCAGATGTCAATAAGACCGATCCGACTATATTCATTGAATTCTGAAATCGAAATCAATGTACAAAAGTTTTAAAATTTTAAAAAACTTTCTAACAATATTTTTGTTTGTGTGACGAGAATTTTTATATTCCTTAATGAAGCGACGTTTTGTTTAAATTATTTAATTTTTAACGTGTTTTCCAGAATAACCTGCAATGGCAATATCTATATTGTTTGTTGAAAGATATATAGATGGATTTATTCAATATTTATTAATATTGATTAAATTTCGAAACTTGAATGTAAAAGAACATTTTTAACAATATTTTTTAAGCTTTTTTTCCAAGTTTTTCCACGATATGAAAATATAAATTCATTGTGAATTAGCAGCTTATCACATTCGATCCAAGTTATGCTTCTATTTGCCTTTTGTCATCTTAAGGTCAAAATATTTTTAGACAAAAGGAAAAGGCTAGCTTTATTTTGTTTGCTGTTAAAAAACTATTGGCCAAAAAGGGAAAATACTTCGACAAGTTAAGGTCGCTCTCAAGTCTAATTCTAAACTCTTAAAGGTTTTTTTTTTCCAAATTTTCATTAAATGGCTTAGAGGTAACTAAGATATCTGTTGATATTATTGTTCTCACCTTCATTCAAATCTAAATGGACTCTATTTAGCCCCTTTGTAGAACTAAAAAACTTTGGTTGGCTACCGTTGGCCACAATTGCATTGAAAGCCAACAGCATTTTCCGTTTTAATTCGCTGCCTAACTATAAAAACATGACGTTTAGCTTTTTTTTTGTTTTTCTTCTTCCTAGTGTTTTTTGTCAGATACATTTTTTTTCTAGCGATAGATTGAAAGATATGGTTTATATAAATTGTTATTTTCACAGGCCAGAGCAGGAATGAACTTTAGTTGGAAGTCATGGTATGCCATCATATGGTATTTAGGAGCCTTCAGGGTGCAGCTGCAAGGCAAGTTGGTCGATTCGATTGCTGAAGGCTGATAAGATTTGACAACCAACACATATCGGACATGTTGGTGGAAGAAAAAAAATTAAATAACAATTAATAGCTTAGCACCCACAAAACTGAAAAGTGCAGCAGATTTCGCATGGCTCAGGCGATAAATTAAAACTAAAATAAAACAAAAAAAACTTGGAATAAAACCACAACAAGATGTGGAAAAGTCTTGTGCCCAGAGAGTCTTGGTCTCTTTTCTGATAAGTGGATGGCGATTAGAGGGAGGAGAGACTCGTCGAATGTCTGGTTGTACATGTTTCTTTGCGGCGATTTATGTTGGCGGCGATAGAGCGTAAAAGTGAATGTTCAAAATGTGGTGACATGCATTTAAGATACTCTTGGTTATAAATTATGTTAATTTATGGCCATCTCACTCGCATTATATATATCTCTCACTCTCTTTTTCTTCGAATATTCACAACAACAGATATGTAATAATGTCAAATCTATCTTTTTATCGATGTTTAATGTAGCATAGTCACTTTTTGTCACGAAAAAAAAACGAACATATTCTTATTCAATTTTTAAAATTGAAAACCAATTAAAAGTGTGTGCATAATTTTGTTTAACAACAACTGATTCTCAAGCTCACTTTCAGCCCCATCGAACCATGTCCGGCAATGTTCTTAAGGGCTCATAATATATAGCATGCCTTGTTGCTTTTGTTGTTTATGAGCCACAAAGAAAGGGAGAGAGAGAGAGAGAGGGGGAGAGATGAGGTGTATGAGAAACTGAGTGAAAATGCAAAAGAGAGAGATACGCGCCATTAAGCGGCTTTTTCGAGCGTTTTTCTTTACCCTACCTCACTTTCCTTTCGCTCGTATACGCAAAACAAAACTTTTTCTCGCGGCCTTTTGTGAGCTGTAAACAAAAAGTCCTCGAATCATGCAAAAGGAATATTAACCTTTTGTATATCGAACAAGCTATATACCCTTACAATGCCTTAGCAATATTTTCAATTAGATTAATAGTCTGAGTTCGGCTATTTGGTGAACTGAAATACTTTTTCCAAGTATGTTAAATATAAATAAATTAAAAGCCACGTGTAAATATAATTATTTAACGTAACAAAAAACATTAAAATTTATTATAAATATCAAAAAAAATTATGAAAAATTAACTTTAATTGTTACGTTCATTGCTCCAATATAGTTAAGTATTATAACAAACTAAAAATTTGAGAATAACTTAAACAATAATTTTTAGGTGCAGTAAAATGATTTAATTACTCATTTCAAAGTCCTTTTCCCAATTATTAAAAACTTTAATTTGAATTAAACTTTTTATTATTATTTTAACGTATAACTTGATTGTTTACAACAAAACTCGATTGGCTTTCAAAATGTCTTCTCTAATATGTTTTAGTTTGTGTTTTCCAAAAAAAAAATTGCGAAAAAGAAACAGTTAAATAGCCTTTTTTATGGCACTATAGATATATATTTTTTTTATCGTAATATCAATAAAAATTATTGCTTGCGTCTTACCTTGTTACGTATGAAAATAATTGCAGACATATTACGAAATTTTTCAATTATACAATTTGATTCATAAAGTTTACAATTTATAATTTACGTTTACGTTTTAAATTCATTTATATCAATAAAGTTTTTATGGTTTGTTTTTCTGGTTAAATTTATATAATAATAAAAGTGGTTTTCACTTTATAATCCCAATTTTATATATGTTAGGTATATACCTATATATATAATTTTTATATTTTGTTCAATTAATTAAATATAATTTTGAATTTATGTCGTTGTTCTTGCAACTTCTAATATTTATTAAAAATAATTAATATAATTTAAGATAACATTTATAAATTTTTAAATATTTTTATTCTGCTTATATTTTTTATAAATTTTTTAATTTGTTACTTTAAATTTTTTTTAATACATTTTTATTTTAGTAATATTTTTTATGTTTTTCTTTTTTTTAAATATTCTTTATTTTTCTACCTATTTTAATTCCTCAACTTTTTTTTTCAAATTCAAAATAATTTAACTATATATTTATAAATTCATTGTTAAGTTTAGAAGCAAAGAAAAGGATTTATAGAGATAGAATATATAAAGATTATTATTATAAATTTAGATTATAATAGAATTTATAAATTATAAATATAATATATATGAATTATTATAGAAAAAACATAGATAGTGAAATGATATTTGTTCACAAAATAAAAGTTCTGTGTAACAATAGAAAACCCAAACAAAGCGTTTAAATATTATTAGCCAAGGAAAATGAATATAGAAGAAAAAAGCTTAATTAAAATAATAAAAGTAATAGAAAGAGAATAGAGCATAACAAAAAGTAAAAAATAAAATACATATTGGTTAGATAGTTGGTAATTTCATATATTAAATAAAATTTGTAAAAAAAAATGTTCGTGGCTTCTTTTAACCATTTTCTTATTAAGATACATTTTTGCTTAACTTTATGCAAACATATAGATATATCACTTTATATATTCTCTTTACCCTTTACTCTATCAGGGTTTCTCTGTAGTTGGGAGTGTATCTCATATGTTTGCTAACAATTTTCACTGGCTTATGCTTTGGCTATGAAACGATACGTATCCGTTTTTCCCAGTTGCCCTGTATATAACCCACAGTCATCCTTTTTGCCCTGCATTGAACTGTAAAATTGTGCAATTTTCAATTTCATAAAGTTGCGCGGTGTTTTCGTTTGTTTTTACACCAACACGAAGGGGTTGGAGTAGGCAAAGGGAAAGGCAACGTAGAGCGAACCGTCCAAGGAACTTTGAATTATGATTATCGTGAACACACACACACACATATATATATATATATATATATACAAACAAACATACACTCAGCTGGCACACATGGAACAGGAGCAAACTGCGGCGGACAGAACCCGGAGCGGAGCTGTTGCCCGACCACGCACTCAAGTGCAGTTAATTTAATTTTGTGCAATTTATTTTGCGCAAAACTTTGCACAACAACAACAACAAGAACAACAACAACAACAGCATTCAAGAGAAAATTTCCCGCCGTGCGTTGTTTACTTTTCACTTTGTAGTTTTGCATTTTGCCGTCAGAGTTTCGCAAAATAAATTTTTCCTTCCTCATACTTTTCCGTCCCCCTTTCATCTCCTCACCACTAACTCGCCCTATCATCTCACAATGGAAAGTGGCAGAATTTTACCATACTTCAGTCCATTGCCTTTCATTGTTGATTTTGTAAATAAAACATAATTTTCGTAAAATGCCGCTAAACAATTTCCAGACAATTGCCACTGATTTGGCACAGTTTTTCCACATTTTCCATTTCACTTTTCATAAACAAATATCACAATCATTTTATTAGTTGAAAACTTTTCAAATTGTAGAAAAGAAAAAAATGTTTTTTTTGTTCGATCGGCTATATATGTATTTATATATATATTTTGAAATTGAAGTTAAAATATGCAGTAAATTGAATACCTAAATATATTTAGAAAACTTATTTTTAAAAAAAACTTATTTTTAAAATTAAATATATAAATCAGATAGTTATATAGTAATAGATCGTAAGTCAGTTCGAAGAAATATTTCATATCCTTTACCCAAGGCAAAAGAAGCCCAAATAGAGGAAAAGTTTACTTTGTATAATAAAAAAAAAAACATTCAGTATAATTTAAACTAAATATAATTATATTTGTCCTTCAGTAATAAATAAAGTTTAAAAAAATAAAAATACAATTTTATAGGAAGTTTATCTAGTTTTTATAAGATGCAAAAAAAGAGAATAAAATATTTGGATAAATTAAAACTAAATTAGTTCACAGAAAAGAAATAAAAGTAAATACAAAAGATTTTGAAATTAAATTTAAATAAAATAAAATTAAGTCAAGCAAAATATAAATATAAAAGCTTTACGGATTGGATTAATAGATATTATTGATTAGTTGTATCTTTAATACGATTTAAAAGTAATCTGTGACCAAAAATAAATTGATTTAGATATCTTCTATTGGGAAAAATGTATGAATATATCTATATATAGGTATATATATATTCCAGTAAATATGTATTTTTTTTTATTGAAAACATGCTTAAGCTCCATCGATCAAAATAAACGCAACAGTTGATAGTTTTTTTTTGGTCTATTCGGTTTTTTCTGTTTGTTGTTTTCTTTTCTTTAATAATTAAAAATAATTTATGTGCCGCAATATGTCATGGGCGTAAATGTAAATCTTATGGAATGGGTTACGCGGGGCGTGGCATGCCTTAAGAGGTCTCAGTTGAATGATTGCAACAATTTACTGCCAAAGTTTTCTACGTCTTCTTCGTTTTAGCTGTTAATTTTTTTTGTTTTTTTTTTTTTATTCTTCTAGCTGTCTGTAGATAATTAAGCAATTGCGTTTTTTGGTCTAAATGAGTTTTTAGAACTGCAAAAATTGGTTGGTTTAGGGGGAGAAAAGAGTTAGAGACACGGGCACATAAATATTTTGTAGTGGAAGTTCAACTTGAACGAGGGTTGTTGGCAAATTTATGATACAACACTTTATGGCTAAAACTTACAAACGTTATTTAAAAAGAGTTATGGATTAAAAGGAAAGCATTTACTTGGTTAACGGTTATGAGTTTACTGTAACATAATTTAGTTAAAATATTTAAGTACCGTAACAAACTAGTTTATTATGTTAATTTATTGTTGAATTTATATAATTAATCAAAGTTGTTAGTGTGAAAAAAAACTGTCAATCAATTGACTACAATGAAGCTTAAATTCTGAAAATTTTAAAAATTATTTTTGGATTCAAGGTGAAGTTTTAAATGAGTCTTTTAGAATAAGTCGAAAAGAATTGAAAGCCATAGAAAAAATATTAAAAGTAATGAAATGTAATTGTTTATTGATTGGGGATAGAAATTTTTGAAATTACCTCTTAGGTTGGACTATTGAGATTTATCAACAATATATTCTCAAAAAGGAATAAAAATATTATTAAAAATAATTTAACACATATATCAACATTTTACTATATTGAAGTTCGTTGATATTAAGAATAATTGCATTGAAACAAATTGTGCTTTCGAAACTATAATTTCATAACCAAAATAAAGGGTCTAGGATGAGGTCTATTGTTAGAATTTTTGACTATAAAGTATTAAGGACATGAAGCAGCTTAAAAACAGTTTCACTGTTAGGCAAAGGCTCTTAGAATCCACGTGAAAATATCTGCAGTATGACTTTAGATAAACATTATTTCCCTTAAGCTCTATTAAAGTTCCATTTACTCATTCAATTTCTAAAAAAAAAAACTTTAAAAAGCTAAAAGTTTCAAACTAGCTTTTATGTTTTATAGATGAAATATTTCAAAACTTTTCCTTTTACTTCATAAAAGAATGAGGAAAATAAAAAAAATATATATAAATTTTGCCAGTACTAATTTTAAAACTTTCAAACATATAAAAATATATAATAAATTGTATGAAAACAAAGAGTTTTTACTCATTTAACATTATTAATTTTCAATTAAGACCTGATAAAATTTATAAAAACTTAAATAAAATCGCTAAATTTATATAAATATAAAAAAAAAATTATTGGTTTATAGAAAATAGTTACAGAATTAGTTATTCCAAATCTTTAAACTATATAAACAACCCTCAATTTGAAGGCAGTTGTAAAAGAGCAAAGTGAAAGAGAGCTAAACTTGAGATCTTTTTTTGATGTAAAAGATGAAAAAGACTTGCTTGTAAAATGAAACTACAATGCGCTTTAAAACACAAGTAGACGAGAAGATGGGCCCAAGTATCCCATATCTGCAGATGGCGCGATAGGGCCAAAAGACAAGTATGTCTTGGGAAACGGGAATGGGAATGGTTACAGGGAATGTGGGGGGGAGTTTGTGACCTTTGTCTAGTTTTCCCTTTGGTCCATGCTCAGTTAGCTTTGACTTATGGTGCTTAAGCACTGACTGATTGCATCTAATTATTCACTGAATGATAATATTGTTGATATTTGTGGAAGCAAGCAAGAAGATGATGATGATGATGATGGGCATGGTCATTGGCATGGGTATGGGGTCTGAAGGCTGATGACGATGATGATGATAATGATAATGGCCAATGTCTCAACGACCTATTCATGACCCTTTCGCGGTCTTCTTGGCCTCAAGTGGAATTTCATTTGCCAGCTGCCGTTCGACAAAGCAAAAGAGATGAGATAATTGCGCTTTTCCCATGCATTCTCAACAGATTGATGGCAAATGGAAATTGAGTTGGTGAAATGTATCTCTTTTGTTTTTTTTTTGCTTTTCTTAAGTCTTTTGTTTTCTTCTTAATTAATTTATGCCTCACCATTTGACAGGTGAGGAATTTTCCTATTTGATTTGTTTTAATTTTGGTTTTTTTTTGGATTTGAGCTTTTATTCAATGCCCTTTTACCCTCTCCCTCTCACTGAATCTTTGTTTAACATAAGCGAAATATATCATTTTAATTATGGGTTATTTTTTATACGGGCCAGGCAAAATGATAGAGGCGGAAAATGCATAAATTATATTGAAAAGATCTTGCCAGAGATATGATTTATATGCTTTCATAATGCTCATTTTATAACCATATAAGAAAAATATATTTAATGTATATATTTTCTCTATTTTCATTCCAGGAACTTGTAAACAGGCTTTGGGCATGGAATCTGGCGTTATAGCTGATTTTCAAATAACTGCCAGTTCGGCACATGATATGGGCAATGTGGGTCCCCAGCATGCTAGGTAAATTTTGAATATGAAATTTAAAATAAAAGAAATTGAACAACTAATATTAACTATAGAAAGCTGGCAATGGGTTAACCTAATCAATAATAAAATTTTGTTTAAATTTTAAGTTCAAAAATGAAATGAAATTAGGAAATTTTAGCTTATCTCATAGTAACTTATATTTGGTTCTAACAATTTGTTTTTTTTTCTTTTTTTTTTATTACATACTTTCCATGGAAATGATACGAAAAAGTTGTATTTTTATGGCTTGTTTTGTTTCCGGCTAACGAAAACTTTTAGCCAAGTTGTTTTCCTTGTTGTTGTTTGCTTTGTGGACACATTGTGAAAATTATTTTAGTGCCTCATAAAAAAAAGAAAAGAAATGACAGAAAAGAGAAATGTTTATATGTGAGTTTATTATATATGTATGGGCACATTATATATTCATGATCCTTGGCCCTTGTCATTCGTGTTGTTTTTGGTCTTGCTTTGGCTAAATAATTACCAAAGCCACATTCCAGGAATTGTCCGCGAAATTTTTCATATGCATGTGTAAATGTGAGTGTGTATCTGGCCAAAGATAAATCGGGAAATGTATTTTTCTTCTCTCTCTCCTCCTCTGAGCTGCTTTGACTCATTTTTGTGAGGCAAATAAATGTCAGCAAAATATAATGTGGCCATAAGTTGTATCATTATTTTCAATGTGACTCTGTAAATTTGCATATGTTGTTGCTGTTTTTGTTATTCTTGTTGTAGTCGTTGCTGATGTATTTTAATTTATGTCATTTGTGTGTTTGCCTTGTTTCTGGTCACAAATGACATAAAGGCATTTAAACACGCCATAAAATAATTCATAATAATAATTTTCATGTACAAACACACACACACACACACAGAGTTACAGGATATAAGAATCTTTTATATAGTACAAAAAAAAACCATGTATTTCTCTACTCCCACCCTGCCCGCCCCACCTTGGGCATCATCATCATCATCAACCATCAGCCATCATATAAAACAGTTTTTATAGGAATGGGGGCTAAATTTAATGGATGTTTCTTGTTTATCATTTCAAGTTAACCATCAAATGACACGTGTATAAGTTGGTATTCATACTTATATATAGTCTCCTTTTGACTTTTACATAGAGAATTGTGAAATCTGAAACCAAAGTTGACAAACAATTTAACCAGGTAACTAGGTAAAATTTTAGTCACAAAAGTGATTCTAATTTCATTTTGTTGTCAAATGAAAAGTATTTAAGGGAAAACACAAGAAAAGTTTTTCTTTTTTATGATGTTTTTTCGTACATGGCCACTAGGTTATTTTTAAATAATTAAATTTTGTAATTTTTAAAGAAGATACAATAACTGTTTTTCCAACCATTTTTATGACACCAGATCTTATAATCAACTTTAGTACAGACTTGCCATATATTTATTTGATTCGTTACACAAACTCTGAGGAATTTCGATCTATAGTTGATAAGTCCAAATATAGAAAAGCGTAATCAAAGAAACTTAAATTCAAATGAAATCAAAATTTAATATTACAACCTTTTGTTTTGGCTTGTGAATGAATAAAAATCGCTTTGTCATTATGTTTTGATTTAATTTCACTTTAATTCAGAAAGTTTCATAATCTACCTAAGGAAAATAATAACATTTTTTTAATTTCTAAGCTTTATTTTATAACAATTTGATATGTGAATAGATTGACCTAATTCTGCTAAATACAAAAGGTGTGTAGCAATATTTTAATCAATTGATTTTATTGTTCATTGTATTTAATTTCGTTTTTATTGCAAAGTTTATTTTCTAATACTTAAATGTATTTTATTTAAGCTTTATAAAAGCAGTTTAAAAAAATTAAAATATTTTTTTTTATTGTCAGAAAGAGAATTATCTATAATTTAACTCCCTTTACATATATTTTTGTACTTTTCTAAACATAATAAAGAAAGCTAAAAGAGTATAAAACAATTGATTTTCTTTATTATTAAATAATTTCAATTTTTTTTTGCAGCAAATATTTTAGTAAATTAAAATCAATTCAAATGATCAAAAAGTGAAAAAATTATAAGAGACCGAGACCCTATAAAGTGTTTTTTTTTTCTGTAGACATGGCATTTGAGACTTGTTTTCTACATGTTTATAAAAATTGTCAAATATTAAAGGTTTTTAAAATTAAAGCTAAAATATTCGGAATTTCGATTATCCGATTATAGGTCGGAACAAGAGTCTTTAAATTTAAATAAATAAAAGTCTTTTAAAAGAATATTGAATTTTTTTTCATTTATAAATAGTAGTTAATAAATATTGATATATAAATTAATAATCGAAAAACACGTACATATTGTTTATATATATACATATACTTTTACCTTTAGAAAATAAGAAAGTATCTATTCCAAATGCAAAAATTCATTTTCCAAATATACATTTACTACCTATTTCGTTTTAGGTAAGACATTACCTTTTGGCTTTCGAATTTAAATGCATTCTATTTTTATGACTTTAAGATTTTATTCATATTTTCTCATTTAAAGATAAATGACCCCCAATATAAGGTCACTAGAAATCTTCATAAGAAGGGTGGAATCGAGGAAAAGAATGGGGAGAGAACTTACCTAATGACATGTACAGACAAGAAACAAAAATGTAACGAAACGAATTTGAGCTAAAACCCAAAAACGAGCAACAAAAATATTGATTATAATGTCAATGTCGCATGGAGTTGAAGTCGAAGTTGTAGCTGCTCCACCAAAGCAAAAAGGATGACATAGAGAGAGAGAGGGAGTGAGAGAAGAAGAGTGGGAAGGTATGGAAGGGCAAAGCGCATAAAAATAAAAGAAAAGCAATAAAATTATGCAAAGTCAACAGAAAAAACGACCACGACCATGAGGGAACGACAACGATGAGGACAACAACGTTACTCTGGTACCCTGGTACGTGTTGACGGTGAGGCTACCAGCAAGAAAAATCCAATCCAATACCCATACCAATTTCTTTAAGTTGAACCAACCCAATACAAAACTCCAGCCATGGCTCCGGTGAGCAAAACAAATGTTTGGTAGTAAAAATGTCACACATGGCGTTTTGCATGTGGCGCCCGGTATGCCATAGAGCCAACTAAGTAATGTAGAGAGAGGGGACATGGTGGAAATGTGCGTGCCCGAGCCTAATGATGCCCTCTGAGGAAGAGAGAGGTAGGGCCCACATACAGTTTTACGTTAAACATGCGCCAAAGTCATATGAATTTTATTACAAAATGAAAAGGTTTCAGGTCCTTCATTTTCTTCTCACTCTACTCCATATATGAAGGGGATGGGGGTAGGGCGAAAGTGAAATGAGCATTTCGGAAAACCTATGGAAGGGTTAAAGTCTTAAAATGTAAAATTTAAAGAGTTTACTTTGCTGGCCGTGTGTTTTCCTTTTCGTTTTAAGATTTATAGCATGCTTTTAGGCCACTTGGCAAAGTTACCACCAAGTCGAAACTTATTACCGTAGCCTAGTTTTTCCTATTCGCCTTGTTTTCTTTTTTTTGTGAAAATAAAACAACAGTAACAAGAAAAACAAAGGCCAAATTATGCCATAGGCATTCTTTATGAGCCTTACGTGACCAAAAACTCTTTGCCTAATTTTAGTTTAGTTTAGTTTGGTTTATTTTTTTTGTTTTTCACTTGATTTGGGTGAGGGGGTTTTGTATTCTTTTTGTTCTTGCGGCGTTTTTTGGGGCGGTGGGGTTCTTTCTCAGGCAATAAAGTTGCCAAGGTGGTAAATGACAATGTGCAAGACGATTCATTCATTCCATTCAGTCATTCATTCATTCCATTCACCCATTCACAACCGGCAACATGGAAAGTCCATATTCATGCGTGAATTTTGATGGATGGTTGTCTAATGAAAATATGCGATCCGCTATATATATGTATCTATATAGCTCTCTCTCTCTCTCTCTCTCTTTCACAAGGTCTGGCTCTGTCATTCTCACGCATCAGAGAACTTCAGGCAGTGTGCGTATGTGTTTGGCATAAATTTTTGACAGTTGAGTTATTTTCGACATTCGCCAGGGACTAAACCATTCCATTCGCATCGTGCGCCTAAATGTAGGCTACACATAAATTGTTGGCTCGGTTTTCTTTTTTTTTTTTTTTATTTTCGGCCACCGCCTCCATCTATCTGCTTCTTGCTTCTTTCCCTTTGAGTTAGTTTACTTTTGATATAAGGTTTACTTGTCGAAAAAGAGAGGGAAAGAGCAAAATTGCTCGGTCCTAATAATTGGCAAGCATTTCAGTTAAGTGAATTTCTGTAACATACTTGAATTCAGTGAATTATGTTTTTGGAGAGCGAAAATCAAGTGATGGAAAGTACATACATTCATATAGACATGCGGGGTGTTATGGGGGAACTCTTTAAATTGCTTAAATTTTTCAAGTTTAAGCGAAACAGTATTCATAAATGGTATTGTTAGAAGTGAAAATTCCATTTGAATACATTCAGATTTAGTCTATAGAACAGTTAAAATATAATTTCAATATATATTGAAAACCGAAACAATTTAAACTGAATCCTTTAAAATTTTACCAGACTAAACAATTCTCAATATTATATCTCTCATAATTATTTTGAACAAAAGTCTAATAATGAATTATTTTCACTTTATATTATCCATTTATACAAATATTTTTTTAATATATTTTTTTAAGACTTTTAGGCAATCTCAGAGCAAAAATAAAAAATTTCTTTTATTTAGAAAATTTTTATTCGTTTTTTAACTTTGTTAACGTAATTTCAAGCAACATAGATACACTTTTTTTCGGCTTTTCCCTTCATTTTCTGGTTAATTTCAGGGCAAACTAAGAGAGCAGAAATGTTAAATGCATTTTGTTTTTAATACCTGCTGAGAAATCTGTATGAGTAATTTTTATTTTCAAGGATGTAATGTTCAAGCATATGAAATGAAATTGTCAAAAATAATATTTTAATTAATTTGTTCTTTATCATTAAAATTAAATTCAAAGAAAAAAAAATTGTATTTTAATAAATACAAATTAACCTGTGGTTTAAGACGATTTAGTACTTTGTGTTGTATTTTTTTTTTTGCATAAGTAGTGAATTGTCATTAAGTTTTCCTCCTTATATAAATTTTTTTCAGCTTGATTATTATTTATTGACAAATTTATTTGTATTAAAAGTAAAATATTAAAACACTTCCCATAAAAGGTCAAGCTACTATTGTGTTCCAAATATAATTCTTATAGAATAGGTGTATGTATCCTTAATTATCAACAATTTATAAAACCAACTTAGCTATTGCTTGACCTTTAGATTTAATATAAGAAACTGTCACAGTTACATCCTTCCTGTCATATATAAAATTCGTACTGAAATCACTCAACCTTAAGAAAAATATTACAAACAAATAATTTCTCATCTAATAATAATAATTTGTGCACAAGAAGCATATATATAAATATATATATATGACAGACATTATTCTTTAGTGATTATCGAACTTTGACCTCAAATATTACAAACTCTTAAGCCAGTTCTGGCCAATCTCTGGACGATCATTCAGCCAAGCGTCACTGATTAATAAAGTTAAATGACTTATAAGTCCATTAAACAAAACTTCTTCATTCTAGCGTAAAGTACAAATACCAGAAAGAAATTAGCGTAGTCCTGGCAAAAGAGAAGACAGAGAGAGAGAGCAAGAGAGTGATGGCAGAAGGAAACAGAGCCAAAAAATAAACCCAAAAATAAAATAAGAAAAACGAAAACGAAAAATAGAAAAGTTTTGCACGTCTGCAACTGATTGAAATACACATAAGAAACGGAAAACAATTGCAAACATTTTCTCTCAATACACTTACCAGGCCAAAGGCGAAACGGGGGGAGGTTAGAGAGAGCGGCATCTACTAAAATCTGATGGGAGCTTAACATGCAATAAGCAGAAATCAATTGACCCATTTGGTTTATGTACTGGAAAACAAAATCCAAAAGAGAACTCTAACTCTGCCAAAGGCCAGCAAAAAAAAAACTCTGAAAATGTTCAATGGAAATATACAACAAAGAGTTCACATTGTTTTCACATTATAATGACAGTATCAAATCGGAGTATCCAAATCACTGTAACTTACAGATGTGAGAATTGCTAAAGCTGCTGCATTTCATATGCCCAAATGCACATAACTAGGAAAATCAAAAATCAAAAAAACGGAAGAAAAATCCCAGCAGAAAAAAAACCGTACAAAACTTTTTGTGCACAAAACTAACTTACAACGTTTTGCCATCAATGGAAAGTTCAATTGTGGCAAAAGTAGAAGAGGGAGAATTGTATGTATGTGTGAGGGAGTGTGAGCATGGGGGTGGGGGGTCAGTGTCAAAGTCAATGTGAATGCGACCAAATGTCAATGTCGGCTCAAGATAATGTCTGTGTCAGTCAGACAGAAGACCCATAAACTAAATGGTATGAGGATTTTTTGACTAGAGGCCAACGGTGCGTATGAGCCAAAATGACTAGCAATTCGGTTAGAATTTTTTTTCTCTTTAATTTGGTTTTTATATAAGAACTTTAAGATAAAGTGTTGCAATTAAATGAATTACAGTAATTTCTTAAAAAAGAAAACTAGAAGAGTAAATTAAGTTAAATTTTAAGTAAATATAATTTCTTTAAAAACTTTGAGCAAATTCAAAAATTCAATTAAGTTAAACGGAAATTAGGTCACATATACTACAGATGATGCATAGAAATATGAGAAGTGAATTGTGTGTAAATTTTGATATTCTTGTTTGCTTAATTGTATTTTTCCTTCTAATTAGAATATCACAATTTTTTTGTCAAATACGTATGTACGTGTGTGTGTGTGTTTAGTTTATATGCATGTGTCCTTGTGGCAGCCTTTATATGAAACTTATTTACATATATTTGCAAAAAATATTTATCTACACGTTTGATAAATATTGATAACTTCATTTGTTTTTAAAAGCTTTATTAAATTTATTTCAAAATATTTAATTTAGAGAACTAGTTAGTAGATTGGGGATATCAACATTTATTGGTTAAGACAAACGGAAAAGAGCAGAAAAACGGGTTAAAATCAGTCATAATTAGCAACTTATAGGATCATGCAAGGATACTTCTGTAACTAGCTAGACTTTCAATTTATCACGCCAGGATACTTCGTTTTTGGTTTATCTGGATCTTCTCATCTGCTCCTAAACAGCTGCTACAACAACCTATCTATAATCATCTTTATACAAATTTCTTGTTTAATGGCCATTATTCCGTTTTAAAATATCTTTAACAACTTTTAGCTTAACAACTTTTCAAGTTTTTGATCTAGATTTAAAATGGTCACTGCAAAATTTTATAGTTTATATCTTGAAATTGTTTTTCATAATATTTAGTAAACAATTTTGTTGCCGGTTTTAGTTGGGGAAAGACTTTCACATCCATCATGATATATCTTCCACTCGTATTTCTTGGAATTTTTGTTTGTGTGCATTTGTTTTATGTTCATGAACTTGGAATTTTGTGAACACTTTGCCTGCTGGCACGTAAATCTACATACATACTTACATATATGTATGTAGTGGTATATGCTATATGTAAGTATATATACATAAAGCAATAATGAATATAACCAACAGTGTGCGTTTTTAATAAATGAAATTAATAAAACATGTTGTCGTTGCGTAACAGAAAAGCTTTCCATAGTGTTTGTCCTTGCTATGGCAGACTCCGCTCACCATTTCAATCTCCTTTTCATGGTGTCTCTGAATTATTAAATAAAGTCGAGCAAGTTTCATTTGATTAAATTAAGTGAAGCAGAAATGTGTAAGAGTGAGAGAAGAAGATTTAAATTGCCTCAAAAACAAACCCAAATCAATGCCAACATTGAAAAATTGTTACTAAACAAAAAAAAAAAAAAAAAATGAAAACCCTTAACATTCAATAAAATGTTATAAATAATTCAATAACGTAAGAAAGCAACAAATTTATGTTTCAAATACGAGTCGAATCGAGGGTAATAATCAATGTAAAAGAAATGCCAAACCGTTATCACACCAAATACTTATATATATATATATATATTATATATATAGGATTCCAACTCTCTTTCTCTCTGATGGTTTGTGTGTGTGGCCTTAAATCATAAAAATTGACTCATTTGTAACATAAAAAGCACATTAACACATTAGGCGAGGCATTTGTTAGGTATATAGAAGGAAGAGGAAGATTGGGGACGGAACTGATGACAGCTGAAGCGAAACAAAATCGAAAACTGGCCCGAAATGGTAAGAGAATTCCCAAAGCCAAAACAGAACTAGCAGCAATCAGAAGAAATGATACAGATATACATACATATATATACACACACAGATGGAGATACAGATACAATATTCGCCCCCCCCACACACACACACACACATAGCATAAAGCGGGGGAGGAGTAACAGAGCAGAGAGCAATCAATTGAATCGGGCCGACATTAAGGCGCGCCGAAAAACCAAATCAAACATTAATGCAATAAAATGGAAAACGCGTTAACGAACAATTGCTTCAGTGGCCAAAACAAAAACCTGGCATCTGCCGCCCCGCCTGACTGAGCACAATCACGAACGGTTCCCTATCCTGTTCTAAGGCCTAAAAGTAGACTATGCCACAGATAGAAAACTGACTAAGTGAGCGACAGCCACCACAAAAATGAGAGTTGAGGCAACTCAACCACAATGGGTAAATACAAGGTGGGATTTTGATAAGTGAGCAAGCATTGAAGAAGTTGGAATCGGAATTGGTTTTCCTTGTTGGAAGATTGTGGGGAACGGTATAGATATACGTCGTGTGAGAGTTTAAGAACTTGGGGGCTGACTTACAAATACAACGCCTAATGCGGCAATTAAGGGGTGGAGAGAAGCAAAAATAGGAAAGGAAACAATGGCAACAAAAGGTGTTTTGCTCTCCATTTTGTGGCCAAAAAAATGTTGTACACATCTATGCAGATTACAAGACATGAAGCTCTATATATATATATATATATGTGTGTGTATATATGGGATAAGTATTTATATACTTATGAGTGTTCTTAGATATATATCTGAGCTGATTGTTCTTGAATGGCATTGAAAATATATTAAATTGTATAACTTTCTTAATAATTTTATTTCTTAGTTTAATATTTTGATATGGAAATGAAACAACAAGTCTATGCAAATTATACCTATATTATGTTTGTAGTAATAGAGAAATGGATTGCAGATTTTTAAATCAGCATTAGTTAGAAGTATACAATAATAATGCAAAAAAGAGAAAGTGGAGTTTTAAAAGCCTACAAAAACAACTAAAATATATTTTTGGTGTAGGAATAATTTACAAAAATTTTTTTTTGTATTTACTGACTCTCATGATGGCCTTATAATTGAAGAATGGAGTTAATAAGTATAAGATAAAAAAAAAAATAAATCAGAATCTTAAAGCTATAACTGATTATCGGTATTTATATGTTTCTTAAATATCTTTATAAAAGTAAAAACATAGATAACCAATAAAAATAATTCTTTTTCAATTTTTAATTTTGTAAATATTTTAAAAAGAAAAGGTTTTTAATTGTTTCTGTAGCTTTTTACTTCTCTAAAGATATTAAAGCAACATTTGTAAATTTATTTACAAATTTCATATTTCACAAATTTTTATAAATTTTTATAAATAATCCAATCAAATTCGCTAGGCCATTGTAAAATCTATCTCTTCTTAGGTAATTTTTGGGACTAAGTTTTGTACTTCTTCTGTAAGTGTTTTTGTAAATTTTTCAAAAATTTATTTATTTATTTGAGGTGACTCTGGTTTGAGATGAGAAGAGAGTTTATATGTAGTAGCAGCAAAAGTAGCAGTAGCAGAATGAAGAATCCATTTACCAGTTTTGAAGCTAAATCGTCAAATTGTTATTGTAAATTACTAAAGAAAAATATAAACTTATCATAAATTTATTTAAGTTTAATTTCACGATTAACGCAAAGTCTTAAGAGGAAGTGACTAGAAACATTACAAAATAATTTCAATGGGTGCAGGGTATAACAACTTCCTTTTTATCTATTCTTAAATACGAAGCCAGTAAAATTGTTGGCAATTAAATTATAGTAATACTTTTATAAATTATAATAGGTTTATTTTATAACCAGGGTTTCAATCATTATAAAACAATTACGAAAAGAAAGAAACTTTCAACAAGGTTGTAAAAAAGTTTGAAAAATAATTTAAAATCAATAGAAAATAAAGACTTGTGAAATTTATCTATTGCTTGTTTTTGCTTTCATCTTCATTTAAGTAAAATTATAAAAAAATTACAATTTCTTGACTTTCCCATAAGTGAATAGGTTTTCTATATCGCAACCTACAGCCAGTTGTAACTCTAAATAAACTTTAGTTTCAACCTGCAACTTGTTGTTATAGTAATATATACATAGTTTTTTAGTTATGTGCACCTGCAGCTGGCCAAATAAGTATTATAAGCCTTTGGTAGTAGACCCCCCCCCAAAAAAAAAAAAAATAGTCAAACATTAATCTTGACCAAACAAAAATAGAAGACAAGAAGCTGTAACTGTTTATATGCCTTTACCTATTGCCAGTCCCCAAGACGTTTTTTTTTTTTTGTTGTCTTTAAGTAAGTAGCAAAATGCAGTGAAAACGTCTTTGGTAAACACAACCCGATGCGTAGGCAAATAGCCAAGGGGCTACAGAAAAATATCTAGACAAAAGCAGACCAGACCACAGACCCCAGACCAAGACTGAATTGAGTTGTTGCCCATGCGCAGGCGCAGACCCAGTCGAAGTCGTTGTCAATGTTTCCCGTCTCGAGTCTGGCCTGTGTTTGTCTTTCAATTATCTTGGCCAAACATTACCATGGTATTTGCTTTGGGTATTTAAATTTAACTAGCCGACAACTAAGAGATCTCTCTCTCTCTCTCGTTTGTTACCTGCCTGCTTCTGGTTACGCATGCGCGCCCGACAATTTGCTGCCTGAAAGCGCCTCAATTGTATTGACTGACTGTTTTGGGGAATGCCAATGGGAATGGAAATGGGAATGGCATTTGCATTAGCTCCATCTGCATCTGCATTTGCTTCTCTACATGTTTAAACTGATGTCAAATGCGGCACTTTAATAAGCAAATTGCGAAATAACGTAACCGTAAATAGCTCTAAATCTATTTGCAATATATGAAATTTAAAAAAATTTATAATAAATATTTAAATCGGTAATTTATTTTTAAGGAACTATATTAAAGTAACATTCCTAGTTGTTTCTTTTACAACTTTATTTAAATTAGAATTAATCTCTTTTGCATTAAGTATAAAAAGCAAAAAGAATCTTAAGTTTCTTAGATTTAAAAACTTTACTTTTTTTATTTTTTCCTTTTTATCCTGTTTTCAATTTCCGTCTTGTTTTAAAAAATGACTTTAAGCAAATTGTAAAAGAGAGAAGTAAAGAAATGACGCTTTATGACAATGACCGACGAGCCGACGAGTGAGTATCTTTAAGATACATATATATATACACTACATACATACATACATATCTGGCACGTAACCCATATTAGAAGCCAGCAAGCATATCCTGCATAACATAGCCAAAACGAGTCCTGGCACCTTCCATTTTACTTGGTCGCTCACATGAAGCCGAGCACAAAGCATAATGGCTTTTGTGTTATGCTTTTATGATTGAAGTCAAAACAACAGCAACAACAACAACAACAACAGAAACAGCAAAAACGAAAAGAAAAGCAAATGAAAAAACAAAAAAAGATGAAGGATAAAAGGAGTCGAAAAAAAGAGAGAAAAAAAATGTCCTCAACCCTTTGCACACGTCACAAATTGCAAGCGGAACAACAAACACACACACACACAAAGACACCATGTGTGGGTGTGCGTGTATGTGTTGTTGTTTTTCCTTATCGATTTTTCTTCCTCTGGCAAAAAGGATGTGGGTGAATGTGGCCATAAAACGCTAATGGTCGACATCGACCCAAAACGTCTTTTCTCTTCAAACAACAGAAGCTGACGTTGACTCTGCAGCCGCCTCTGTCTCGGCCCCCCATCCCTTTCACTTACTTTCTTTAGCCTATGTCGCCATTTTGCGTTTCATATTTTCCCATTGAACTTTAAGCCGACATCTTTGTTGTTGCTAAGCCTTAGCCGCCATTTTTATTGTCATCTTTTCCGTTGTGGCTGTCGCTCTGCGTGTTTGCCTCTTTTTCTCTATTTTTTTTTCGTCCCCGCTTCATGCAATTTCCACTTGACACAATGGCACACAAAATGCAAAAATTTCTTTTCCCTTTTTTTCTTCATTTTCTATTTTTTTACGCTCTTTTGCTTTTCTTCTACTTTGCTGCTGTTTGTTGTCTTCACTATAAAGTGTTGCCCGGCTTGCATTTGTCTTGTCTCCTTTTTTATGCCCTATCACAGGAGCATATGCATTTTGTTTACAGCTTTGCTATATATGATATTAAAAGTTAAAGATTTTTATTATTATTTTATTTATTTTTTATTATTATTTGAATTATTTTGAATTTTATTTCTTAATTTTGATAAACAGATGGTTTTTGTTTGTTTTCTTCAAATTTTGAAAAAACTTTTTTTATATGACAAAGAATTCCAAGTATGATTTATTTTTATTTCATTACCACAAATTATTATAAATCTGAAAATCAAATTTTGATTATAAACACAAACGATTCGAAAGTTCTGATATAAGAGAATATTTTAGGAATAAATTTACAAATATTTTCTGAATCTTTAATTAATGAAAATAATTAAACTTTATACAAAATCTAAACATAAAAACAAAAAAAAAAATTTATTAAAACAATTAACTTTTCACTTGATACACCTTAGATCGATGTGGAAATGGATTAAAGTAAAATATATTATAGAAATGTCAAAGAAAATTCTTTTGTGGTATAACAAGAATTATTAATAATGTGGGATTTTTATATATGTGCATTACATTAAGTATTTTTTATTTAAGCAAGATTTTTTGAATATTTGTGTAATTATGCTAATAATATTAGCTTAGTTTAAGAAATTTAGCTCGTTGCTGGTCGTCGTTCATCGTTATTCTTCACATTTGTTCGGTGTTCGTCGTAAGTTCTGTTAACTCGCGTCGTTTCACCGTCGTCGTTGCCACTCTTATTACATCCGTCGTTGCCATTTCTTATATCATTCATCGCTGCCACTTCTTTAGGAATCGTTCTGGAAAGAGGCTGCGAGATGCCATCCCACAATAAGCAATTCAAATTCATTTGCTATTTTAATGTTCTGTTAAAAAATCTCAAATAAGTACTTTTGTACTAAATTTTGTTCAAATTATTAGTACTAAATATATAAAAGATATGTAATAAAGAATGACCTTATAATTGTTTTGAAACTTTATTAAAGAAATCGTTAGAGAAATCTTTAGAATCCCGTAATGTTAATTTTAAGGCATAAATATTTGACATAAATATTCATTTTAAAAGCAAAATAGAAAATATATAACTTAAATATATTATAAATTATTTAGTGTATATTAAGGTCAAAGAAAAATTCTAATTCTTTGGGTAGATTTTGACCAAATGGTCAACACATAACTAAATGCCACATATCAAATATAAGAACCTTCTTTTTTACTGGATACAGCTCCAACATATTTTTTTTAAAACAAAAAAGGATAAAGACTTACACAGGCAAGTTTGAAAGGGTATAAAAAATTCATAAAGCCTTTTAGTTTTTTGTCTCCTTTTTTTTTTCTTGATATTTGTTGAAGCTGAAACTTGTTCTCTCTGCATGTCATATTCCATTTTACCATTTGGTTTTTCTTTTTTCTATTTTTTGTTTCTTCTGCTTGTTGTTGTTGTTGTTTGTTTTGTTGCTTCTTTTTCATTTTTGGCAGCTGTTTTTATGCTTGCTGTTTTCCTTTCCATTGCAAGTCGGCTTTTCCTCTGCGGTTTTTGTTATTGTTCCTCTTTCACTTCTCTTCCATGGCGCTTTCTTAAGTCATTATTGTCAGAGCGCAATAACTGTGACAAAGTCATCTTTTGTGGCAACGATATAAGAGACGCAGAAGGACGAGGAAAGTCAGTCATTGGTAAGGGCGCTGCGCCAAGATGTTCTCCCTTTTCCCCCCAGTTATACTATTGTTTAACAGTGGAATGTGGCTAGAGATTGTAGCATGGGGTTATGGGGGGTTGCGCGTGACTTTTGTTTTAATGGTTTGTCATATTTTTTGAAATTGTTGACTTTGTTTGTTGATGGAAAGTGGAGAGGGGAGGGTGACAAAAGAACCCAGTTTTTTTTTAAGAGTAACTAGGTGACTGGTGCCAAAGAGAATCTAGTATATGCCCATTTATTTGCTGTCAAATAAATTGTTTCGAACTCACTAAATAGTTTGAGGAATAAAGCACGGCTAAAAGTATTTTGATACAAATATTTGCTAAAAACTAATCTAAGATTACGGTAAATAAATTGACTACTATGAACAAATATTATAGATAATTCTTTTGAAGATTTTTTCATGATTTTACTGACGAATTTCAGTTTATTAAATAAATCATTATATGGGTTATGATTATTTTGTTGGTATTCTACATTGCTAATATATCCTTTTAATCCGATTAATATTAGGTAAGAAATTTATTTTCTATAAAGTATATTTAGCAATTTTTTTTGGTGAGAATTGTTTTTCTAAACATTAAACTTTTAGAATTATTTAGGGCTGATATTTGATTAGAATCTGTATCGATCTGTTTTAGAATGCCATAGGATTGACTTCTTTCACAAAAAATTTGCAAGAATCATTGCGGATTTCTAATATTGTCAAGTTTAGAAAATTAATGAAGATTTTCGAAATCTCACTATTATAGTCTAGGGACAAAGGCTTAACAAGAAGTCTACTCTCGATTCACATAAAACTGAAACTGAACTCAGTTTCCTTTGTACACGACGATGCCCACCCTAGAGCGGGATGGTAAGTTCACTCTCACCGATCTCTCAGAGACAGACATGTCTCAATTGACACGACTGTTGATACTGATCAAGAATATAAAAACCTTAAGGGTTAGGAAATGCCTGTTACTTACCCTATGGGTACAGGGTATAAAAATACCCATCCCTAAAATTCAGTGTTTAAAAAAAGAAACAATTTTAAAAAGAATATGCTGCGAAATTTCTTTGTAACTTCATCACAGAGTTTACTGTCATATCCTAGACAGATACAATTTGTTCCTAGTCGTTTCTATTTCGTCAGTCACATTATTTTGCTTTTAGTAAAAAGACTATAGAAATTACTATAAACTTCTTTTGACACTCCCGTAACAAACAAGATATAAAAAATGTTGCCGTTGGTTACGCGGATTAAAATGTCGAATCGTTGCCATCAATGGCAATCGGCTTGTTGGTTAACTTTGAAATTCCTTGATCCGAAAATATTTGCTCTTTGCTTGGTAATCATTGTAATGGCAATTATCACATTTCGTCTTATACGAAAATTTAAAACAGTAAGTACTAGAAATTCGCTATTTTATACGGTTTGTGTTTACAAATTTCTCTAATTCTTTAGTTATGTTTAACTGATACAAAATCGATGGAAGATTTGGGCAATATGCATGGGATTATACGCAGTATGAACAATCGTCATGATCTATTTGTAAGATAATAGTGTTCTTGACTATTATGGCATTAAAATTTGATACTTTTACAGTTAGCAGGATTGAAAGAACAATGCATTCGCGAAGCTAAACGGGTAAAAATTGCAAAACAACAATCAGAACAGATCAAAGGTATAAAAGAACAATCTGAACAGATCAAAGAAGGAAAAAAACAATCTGAACAAAAGAAATCGCCAACAAATCGCAGACAATCAAGTCCAGCCAAAAAGCTTCCTAATTGGAAAGTGTAATATAATTAATTTATTATATTTTTAGTCAAATTGATTGTGTACTTTTAGTAAACTAATGTATATTTTGTTTAACGTTATAAAATGTATTTGGAAATGATAAGCAAAGTTAAATTTTATTCTATATAACTTAATATTTGGATAAACATTATGAAACAGATTTTCTAAATTTGTGAGTACTTGGAAGCAAAAAACCATTAACATTTGCTTGATTTTTATCATAAACTTCTATTGATTGTTTTCAGAACATAAGGCTGCTTTTTTTTCTTTAAGATATTGCTAAATTAAGCTGTCGGTTTTTAGCTTCCAAAAACCACTAAAGTATCGTTAGCAACTTCCTTAAATGTATCGAACTAGAGTATAATATTCAAATTATTGCGATTTCTTTTGTTACTTCTTAAATGTAAATTGAATTTATATTTCTATATGTTATTTTAAGTTAGATGAAGCTGTATAAATTCACATTTCCAATTCAGTTCTATATATGAATTCAATTTAATTCTTCTCACTTACTTTGCATCTCATTATAAGGCCTCAAGCATCCTTATATATCCTTTATGAAAATGTCGAATTCATTTCTATTTTTATGCCATTATGTTGGACTAAAAAGGCATACTTTATTCTTTTGGTAGGTGGCAACAGCCAATTAAAGTCAGCTGGCATCCATTTTGAGGCTAAAAATTAATTTGTTAAAGGATTGGCTTCACTTCAAGCTAAGCTAAATATTTTGCCAAAAAAAAAAAAAGGAGAAGAAAACGAAAAAGTGGAAAAACAAAAAATGAGTAAAGAAAAAAGGCGAATTTTTAATTAAAAACTCAGCGATGCTGCTTTGGCGCTAGAAACAAAGAGGCAAGACTCATTGTTTTTGTTAAAAGCGGCAGCAGAGGAAAGTAGATATGGCCAAAAGAAAGAGAAAGAGAGAGTGAGAGAGGGGTACTAGGGATGGGAGAATTAAGGGCTGGGGCAAATCGAGGACGTTGACGTCTTTATGACAATCGTAAAAAATAATTTTTAGTAGCTTACGAGCCGGCGGGCTGACTAAGAACTGTTGCCTTGGCATTTTAATTGCATCAAGTGCCATTAAAAATGTTGAAAGGAATAAAGCAACAAAAAACAAAAAAAAAACAAAAAAAATTGAAAGAAAATTGGAAATTAAATGAAAAATAAATAAGAAAGCAAAGAAAAAGAGGGTTAAGCAAAAGCGAGTCCTTAAGCATCTTACCACTCGCACACATGGCAAATGCCAATAATTTGCAGTAGTATCAGGTGAAATAAGTAAGCAAAACAATGGCAAGCCCTGAAATGGTAGAAAGTCGAATGTAAACCCTTCTTATTTTCAAGCTATTAACTAGACAAGCTTTCTTTCTACGACTATCCTCTCGGTTGAAACATATGTTAGAGGGAATTTTCATGAAAAATTTAAGCCGCTTAAGTTTGTGTCCCAAAAGCAAAAGTTAAGTTGCCTAGGGGGACAAGCATACACACACACGCACAACCCTTTCGTTTGTCCTGCCTTCGTCACAGGAAATCAGCTTAAGTTCTTCACTATAAACTGTAGCATATTGTTAGGCGCTTGAAATTTTACTTAAATTTATACTAACTCGCAAACTCATCAAATTCTACGTAAAAAGAAAAAAAAAACTTAAAAATAAAAAATGGGAATTTAATAAAGAGTCCTGTGCTCTAATGTATCCTCCATAAGCTTGAACAAGAAAAAAATAAATAAAAAGGGTTCACCTTAGACAAGAATGTTTGCATTGTGCAAACGACTAAACAGAAGCCAATTGAGTACAAAAAATAAAATAAAAACATATGCAAATTAGATTTTCGCATAAAGAAAAAAGAAAATAAATGCGAGTATAAATGGAACAACTGAAGAGGGACACACATCCATTGCCTGATAAATAAGTAATGAAGGCAACCAGAAATGTTTTCACTGCATAGAAATGAAAATTAGCCTACAATATGTCAAGCACAATGAATTCACAATCCAAAAGACTGCCAAATGGGATTTGGCCAAAAGGATTTCATATTAAGATACAGTGGACAATAAGTTTGAAAACGGGTTAACAAGTTTGTTTCAACTTTTAACAAAATTCTCTTTCACAATTCAAGCGTAAAGTTTCTTCACAAAACGAAAATAATTTGAAAGTTTTCGTATTCAATAGGATTGCTTATTTGGGAAACGTTAACTTAAATTGATATATTTTTGAACGTATAAAACGGAAATATTCTTGTAATGGTTTTGTTTTAAAGTGGTTTAAATTGTTAAATATTTGATTGCCTTTTTTGCTACCAAATATATGTAAAACGTGATATAAATAGTAAGAAATTGTAGGAGGAAGTTAGGAAACTTATTGAGTTACTAAATTATTGAATTGAATATGAATATCAAGTATTAAAGCTAAATATAATATATAGATTTCTACTGACATATGTATATCGTAAAAGTATTTAGACAAATGCCCAAAGACAATTGTGTTAACAGACATTAAAGGATTTCCAAATATTTTCCCCCGTAAAATTGAACCCATAACAAATAGAAAAAAATAAAATGAAAGCTTATTTTTAAATTACATTTGCTAAAGTTTTATTTCTCTGTATTCTCTTAAGAGTTTCTATTAACTAAACCAATTTAAATTTGAAATTTTCACTACTTGCAATTTGGCTTTCTATTTCCGTCAATTCCCAATGTAACGTTCGTTTAAACTACGTGCCATATGACGCCAAACTCAATTCACATAAATACACACAGAGACACACACATTAATATATATACCAGACATACATATATTTTCATAATTATCTAAATAAATGTATGTAAGGCCACAAAAAAAAAGGACATACACATACACATAGAAGTGAAAGCGACATGAATTTATATTAAAAACGAGTAGAACTTTGCCATTACACCGCAGAGGCAAGTTGCGGATACCATGGGACCAGATCCACGTAGTAGAAGAGAGGATAATGGAGGAGAAGGGACAAAACGGGACGTGAACCCAGTTACCCATAAATGTACTTTTTTTTTTTTTTTTTTTTTTTTTTTGTATCTGTGTTGGTTCTAATTTCAGCCAGAGACCCAGTTAGCGTGGCATATGTGTGCGGGAATGTATGTTAGATACATATACACAAACACTAGTGTGATGTGTATATGTGTTTGTGTGTCTGTGTGTTTAAATGCAACATTACGGCCACTTAGTTGAATGTGGTTAAGGTTCCGGGCTCAAAAAACCTTAGTTAGTGTGTGCTGCAGTTATGCGATAGCCCTTTCAGCCTTCGTTTTTATGGCATATTTCAGTAGCTTTGCCTAAATAAGAAAGGAAAAATAATAATAAAAAAAAGGAAGAAAGGAAACCCAACTAGGTGCTATCATGGTTGCAGTTTCTCTACTGACCAACCAAGCGACCATAACACAGCAACTATGCTAGGTAAATTGCTCTGAAAAGTATGCAACAATTTGCTGTAAAATGAAACCACAGCTAAGAAAACTAACACAAAAACGAAAAACGTTAACGAAATTTGCACGGCATTTTGCTAACGTAAAATAGTTCTACTTCTCCTTCACCTTCTTCGTCCTTCCTTATTTATTATATAACTCTACCAGCAGAAAAAAAGAAATAGAAACCAAAATTCAAAAAATAACTGGGATAGAGCTCTTTCTCTGGTCGTTGTTGCCTCGTTAGTGCACGCTTGAAAACGAAGCTAATGAAAGACAGGTACAACGAAAAATTCAATGTAAAATGATCTAGTTCTGGTTAGATGCAGTATTATATAAATGGAGCATGCTTTTAGGCGCTCACACAAGACACTTTCCTGCCAACAGCAAAATCATCGTCATCATCGTAGTAGTCCATTATTTGCCCAATTTAAATGCGCATTGAGAAAACATTTTCATCTTCTAGTATATTTTATTTTATTTTTTCTTTTCTTTTTCGCCTGCTCCTTGTATGTGTCATGCAAATTATGCTAAAGTGCGCTCCCAGGTGACCCATATGTTAACGGTAATAAACAGCTGCAGCGGTGAGAGATGACAAACAAGCAAAAATAAAAAAGGAAAATACGAAAAAACCAAACAAACAAACAGAAAACAACTGGAGAGAAGAATATTTTTGTAGAAAATTTTCTTTAAAATACTTGAATACCCTGTAAATTAAAGAGAAAGTCACAATATATTAAGTTCTTATACGAACTGTAACTGTATACCTATTTAAGTATGAACTTAAATAAGAGTTCAGTTATTTCTACTTATGTATATAGTGACCACATTGCCCAATAATATATTTTCTATTTTAAAATCTAAAAGTAACTTTTGCCTTTAAAAAAAGTATCTGAACTTTCCGAAGAGAACTTATATAACACTTATATATACAAAAGATTAAATTTGCAACACATTTAAATAACAAAGAGGAATTATTTAATTAAAAAAGGTTAAAGCTTTAAAATGTTAAATATTTACTCTCTACTCACCCAGAAGAAATCAATTTTTGGGGGGAATTTCCGATAACGATATCCCCTTTAATAAGGTATGATAATGAACCACTTTAAAAGTTACAGGGTATGAGTATATGCTGAATAAATATTGAGTGCAAAAGTAAAAGTCAACGGCAAATGTCATGGCCTTCCCCTTAGCCGCAGAACCCAGAACACGTCTCATTGGATTTATGACAACAAAATTGATATTAATGTAGGAAACTCGACGGGTACTTGCACAAATAGGCATATCCCATAGAGTCGCCAAGGTTGCAGAGGAGGCAGAGAGAGAGAGAGAGAGTGAGAGAGAGAGTGAAGTGGATTGGGAAGTTAACTTTGAGTTTTGCATATGGCAAATATCCTCTTTGTTTGCGTCCCTATATCACCGTGCTGTAAACCGCGATTAATGTAAATGGCGGAAAAAATGGTGCACAGTCACTGCAACAGAAGGAAAAGGCGGAAAAATAAATGGATTTGAGTGGCATAATGTAGGTCATGGGTGGAATATATACAGAGATGATGATGATGATGGGATAAAGAAAATGTTTATGTGCACATGTTCCCATTTGAAAAGTTCATATAAACAATGAAGCACAGTGTCAGACTAGAATCTTTAAGTTTAGTTACAAGTATCAATAGCAATCAATTGACAATAGTATAAAAAGACAAGCATATATGAATATGGTAATCAAAAAGGTTTTTAAAATTGAAGTTCCTTTTTTAAAAATTCTCAAAAATATTTTGAAATGTTATTCAATATCTGACTTATCTATGTTATATTCTAAAATAATTTAAAATTATTTATAAACTGGAATATTAACTGAAAGTGAAAGATTGCTATTATTTTTGAGATCTTCTTTTCTAAAAATCGGTAATATTCATAAATTTTCTTAAATGATATTTTCAGTTTATTTGTCTTTAAATTTTAATTTTCAAAGATTCAACTGTTTCTGATTTCAATTTTGAACTCTTTCATTATTTTTTCTAACTTTCCAGTTTACTTTAATCTTAAACTGAAATCTTTTCACATTTATTTCAATTTTATTTAATTTTCAATTTTTAACTTTATGCTTCAATTATAATTGATGATAATAAATTATAGTTGATTTTGTTTTATTTTACTTCAATTTTCAACTTTAAACTTTAAATTTCAATTCGTTTCAAATACAAATATATGACTAAATAGGGTTAAATAAAGACTTGAATAAATCATAATGATAAACATATTGAATAAATGCGCATCAGTAAGTGTTTCAGTTCTGCAAAGATATTCACTTGGTAAGTGGGTTAACAACGTGAGCTAATAGAAACATATTTGCCATGCAACATGTGGCACAGATGCATAAATATGCTACCCCTCATCTATATAAAACATCTTTTTTACTCTACACAATTTCCTTTCAGTTTATAACAAACTGTGCAAATTGTTTAAATGACTTTAGCATGAGTCAATAAATTGCATGATTTACTGCACTCTCCCCTCTCTCACTCTCTCTCTCTCTCTCTCTCTCTCTCTCTCTCTCTCTCTCGCACTCTTAACTAATGTGAGGCAACTAGAAACTAGATAAAATATGAATATGAACACTCGAGAGCCACACACATCCGCAATCCTTCCTTTTGTCAGGTGGGGTTTGGGTGCAAGAGAAATTGGGTTTGGGGGGGGAAGAAAATTGTCGCAATGCAGTTGCAGTTTTTGAGTTTGTTTGCCATTTTCGAGTTGCGAGAGTTGGTAAACTTTGTTTTTTGGTTCTTTCGCGATGTTGATAATGTGGTGTGTGGTGTGCAGCTTTAACTTTTTTGGTATTTTTTTTTTTATTTGAAAGTGAAAAGAGAGTGAGAGCAAACGAGAGTAAAAGCACCATCTGTTAGGACCAAAAAATAATTTCATAAATCGAGTTCTCTCGAATATTGCGGCAAACAGTTGAAAAGTCATTCAGCCAATTATGATTATGCAAATTGACATTGCTCTGACGCGACCAAATCAAACACAAACATGTATACAAATGTGTATATATATAGGAAAAATAAGAGTGAATCGATATGAGAATATATAGACACAAAACTTCGTTTTATAAAAAAATTTAAATCGAGCTTTAGTAAAAATAATCTATTAAAGTAGACTTCTTATATCCTTATTTAACTATAAAGCTTGATAATTTAATTATATATAAGATTTTGTATTTTCAAGTAGAGTCTCTTCTAATTTACATCATCGAGTTATTCTTTGTCTATTTAGTAGGCTAACTAGGAATTATATTCCTTTATCTTTTAAGTTCTCTAAGGTTCTCTAAGCCAAACTTAGATCATTTCCTCTTGTTCTCTTTAAGAGAGCAGAAGCAAAAGAATTTTTAATAGAATACATCAAGAAGACATTTACACTTCCCAAAAAAAAATATATTATTTTTAAGATTTTTAACTAAAATTGGAGATTATAAACACGCTTGTGTATTACTTTTTTTTCTGAGATATTTATTAAACTTTTTATTAATAATATTTTTCTTCTATTTAAAAATTTTTTTAAAGGAAATAAAATTTTGCTTGCTTTGTAAATACTTACCTCAGTTTTGGCTTTGTAAAAAGTATCACTGATATGAAAACCATTAAACAGAAGTACCAATCAATGCTACTTTGAACGACGGTTTTTTTGCTTTTGCGTTAACGACATTTAATTACAACCAACGCAGAAGCACTCGAAATGCAGTTCAATTACAATTACAATGGCAGACACAAATACAAAATAAAAAAAAAAAAAATGCAAATACTTGAAAAAAGGTTGTATTAAATTTAATTAAATAATTAACGCCAGAGGGAAACGAACGAACGAACAAACGAAAGAACGAATGAAAAAATATAATTAACAAACAAATAGGCAATGGTAAAAATCAATTGGCTATAAACAAGAACTGGGCGGAACCATTTCACTCAATCAATGCAAATTTAAATTAATTACATATCCATATTTATAAATCAAATTGTTAAATAATCAAAAAAAGAGAAAGAATATGTTTAAAATTCTGAAAAAATAGCAATAAATATTTTGTAATTAAAATTAGCAAACATAATGAAAGTAAGCTGAAATCGATATGAATAAAGTGGAAATGAAGTGGGCAGAAGCTATAAAATGACCATCCATCTATAATTCAGAACCCAATAGTGAATCAATTGTCTCAAACCAAATATAATTTCTCTTTTTTATATATTTATTATATATTTGCTATAAGAGAAGTCAAGCGATGAACCCCTTTAATAGGTCAGTTGTAGTAGATTTAGCAAAAGGAATAAAATTATTATTATATTCATCAGGTTACGAATAAATATATACAAGTATTCGCAACTTATATAAAGTTTTTAAAAAAGTTTTATAAAATATTTCTTCTTGTAATTTAAATTTATGAAATACTTTCTTCCCTCATCTCAGCTAAAAAAAAAAACTAGCTTACTTATTTTCGTTTTCTAATCAAATTTTTAAGATAACTTTCTTGCTCATTTAAAGACTATTATCTATCCTTTACTCCTTAAACTAACTTACTATTGAAATTAATTATAGAAAATTAGGGAAGTGAATTGGCCTAGCCGAAGTTTGTTTACCCTTGCAGTTCTCAACAAATTAACTATTTTTCTGGTTTTCATGCCGAATTTTAAATAATTAAACAAATTAATAGAAAAGAGACACTTCTAATCAAAATTTAAATGCTGTTTGTCTTTTTCACACAGCACCTGTTAATATTTGTTGTATTTTTGGCGGTTAAAGTAAATTTACTATATCTTATAATTGTTCTATCCGACTGATTTTCATACTTCATCTACCTCATTAATTAAAGAGCTTATTCACCAAGTTTTAACTATATGGCCTAAAGTTAACGGTCTATTTCTTGCGAAGAAACATGCGGACATGGCTACATAAAATCGGCTGATGTTGATCAAGAAAATATATACTTTATAGGGTCAGAAACGTATATTTCTATGCGTTGCAAACATCTGACCAATTATATAATACCCTCTGCAAGGGTATAATAAAATAAAATTTGACTTTTTTGATATGCTGTCGATTAAAGTAGACAAACTTTTTTATCTAAACAAACATATCAACAACCAGATTCTTACTCTATCATAAATTTGTTATCTGTTAACTTGAATCTTTTACAATTTTCATAAACTTGCCAAAGATATAAATGTAACTTGACTTTGGCACACCTCAATCGTTTATTATAAATGGAATCTAAGCGATTTTAATTTAGATAAGATTCATAGATTTTAATTGCCATTGAATTGCAAATACTTTATAATAACTCTTTCTGTCTTCTTTCCAGACTCAAGGTGGACAATAATGGCGGTGCTTGGTGTCCGAAGCATATGGTCTCACGTGGCCTTAAAGAATATCTGCAAATTGATCTGTTGCAGGTGCATTTGGTTAGTGCCATACGAACTCAGGGTCGGTTTGGCAAAGGTCAGGGACAGGAATATACCGAAGCCTATGTGCTGGAATATTGGAGGCCAGGCTTTGAGAAATGGATACGTTGGAAGAGTATACAGGGCAAAGAGGTGAGAAATATACAATACTTCTACACTATAGATATACATTCCGTGCAAACAAAAAAAAAATTTCTTGATTCACACATTAATCATGGCCAGCTAGACCGATAACAATCTCTATAGCCCAAGGAGAAGATATTTACAAAAGATATTGCATCTTTTAGTTGCACAATTTACGTGCGAAGAGCGTAAATTGCGTAGGTGTCTCAATGCAAACCGAAACCCAACCCAAGTCATGGCCAAAAGCGCAAAACGTTCAACCAATGGAAAATCAATTTGAACGCTTTTGTTTTTGCACTCGAAAGTTCCCACCTACACACACACACACACACACTCTCACACATATACACACGGTTTCCCATTTATAATTTTGAAATTTTTTCATTCCTTTTTACAGATACTGCCTGGCAATATAAACACCTACAGCGAGGTGGAGAATGTACTCCAACCCAGCATCTTTGCCTCCAAGGTGCGCATCTATCCCTACAGTCAATATGATCGGACTGTATGCCTGCGCGCCGAGATTGTTGGCTGCATCTGGGAAGGTAAGTGCTGTGATCATGAATTTTATATATATATATACATACATACACACATATATCAATTTGTTGTTTCCCCTCTTCCTGACTTTTAACAAAAAGTTTGGTTCTGGTCGCACTTGTTCTTTGCCTGCGGCTGGTAAACAACCAAAAGTTTTTTTCTTGATTTAAATATATGCTGCACATGAATACCCTTTAAAAATGTTTATAAAGTGTCTTTAATATATAAATATAGTTGGAAAAGTGAATTTAACTCAAAAAAAAATATATATTTGATTAAAAATGTAAATAGAAATTTCCAAAAAGAAAAACAAATATATTTGCTTCGTGATTAAAAAAAGTTTGACAACTTAATTTAACTTCTTCGACGTAATTTTTGTTATTAGAAAATTTATAAATAATTACTTTTGTTCAAATATTTGGAGCTAAGCATAGCACATGATTTTATAATTTTGTATGGTCATTTATTTAAGTATTTCTTGCGATTATATCATCAAGTTACAATTTTAATTAAGTAATTCAAATATAATTACATTTTGCTTATTTTGCTTTGGAGTTTTTGAAGTGAATATTTGTTTTTTATATGTATATAAGTTTTTTAATGTATTTTGTTAATATCAAATTCTTCTTTTTAATACCTTAACTTATTCTAAATAATATAACATTAATTTTTAAATAGATAAATTCTTTATGTCTTTTTAACATTAACAATATTTTAACAATATCAACAGATATTATAGGGTGATATTAAAAGTGCAAATTTTTTTAGTTCGAAAAGTAATTTAATTTTAAATTTTTTAGGTAAATTTTTTTATTCTCCCAATTATACTAAAAAATTACTTTTAACGGCTAATTGGCTTTTCTAAAAGCTTATTCAATGATACTTGAATTTAATAAACACTGATAAAACAACAAAGAATTGATTAAATACCCATACCAAAGAAATGGTAAGGGTATTCGCATATTATAAAACTATCTGAAAGCATGCAATCAAGCGTGCAACCGGTTTGGCCTTTTCCTTGATGACTTTGTTTCACAGTAACAAAAGGAACTTGGTTAGTTTGTTTTATTGTTTTTGTTTAATAAAAATACCAAAGTTGCTTTGGCATAGTTGCATGTGGCAATTACTATTTAATATACAATTTTTAAGCGAATTTACCCAAACAATTTGCGAATCAACCAAATGTAGTATGTAAAGTTGCCAGCTGGTCATAAAATAGGCTTATAATTACGAACAAGTCGAGTGCATACACTGAAAAGAATTGTGCGAGAAATCGCCTTAACCATTCAGCAAATTGCAAAAACCATTAACTATCTATATATATAGGCTTATATATATCTTTTAATATTTCCTTTTTTCATTCCAGAGGGCATTGTATCATATAGCATTCCAAAGGGCGTTCAACGTGGCATGGAAATCGATCTATCTGACAAGACATATGATGGTCATGAGGATGGCGATCGTTATGTAAATGGTCTGGGTCAATTGGTCGATGGACAGAGAGGCAAGGATAATTTTCGTACGGATATCAATGGTTTTGGCAAAGGTAAATGCGGCTAAAATCAAACATTTCTTCTTGCTTTTCTTACCATTTATTTTTCTTGGTTTTATAGTTTTTATTACAGGCACTTAGTTTATGTAATTGTCACATAAAAAGAGAACCTACTTGTTGGTAGGAGGGGGTTATAAGTTGTTGTCGTCTGGGCATACAAATGTCACATAAAACTCTGCGATGCTAGCTATCAAGCTAGTTGTTTGGCATAGGACATTACAAAGTTGTATTTTAATAGAACACAGATTTATATATCCTGCCGAAGAAACATGATGATCAATATGTATACACAATTACTCTTTCGAGAGAAGTTATATATGATTTTGCATTTTAGAAATGTAATTTTGAATAGTAATGAAAAAATATTATCAATATGATTCACATTGCTTGTACATTTTGATACTTTAACAATTTTTACGATAAGCCTTAATATTATATTTATATCAATCGAAAATTAATTAAAAGTAACTCTTTAATGTTGTATAAATTGTTTTCAGGTTATGAATGGATTGGCTGGCGTAATGATACTCTACTTGGACGACCAGTTGAAATAACATTTGAATTTGAATCTGTGCGAAATTTCAGTGCTGTCATTATACACACCAACAACATGTTTTCCAAGGATGTACAGGTACCTATTTATATATAGAATTTGGTGTTCAAGTAAGCATTGAAATGGCCATTTTTCGATCAGAATTGGCTCTTAACAAAACAGAACGGAGACAGAGACAGAGAGAAAGAAAAAAGAACACAAACAATTATTTAAACACAAATGCAATGAGTTTGAGAATCATAAAAAATCAACAAGAACATTTCCATTCCCTCCAGACAAACTGGCGGCGGCAAATCAAGCAAATAAATGCTAAACAGTTTCAGCTCAATAATAAAATAAATTCAACAGACCAAAGGGGGAAAATGGAGGGAAAAAAAAGCCAAAAGAACGATAAAAACGAGAATGCGGTTTTATAAACAAACCAAACACGAAATCGAACCTAAACAAACTGCAATTGATATACTATAAGAGCCACATTTAGCCGCAGTAAGAGAAACAGAGAAAGAGAGAGAGGGAGAGAGAAAAACTCGCGACTTCTGACTCACACTCAGGTGGCACTTGATATGGATGGGGCACCGAGACCATTATAGAGTCAATTTCTTTAGTCGTTGTGGTCTTTATCGAAAGTAAACAAAACGATTGGAATGATTGGATCGATGTTTTATATATATATTTTTCATTTTTTGTTTACCCCTTATGTGTATGAGACGAGCGGGTGGCCGGACCGGGACCTACTGATAGCACTGGTCTCATGCAAGTAATACTGAAATCAAGAAAAAAAACTGAATCATTTAAAGAAAATTCTCAAGTCCATTGACCCAAAAATTATGGTGTAGCAATGTGTTAACGATTTCGGTTATATTGTTCCCAATTAGACAGACCAATGAGCCTGTTGACTGATAACCAAGAAAAACAAATTATTTTTTTTTCGATTGATAGATATGTTGAGGCATTTATATACACACCTACAGATATAAAGAAATAGGTATGGAAGAGACGTTACAAATTGCTTTGTATATTTTTTAATTATCAAGAAAAACTTTTATCTAAATATTTTTCTAAATATTTTTTGTCTATATTTATTTTTTTTTGTTATTTTTCAAGATATTTTTTTTTAACGCAATGTATTGAAAATTATTTTGTAGTATTTGCTTTATTATTACTTTACTTTATATGAATAATATGAGCCATGCCTTTTTTTCATATATTTCCATTTGCATTCGTATTAGTGCTAAAATCTCCTTCGAAATATGTTCCAAATAGATTGCTAAAAATATAAACATATGAAGAATACTGTAAAGTCTGGATTTGTGCTATTCTAAAGTATATATTAAAGATACTTTCTATGACATTTAAATTACCATCAGGCTCCAAAATACATTTTCGCACAGTTTTCTAAGGAACTTGCATCGTTACCCCTATCATAGAAAATTTCTAACCTTTATGATAGGTAAATAAATATCCTGCATCTCCAGTAAAATTACTCAATTTATAGAATTCATTTTGAATGTAAAATTCATCATAACGTGCGAAACAAGTGTTTCTTTTAAATGAAAATATAATTCATGATTTGCTAATGATATGAAGTTTATGAAGACCTATAAGGAAATCACTCAACATATTACCAAAACCTCTCTGATACTCCTTTCAATTTCTAAAAAAAATTTAAGTTATTGTTTGTCTGGCTGGCGATAACTGTATATCATCTCATCATTGCACAAAACAGGGAAAGAAACGAGAACCGATTACTTTTATGCCTACATTATATCCTTGGTCACAGGATGTTAAATTGCCTTGGAAACTATGGAATATCAATTAAAGTTCATCTTTTCTATTTAAGATAATACACATGCTAACCTAATCCTAGTTTACCATAATTGCTGTTTATCGCTCACATTTAAATTCTCGACTACATCCTTTAGGGTGCATTTACTTAATATAAGATACAAAAATGCGAAAAAAAATTCAAACTCTGCTCATAACTGACAACTCATGTTGAAAATGAATTCACTTTTTATACCGATCGATATAAAATTTTATAACCAAACGGAACTTGATATACCCTTTTTGTTTTAGTTGTGGGTTTTTCAGCTTTCTTAAAATTAAATGAATATAAAATCAAAGGTCTGTGTATAGATAATTTGTGATTGATATAATTTGAAATATTTAAAGATATCAAAGTCTAAAATAAGTTTTAAGGAACCCTTCCTGACAGTTGAGGATTATATTTATATATATATGTACATCCATTTGGTTAAAAAAACGTTTCTTTGTTTGGATCACAGACATTTGTTAGTGTTTGATTCTGTGTCAAGTGTTTCGTCTTATTAAATATATGTGTATATGTAATTAGAACTTGAATATTACAAGATCTAAATTCAACAGAATTTACATAAAGAACCATCCTTGACAGTTTGTCCCTAATAAGTTGGAATTATCTTATTATTGAATTTATAAATATTTGTAAAACTTCTTAGTAAGTATTTCATATACATATTTTCAATCTCAGAATAGTCTGTTTTTAACATCTCCAATGTTGTACGATCGCAAGGAATATGAATTCTTTATATAATATTTGCAAATATTTTCATAAACAATTCTAAAACTATGAAATATATAAATAAATTAATAAATATGAATTTCTTGATTCCAGATTTCAAAACGACAAAAGACAAAGGGACCGCTAGAGTATTCTCTATTTAATTTCCCTAATAAAGTGATTAAATATCGACATAGTTTAGTCAGTTTCTAAATTCCCTTAATATCGATATAGTTTAGTTAGCATTTGGATTCCCTTAATTAAAACTTTAATTCAATTGCTGTTACTTGTATAACAATTAAGCAAAAGCTCTTTCCACTCTATTTATTTCACATATGTATGTACCTTTGTATAGTTTTGTATCTCCTTCCCTCTCAAACCCTATATCATAATTTTGGTTGTAAATCTCTTTTCATATTTTTTTCTATTGACAGTTTCAAGTATCGTTTGACAGTTTAATAATTTTCTATGTACTCCACTTTGATGTTATCTTTTTGATAAGCAAACCAAAAGAAAAAAAAGGGGCTATAAAACACAACTGACATATAAAAGTGGAAGAATCTAAACTACATAAATATATATATATATATTCTATTCTCTTTTTCCAAGCAATATGCTTGTCGAATTTGTGTCAAATTAGAACAATGTTGCCAGAGTTTAGTTCTCTGATTAGATAGATATGATATATACACCTTTATAGGATGTGTTTTAGGTGTTTGGATAAACGGCAAACATCAAAGATACTTTAGCGTAGTTAAGTAGTTTTATGATTTTTGTTTTCGAGTTATTTATTTAATATATAGGTCAAAATTAACTGATTAGCTTAGTTAATGCTGGGCTTATATAAAAATAACGAGAGACCTGCCGAATTGTAGAAAAATGTATATAACTTTCCCATGAAATGAATTTTTTTTCTTATCACATTTAGTCATTAGGCAACTTTGTGATGTCTCTTCAATAATCCATTTGGCTTCTATATATTTTATAGACTTATGAATTCAGATAAAGCACTTCTCTCCATCTCTCTATATATCTATCTCTCTAAAAAGTCTCCCATCTATTGACAGCAGTGGACTCAAAAAATAGCCACATAAAATTTCAATTACCACAAATTTTCTTTTTGGCCGTTTTTGATTTGTTGCCGCCATACCAATGAAATGGAAATAAGTGAGGTGGAGTAAGAGAGAAAGAGGGGGGTTTCACCTACCTGCTAGACTCTTACCATTTGACCATTCTCTTTATGACTAGCCATAATTTACAACAACATCGACGAGTCCTCCAAGTCGGAGGATGTCATCGCTTGCTATAATACCCATTTTTATTATTTTTCATTACCATTTGTTGTTGCTCTCTTGTCCATTTGGTTTCTGGTTTGGTCAGGGGCTTTGCTTTCGTAATGCCCCATAAGTCATAAAATTACTTAGAGATGCTTTTTTTTTCCCCCCCTCCTCTTTGCTTCTCAGTCTGGTCTGTGGTCGTGCCATAAATACTTGAAAATGCCATTTGTGATGTGATTTGATAAGCTCCAAAATTATGCTAATTGCGTTTTAATTATGACACGCGTGTGGCAACAGAGCCAGCACCTGTTGGTGGAACTTAAAAGAAAGAGAGGTGAAATCTTTCCTATTTTGCCTGGTACTCTCCTTCTCCTATAGCCATACCCATACCCATACCCAAGAAGACTGTGGTCATTACATGTCAGATGGTTTTCGATAAGCCTCTTGGGACCGCTTGTGACTTCTCTCGGTTGTCTATTTACGTCTGTTTGTTTGACTTTGGCTTTAGCATTTCTAATGAGTTTGCTTGCGACGTTCCCTTTCCTAAGCCACAACTTTGTTTACTCTTTTAAATGCGTGCCCAGATTTATAACCCCGATTAAGACATTGTCGTTGAAGGGTTAGTTGAATAAGGCAGTGAAATGTCTATGCTTACGTGTGGTCCTCTTAATTAGTGTTGAAAGCTTTTACAGTTTAGTAAGTGATTGACTTTAACTTTTTTTTTTTTAATTTTTCTTGAATATTTCTTTAAAAGATATTTACATTTGACTATGCAAAGACAATAAAATAAATTCTATTTAAAATTGTTAGGTTTTCGGTTTAATAATTAATACAAAAACCTTTTGAATGACATCAAAATTCGTTTGCAGTCCTTTATTGAGCACTATTCCATATCGTTAATCTAATAATCTGGTAATATAAATATAAAATTACTTTTTAGTAAATTTTAATGCCTAAGTAAAGGTGATTTTTATGGAATATAATGTCTTATTCTAATGCATTTCACATTTTTCCTAAGGTGCAAAAACTTTACCCAATTTTTAATCAAAATTTGGAGTACTGACTTTAAGTCTACCCATTTTATTTAAATTTACTTGCTGAATCAATCTAATTACATTCTGAATTTAGTTTTAAGCAAAGCAAAGTATTTTGAAAATAACTTTTTACTTTTTTGCTTGGTTCTGAACTTATTGTGATTCTAGGTATTCTGATTTAACTGTCCAGTAGGGAGTTGAATAATTGGATTAAATTAAAGTTGATTTTCCCTATATATTATTATAAAGTTTATTGTTGTGATGGAGAAGTACATTACATTTACTCTCTTGATAGTTTTTTAGTCTGTTGATAACAAAAATATTTTAATTAGAAAAATTCCAGTGTGAAGTAGACTCAATTGAATTAAAAAACTGGACACAGTTATCCATAGGTGGCTATATTAACCATTTTTTTATTTCAGTTTTCTAGCATCAACATCTCTGTATATATTCCACCCATGACCTAGATTATGCCACTCAAATCCATTTATTTTTCCGCCTTTTCCTTCTGTTGCAATGACTGTGCACCATTTTTTCCGCCATTTACATTAATCGCGGTTTACAGCACGGTGATATAGGGACGCAAACAAAGAGGATATTTGCCATATGCAAAACTCAAAGTTAACTTCCCAATCCACTTCACTCTCTCTCTCTCTCTCTCTCTCTGCCTCCTCTGCAACCTTGGCGACTCTATGGGATATGCCTATTTGTTCAAGTACCCGTCGAGTTTCCTACATTAATATCAATTTTGTTGTCATAAATCCAATGAGACGTGTTCTGGGTTCTGCGGCTAAGGGGAAGGCCATGACATTTGCCGTTGACTTTTACTTTTGCACTAAATTTTAAAATAAATAAATTATTCCCTTATTCGATAAATATTGTTTTCAATTATGTTGACCTTCAAATAGAAAAAAATTAAATATATTGCATAAAAGTGTTAAAAAAAGACAATTTATACGCATTCCACATTAATTATATGTAAACATTTTTAAACTAAAACAGGAATTTTAAATACCAAACCGTTTTCCTCAATCGGTTGAAACTTCTTTAAAATTAAAAACGTAAAATATTAAGAAAATTTAATCTTTTAACCTTTTAATTGGCTTTCTGTTAAAAAGAACAAAGTTAAAATTATAATTTAACGGTGCAAAAGTATGAAGAATGTATTATAGGACCAATCAATCAATTATGACAACTCATATAATATTTAGTTTGGGCTAAAAGTTTTTACTTACTATTAGAACGTTTCTCTAGCTAAATTTGTCTTCTTTATAAATTATATCATATATATCTTTGTATTGTAGTAGATCATTCTTTTCTAAAATCCGTTCTGCTTCTCCCCAAATTAGATTGTAATTAGTCACTCTTTTTCTTATAAATCCCAAAAAAGTATTTCAGTTTGCCTTGAAACTGAAAAACCTTTTCAGTCAGTTGAAACTACATATCATCTATAAATTTCTAAAATATATAATTTGTTTAAACTTTTAATGTGTTTTCTAAAGTAGTTTCTAATGTTGGTTAATATATTGAAAGAGATAAATATAATTTTCAATAAAATTTTCTATTTTATTGGTCGTTTCTTTTACTGCTTTGAAAATTTCTTTAGTCTTAAAGCATTTAATAGTTATTGATTTAAAATTTTAGTTGACAGTTAAAAATTCGATGAATAGATTATGTTTCTATAAAAATCTTACCAAAACTTTAACGATCATATTTGAAACTTCCGTAAATATAAATAGATATAAATGTGTATGAAATCTTAGACATTGAATCGATGATGATTTATCAATCAAATGTTATGAGTTAACACTTCAAATTTCATATTGATATTCAACACCTCTTGTGTCAGATACAAGAAACACCATTTGACAACTCATTAGCCATGCTCTGGCCAGAACTTGGAGACAACACTTACACATCCGGCTGGCCCCAAAAGCAAAAAAAAAAAACGAGTATAGATATAATGTATACAGAAATGTTTCAACTTTATATGGACTGACCAAATATACATTTGTATATAAACCGGGAGTTGTATTATTACAGACAACTTCCGTCTGTGTCTGTGTGTGTGTGTAAAGAACCATAAGTGAACTTTCGACTGACCAAAAGTGTCAATGAATGAAATGTGAAAAGGGGAGTGGGGAGTGGAGGACAGAAGAGGAGGGGTAATCGTAAAAAACAAAATAAATGTGATTACATTAATTATTATGCCACTCACATATACAGCGCACACTTTGCTGTGATACAAAGTTGTTATAGCTGGTTAATCCCCCCCCCCCTTCCATTCCTTTTTCTCATCTTTTTTTATTCTCGTCTTTGACAGGTGTTTGTTCATGCCAAGGTTTTCTTCAGCATTGGCGGACGTCAGTTCAACGGGGAGCCAGTACAATTCTCATATATGCCTGACCAAGTGCTGGATCATGCACGCGACGTTACAATCAAATTACATCATCGCCTGGGGCGTTATCTGCAGTTGCATTTATATTTTGCCGCCCGTTGGATGATGCTCAGTGAGATTACATTTATATCAGGTAAGGTCCTTCACTTCTTCTTCTTCCCTGTATGCAGAAATTATTTTATTAAAACATAAAAGAGGAAGAGAAAGAAACAGAGAGAGAGAGAGAGAGACAACTAAAAGGGTTAAACAACACGACTGCTCCTCCTCTGGCCGGCCACATGGTGTGACAATTGTGTTGAAACTATGGAGATGGGATCCACTATGAGGTGAAGTGAGGTGAGGTAGAGTGCAAAAGTTTCTGCTGTAGTTTAAATTAATTTTTTATGTTTTTCATTTACTTTTTTTTTTTTTTTTGTTGTCTTGTTAGTCGCATTGGACAACAGAAAGAAAAAGTTTGAATGACATTTTGAATTGAATAAGGAGTCATAAGCTCAGCTAGAGCTTTACGTTTAAGAGGTCAGTTCAAGAAGTTTAGTTTTTATATATATGTATATCTATATATATCTAAACTGTTATATATGTGATATGTGATATCAGATTTCCTGACATTATAAAGAGATTTATGACAAAACTAATCTCGTTTTTGAGTAAATACCATTACCAATCCATTAAATATATTTTGAATAAACCATTCATTACTTTCTTCTTCAGGTTTTTAATAAGATAACAATATTAAATTTAATTACTTTTAGTCATAAGAAGTTGTTAAGTTAAGAAGTTTACTTCGGTCTTGCAGTTATAGACTAATTAACTATTTTCTCAGCCACATCGGTTTCCGTGCAAAATTTAAAGTAGTTCAAAAAAAAGTTTAGATAGAAGAAACCTATCATTTGTCGTTGGTCCGCTTAAATGCCATAAATCGCACATTTAAATGCTTTTTATCTCTTTCCCTGGTGATCTTTGTTGTATTTTTATTGTACTTTTGCCACTTGAAATCAATTTATTTTATCTTATAGTTGTCCGATCACATTGATTTTCATACTTCATCTGCCTGATGAATGAAATAGCTTATCTACCAAATTTTTACCATATAGCTTAAAATTAAAGGTACATTTCTTGCGAAGAAACAGACAGACAGAACCCCCCGCGCAAGAGTTTCAAAAGTTCTTGGTTTAAAAAAATAATAAATCAACTAAAAATAACTTTTTCAATGATAAAAAAATTCAATAATGATTTAGTTAACTTATGTTAAACCTATTCCATTACCTTATCTCAAGTTTATTTTTCATAATAAATTAGCTATTTCTAGTTTAGATATTAAATATAACAATTTTAGAAAAAACCTTTTCAAATTTTTTAATCACTAAAAGTTTTAAAGGAAATTAATTTCAGAATAAAACTATGGATTAGCTGGCACTTGCAAGAAAATATTCAGTTAAAAAATTAGCTATACTTTTAACCAAGTTACAACAAATTTTCTGCTTAAATTACTTTACCTTTTACCATATGAATTAAAGCATACTTCTGGCAGAGAATTGTTAGCATTTGCGAGGCCTAAACTAACTGAGTGTGTGTGTGTGTTTATTGTACAACTCTTTCTCAAAGCAAAACCAAACGGTAAACATAATTTACTCTGGTAAACTACAAAAAAAAAAAAAGTGAACTGAATACTGCAAATGGTGGCAAAACTCTTAAAAAACATAAACTGCAACAGGAGCAACAACTGCAACAACTTTGAGCAATTGAAAATTCCCACTGACACTAAAAATTCGTTGCGCATTTCATTAAAAACCTTCTGGCAACTGGAACGACTCGACTGGTGCAAAATATATTACCAAATCCAGAGAGTAAACGAGGGATCTGGATCCTTTCTCTCGGTGTTTGTGTATGTATGGGTGTGTGTGTGTGTGTGTGTGTGTGTGTGTGTGTGTGTGTGAGGCTATGAACCAATTTTTACTTAACTCACATGAGTTCGAGGGGGATTTTAGCTTTGTTTTTACTCTGCTGTGTGCAATTGTGCATAGAGTGATACAAAGCAGACGTGAGACGTGGAGTACAGTTAGGATGTGAGAGAGAGAGGGAGGTAAAGAATTTCTGCCCAGGCGTGCCATTGTAACAGTCAGAGGAAACGGATGGAGCAGACTCAGTAGGTGGAAAGAGAAAAGTAAAGGGAGACAAAGAGGATACTCTGCTGACTGGCATATGCTTCACATAAACACACTCACACACACACATACAAATAAACACAGAGGAAGAAATAGTAGAATAAGAAGGACCCTTCCACTAGTAAAGCAAAGCACAAGGATATTGTGAAAATTAAATGAGTTGCATTACTTTTGTGCATTTGAAATTTGCAACTCAATGAGCAGGAGGCGACTCGACTCGACTCGAGTACTCACAATTGGGTGGATATTGAGAGGAGACATATACACATGGTTTGATAATGTGGATGATGGGACTGAAGAAGGGGGAGGGATAACAGCATCGTGCTTTCCTGGCTTTCGCCGGCTACGACTTCCTCTTTTTGCACGTTGCATAATAAAGCTATGCACTACTTTATTTAGTTTTTTTCTTTTCATACTCTATAAATTTTTTTATTGGTTATATAAGAATTGTTTGACTGCGAATCAAAACTCATAAACAATAACTAAAAATTAACGTCACGGAAAATGAAATAGATGACAATTTTGAAAGAGTTTTTTAAATTTTTTAAGCATTTACATTTCATGTTATAAATAAAACTTTATTAATTTTTTTATAGGCAGAATTGGTTATTCACAATATTGACTGTTCTAGTCCAAGACTAGTTGCGTAAACTTATCTAACTTTTAGAACAAATTTCTAATTTTAAATTGTTTATTAAAGTTAAAAATTATTAAAAACCAATTTATTTAAAATACTTCAGTCGAAGGTTTGAATTATGTAATTAATTTCTGCGTAGTTATGAAGTTTTAATCAAATTTGAATCTATTAAATTTCAGAGACTGCAACAAATTAACATTATAATATTTTTAAAGAAAACTTAGAATAATTACACAAACTAAAAATATAATTAATTTTTTCTTGAATATGTAATATTAATTCAAAATAATATCTGTTTTTGGTTAACTTAAATTAACTTTACTTGACTTAACTTAACTTAACTTAAGATATAAACTTAAATAACTAAAAATTCGTTTCTCTCTTTTCTTTTGAGTGCCAATGAATGATTTAAAATTCTTGCTAAATAGCTTATTTCCTCTTAATTTTTTAAATGAATATTTATTTAACTAAATTTTAAATTTAACAACTCGATTCCAAACTAGGCTATAACGCATTCTATTTTTTAAAACTATTTCACATCTTAAACTTTTTTTTCAATTTATTTGAAATTATTTCTTTTAGTGTAAAAGAAAATTAATAGTTTTTTCTTCGATTTACAAATACTGGATTATTCTTAAATCGGTTTGTTTCAATTTAGTTATACAAAGGGTATTAGAAGTTCTTTAAACCTAATTTGAAATTCTCTTTTGTTGTATTTTGCCATTGGCGTTGGCTCTGTTAGCTGTTCTGTCTTAGTCTTTCTTGCTTACAGATTTGTTTTCCAGTTTTTCCTTTTTTTTTTTTTGCCTCTCTTAGATGCATTTTCCGCTTACTTTTTGTTTTTCTCTCCCTCTATATGAGTGTGTGTGTGTGTATGTGTTTGTGTTTTTCCTGTGTTTTCATGCAACGTATTTAAGTCTGGCAAGGGCTTCAGCTTTTATAAATCAATAACATTTGCAATATATTTTTGCATGTAGAACCCATTTCCAGACACTTTCTCATCAAAATCGTAGTAGTCGTCGTCCTCGCTCGTTGGTATTGGTATTGTTGTTTGTGCTCTTGGATTTTGATGCATTCACTCACTAGTCAGTTAGTCAGTCATTCATTCATTCAACCGTTCATTCCATGCCATACCATTCCTTGCATACAAATTCATTTCAATAACTTTGCTTCCTATGGCAGCGCTTTAAATCCTTCTGCAATTTCCCTCGCTTAATCCCTTCTAATTGAAAATCGTTTTGTAGTCCTTTCTGAATTTGTTTGTTTGTGTACGTGTGAGTGTGTATATGTATGCAATGCTTTTTGTGTGTCATATCCGTTCAATGTAGATACACTTATACATAGACAGAATGTATGTATAGTTGAATAATACAGTTGATTTGTTTGAAACATTCAATAGAAGCATAAAACTCAACTGCAGCAGCTCCATCTTTGGCCTTGAGGCCCTTCAATACAGTTTCGTGAACAAAATTACAATAATGTGCGTCATTTTGCATTTTACATTTGAGAATTTTTGGTTCGTAATTTGCTTAATGGTTGAGTTGAAGTGCCATTGCCAAAGTGCATTGATATTGAAAATGCATTAAAACTGCATAAAAAGGCTAAAAGCAGTTGAATCTATGTGAAAGAAAGAAACAAAAAAGGATGCAAATAAGACAATTGAGACAACCAAAAAGAATCCATTGTTAATGGAGGTCATGACTGTAAGTGACATATTATTTAGCTGATGAAGATTTATTGCTAAAATATTTTAGACCAACATTTATAACAAATAAAAGTGTAAAATATTAAGACAAAAATTATATTCAATAGAAGTAAAATAAATTAAGATTTTTCATATACAAAAAGATCAACAATTAAGCCATTTAGAGTCTTTGTTTCTTTTGGTAGAAAATTAATATTAAACTAGAAGGATGGGCAAACTTCGGCCACGCCGAAGTTCGGATACCTTTGCAAACTGTCTTTTGCAATTACATATAAATAACCAGAATCATAAGAAAGTATATAAAGCTAATCATGCCCGTGGCTCCAAGAAAAAAACTTACAAGTAAAAAAAATATTTTTTTGGTCCGATTGTTCCTATAGGAGCTATATCATATAGTCGGCCGATTCTGTTAAAACTCAGCAGACACATTTTTATATATACCAAACTTACATATACCAAATTTCGACTGAATCGCTGTTAAAATATCAAAGATTTTTAACTAAAACCAATTTTTTTGGCGATCGTTCCTATGGGAGCTAAATGATATAGTGCCCCGATTCTGATAAAACTTTGCAGATATGATAGAAAGTATATAAAACTCATAAATAGCAAATTTGGTGATAATCGCTTTTAAAACAACCAAGTTATAGCACGAAATCCATTTTCAAGACCGGTCGTTCCTATGGGAGCTATATGATATAGTCAACCGATTTTCATAAAACTTGGTGGATATGTTGAGAAGTATATAAAACTCATAAATACCGACTTTCGTTTATTTCGTTGGAAAACAACAAAGTTATTGAGGTTAAAGCTTATTCACGACCGATCGTTCCTATGGGAGTTATATGATATAGTCATCCGATCGGGATGATTCCGAGATATACAATGCCTGCAGCAAAAAGAAGCCTTGGTGCAAAATTTCAGCTCTGTAGCTTTAAGGGTCTCGGAGGAGATTGCATTGATCCAGACAGACGGACAGACGGACAGACAGACAGACGGACAGACGGACAGACAGACAGACGGACAGACGGACATACGGACAGACGGACAGGGCTAAATGAACTCAGCTCATCGTGCTGATCAAGAATATATATACTTTATATAGTCGGAGATGCTTCCTTCTATGCTTCCTTCTTCTATAATATACAAAGAAATTAAGAAGATATTTTCTACAAAAAGGAAAATATTTCCTAAATGCAGTTTTAATGCAGATTAGGTTTGCGCCTATTTTTGATGCTTTTCAACGTTTTTATTTGTTAATGGTAAGAAAAATGAGTTAAGTTTGAATAAGTGTAATATAAATATTTAAGATTCTATATTATTTGCGCGCTTCGTTCACGATGTAATGTAAATTTCAATCGCACTTAATTTTCCCATTATTCCTCTATAAAAATAAGCTTTCTATGATAAACAATATTATTTAAAATAAGGTTTTCCGTGTCCTGATAAATATATATATTTCTGTATATAAGTTATTTGCCAATTAGTTTTAAAAATTAAGCCAGGTGAGGAAGGAAATTGCTATGAATTTTAATTTTTAATCTATAATAAATTTGAAATTAAATTGCTACTAAAAATATTGATAAATTCTTTTGATTCTTTATTAATTTGCAGATAGATTTTAGAAACGATTCACTCGAAAAAAAAAGTTTAAGTTCTCTGAGAAAAGTTTTTCATTAAAATCATAACAACAAATTTATTTAACATATTTCAAATATTTTTTCCTTTGCCTTTACAATTTTTAGTAAGTAAAATTTGAGTCATTAACATTATTTTTTGCCTCACGCTATTACACAAAAATGTATTAACATATTTTCGCTTAGATTCGCACAACACATGATGCTAGTTACTAGTAGGACCCTCCAAATGGATAAATTTTTAGTAGCAGACTAACTTTGGAAACTGAAAAAAAAAAACCTAAAAAATTTTCTATTTTGTTGCCAAACGATATTTGCATAGCAAATTCAAACACACAAAAGTAAACAGAAAACTTTTTCCCCAGACTTGAACAAAACAAAAAAAAAAAAAACCTAAGGAGCAAAAAACAAAAAAAAAAAAACCAAAAAGGAAAAAAAGAAAAACAAGTTCAAAATCAATGCCAAGAGCTGTAAAAATTTGCATTTCCCTTAAGAAATTTTTTTTCGTTTTTATTTTACAGTTATATAAAATTGTCCGGGTAGCTCGTTGGACTTGTTTTTTTTGTCTGTTGTTTTTAAATATCGGAGAAAAAAGTTCAACAAACGCTCGAGGCGGAAATGCATTTCAGTAAAAAGTAGCGGAAAAAACAAAAGTCAACAGTCCGATATATATATATGTATATAACTTATATACATAGATAGATATATATTTTCGTTGTTATTGACGACCGTCTGGGTTTACTGTTTTTCTGTCTGGGTCTGGAATTTGGTCTGAGAGCTGGACAAGTGTCAACCAACAAGAGCAACTGCTAACAAATATAATATAAATGGAATGGGTTTTAATACGCTTCAGCACCTTAAAGAGTTGGACGACACCGAAAAGTATGCTACATACACTAATTGGCACTCAAGTTGTCGTTTTCTTTACTTTTCTACCCGCAAGTTGCATACTTATAAGCATGAAGCAAAGAAGAGAAAGCCGAGACCAAGCCCAGGCCCTCATTTATCATCATAATAATCGCGCATAGCTTTTCACCATTCCTCCCTAATTGCTCACACAGACCCATTAGCCTGAGGATGGAGTTGATGGTAAATGGGGCTAGGATGTTGGTGATGGTGGAGTAAAGGCAGTTTATCAAGTTGGGTTGCCTTGTCACGTGGTTGCGCCCATACCATCACCTGCTGTTGGTTGCTGTTTGTTGTTGTTATTCGCTGCCATCTTGACTGTCTGCATATCTCTCTTTCTCTCGTACAGTCTTTTGTGTAGCCTACTTAGCTTGCAAATGAGCTGCATTTCTCTACTCTCGCTCTCCCTCTCTTATATTCTTTCTCCCTTTTGCATCAACATCTAACCCACATTTTCAACTCTTCTCTTTTGGCCCCTTGTCGCTTACCCAGTACCCGTAGCTGGCAATTTTACGGATGAAGAGCTACTCAATGTGCCGCCCTCAAATGGCAGCGGCATGAGAATGCCGGACACATCCGAATATCCATTGCAGCGCGATGAAGTCGGTCGAGCGGTTAGCAGCAGCGGTGAACGGAGTCAACATACTACACAAGGTAAGTAGGAATCTAAATTTATAATTTAAATCTAAATAATTAGCCTAAAATAATTCAAGAACGATCAAGGATTCCTTTGATATGGATTGAAAATTTAATAAAGATTTGATCTATTTGTCAAATTTGAGTTGTATATACATAAAAAATAACGGTGCATATACGAGTCCTTCTATAGATAACTTTTCCTAATTCAAAAAGTGAAAAGAAGTGAAATAAATGAAAAGAAGTGTGTAGTAAAAGATGGAAAAATTTAATATTTCTGACTAACAATAGTCAAACTTTCCTACAATAAGATTGAACAGGATCAAAAAAATATTGAAATATATTAAAACTTCATTATATAGAAACTAAAAATGATATACAAGCTGAAAATTTTAAATAAATTCATTATACAGGGAATTTCATTAACCATAAGTTCACTCACTATAAGGATGTTTTACTACTGTAATATTCAGATAATTTATTAAAATTAATTTTACTTTTTATGTCTTTGGTAATAATTATTCAATTACTAAAGCTGCAATTTTGTAATAATGTATTAGGACATGGTAATATAGGTTATCAGAGTGTGGTGGTATAGATGTGGCAAGATCGGAGCAAAGACAGATGTCAATTCATTCAAATTGAGACGTCAGTATTGAGTGAGAGTCAGAGTTAGTTGGTCGTATGAGGCAATTGTAGAAAAATAAAGGAAAGTATAGTGTATCGTCATAGATTAAGCATATAAGATAATAACATTTAATACTTAGATATAAACAAATATTTATTAAATCCGAATTAGACTTATGGGGTTAATCCTACATACTGTTTCTACTATATTTGCCTCCATATACTGATTTTTTATATATTATAGATCCTGATTAATGAAGATAATACAGATAGAGTTAGTTATATCAAAATTAATATAATTAAAAGTAGTTTTTAGGCTTTTGCGGAACTAAATTTAGTATTTTTTGAAATAAACACTTTCTGGCTTCTCTGCGATCAAGTTTCATTAGGCTCCACTATAGAGGAGTCAGTCTCATTAGGCACTAGCGCCCCCATAATTCACAATGAAGTTGCAAAACAAAAGCATGGAGGCAATTTGAATGGGAAAAACTAGACAATAAACCCAACCAAGACTGACAATAGTAAAAAAAAATAAAAATAAAAAAATCGACAAGACGAAAAAGTACAATAAAAATGAAACTATATTTTTCATAAACTTTATATGTATATATATATATGAAAAATATTTCTGCAGTTATATTAAATGCTTTTTTGTTTCTTTGGTTTTTTTTTATATTCTCTTTCCTTTTTCTTTATATTCTGCCCCCGCAGTTATTTCGCCCAAACCCATTGACCATCAGGAACCGGAAACAAGTTTCGTTGGCATCATTATCACAGCCCTGGCAACGATTATACTTTTGCTTGTCGCCATTATATTGGTGATAATAGCACGAAATAAACGGGGACGCGGACGTGGAAATGTTTTAGATGCATTTCAGCATAATTTCAATCCGGATACATTGGGTGGCGTTGATAAGCGGCTGAATGGAAATGGAAATGGTGTCTTGAAGGTAAGCTTCAGTCATGAAAAAGCAGGGGAAAAGGGAATTAAGCTGATACAATGTTGGGCCCAAAAACTGGTTACAAGGAAAGTGCATAAAACTAGCCCACCAACTTACATACTCCACATCCCAGAATGCATGTCGAACATCATCAGGATCAGAGGGAGAAACAGAAGGAGAGAGAGAGAGAGAAATGGAAAAAAAATTCTGCTACTAACGCACAAAAGCCCTGGCCCATATGCAGAAATCATGATTAAAAACTGTAGTAGCTAACACACACACATAAAAAAAAAATGAATCAAAAAAAAAAGGGAAAGAAAAAGAAAGGTGCAAAAAAGGAGGGGATTTTTTTTTACACACATTCACACACATACATATACAAACTAAAAACCCTGGTGCAATTTTTTCCCTCAGGTGGTCACAACAATGGATGACAATGAGTCGTCCATTGACAAGAACAGTCTGTACCATGAGCCCTTCAATGTGAACATGTACACAAGTGCGGCCAGTGCCTGCTCCATGAATGACCTGCAGCGTCAGCATGTAACGCCGGACTATACAGGTGAGTCCAGTGGAAATGGTTCTCGGGTTCGGGTTTGGTGTTGGAAGAATTCAGATTGCTATAGGTTTTGGTATTGGGGTTAGGGTTCGCTGGCTGACAATGATGTGTTGGCATAGCCATGGGCTATAAACTGGTCGCTCCCAGCATGGGCACTTGACTACTTCTCTTCTCTTGCTCCTACTCTTACAGTTGCTGCTGGTGTCGCTGCTGATGAGTTTGATGTTTGGTGTCCTGTCTGTGACAGGACATGCAAATGTTTCTGCTGGCTTGTAGCACAAAAAAAAAAAAAACCAGGAGAAACAAAAAAGGGGAAAAAATTGCAACAGCAGCAGCAGCAGTAGCACCGGCAGCACCGGAGCAACATGAGAGCAACGAACGAAGCAATGCTTAATTTAGCGCACAACATGAATCCAGAAAACTTTGCTGTTCTCTTTGCTAGAGGTGCTAAAAGGAAACAGCAGGTGCATCGAATAGAAATGATAACGGAAAACGCGTTGTGACCGCAGGACATCATTTTGAATGGCTGAGTGGTCGCTAACTTGCTGGAACTTTTTAGTGGTTACTGACTAAAGAGATTCTTTACACATATGAATATAAAATTGGTTGCTAAATTTATATAATATCTTTAATATAACTATAGAGTTAAAAGTGTGATCAATGGCCATCTGTAAGCAGCATTGAAGTTTAGCAAGTTCTCAGACTTTGCTATCGATCTAGGAATTGCAATGGCGTACCATATCACCAACAATGCCAGAACTGGTTGAGAATTATAAACAAATGAAATCTTAAAGAACAACTTGTCATATATATTTTGGTTTGAGCTTATTACTGAGAGAACTTTGCCTTCTTTCAAGATTAAACAACCATCAATAAGGATTTGTTTAGAAGTCAGCTTAAATTAAAGAAGTTTCTTTGTTCCCAATCTTTTAAAAACTACTTTGTTCGAAATAACTTTACAAATATGTCTTTGTAAAACTTTATGAGTTAAATTCAGTTAAATGATTATCTAATGGTACTAAACCCATTCAAGAGTATCACAAGTTCAGTTTGCTTTCATTGCTCTCTATTGTTGAGTTTTTTTTTTCCTTGTATTTTTTGGTTGTCCAGTGTTTTTTATGCCCCATAACATGTGTGCGGAGAGTTTTAATTGCCACATTGGATGTACAACATAGACCTGCAGTTAGAAGTAACGACCTCTGTTACAAAATTTCTAATGAATTCTAATGTCTTTCCGAGAATCCTTCGTCATGTCTCTTTGTCCTTACTGTTTGCCGCCTAAAGGCATGCTACACATTTTTTGGACTCTTTGCGCTTTTATCTTTTGTGTGTTGAGGCTTCGTCACATAAAATCGACACAACATGCATGCAAGGGCGATTCAGTATGGTCACATTGTTTGCTGAAATTCCTTAGTTGTCCTAAAACAACCTCATCATTCTCATTGCCACCCCCTCCTCCTGTTACACTATCACTTTTCTCTTCGCCAAACCATCATCATCATCATCAACGTTTATGGCACGCCTTTCATGCGCTCGAGTCATTTGCCAAAAAAAAGTTTTTGCTGATGTTGCCTTTGGGTGCATTTTATAACTGGGCAGCAAATATTTGTCATCGTTTCTTGTTACCCATACACCATACACAGCTCCTTCCTTTCCTCTCTCTCTCTCACTCTCTTACAGCCTTTCTTCCTTATCTGTCTGGTTGCCATAATAATTTAATTTAGCTCAAATGAATTATAAGTTTTTCTTTCTCTTCCCCCTTCAAGAGGGCAAAAAAGACTTCGTCACAGTTTCGCGCTTCAAATTGAGTGCTTCAAACTTTTCTTGTCTCTTTCCCTTTGTTTTTCAGTGTGTTTGTTTGCCTGTTTTTTTTTTTTATATTTTTTCCTTCAAACTTCTTGAACTGAAGCAACTTCAACTTACTGGCTCTCAAATTAAAGTCTATTTTTCTGTTGAAGTCAACCGCCAATTTGTAGTGAAAAGCGGAAAAATTGCATTGCATGCAAATAAACATGGCAATAAGCATAAGCGGCAGCTCGTGGCTATATCACGAAGGAATTTCCATTTACAAAACCAGGTCGTTTTTCAAAAAATAAAACAATCCAATTGTCGGCTACGGGTCAAAACAGTTCAGTAGATGCGCTACCAAGACAAGAAAACTTAAATAAAAGGAAAAGGTCTTTTCTTTTGTGAATTGAGATATATAAGTTAATAAACTAAATGAGCTTAGTTAGAGTTAGGAATAATACTAAAAGTTTTAAACAATTAAAATAGAGATAACCTGCTAGTAAACTCTTACTTTAATAATCGTCTTACGTTCTAATTATTATTTATAAAATGAAAATTTAAAACAGTTCTCCTAGTAATTTATCTAAGTTTATTTTTTTCGCTTCTATTTTTTTTTTTATTCTATTTCGGCCTATTCATCTGTTTGATGTTCTTTAGTTTCTTTTGTCTTATTCTGAATTGTCAGAGTCTTTTTCATCGATTTTTTTTGGTATTCTTTATTTGAGTATTCTTGTTTAATATTACGTATACTCAATTAAGACAATTTTCTTTAGTTTCTTTACTTTCTCGTTCTTTCGACTATCTTCGTTTAATTTCTCTTTGATTCTTTGCTTCGATGGACACTTGCTTATTTTTGTCATCGATTTGATTCTACGAGTTTTTTTTCTTACTTGTGTATATTCTTTATTCGATTGTGTTAAAACCATTTAAACAAATTGTGATACTCAATTTTATTTTTTTGATTTCTTTAGTTTTGTTTTCCTCACTTAGTCGGAATATATTTTCTACAAAAATCAGAAAATAAGTTTTATTCTATTTTATGTATTTAATTTTCTTAATGCAAAATTTTTTATTATCTCCTTTTTTATTATAAGCCTTTTGATACGCTTTATATATTTATAAAAATAAATAAATGAAGTTTTATTCATCACTTTTAAATTCTTAATAAAATTATATTCATTGGATTTTTGTCAATAATTTATATTAATTTTATTTTGTGTGTATTTGATTCCCTTTGTCGTTTGTTGATATGTTAGATGTTTATTCGATTATATAATTTGTTGCTTATAATAATTTTTGTATATTTGTTAGATATATTATATTACTTTTATATTTTTTCGATTATCATTATTTCAGTTTGTTCTTTCAACAGTTTTTTTTTTTATTAAAATTTGTTTGTTCGATTTTGTTTATTTAATTTTCAACAATCAATATTTATATTCAGTATATAATTTTGTACATAAATATTCATTTATTTCATTAATTTTTCATTTTTGACATATTTTTATGGTTTTCTTTGTGTAGTTTATTTCTTTTGATTTTTATTTTAATTTGAATTCATTTCTTTTTTGTTTTTGTTTTGACTATTTCTTTCTATTTGCTTTATTCTATTTATATATTGTTTTTTTTTTTTTAATATTTATGCAATATATATTTCTAAATTTAATTTTTTAATCATAAAAAATGAGGCTTTCTTTAACTATATATGTATATAAGCTCTACAATACTATTTCTCCATTCAAGTTTTTTTTTTTTTGTTTTTGTAAGAAATTGGCCTTCATCTAAATGATCCGTTTACAGTTTTTCACATTAAACAAAAAATTGTTTCTTTATTTTAAAACTTCTAACTTCTTTTATATATATAAATATATATAACTAAATTAATAATATGAACTTTTAAACACTTCAAATATTTTAATTCATTTAAATATAGTTATAGTTTTTCCATACCAGTTTCAGTAATTAGTTTAATTAGTTTTGATTTTTCCACTTGTTGATATGCCCAACTTGGTAGCTTGTAGGGTACTTTTTTTAGATTATTATACCCTGTACACATAGGGTAAAAGGGTATATTAAAGTCGCTAAAATGTATGTAACAGGCAGAAGGAAGCATTTCCGACCCCATAAAGTATATATATTCTTGATCAGTATCAATAGCCGAGTCGATTGAGACATGTCCGTCTGTCCGCCTGTCCGTCTGTCCGTCCGTCTGTCCGTCCGTCTGTCCGTCTGTCCGTCCGTCCGTCCGTCCGTATGAACACGTGGATCTCAGAGACTACAAGAGCTAGAGCAACCAAATTTGGTGTCAGCATTCGTGTAGTGTCTACGCAGATCAAGTTTGTTTCAAATTTTTGCCACGCCCACTTCCTCCCCCGCAATTTAGGAAAAACGAATAACTAGAGTTAGATTAAAGGTAGCGTATTCTTATTTAACACACCCAATAATATGGCCAAAAGGTATCAGGTGACCAAATTTCGTTAAACTCGGACAAGAAATATCGAAGATATATCTATATAAAATTTGTACTGAAATGCCTAGAGCGATATTGCGTAGTAAGTGTGAGCGAGACAGCACGCGTTCATTGTTGCCGCTTGTGAGGAAAATTTTAGTTTGAACTGATGGCAAATTTTAAGGAGTTTTTTTTAATACAGTTACTCTACTTGGTACAGGGTATACTCAAAGTCGGCAGGGACGACTTGCTTGCTTCATTTTTTTTTTACAATTTTTATTGGATGAAAATGTAAAGACCACAAAACTTTGGTGCAACTTGAAAACTGAGGCACAGATTGCTCGAATATACAAATAGACATATGTACGTATGTGTGTATATAGACAAGACACACACTATACATACACACACAGAGACACACAGACACAGACACATGATTGCATATTCCAAGAAACTTGCATACGAATTGCGCACAGTCGTCGAAAAGTTTTATCATTAACGTTCGTTGAGTGTCTATTTCTTTCTCTCTGCCCTTTCCTACCTATTACCATTTTACTCCTTCTGTTATTTTATGTTTTTCTTGTACTTTTTGGGTACAACGAAATGCAAAAATGACAGACAATGGGCCTCACACACATATACACCCAAGCTAAATAATGTTATTACAACAACAATAAAATTAAAACTTGTCTCTGTGAGAAAGAGAAAGAGAGTGTAATATAGGGTATGAGTAAGACAACACTAACGCCAAGTTGCAATTAATTTCATTTAGTTTTTTGCCACACGCCATTTTGTCTTTGCCCTTAGGTCCTTCTCTGGTTCTAGGTTTTCGTTCTCTTACTATTTTCTCTTCATCTTTCTCTTCCCTTCGAAAAACGTTTCTAAATGGGAAAAGTTTGAAGTTGAAGGCACAAAAGTCTTCGGACAAGACAAATGAAATGAAGGGCCAAATGGCCAAGTGAGAGTGAGATGGCCAGAAAGAGATGCCAAGTGAGAAGAAAAGTGGCAAAAATCAACAAAAAAAAAAAAAGTACTAGAAAACAGAATGAAAGAAATTGAATCAAAGTTTTGCATACCCTATTTTATAGGGAACAATCAATGCAATAGGTGATCTATTATTCAATTTATATAGTACCTAAAAACTGATATATTTATTCTTGGCAATCTTTCAAATTCGGTCAATAGTTTGGTAAAAGTTATAAAGAAACTAAAATGAGGAAACTTGGTTTATAAAAACTAAAAGCAAATGTTTTTTCCGGCTTAAAATAATATAGGTATATATATAGTTCTTTAATTTGAACAGTTGTATTACCTATATCGACATATTATGGCAACAGAAAGACTTGCTAAAGAAAATTTGGTTGTGAATGTCGACCTATACTAACGAATAATAGATAACCTTATCAAAATGAATCAGTAATATATATTTAGATACAATTTGTTTGCATATATTTGACTTCTATTTGCTATATTGAAGATACCCTTTTCCTTGGTTTCACAAGGGGTATCAAGAGAAAGAGTCGTAAAAACGCAGCCATTGCACTTTGTGGCCTAAACACAAGTTTCAATTTATAAGGGGAAAATTGTGTTGCTAAGCACTTTACATATGTTAGGAAGAATTAAAGGCTAAGAAATTGTGGTTTAAACTAAAAATGTATATCAAAGTTTAATGAAAAGTGTCAGAGTAACAAAATTTATCATTGTCTTTTCGAGAAAAAACATCATTTAGATTTTATGAGTGTTCTAAAATTTTTTATTCTTTGGGAAAAGTTTTTTGTAAAGTGATATCGTCTCATAAATTCAACAAATATTTTTATTTTGGTTTTTTTTTTAATATAAGAATTTGATGTTAGATTTTGTAAGTTACAAACAGTTTTGTATCAGTGTAACTTGAACAAAGAATACTCTTTAAATGTCTTTCCGTTTGACTCTAAAAAATGATATTCTTTATGTAAACTAAGTATTATATTTAAATTTTAAAACAATATCAGGATATAATTGATAAATTACAATATTGTAATCATCTATAAATAAAAGTCTGAAAACTTATTCTAACTCATAGAATTACTTTACCTTCAGAGTTAGAGTTTTAATCTAACTCTTAGTCATAGTTAAGGTAAAAAGACTTGCTCTAAGAAGATAATAGTAGATTCTGAATTGTTTTTATATATTCTTTAATGATAAACTACCTTAGACCAAGTATTTTTGCCTCAACTAAGACTATACCATCCGTCAGGACACATATTTAAAATTATTTTTATGATTAAGCAACAAATATAAATTTCTTATTTACAAAGTTAAGTTTCTGCTTTAGTTTCTACTATAAATCATGGAGAATTATTAACACTTATTCCTCTTTTCATTCCCATCTAATATTGCACAGATGTACCGGACATTGTGTGCCAGGATTATGCGGTGCCTCATATGCAGCAATTGCTACCGAATGCTGCTGGTGCTGCTGCTGCCTCTGTTGTTGTTGGTGGAAGTGGAGGTGCCTTGTCTGGAGGCAATCCACGCAACTCGCTGAATGCATCAATGGGTGGTACATCGACCCCAATACCTCCTGTCCCACCGCCACCGGAGAAGTATTATGCAGCCACACCAATTTGCAGCAAACCAACAGCTAGTATGACGATAACTGGACCACCGCCGGGCTCTCAGAGTAGCGGCTCGTTGAGTTTGAGTTCCTCGACAACGGCAGCAACCACGCCCACTGGCCCTGGTATGGGCATGGGTATGGGAATGGGAATGGGTGGATCGGGTGGTAAGCCACATCATTACAATTTGGATATGAGCGCTAATTTTGCCGACATCAACGAAGAGCTAGCCAATTGCCAAGTGCAGGAATTTCCACGTCAGTCGCTGGTCATCGTCGAGAAGTTGGGATCGGGCATGTTTGGTGAACTGCATTTGTGCGAAACAAATGTACTGAAGTAAGTACTCCATGATGGTTTTTGCTGTTTGTTGTTTCACTGCTTGTTGTTTATCCAATAAGGCCACTGTGCCGCCTCCCATCTAATCGCATTTCCAAAGGGATGGAGCCAAAACAGAACAAAAAAAAAAAAAAAAAAACAAAATCCAGCTAAAAATTCGTTGCCAAAATGAGCTACATTATTGGTTCTAACATCTACCACATTTCATTGGTAGCCTTCAACTGCAGTATTCCAGTATTAGGTTCATTTGAAATTCACCGAAAGGGAATAGAAATTCACTTTCTTTCTTTTTCAGTTCGGTTTTTTTTTGTTTTGGTTGAAGGGAAATTGGAGTTGAATACGCACAACAGGTTTAAATTTCACTTGTTTTAGCAACAATGGATGTGCAAATTGATTACACCAAATCGCCACGAAACAATTCAATTGCAAAAAGTTAAATAAAGCGATTTTTCGTTTTATGTTCAACTCAATGGACTGCTTGTGCAATAACCATTTTTACACCCGTTAGCCATGGTTAAGAGCAGTTTACTGAAGTCTTCAAAATGTAGACAAAAGCAAAGAATGACGTACACATAAAATACAAAAATAGCACAAGGATTTGCAGGAGTTCAGACCATTCAGTGTTGTAGGGGAATAAATGAAGCAAAAGCAGCTGCCATGGAAGTTCCTATATGAAAAATGTTATCGGTTCTTGGCTTAAAACTATAATTTTGCAAGATTTAGTAGTAAAGTTAGTAGCAAAAATATCCCTTTAATTGATTTAAATAAAAGATCTCTCCTTTTTTAAGCCATGCGATCTCATCAAGAGTCTTAAATCTAATATAATTCTTAAAAAGTGTTAAAATTTTTCATCAAATTTGCAACTTTAATGTTTCATAAATGAAATTTTAATTCTTCTATTTTGCCAACATATCTTCCATTCTATTGCTGAAAAGCCACAAGCTACTAAGCAACCTTTAACCTTTCTTTCTGCTCAACTGTAACTCCCCACTCTCTCTTTTTTTACACTCCTTCTAGAACTTTTATCGTCAGCAATTGAAATATGTGCCCCTGACAATTGCATTTTCAGTACAAAAATCAATTAGACTCAAGCTACGAATAATGTCCTGATGGCCTCTTGGCCTTTCAATACCTTCAACTGATTTTGCCTTCTCTCTCTCTCGCAGTTTTCTCTCTCTTATTCTCTGTGTCTCTTTTGCTTTGTATATGGACAATTTTGATAACTAAACGTTACAATTCGATTTGCCGGCTTGCTTTAATAGTTTTGCGGTTAGAAAGCCACAAAACGTATTACGTATACGTAATATTGAGGAGAGACGAACTGCAGCTGCAATGTGGCCCGTATAGTGGATTAAAAACGGCAAACGACAGTGCCAAAGCCTGAAGCAGACATATGTATGCAAAATAATTAACACACACACACACACTCAGACACACACACAGACATACACAGAGGAACTTGCAACGGCAACTTCGAGTGGTTGAAATAGCCCTTTACAGGGCAAGGCGTGGCCGTCTGATAAAATATTAATAGACAGTTGGATAGACAGTTATCAGACAACAGATGGACTTTATTGTCCTGCAGACAAACACACACACACACACACACCTAGTACATATTCTCACATACACGCATATGAAAATTATAATAGACGTTTGGCAAAAGTTGAAAATCAAAGTCTGAGTTGGGTTTGCCATTTATTCGATGAAAAGTTTACCATATAATAAAATGTCTGGCAACAGACCACGCCCATTTCTCGTACATAATGTGCAATAAAATTCTTCAATTAAACGGGCCAAAAATAAAAATGGTTAAAAACTGGTAAAATCAAAGGTAACAAGTAAACCTACATACGAACGTATATGTAATCTACCTGGCCAACAGGACAAAACTCATCTCGTCTGACAGTTGTTGTTTTTTCTGTTTTTTTTTTTTTTTTTCTTTTTTTTCTTGTTGAACTTTTCATAATGGAATTTCTGATAAGCTTTTTTGTGGCCATCGTGTGTAGTTGCTATTGCAATCGGTGCTGTTGTTGTTGTAGCAGTTGTTGTTACCACAGACATGACATTACCTGCAACAGGAGCAGGCATCAGCAGCAATAGCAACAGTACTGAACCTGAACCTTGCCATATCGTTTTCACTTTGGTTTATGCCTTTTCATCTAACCATTTGATGTTCACTCTGTGTGTCATTTTCCATTTTCTCTACGACTCTTATATCTCTATGTATATATGTATGTGTGCGTATGTCTGTCTGTGTGTGTGTGTGTATGTGTATTAAAGTATTGCGGTTTTTGTCATTGTCAACTATTGTTATACGAATTTTTGATTTTTGCCTCTTTTGAAACGGTTCAAAATGTCTGACATCATGTTTTTATACCCTGTACCCATAGGGTAAAAGGGTATATTAAAGTCGCTAAAATGTATGTAACAGGCAGAAGGAAGCATTTCCGACCCTATAAAGTATATATATTCTTGATCAGCATCAATAGCCGAGTCGATTGAGACATGTCCGTCTGTCCGTCTGTCCGTCTGTCCGTCTGTCCGTCCGTCTGTCCGTCTGTCCGTCCGTCTGTCCGTCTGTCCGTCCGTATGAACACGTGGATCTCAGAGACTACAAGAGCTAGAGCAACCAAATTTGGTGTCAGCATTCGTGTAGTGTCTACGCAGATCAAGTTTGTTTCAAATTTTTGCCACGCCCAGTTCCGCCCCCGCAAATTAGGAAAAACGAATAACTAGAGTAAAATTAAATGTAGCGTATTCTTCTTTGGCACACCCAATAATATGGCCAAAAGGTATCTGTTGACCAAATTTCGTTAAAATCGGTCAAGAAATATCGGAGATATATCAATGTACAATTTGTACTGAAATGCCCAGTGCGCCATTGCGTAGTAAGTGTGAGCGAGATAGCATGCGTTCGTTGCTGCCGCTTGTGAGAAAAATTTTAGTTTGAATTAATGGCAAATTTTAAGGAGTTTGATTTAATACAGTTACTCTACTTGGTACAGGGTATACTCAAAGTCGGCAGGGACGACTTGCTTGCTTCATTCTTCTACATATCCCACTCCCCCTTAGCCATTTACTTCCTTCTTTCCTTCTGCTCGCATTGTCTATCGTATAGAACTTTACTCTGCGGTTTTGCTGCAGTTATCAAATAATATAACAATGCTCTTTTTTTTGTACATTTTGTTGCTAACCAAAATGTCAAGAAATGCAACCAAAATCTTCAACCTTTATGTCAGAACATTGCATTTGCAGTTACATTTTAAATGTTGTGCCAAAACCGATATAAACATATAGAAAATATACACATATAGGTAATGAAAGTATAAACCAAACAGGATTTGCTATCGTAACTATTTATAAGATAGAATACAATACTATCCAACTAAGTCCTTTGAGTTCAAATTAAAAACATTATATAACACTTATATACCCAATTTAAGTTGTACTTTTGCCTTGATATCCCAATAAATACATATGTCATAACAAATCTCATCAATCATAGGTTATTTTATAACAAATCTATATCTAACATATCCCATTTAACTTACCTCATTCCAGTGCTACCCTTGTGGCAGTTGCTACTCTACGTCCCGGAGCCAGTGATCAATTGCGTAAAGAATTTCGTGGTAAAGCAAAACAATTGGCCCGTCTTAATGATCCAAATGTGGCTCGCTTAGTTGGAGCCTGTTTACGGGATGAGCCCATATGCATTGTACAGGATTATTCCAATTGTTTGGGTGATTTGAATCAATTTTTGCAAGAGCATGTTGCCGAAACTAGCGGTCTAATGGCTAACAAAAGTCTAAGGTAAGTTAAGGAAAATCCAGTTAAAAATTCTTCCTCTTTCCTCCAAATTTCTTTGCTCTTTCAACTAATGTTTGTCTTTATCATTCTCATTTCTCGGTTGCTTTTTACTGGTACTGCGTGCGTTTTTATCGTGTTTCCTGTACCGACGCCATTTGCCGACGCTACACTTCCGGTCTCGTGTTCAATGATTACACCGATCCAACCAAACGAAAAAAAAAATAATATATATATATATATATATATATATATATATATGTATATATATAAAATAAAACCAACCACCAACCAACAACATGCGCAAACGGATGTAAAAACTTCGTTAACTTTGACTCCCTCCATCGCATGCGAAAACTTTTCAAATTCTCATTTGACGTTGGCATCTTCCGCATCCGTTAACCATTCCTCCACATCCCTGCCACGCATTCACCTTCTTATAGCTATGGCTGCTTAGTCTACATTGCCACACAAATTGCATCGGGCATGAAGCATTTGGAGCAAATGAATTTTGTACATCGGGATCTGGCAACAAGGTAAGTACTTGAAGATAAGAGCCATCCACAGGTTAGACTTTACTTAAACGAGGGGGGGGTTGGTGGGAGAGTTGGTTAGGAAAGGACCAGACTCAACGTAGGAGGTGGAGCTTGATTTTTTTGTCATGTCATTGCAGCAAATTGAACTTAAAGTTTCTACTTTTTTTTTTCTTCATTCTTATTTGTCTGTTGAAGGGAGAAGTTCAAAAGTTGTTGAGGTTAGTTAAAAAATATGAAAACGTTTTCGTTTTGTAGATTAAAAGTTTTTTTGGTTTAGGTTTTAAAAATATTTTTATAAACAACATTTAATAATATTTTATAAACAATTAGTTTTTTGAGAGTTTATCATATAAAGCAAATAGAGTTCAAGTCATTTTAAATTAATATTCACTTTAAATAATTGTTTTCTTATTTAAAAAAGCACTCTTAAAAAAAATTTTTATATCTTAAGTAAATTTTTATATAAGAACGTTTTCGGAATATAATGACAATCAAAAAAAAAGCTCTAAAAATATATTTTTATTAACTTATTAAAACGTCTTCTAATACTTTGTTTTCATAAGTTCTTTTCATAATGATAAAATTCAATTCTAATGGAATTTCAGAAACCAAACATTCAAAAATAATTGTTAATTCAATTAATTATGTTTAAATTTTGCTTAGAAATGTACTTAAATTTTAATTATTTGACCCAAAGTAATGACCTTACTTTTCCTTTTGAGCAAAATGTCTAATGGGTTCATTTTGGCTGGTAGACAAACTCCCTAAGAATAATTATAATATAAATTTGTGAAAACGTACTAAACCTTAACTGTATATTGTCACATTTGATGGCTAATTGAATTTGAGATCTAAGCTAATAAATATTATATTCATCGTATAGTAAATCGATTGAAATGCAATGCCAGAACAATCGCAACTAACAATTTTTATTTTTCTCTCTCTCTCACTCTTTGGGCCAAGTTTCGGGTTACTTTAATGGAATTTTGCTAACATTATTTATTGCCTGGGCCATGAATGAGAGCAAGTAAAAGTTATAAATAAAATGGTAATTCAATATATTGAAGCGCCGCCCTCACTCGCATCTCGTTTGCCCTCTGGTGGCCCCTGCCAAAACTCACTCACAGCTGTCTACACATTTTCGCATAAAATGTAATCAATTAAAATTAATTTGCTAATGAAAATGTCAACAAGGAGAGAAAGCAGCCATTGTTGTTGGCCATGACGACGATGGTAATGGCCACGGCAACAGCAACAGCAAGAACGAAAACGACTTACTATGTGGCTTGGTTGCCATTTATGAGCGAATTTTGTTCGGTTTTTTTTTTTTTTTGTCGTACTCCTGCTTTTAGCTTATATAAATGAGTGATAGACATTGTTGTTATAGCAGCCCGTTCCAGAGTTCACAAACTTCAAGTCGTTGTCGTCATAACAAATCAATAGACGTGTATGGCATGGCCAAGAAAAATGCCTTTTGAAATCCAATAAGAAGAACCAAATGCCTTTTGCCTTCATTTTGTTCCCAAACGTTTTTACTAATATTTTTTCTTGGGCACGCAATTGTCAAACATGTCGTTGTCGATTGCATAACAATGCAATCCAATAATAATACCAAAGAGAAAAAAAAAGAAAATATGTTGTTGAGGAAAATGAATGTTTGGATAGGTAAGCAACATATCATTTGACATCAATTGCTCGGCACTGTGGACAACATGGCGTATGCGTGCCGTTGTTTTTTTTTTTTTTTTTTTTTTTTTCTTTTCCTATTTTTGGATTCCAAATGGAAAATTTGTATTGCCTTAGCCAAAATGAATTGCAGCTATAAATTTTTGTAGACACGACAATTGCACAATATGGGAAATTCAATACAACTCATACACATACTCATACATACACATATCCACACACATATGCACACACATATACACACACATATGGTGTTCTCCTTCTGTTTTGCATTACAATTCCATTTTTGTAGCTGAATTTCCTGAAGGAATATAAAATTTGTAATAATAAGTGACAATTATTATTGATCTAAAAGTGAAAATATATATTATATTGTGAAAATGAAAATGATCTAAAAATAGGAAGTAATAATTTTGTGAAATGGCAATATTATTAAATGTATCTAGTCATTAAAATTAAACTAATCTTTTATCCTTTAATGAAGTTCGACTAAAATTATATAAAGTGTATATATACTTATATATATACCTATATAAATTTGTTGTTCTATAGTAGTCATAGATAGGTAGATAGATACTTAGAGAGAAGGAGAGATAGATAGATAGATAGATAGATAGTTAGAAAAATAGAAAGAGAGACAAATAGATAGATAGGAAACATAAATTTTTACACGTTATTAACACGAGTTTTCTGATTCTATATAGTCGTATATATATATATACACAAGGTACTAGATACTGATTGAACTTTGGAAATAAAAATATTTTATCGTTTTTAAAAGATATTTTTACTTTTCGAGATATTACAAATTATTATGGCTTGATGTAGCTCAATAATTGTTATTTCACATAGCAATAAATTGCTTTCGATAGTCTTTTAAAATAGGAAAAGTAATATAAACCATAATTTTATTACATTAAAAATTTGTTTAAGCTTCGATGAATTTGTAACTTTAATTTAGCTTTAAACGAGGATTGCAATTGTAATGCATTCTGTATTACATAAAGATAAATTCGCTTGACTATAAGAAGAGAGCAGTATGAAACTATATAAAAGTACTGCCACATTATGGGATACAGTTTTACAAACTGTTTAAGCTTGTTAGTTATAAATGAGAGTCCATTCTAATAAATCAAATTGTTAGTTTAGATGAAATTTAAATTTAATAAACAAGTTTAATCTCAAATTATGTTCGGTTCATAATACTTTATTTTTTTTGTTTTACAAGGAAATTTCTTCAATATGTCGCCCAATTGTATTCATTTTGACACTAAACATCTTAAAGCAATTGCTAAAGTATTAAAAATTCTAAGTAACATCTAGAAGATACGATATACAACTCGATTCCAATAAAAACAGTTAATGCCGAAATATTCAGATGTTAACAATTGAATATTTTGTGTATTTTAATACGAGCATCTTTAAGATGAATTTTTTATTGCTGAAACGAAGTTATTTGCATTTTGGTTAGATCTTTTCTATAATTTAAAGGGACAAAACCTTATAGTATATATAAAAGGATAATTCCTTTCTACACAGCTTGACTTTCTATGAAATTCGCCTTTTGTGGGTCAATGTTATTTTAGAAATGACATTGCTAATCTACTGCCCATTAAAGCATTCATTTTGTCTTTTGTTTTCGGGGACTTTTGCTTATTGGCCAAACTGGACAAGTTATTTATAGCCTCAATTAGCATGTCAAAGCCAGTGAAAGCTTAAAGCTGTCATTAAAAGCTTTTACTACTCATTCCATTGTTGGTCATGCTTGCCATGTTTGCCATAAAAATTAACTAAGATTTCAGCATGAATTCACTTAAATAAGATTTCTGCTACATTTGCACAGGCAAACAAAAGAAAACCCAAGGACAAATAGACGGAAAAGCGAAACCCACACACACACACACACACATTTTATTGGGGATGTGTGTGTGTGTGCATAGTGAGCTCTGTTTGATTTCACATTTTACCATCTGACAGTGTGAAAGCCAGACACAGGTGAAACAGATAGAGCCAAAAAGCTGAGCAAAATCGTTGAGGGAAAAACCGCAGACTGTGGAAAAGAAGGAAAATGTAACTAACGCTGCACATATATAAGAGTTTTTCAGTTGTTGCAAGTGGAAGATATAGTAAAATGCAGTGGAAGATATATAGTAAAGTGTAGACATGTCAGAACGATTTCTTGCAAAGTTTCTTCATAATTTTGGCAATTGAAATTTATTATATTACAGAGAAAATTTGTACAAATTTATTTCCATTTTAACTGCCTGTAAGAAAGTCTATATAACTGCCAAGTACTTGCCATTTATTTATTTATTTTTCTTTAGTGTTCTGATGGATTGAAAACCAAAACATAAGACCAACAAGTCTAAGCATTTTCACCAAAAAATTTCTTAACTATTTGTAATGCAAACAATGTAACAAAAAGAAAATTCTCAAGTAAAAATCTCGCAAATTCCATTTTCATTTTAGTTAGCCAAGTAAAAATCTTAACATTGATTGACAATCTACAACTGAAATCCAAGACATGAATATAGTATGTAGTTGTATGTAACAAACATCTGTCTGTGGTCAAGATCCTCTTGTTTTGCTTTACCCAAAATCTCAACAATTGCAATCTCAGCTAAAAATGTTTCCTCCGCCTTGTGGAGCAAGATAAAAAGGGCAACTGTTAAATCAATGACACATTGGCCCCCATACTGTATGTCTAGATGCCTGACCAAAATGTCCAAAAACAAACCGCAAAATCTAAAAGGATTTTCACATTCGAAGCCGACATTTAAAGTCCCAGACTTGGTGAACGAGAAAAACATTTTACAATATTTACAGCAGCAATAAACTCATTTCCTTTTCTCTTTTTGTTTTCGGTGGGTGGGGAAAAACAAAATAAATGAAAAAACAACAACAACACACACACACACAGAAAGTTAAAAAAAAAAGAAGAGTCAAAAGACAAATCCACTTCCTGTTGACTAAACACATGTGAGCAAATGGAAGTGAGAAGACGAAACACAATTCTCATCTGTGTATTTACTAAATTTCCCCTTTTTGCGGTGTCGTAGAATTTTCACTCTTTCTCTCTCTCTCTCTACTATTTGCATACCATCAACTGGAAAATCGTAACCAACAGCACATTAGTTAAGTATAAAATTTTAATTGTGAGTCCTCGTATCCCAAAGTCCGAGAGTTTGCAAAAGTACTCCTTTTTTTTCTGGGACTACAATTTGTATGCTGTGACATGTTGAGGCAGTTGAGAAGGATGAGGGGCTGAGAGAGTTTAGAAAATTTGTGCAAATTTGGCTTGTGGCCAGAACTACTTTACAGTTATATACATATATATATATACAGGCAGAGAATGGGATTTACGGATGGCAATACTGGGCATTTTTTAAGCCAATATGAAGACACTTATTTTGGTGGAATTTGTCAAATGTTAGCCATTTACAATTTGTTAACCAAAGAAGGTTTGCAACATTTATATTTAAAGGAGTTAAAGGATTTCAGATTTGTCTTATAATTGAGGAAATCTGAGCTAAGCTTCTAAACATGAAAAATAAATATAAATATTAATCAATTTTTAAACTGTTCAAAGTTAGTTTCTGTCTTACTGACTCATTTTACTTTTGATACATTATTTGAATGAAATATTTAAACTTGTGAAACATTTCAAATTGATTTTAATTTTAAACTTTTGCCACCTTTATGTAACGATATCCATTCACTCACTCAGAATGATTCAGTAAATTCGCAGCACTTGAAGAAAATGCACCTTAGCAACCATTTTTAAGTGTTTTTCAAGAAACTAAAAGGGAGCCAAAAGTTGATGAAGATGTAAAGGGAAAGGATCAGAAATGGAAGCGATACCCAGCTGTATAAACCATAAATGATTTACATGAGTGGGTGTGGAGTGGGGTGCGGTTGGTTTGGGTGTATTGTCGTAGTTGTCATCATCGTTGTTGGCAACTGGCAACACTTTTATCAACATTTCCTGCCAACAAGGCAACGAAATGCGGAATACGTACTCGTATACGCATATGAAGGAAGCTGAGAACCACAGGATATGAGTATAAAACAAGCAGCCAGCATAAAGAGAGAAATCCTTGGACCCGAAACAGAAAACAACAAAAATATAAAAGAAATAAAATACAACAAAAAAAAAAGAAAAGAAACAAAAAAAATTGTTTTTCGGCCTTTAAAATAGTTTGTTGCCTACTTTTCAAGCAAAAATGATACGGTTCATGCATCTGTCTCCATCTCTTTCTCTCTTCCTCTTTTACTGTGTCCTCTCACTCTTTTTGAAACTTTACACTGGGCAAATATGCACTCTTCAGTTTCCTCCTGCTTCTGCATATTGTATAACGATGCATTCAGTTTTTCTTGTTTTTTTTTCGCTTCGTCCTCTTTTCTTTCTCTCTTTTTTCCACCAAACAAAACTCTTATCAGCGAACCATTTCCCTTTTGGCCAAGTGTGTGTGCCCATAGGGGGTAAGAGTAAGGTTTGAGAGGGCAATAGGAGGTGGCATGGTGGTAGCTGAAATTGTTTAAAAATAGTTGGCCAAAGTGAAAACCGAGAAGAAGCAAAAAAAAAAACCAAATGGGTAAAAGAAGACGAGAATCTCTCTCCCACCATTTCAAGTGAAAGCCCCCAAAGATATGAAATTTTGTGCTCGAGTGTTGAAAGCAGAAGGGCGGCATATCTATATATGTATATATGTGTGTGTGTGGGTGTGTAGAGGCGTGGCATACGCTGTTGTCATTTATTGCCATTGCTCTCTGCGTAGTTTTCATGTAATTTTCAAGTATTTTTTCCAACACCCAAAAGCGGTTGCGCTCCTCCGCAATGCAGGCAAAAGTTTTGTCGTCCTCCCCCAAACACATACACACACATACACGCACACAGAGAGAGAGCATACAGGGTGCATGTGTGTTGTACCCCTGGCATTCTCTTTTTTGTATCCACCGAGTACCATCGTCTGGCCCCAAAGCTCACATCAGCTAAGTAAATAACATTTTTCGCACTCTTAGTCACGTTCCTAATCATTTTTATTTGGTAACTGTTTGGAAAATGTTTGCACAACCAGCAGAAGCAGTAGCAGCAGCAGCAACAGTAGACAACTGCCAGTACTTTCTCTCTCTACCTCTCTGTTTCCGTCTATCTCACTTACACACACACACTGACAATATTTGTTGAAATGAGCTTTGGCACTAATATCGTTTATTAGCTTGGCACTTGAGTGTTTAAATGCTGAAAAATTGTTCGTGATAGTCCTTGCCAAGTGCCCAAGCAGGACATCGACTGAAGCACAGCACAGCAAAAAAAAAACAGAGTAAAGACTATAGAGGGAAGAAGAAGGATAGGGAATGCGAGGGGCTTAACACATTGAACGTTCTCGCCATTGCCATCGTTGAGTTTAATTTGAAATTAGTTGAACAGTTGCCGGTTTTCGGTTTCGGTTACTCTTCTCCTTTTTTTATTTTTTTGCTAACCAAGCATTTTTCTCTCTACTCAAACAAGGAAAATTTTTGCGGCCGTTTTTCTTTTCTTTTTTTTTTTTTGTGTGTGTATTTTTGTTGTAATAGGTCGTGGGTTTAAATGAGTAGAGATAAAGTTAGTGGCATGAACAGGAAAAAAAAAAGGATCAACAAATAATGTGAAAAACATCTTGACAAGGTCACAATGAAGAGTGGGTAATGGGGCATAAAGAATGAGAAGATGTTTTCCAAAAGTTGCTTTTCCTTTTTATTGTGTGTGTGTGTGGATGTGTGTGTATGTTTTTTGGTTTATTGGTTTGGAAATTGTTAACATAATTCAATTGCTCACATACAAAGTTCTAATGTCCAAACATATTTGATATATATTAACTAGATTTGACATGTGAAATCACAGATGTTGCATAAGTAACTAATTTAAATTCTGTATAAATAAATAAAATAAATAATTTTTATTAATTAATATTCTTATTTATATTGTGTTAATTGTTATTAATATTATTATTCTAATAAAAAGCCATAAAAGTCGAATTATGAGAGCCTCAAATAACTAAACTTTTGACTCATCAATGTTCATAACTAGGCCCAGTTAGTTTAATTTTCAATTTAAAATTTATTTTAGAAAATAATTTATTAAAAAAAATATACCCAAATAATAAAAGTTACAAGAGGTTTAAGACTTTATATAAAAGTATTCTGTCTTATAATAAATAAGGAAAAGGAAAATGTATAGGAACACATAAATCTATGAAAATGGAAATATTAATAAACGCATCTAATCATTAATATGAGAAAATGAAATTAATTGTCGTAAACAAATTTTTTTTTTAGTTTTTAAGCGAACTATTAAAAGATAAAATATATGATAATTATGTTTATTTAGCTTTTCGGCGTATTATTTGTGAATGACTTAACATAACATAATGTTATATTTTACTTAACAAAATCTGTTACTCGTAGGCAACTTATTCCTATGCTATGCTAATGAGTCAATTGTGCACTTTGCCATTTTTTATATATTTCAACAAAAAATATATATATAATTTTATTATTGATAGATGCGTAGAGAAATAGATGGGACTTTATACTAGCTTAAAAAACCGTTACCGATCATATTTTTAATGTATATTAAAAATCGTTTTCTGATTCTATTTTTATACTTATCACAGCTTGATCAGTTATGTAATTTTACTTGCAATGCATTAATATATATCCAAATAATGTAAGGTATAACAGTTTTTGGACTTAATATAACAATATTCTGGCTTATTATTTGCTTCTTCAAAAAAAATCTCTTTTCAGAAAAAGAATTTTTTCATTTTCCTTCCAATAAGGTATTTCATAATAATTCAGCACTTACTTTAATGTAAATATATATACTTTTCGATATAGTTAAATATGTTTCTTGGGCTTTCTTTTAACAGTATTAATCAGTTAAAGGTTTCTATATTTCTTTATAATCTATAAACATTTAATCAAAGAATCAATTGATCGGTGGCTTATAATTTGTTTATTGAATTTTTGGAAGAATTCTTAAACGAGGGAAATGCTTTTAATATAAAGCAAACTTTTTTATTCCAAAAAAGAATTCAAATAACTTTTTAATATAATTGAATTTCTTTTTGTAATTGTCAAATATATCAAATATATCAAATATATTTTTCATTTATTTATTCTCTTCTATTCTATTCTAACAAAATTGTATTAAATATGCTGATTTACTTTGATAACCATTATTTCTATATAGCTTTTCGATTATTTAAGTTATCGATTATTAACTTAAGGTTTTTTTTTTAGTTTTTCTGCTTTGTGTTGCCAGTTGATGGCTATGCAAAAATATCAAAAGCGACAATTGAATGTGGTCAGGACATATTTGCTATATATGTTTATATATATATATATATATATATATGTATGTGTGGAGGGAGGATTTTGGGCATGTCAATTTTGAGGGCGGTCGTTGATTGTAGGAGTTTCTTCTACCGGTTGTTGTTGCTGCTACTGCTGTTTGCATATTGTTATTAATTTTCATTTTGAATAACATGTTGACAGTCACTTTGACACTGACAGCTTTTGCCTTGGCTAAAAACTACCAAACGAGCAGACAGACCAAAAAGAGAGATAGAGTTGAAGACCAGGAAACGTAGCTGCCAACAGCAACAATAAGGACTATCATGATATAGTTGATGATGATGATGTTGTTCTTGTTGTTGGCAAGGATGAGGAAAAGAAGGGGAGCGACCACTCGGCATCAAAAGGTTTATAATTTCAAAATCTGAAGCAAACTGAAAAGTGGCACGTCAACAACAATGTGCAGCAGGTGTAAATCTCACACATACCAAAGAAAGAGAGAGAAAGAGAGACAGAGATATGCATGCATACATACATCTATCCCATCTCTGCATATGCATTTGTGAGTTGCTTAAGCCTAGCTTAACTTTCTGGCCAACAGAGCAGACACTTCCTTGGCTGTTTCTGTTTTGCCACTGATAAGCCACAGCAAACTGCAAGCGGCAGCAACCCTTTGCCCATCTTTAAATCTGTCAGCTAATGACATTTTTATTGTAGAGTGGCTCTCTCTTTACATTTCTCTTTTACTCTATTCCTTGGGGCTTAGTTTTCCACACAAGATTTTTGCGTTTTTTTCCTTCTTGTTGCTTTCTTAATTACCCTCAAACCCTTGCTGGGTTAAAAGTGCAGCAATGCAACAAATTGCACAGATGCAAATAACCCAAGACCCCCAGCTTAGGGGACCATATAGTTCCAGGGACAAAGCCACTGAAATAGCAAACAAGAAACAAAAAACGAAAAGACGACATGGAAATGCTCTTAGTAGAAAATTATATAAGAAAAATTAAGAACAATTTCTAATTTAGTTTTTCTTCTAATAGTTAACAGTATCTTGGTTTCCTTTTTTTGTTTTATTTGTCCTGACCTACTAAATGTGGTCAACAAATTGCCGTTTTTTGTTACAGTTTATATAACTCTTCGTGGGAAAGCAAAGAAAAACAACCTTCATGGTGGTTGGCCTCTTTTATGTGCTCACACACACACACACACACACGTGCGTGTACGAAAAAAAAAAGAGTCCTTGACCAAAGCGGCGTATGCGTTATATTTGACTTAGCTTTAGAAGGCGGTCGTTATATTTGTTTAAAGTTTCGCTTTTTTCTACTATGTGGTAGTGTGTGCCAAGTCTAAACAGTACCAACTGAAACAAAGCAATTGCCAAAAAGGCCTTGGAACAACAACAACAAACAACAACAATAAATGTGGGTTGAGGATTAAGTCTTTAAGAAATTTTTGGAAAAACTTTAAGCAAAAATATCAAAAAATTGTGCATTTAAAAGGTAAAAAATGTGGTAAAATGATTTAGAAATACTTTAATCATGATTGAGGTGGCTGAAATTGAAATTTCATTTTTATGAAATTTTTATATTTTACTCATTATCAATATTTCTACGAAGTTATGGAAATCATATGAAATTATTTAGATTGTATCAAGAAGGAAATTTAGATAGTCTTATTATATTTCTAAATACTTAATGAACTGTTAAATTCTTAGATAGATATTTTCAATGATCTTTGTATACTTTTAATTACCTTGGTTTGAGAAATTTAAATGAGTTATCTCTGTCTAAATCTAACTTAACTAAATAAGCATCTGACCTTTGATATAAGTCGAAACTTTTTAAGCTTTAAGAATTGTTTTCTATATATATATATATATATATATATATATATACATAATTACGTTTTACTTAACACAAACGTTTACATTGAACGCAATGTTTGACTCATTGCCTTAAGGAAAAATAGTTTTAAAACAAACAACTTAATTATCATTTTAATTAATCAAAGAGACTTTGCTGTCAAGGCTCTAAAAAAAAAAAAAAAAAAGAAACCTTAAATGACAAGACGGTTGTCTTGAAGTTTGCTTTTGATTTGAAAGTATGAGATATTTTAGGACATTTTAGCATTAAACAGGTTATTTAATAGAGCATTATACATAAAAAGGTAGATTATATTTATTCAATATTCTTTAATCCATAAGCCAATTCTTTCGTCTAAGTATGTGGCTGCCGATATGGAAATATTCTAGTCTTTATGTTTTTTACTCCTTTAAAAACAATCCTTTTAGAAACAGTATAAATATACCCTTCTCTTTATAACAAGTTATTAAAATATTTTATACGAATATTTGAAATTAACCCAAAATCATTGTAAGTTTTGCTTACCAAGTTGCATACCCTTTCTTTCAAGGTAATAATATATTTTAAGGTCAAAAATGTAGAATACACAAATATTTTCATTATTATTAATGTTTCAATATGAATAACCATATTGAAAAATTTCAACAGAATTATACAGATATCTTTATATATATGTATGTAGAGGGCTTCTTATATTTAATATTCTTCTTCTCATGCTTCTTGCAACGAATTCAGAAGTGGCAGCAACTCATTTGGTGACATTGCCCCGCCACAGTCGACGCCACAATCCATCACAATCACAAAGCCAAAGCGGGCAGACAGAAGCAGACGCACACATATACCGATGCCAAATTGCGTATATACACACAGATATATACAGTCATTCATTCGTTCAGTCAGTCAGTCATTCAGTCAGTCAAGCTGTCATTCAGCAATAATACCACAAACCGAAAACGCCTCACAACTTGCCAAATGTGTAAGTGGTATCCACCCACCTCGATTCGGTCTCGGTGGTGCCTTCTGCCCACTTCTACCTTCTACCTACATCTGCATGGTGACTGGTGACTGCTGCTTCTGCTTTTGCTCTGGTCTGGGCCAGGCTCTTCCCGCTTGGGCGCCAGACGTCGGCTTACCAACCACATTTGTCATTTAAGCTCAACGAAATGTAATATGAAAATCGGCATGAGTGGAAATGTCAACGTGCATTGTGTGCAGTTGCCCGAATAAGAGAGAGAGAGAGAGAGAGAGAGGCAGATGCAACAGCAACGAATGATGCCAATTTACACTGAAAGAAATGATTTTTAATTTTATGACACTATGAAAAAATTTAAAGTTATGGTTATTTATAATTCAATATATTATAATATAAAATAATTATTCAATATTTATTAAGTTGAAATAGAAATAATATAAAAGTTCTATAATATTTCTTATAATTTTCAAGAGCTATCTTTTCGAATATAGAATATAGAATATGTTTCATAGATCGAATACGCATTCAAATGTTTGCATCTTAGTTCTAAAATAAGTTGTATATTTTCCAAAATGATTTTCAAATCGGAATAATATAACAAAGAGGATAAATTGACAAGAAAAAGAATGAGAATTCTTAAAAATAAACTCTGTAGACTACAGCATACTATATATATACTATTTACCTCTGTAGAGGGTATTCTATAGCATTTTATACTTTTAATAGATCATATTTATTAAGGGTATTCTATAGCATTTTATACTTTTAATAGATCATATTTATTAAGGGAATTTTATTTCAATTTAAACGCTTAATGGATCACCTTTTAGTAAGGGAATTCTATTGCATTTTATACTCTCAATAGATCACCTTTTAGTAAAGGTAATTTATTGCATTTTATACGTTTAATAGATCAACTTTTATTTGGGGTATTCACTTAAAATTAAAGCTTAGCATTTTTTTTAGTAATTTCTACATTAAAATTTTCACAGGACTTAGATAAAAACTCATGTAATTTTTTTTGCAAGTGTATAACAAGGTATTCCTGGTGGCTTGGCGGTTTTTGGTGTCTCTGTATGTGTGTGAGTGTATATATGTATGTGTGTGTATTGTGGAATTTCCTGTCAAGCTAATTTCCTTTGGGTGCAACGCGGTTGTTCCTACTGCTACTGCTGCCGCTGTTTGGTTGAGTTGAATCAATTCACCTGCATGCATAAAATATTTTTTCGTGGAAACTATATATACATATATATATGTATATAGACCAACTATATATATATATATATATATATATATATGTTTACATATACCTACATATTCCGGTATATGCAAAAATATTTCAAACATTGCATATTTTATAGTTTATTGACTGCAGGTGTGGAGTTGGCTGCCCTTTTTGGCAATTTACGGCGCGTGGTTGACACAAAATGAGCGTCATGTAGGACGTCCCAGTTGGGTAACGACATGCCATCCCACCTCACCCCCTCTCCATCACCCTCTCAAAATTTACAAGCTTCTCCGTTTTACCATTTACCACCTTGACTTGTTTGCCAATTGCAGCAGAAACTCGTGAAGTTTATTTTTGTATATATTTTTTTTTTTGTCCCCCCGTTTTTTTCTCTGTAATGTGTCGCTACATTTGGGAATTGTTTTGTATTTGTACATACAAATAAAAAAATATATATGTACATAAAAGTTTATGTGTGTGTGTGTGTGTATGTGTAAATGTGGGTGCAATTTACATGCACTGGCGAAGAGTTTCTCGTGGGGTCCTGGTCGCTCTTCTCCTGCCGTGTGTGTTATTAAAATTTATGTGCGAAAAAGGTGTTGAAAAGCGGACATGGGACATGGGATCCAGGACCAAAAGCAACAGCATATCAATGGGGGAATACAACAACAAGTACATCAACAACAAAAACTATAACATGAGTTCCAAGAATTTTTCAAACAAGAGAAAATTAGTTTCAACAAAATGTTTAAAATAAATTAAATTAACTGAAATTAAATTTAAACAGGATTAAAGCTTAACAAGGATAAATAGAAAGGATTAGGAGACCATTGCTTAGATTGTACCAGGATAAGTAGAAATGATTAAGAGACAATAAGAGAAATAAATTAATTTTGATTTATTTTCTTTATTTAAGTTGGCAAACAAATTCCTTTTTTAATTGAAAATTGTCCAAACATTTCAATTTACTGTGTAAAAAATTGCAAAGACCCCAAGCCGATTTAGCATTCCGATTTTTTAGCTCTGGAAAAAGGAATACAGATTAAATATTAAAAGCAGATACTTTATTTTTCTTTATTTTAAATATTGAACCATTTTTTTAGTGTGAGGTAAAGAAAACACAGTTTTACTTGAACTTTACTTGCCTATTTTGATTGTTAATCCAGTTGCTTACTATTGAAGTTTTGGTCGATAATCAATGACTTAATATAAAAGAACACAAAAAAAGCAAAAAAAAAAAAAATGAAAGTGTAAGGACTACAAATATTATGTCTACAAATTTCACATTTTGTTTCAAAGTTTACACAATTGTAACAAAAGACTTAGAATTTGGCTTCAATAAGATTAATCTTTGCTTGCTTAATAGATCCAGAGAATAGTTAACAAACTTTCTTAATTGACTTTGTCTAGCCAAATCATAAGAAATTAGCCTACAACAATTAAAAAACATTCAAATCAATAAATGGCTAAATCCAATGTTATCAGATCAAAGCTTTATATACATTACTTTGGGTATAACCCAAATAAGTCCCAATTCCAAAGTGTTAAGAACCAACTGATATAGCAATATGTATTTGTTATATGTATATTATTGCATGATAAATAAAAACCGCAATCTAGCATTCATGAAAAGAACTTAAATAAATAGCAAAATTGTTGCATAAATAGCAATAAAGAATAGACAAAGAGTGGGAAAAGAAATTTATTTGTCTCTGTTCCCATTCAAAAAAGAAGAAAGCAACTTCTCCTCATTAAACTGCCATTTGCTGCTCTCTCCTCTTACCTTACAGATATTAATGGAGCTATCCTTAGTGTTGGCTTACAGCCAAAAAGTAAACTCAATTGCAATTGCACAGCAATAACAACAAAACAAACACCCAAACATACACACACACAGACATACAACAAAGAAAGATGCCTATCAAAACCTATAAATAAATTTACCATTTGCCAAGTGAAAGACAACAGAACGGTAGAAATATTCAAGAATTAATGTAAAGATGTCGAGGGAAAAAAAACACGCATACGTCCTGTATGATAGACGAGGCCAAAGAAAATTTCTAAAAAGGAGAGTGGGGGGAAGGTAAAGCAATAAAAATCCTCAAGTTGACGATGCCGAACGCGAATGAGAAATGTCCCTTGATACGTACATACAGACAAACTTATATGTAGACGATGTTGTCAACAAAATAGAGCAAATACAAGCCCTTGTCCCAGGTTCAGAGCCTTGCACCTGCGGCCTAAAAATATGCAATAAAATGGCAACCGTCATCGCAGCTTGTTATCGCCGTTTTGCATTAGGTCCTGCGAAATTGGACTTGCTTTACATTTCGTTCCTTTCCTTTCCCATTTCTTTTTCCTTTGTAAACAAAAAGAAATGATTCTCACAGAACAACTTTAGGTATGATGTATTTCGTATTGAAGAAGTTAAAAATTTAGCATTGACAGGATATAGGCTTTTAAATTAATAACTTATCTCAAATCTAAATATTTTGTTTTTGTTTTTCATTACAGGTAAGCGACAACTTTAAATATATTGCATTAATGTTCTTTGGTATTGGTAAGTATTTAATGATAAAGTGTCTATGAAATGGAAAAGTCAAAGGCGAATTAAATTTGTATTTTAAAAATCAAATTTGTATTTTAAAAAAAAGCATAATACAAAGCATATTGTAGTATTTCAAGGTTTCGTTTTATTCCGGCACGTTTTGAATACATTTTTGAATCGATCAAAATTTTACACCAATTCCTATATACAACTGTAAATGGTAGGATATTCCCTTGTCTATCATCATTTTCATTGCCCTTCTCAACTGTTCTTTAGGTTGTTTGCAATGCGCTTTTAATTTGACCGCGTCTGGCAGTGGAAAACGGCAAAATGGCAACATTCAGAACGTTGGCGGCCTTTCCTTTGCTAACTCAGCGGCGCAGAAACTTAATTTTCCGTCTTCAATGTTGTTGTTGTTGTTGTTTTTGGTTGACTTGGGGTTTTTTTTTTTTTTGCATTCGCAGTGGCAAAGTTTCAGCTCAGTCGCTAAAAACTTTAGCCATTTGTTGCAACATTTTCCACAGAGAAAGATTGAGAGAAAGAGAGAATTGGAGAGACAGAACACCAAGGCTATTTGTTGCTTCGCTGGGTCAGACGATGTAGAGGAGATGAACAACAAAACCCAATCATTTTCCTACTCTTTCTATCTGCTTCAGTCTGTAAAAAAAGTTAATATACTCGTGAATGGGTAGCCCATTGGTTGACTGGCTGGCTGTATGCCATGCTTCGTGTCACGCAATTTTGTTACAAAAATAAATTTTATTTCACTTCATTCCACCTCCTCACATTCATCCTTTTTTTTTCATTTCATCGGGCTGTTCGTTGTCGTCCTGTTTATGAACTCCAAGCGCCCTTAAATTGTCTTTATGCCGTTGGGGGCATGTCCTTTGACCCCAAACCTGCTTGGCAAATATTTTGCGTTTTGGCAAAATGACATCCTTTGCAGTTTTTTTCAACATTTTTTTTTCTTTTATTTTTTTTTTTTGGTAAATTTAGTTTACGTTGGGCTGTCTGATTGCATATTTAGCCAAGCATTTCCTGGGGGAAATTAAAATGTACTTTTAAAGACGCCTGAAAGTAGGCAACTCACAATAACTACATTTCAACAATTTCTTACTTACATTTCTCTCAAATATTTTTTCATCTCAGTTAACCTCTCCTCTGTTTCTCGATTGCCCTTTCTTACTCTGTCTCTTTCCCTCTATTTGAGCATGACAAATATTATTTCATTTACCTTTCTTCCCCGTTTTGTTAGTCAAGTGCATATATATGTATGTATTTGACAAGTGAAAACAGTAAAAAATCCAACGGTTTCCGTCATTTCATGATGCACATTGATTTTGGGGTTTGAAGTATCAATGCTAATGAAGAGCTAGGAATCAATGTGAGCAGGGAAATGGAGCTTATGACAAAGTAGGTGAAAGGATAACAGTTCTTTGCTCTTCATTTGAAAGAAAATTCACTTATAAATATTAAAATAGTTTTCAAAACTTTAAAATCTCTTAAATCATTTTATTATATTTTTATGAAATAAAAAAGACTTAACTCGTCTTATTACCCTTTTTTTAAACATTATATTCATTACAATGCAAATGTGTGAACATAAGAATGGAGAAGACAGTTTTCGAAAGTTTTCCAGTTAATTTCGTAAAATTATTATAAATTAGTGAATTCTAAAAGAAAACAATTTAAATTAAAAGTAACCAAAACAAAAATATAATAAACTAACCTTAAATTCGATTACTATGTCTTCACCTGAGCAACTTTAAAAATGTTTTTCTTTCAGCACAGTTTTATTATTTTCCATATTCTTCAAAGCACTTAAACAATTGGAATATGTTTGAGCACAGCCTTCCTTATTTAGATCCTTTGTCTTCTCTCGTGTACATTTATACCAAATAACCATAATAACGCCCAGAAACAAACCCAAAATGATGCCAAGGACTGCAAGGGCTGCCACATAGGCCAACAGGTGTACCTCATTAACTAAATAAGCCAAAAAGTCAATTATTGGCTGTACAATATAAATGCAGACAATTTCTATAGGATTTGGAAACATTTTTATAATATTAATTGAAAGAGTTGTTCAAGGGATTTTAGTTTATGTGATTAAGTTGGAAAGGCTTTTCTGATTTACAAAATATGTAAATTAACAGAATAATTTATATCAAAATTTATATCAGAGATTGCTTAGATTACATGATGTATTTTCAACTGGGAATTGCTTTTATGAAAATAATTAAAAATAATTCTCTGGCTCTCAGTGTTTGAGGATATATCGAAAATCTATTTGTTTTCTTAAAGTTTTTATATTTCATTATTTATAAAAATTAATCAATTTTTCCAAATGTTGTTTTAAGCGGCTACACATGCAATGAAAACATAAACAAAACGTTTCAAAACATTTCAAAAGAGTTTAAGGCAATTCATTTAAATGTTAATAAGGCACAATAAGAGACTTTTCACTTCACTACATAAATCAATCTTATACACATTGATAAGTTCATACCTAAGATACCCATAAACCAAACCAAATAATGTAAAAACTATTTAATACTAAGATAAATAAGAAGTTTTCGTTTAATAGTTTCTTTGATTTAATAATCATTTCAATATTCTCGCTCTTTTCATTTATCTCCATTTAAAATGGATTATTCGGAATATTTTGCCAAACAAATTCTAATTTTTCATTATCATTTACATACGGACTATGGCTTGCTCCTTAAAGTGGCTACCTGCATAGCCTTTGGAGCAGTTTGTGGCTGGTTGATGAGTCTGATGACCTTGATTATCTATAAATTGGCCTTGTGCCTGGATACGCAACCCTCTTTAGTAAGGCACTATGACAATGATAATGATGATTTCGATATGGATCTAGATGATAGATATGCCAATACCAACTAGAGATTACATCAATGAGACATAAATTATAATATGAATCGATAAAGTGGCCTTGTCCATTGATCTGTGTGTCTAAAGCAAAGATTTGGTAAGCCTGAAAGGCCCTCCTTCAAAAAAAAAAGAAAAAAAAGTGTTTTTCTTTCAGCCAGAGCTCCTTCTTCAGACTGTCTCAAGTGGTGCAGCAGTTTTGATACATTCTCTTACCCACTCCTTCCCTCTCTCTCTCTCTCTCTTTCTTTCTGTATTACCCAACCTTCACCAAGCAAAGTCATTAGCACATTTTTTGTGTTCCCTTACTTTAAATTCAATTACTTTTCATCAACCCAAAGCCACATCAATGAGAAAATGCAGCTACCTTCTCATGGAAGGAAGACCACCCAATTTTTCCCCATCATCATTGCCCCCTCCATCCCCATATCTCTCTCCTCTGTCTCTTTGGCACGGCATGTGTTTGCTTTGGAACAGTGGCCCCCAGGCTAAAAATATTTAATAAACCATATCGTTTCTTTTTTTCGTATTTTATTTCATAAAATTCTTCGATGGTTTTACTTTTTTTTTGTTTGATTCTGTGTTGATTTTTCGCAAATAGCTTGAAGCTATTTTTTGCACAAATTTTATATAAAATATTGGCTGTCTCTTTTTTTTAGGTTTTCCTTCTTATTTTTGTGTGTGTGTGTAGAGGGGGGTAGGTGGTTGGGTCAAAGGTCATGACTTGAGTTAAAATTAGCCAAGCAGCTTAGTTGACTTTAGTTAGTGGCAAATTTTGCTCTTTTCAATAAATTTGTTATATTTTTAAATTTAAATTTCATATTTTACAAGTAACAGGAGAAAATAAATACACAAAATTCTATAATAGACAATGTTGAAACTTAGAAAAATGAATTTAAAGTTTAAAAAATATTTAATAACTTTAATTACAACAATCAATAAAAAATATGGCAAATAATGATTGGAGAAGGTAAAAAATTGTAGAAACTGAGCTTAATATATATTTCCTATGATTAATCACCCTATTGGAGAGTAAATTCTTTTGCAATTATTGATGTTATATCGCTTATTATCAAGACACAAGAATTATCTATTAAAATCAAGATTCAGATCAAGGCCAGCCATTAAAATTTCTTTGGAAATACTATTTAATTATCCCACAACTTAATATTTTGATACATCAATTTTGGAAAAATAAACAAACCTACGCCATAATATTTTTTAGTATAACAAGCTGTTTAAAGTTTTGTCCCAGTCATGAAAAACTCAAAAAAAATTCTTTAAGGTATATTTGACAGAACCTTAGTAATAGTAACAAGCTGTTATAGTAAATATTTTTTAATTATCAGTTCCTTTTACAAAAAACTTCTTGGCTACTGATATAATGTAACCAAAATTCAGACAAATGATATATAATATAAAAGACATAATCTATGTTTACATATATATAAACAAAGCAACGCGAAAACTGACTAACCTCCTTTGCATTTAAAGAAGTGTCCAACGACTAACCGTTTATGTTAAGTTCTTAATAACATTCTGTTAATCTCGTGTTATGTTAGGCAACCAGAAAAATTGATCATAACATAATTTAAACTGTATTTCTTTTTACACTTAATAAGAGCAAAGGTTCCGTGAGACAGGAAAGAAAAAACAAAGAGAAAAATATCTTTGATCTTGGGTATATAAGATTTAAGGCATAAATTTTACAAATGGATACATAAACACTTTATGAATGAACTCCGCCAATGGTTTCTATTTAAGTCCATAAATTCGTAATAAATCTTAACGGGAAAGATATTTTGTTCAATCAACTTACATGCATATAGTATCTTAGACCTTTGCTATACAAAAAATTCTCTCCTAGGTTTTCAAATTACTAATGTTTCAAAAATTGCTATTAAATAAACAAATTTTATTATATTTAGACCATTTTTTGTTAGTTACAACAGGATCTTCAGTTATTCATGAAGAGTTATACATATATGGTATGAGTCCCTACCACTTAAAATAACAATTTAATACTAACTTTTAAAGTTCTTTTGTTTTTCTGTAGTTTTAGATTTGTTATTTATTAAAAATAGTTTTTTACTGAGTCTTTCTTATAATTTTCAAATATTAAGCAAAGTTAAAAACAGATTTACTATTTTCAAATAGTATTTTAACTTTCAATATGTTAACATCTTGACAACTTTATTTGGAAACTATAAGTTTAAAGTTTTTTCTTCATAAAACTATTTTCAACACTTTCTTTAGAAGCTTAAATTTCGTCTGCTTCACTTGAGGGAAAGGCATTTTGCAAGAAATTTTTTTTATATTTTTTTGAAATAAAAATATTTTATTTCACTAAAGCAAATGCCTCAAATTACACACACAGTTGGTTCGTAAACTCATGCAAAAAGAGAGCACATAGAACACTCCAACCAAGTGAACCATACACGAAAAACTCAAAGCGGTATAGAAAGAGTTCAATGCACCAAACGAAGCAACAATCCGAATCCAGGATCCAGACAGAGACAGTAACAGGAGCAGAGTTAGTGTAAAATACTTTTCCCCAGTGGAAATTCGAGAGCCGGAAAATGCAACTCTGACTACGTTGTCGTTGATGGTGCATATAAAAATGCGCGCTGAGCCGTTGCCTAGACAACACAGTACAAGAGCCAACAGCATCCCTCAGCCTACTTTCATCTAAGCCTTTATCCCGACATCATTACACACGTCACGGAAAATTGTAAATATTTTTCTATGGCGCTCTGACTGCCACACAAACATACAAACAGACATAACGTACTCATATTCATTCATATCGGATGGTAGAAATATTCTTGTGAAAATGCTCATGTTTCAATGAAATGGAAAACCTTAATGAATCCTCTCCACCTACCACCCACACCCCCACACATTTGCCATTTGAAGAATTTAAGAGTTTTTTTTTTAAGTACCGCTAACTTTTATACTTCCTTAACAAAATGGAGTTAAAGGGTAGCTCTGTTTTGTCTTTAACTAAGTTCAAATTAACTGAAGATAGTTTTCGATTTGTTCATATTGATTATATCCATCTCATTGAAATCAGGCTCAAAACCAATCCTTACCCCTTGTAAGATTAGAATCAATTTAAAGAATTAGATAAATTTCAAAGCCACTTTCATTTCTTTAGCAAATTTTGTGAGTTGAAAAAAAAAGAATCTTTGAAATATAAAAATATAAATCACATATCTTTCATCTAATATAATAAAAAAACATATAATAGGTATTACTTTATTCGAACCTTGTTTTTTTTTTTTAATTTCTTTCATGTGTGTTTCAATTAAGGCATATGCCACACACCCCTTTATCCTCCCACATAGCTATTGGCCACTTCAATCACCAATTTACGAATGTATGTATGATTCTATGTTAAAGTGCAGAGGCAAAGTTTTTCTTTCCGGAATGCATTTGGAAAATTTGCCACGGCAACTCCCTGTGACAGCTGTTTTATGTCTCAACGACTGTCACGAGATTGCAGTTATGACACCCTAAGCGCCTTTTAACCACCCCTCTCAGGGCGCAACACCCTCTTTTTACCCACTCACTTTCCAGCTACTGCACCCGCGTAACGAAATGAAGCTTAAGCTTTACATTCAAATCCAAATACGAACCGCCCACAAAATGAATTATGTGAGGGTTGGGTTTGAGAGATTGGTGATTAAATACATTCCCATACCAAATACCATCAAAACCCCCCCTTTAACATAACCACCATCGTCAGTAGCACCGCCCGCCACTGCCTCCTTGCCATGTCTTTGTCTTTTGCCACCCATTCATTCATTCAGTAACAGATTCTCTTTCAATTCGTTGCTGTCGCCTTCTTCACTTGCATTGAAATATATTTTTTTGCAATTATAACTCTCTCTCAGCTTCAAACAAGAAAAAAAATAAAATAAACTTGGAGAAAAAATAAAAGAGTAACTGTGGGGGGGTTCCTGTGTCTGTTTTTGAAATGTTGTAAGCAGAATTTTTCAAGTGGTTCAAGGAAAGGATGGGGAGACGTAAACGTTTGGGGCTAACACAATGGTTTTTGGACGTAAGGGGAAGACAGCACCAAGTGACTGTAGAAGACAAAATATATATATATAGATATATAAAGAAAGACAATGAAGCCCAACAGAACGTTGCCAAATTGTTGAAACTAGGCTAATAACTGCGGGTACCAGAGAGTTATGAATAAAAAGCCAAAAGAGTTAAGAACAGACTGTACTTTCTTTTGTGGAATAGAGCAAAGAATATTTTAGAGTATGAAATATAATACCAGAAAGAAAAATCTGAAATGGAAATGATTTATAGCTATAAACAAATTTTATCTTAATTGCAATCTTGAGAGTTTTCGACTGTTTCTAAAAATAATTTTAGTTTTTTAAAACATCGTAGAAAAACATTGTTAAATTAAAGTCTTTCTTTATTTAAAAGTTTTTTATCAATTCAATTTAATGTTTTAAAAGATCTCCAGTTGTTGCAAGACAATTGTCTTTAATTCTTATTCTTATTATTTATTTTATTATTTTAATAAAGTCCTTTTCGTTTTATTGATTACAGAATTCTATAAAATTTTATTTTTAAATTTCCACAATTTTACTTAGATTTACTTATTTATTAAAATAAAATAAAATTTCTAGAATATGCTTGTTGTTTATTAAAATCGAATGCATATTTTGATATCTATAAGTGCTACACATTTTCTTACCAGGTCTATAATAAACGTTTGTTCTTACAGTCCAAATTAGATTTGTGATTCGTAAGATATCTATCTTTTAAACTTTGAATAATTTTTCTGTCAATCAATTTATTCTGTAAATAAAAGCTCCATTTGCGATCCTTATGACATCCTTCTTTAAGTATTTGAAACAATTTTCAATCATTCAAAGTTTCATTTACATCTTAAGAGTAGTATTTGAAATAGATCTCGATTAGCAAATTTGAATTAATTATTGAATTTAAAGCCTTTTATACAAACTTAATCAAACTAATATAAATTAAATAAGCCGGGATATGTGCTATCTCTATATATATCTTTTAACATTTCCTTTAAATTGTTCAATCTTTAAATAAGAAGATCAAGAAAGAATGGGGATCATGTTCTACTCAATGTCTTTAAATTATTGCGCTGTACATTTTTTGAAGCAAAATTATAAATTTAAAGTAAAATAATAAGAATTATTAAACAGTATAAAGAAAAATCTCCAACTATCGTAGCTAAATTATTCTATTGACTAGTTGGCAAAACCTAAACAAAACTTAAGTTTTAATCATATATAAAACTCAACATACGTAGAAGTAACCCTCGCAATTCTAGATACTTAATAAAATTAACAATCATTAACGAATTAATTTGAATAATTAGTTATTGCTGATAGTTACATTAGTTTAATAAAAAATAATACAAATGTAAGTTACCTTTGGTTAGCTGACTTCATTTGCATCATGTTAAACCGGGAAAAGACACGTCAACTTCGCTCGACCACCATTCAGTTATTAAATCGTGGAATATTTATATACACTGCCTGGCTACTCTATGGCATATCACGTGTTTGCTTTTTTGTTAAATTACGTTATAATCGTCAGACAAATTCAGTGGAAGAATTCCAAAATCATCGCATACTTTTCAAGTTAATGCTATTGCTCAAAGGATTTCTCGTTTTGCAACACATAACGCAATATGTCACATTTGGCGCCTACATTTATTTTTATATCCTGGAAGTGGAAAATCATGTGGCTCAAAATTTTCTAATATCCCTATTGATTCAGTTTATTATTATTAATGTTACACGACGACTTGTCGTCTTTCTTCATTCAAAAAAAGATCGTATAATTATTAAGGATCTTCTTCATGAAATCTTTTATGTTAATCAAACGATGGAACGGAAATTTGGTTTAATCTATCGTTGTGACACCAGCCTTTTGAGTCTTTATATTTTGAAAATAATTATATTATATATAATGTTAGATTCACTATGGCATAAACCATATTTTATATGGATAAATTTTTTCTATTGGTTACTAATGGAGTATTGTTTATTAGGATATTTCATCTATCAGTTGCTAGTTCTTAACTGGTGCTATAATATAACAATGTTCCTGGAACGTTTTATAAATCATCATAAGAATTATGATGATGGCATTAAGGAAACATATCATCGTCGTTTGACTTGTCTATTTAAATTGCATCTTCGTATAACAAATTTACATAAATCTATTAATAAGAAATTATCCTGGTTAGCAAATTCCATATATTTAACAATTTTTACATGCATTTTAAATATGCAAATATTAATTGAATGTTCCGTTTTTGGTAATGATGAATTAGAGAACAAGTTTTATATTATATCTGATGGTTGTCTTGGACCAGTTTTTATACCCATACTCAATGTCCTTATGTTAGGTCTGTGTACAGATCGATTTCGTAATTCAGAATTGATTTTACAACAACAGATTGTCATTATAAATAAAATGTATATGAAAAAGGATAATTATTTGAAAGGTTTAAATGTTATTAATAACGAGGTAAGTTTTTAATCCCAATTAATGTTCATTCCTTAAAGAAAAACTTCTTACTCATATTTATCCTTAGCATTCCTCTTTGATCATACATCAAAAGTTGGATCCATTGCAGAATTTGATCATATTGAGTACTACATGTGATCGAGAGTTTGTTTTTGATTTTATATTGACAGTCATAACGACAGCATTATCCTTTATACAGTATACCATATCATCTGGTGGCAAGATTAATGAATGTGTATCGCATAAATAATAAATAAAATATATATAATATATGGAAATGTATTAAAAAAATTTAGAAAAATAAGATGCAATTGGTAAATACATTGTATATGTTATTTAAATTAATTCCTTACCAATATATTTGATTAAAAGATATCCCCTATGACGTTGTACTGAACTAAAGGTGAGGAAAATATTGTTAAAATGTCTCAAGGAATTTCTAAGTTATTACAATGAAATGTCTAGAGGAAATCCTAAAAATCAGCAAATACAATTAAGTTAGTTATTAAATATTTCTTGAAAAAAAACTCTAAAAAGTAATATTAAAAATATAAATTATATCGAATTCTTTTAACTTTAGCTATAGGGTACTTATCCAACTTATAATTAATAGATAAATTCCAACTAAATAAAATCGATTTACCTTAATGCATTTTTCTTTCCTTGTATTTGGTTTGACATAGCTCTCTTCAAAATCTTTTTAACTTTTATTTAAACTTTAATTTAATTAAATTTACAACTTTATTTTTGTTATATAGTTTAAATTCAATTCTTGCACCGAAGCGTATTAATCAATTCCTAATCCAGAATTTACAAAACTCTTAGATGAGGCAACATAAAATTTATTAATATTCACTTGATGTAATAGCTTTTACATTTTCTTTTTACCAGCTATTTGTTACCTCTTCTCTTTTCTGTATTCAGTGTTATACATTATTCTACCAACCCTCTCCCGCCCCCCATTGGAAAATGCCTGTTCAGCAGGACCAAGTGAACCTCTAACCTTAATTCTTCAATCGTTCTATCAGCTCCCAAAGCCAAGTCTCTGTGCACCTTTTTTTTCCCTCGAAACCAGCAACAACTGTGCCCACATTAAACTCAATAAAATAAATGTGCAGCCATAAATTACACAAAGGCCGTCAGTTACATACAAACACACACACACATATTCTAACACACACACACTTAGATAGAGCACAGGGAAAGAGGCAGACTATGCAAAAATCGACAAGTGCCACAATTTTTTATGCAAAATAATCCTTTTTGCCTTTGCCTTTGCCATCGCCCATTGATGAATTATAGCAAATTAATTTTACACTAAAAAGCGACAAAAGCTAGGCACAATGACACGCCCACTCCATAACCTTTATAGAGATGCGCTTGTTCTCTTTTTAGTCCTTCTTGGCCATACATTGAGTACATGACGCTTATCAGACCATTTGCATGGCTGACGTTGCCTAGGCAAACAGTTTAACCATATCAAATTCAAATTCGCATAAATTTTGAAAGTCTCCAAACCTAAAAAAAAAGAAAAAACAAAAAAAAAAAAAATATAAATCGATTGCCACCAGGAAGAGCTATGCTCCATTTTTTCTTCTTTTATTTTTCAATAGAAGGAGAACGATGATGATGAGTTGGGCGGTTGCTGGCGGAGATGGGCGTTAGACTCCATCGGTAAAGAACTCTAACCAAAGTCAAATCGATTATTATTTTATCGTCTATGGGTAGTAAGAGAGGTGTGGTGCGACAGTGGAAGGAGTTTTTTGCGAGACACGTTTTTTGGGGGTTGTAAAAATAAATTTAAATGTACCGGCAAAATGTATCAAAAATTGAATATTTCACATTTTTTGGTCCCTCTTTGTCGCTCCCTTTCGTTTGGCCAAAATAGAGGAAAAGAGATGTGGTGAAGGAAGGAGGGGAGCAGTAAACCGTCAAAATGGTACGTGACTGTTGAATGTTGATTGTTTGTTGAACTGTTGCTGGTGGTTGCCACTGATGTGTTTCAAGTTTGGTTTGAGTTTATTTCTTTTTTTTTTCTGGTTTTCAGTTTTGGTTTTCTGATAAGTTCTTGATAAATTGCGTGGAAAGTGTGTATAGAATTTACCTAGAATTGAAATTAGAATGAAAATAGTTAGGAAAATAATGAAATATATTCAAAAGAGAATGCATATAAAACTGATTAAAGTGGCAAATAGTTTGTTTGGTCAATCCAAGTTAGGTCAATCAAGCAACTAGTAGTAAGAGACAAATTTTGAATGCTCAGCAAGTAATATACAAATTCAAGAAAGAAAGTTGAATTTTTTAAACAATTTAAGATATAATGGATAATGATTGATTGTGAAAAAAGAAAAGAATTCTCGTTATCACAAAACTCTACAAAAATGCTTAGACTTGGAACTCAAAAACTTATTCTAAGATTTCTGAAATTAAATGATTTGGACTTTTAGAGGAAGTAAGAACAAATTTTGTACAGTTTGCTAAATAAATTATAAAAGCAGTAGTCCGATCCCACTAAGTTTTAAACTTGCTAAACGTATACATCTAAAAAGCTTATCTATTAAGTTTCTACCGTATAGCTTAATATTTAAGGTCTAAAAAGTGCAAAGAAACACACAGATGGACATGGCTAGATCGATACGGTCATTGCTAATAAAGAAAATATTTACTTTATGGCTTAAGAAACAATAATTGGTTGACCTTATATTAAATATCTCTATTTGATTCACAATTCAGAGTCTATATACTATATTCCAATATTAATTCATTACACAGTTGTTTTTAAAATGCCATAAAAATTCGCTTATATTCCACTAGAGTTCTTCTAACTATCACTCAAAACATATTGCACTAATATCTCATATAAAATTTAATAATAGCAATTAAATGAAATATTTTTCCTTTTCGGGGGCCTCCTAACAAGCAAACAAATTAAATTCTTGGCACCTGAAATCCCTCGCAGAAACCCGGAAAAAAAAGGAATGGAAAAACGCAAAACTCAATTCCGCACTTGCTCAAGAACTAATTAAGCATTCAAAAACGTTTTGGGCATAAAGTTTAAATTGTCTGTGGGCGTGGCCAAAAATCCAATAATAAAGATGACGACGAACAACAACAGCAAGAACAACAACAACAAAAACGATGAAGGACGTTGGCAATGGAGAGATGCTCATAAATTATGGCAAATTATTAAGCAAGAGTCACAGAAAAGTTTCAGTTATTTTTTTTTTTTTGTTTTCGTTGTTGTTGTTGTTGCTTCTTGTTTTAGCACACGCGCCAAAAACAAAGTGAAGTGAAACGTCTTTGAGGGTGATTTATTTTTATTATTATTGGCGGTGAATTTTAAATCAAAAAGCGTTCCCAAAAAGTATGCTATACATTGACAGAGAAAGAGAAAGATAGAGTGAGCGAGAGAGACAGAGAGTTAAATCAACGGCAGCTGCTTTTGTCGTTATTAATAACTGTTAATTATTCACCATTATAACTATGACTGAGAGTCGACAGAATGAAGCGGTAGTAGTGGATAGGGGGAGATGGAAAGAAAAGCGCTTTTCTTTGGTTTCTAGTCCTGAGTTTGGTCTAGTCATTTTCATTTGCCTTTTCATATAGTTTGGCATTATATTTTATGTGCTTCTTAGTTAACGCCAGTCTCTCTTTTTCTATTACCATCTCTCTTTATCTCACTTTCGCTATATCTCTATCTATCTCTCTCTCTCTCTCTCCTTAGCATATTTACATATTATTAAAAAGTTTTCCCCAGCTCAGCAGACAGTGAAAAGTGAAGAAAGTATGGGAAAGACAGTAAAAGTGGAAGATGCAAGAAAAACGAAACTTTTCTATTTTGCCTTGGCTCTGAAAAGTTATTGAAAATTCATGAATAATTGACATTTATTGCAGTTGGCACAAGTGATGGTCGATAATGGACAAATGAGAAGACGCCCTTTTAAGCTTACAGAATGGGTGTGGCAGCGCTCACTCTCTCTCTCTTTCTGTCTCTCTCTCTCACACTCTGTGGGTCGTTGCATAGACATAAATATTAAAGTAGCTTACATACTTAATTGTAAATTATGTATTCAATTAGCTTTGCCAGACATTCAGGCTCAAATGTCCTTTGCTAGCCTGGCCTGTTGGTCAAGAAAGTTCAATCAAATTTATCCAAGAATTTATATTATATACATATACATATATATACATATATTATTTTACTCTGTGTCAGCTGCAGGTTGTAAGTTTTGCCCAAAACAAAGACTAGTTTACATTAATGGTTATAGCTTGATTATAGGATGAACAATTTTAATGATCAAGTGTGTGTAAGCTTATAATTGAAATATACATTTTCTAATCGAACTATTCTTAAGATGCTTAAATGTATGTTTATATATATATATATTTAAATCTCATTACACAAACAGGAGCATTTGGGTCGTACCATCATTTTCATAGATTTTAAGGAATAATATTGACCTAGCCATTGATACCATACAATTCCTTTGATATCGAATTTATCGCTATATAACCCTTTGAAATACGTTCCAAAAAGATTGCTAAAAAAAAGAAAAATTAGGATAATTATAAAATATGCTTGATTAAACATAAAACTTTACTTCGAAACTGTACCTATCAGTGCATTCATTATACCACCATGCACCAATGCGATCTAGAGCACAATTTTTAGGTGACATATCATTGTCTTTATCATACGTTGAAAAGTCTTGATTTTTATGATAGCTCAATGAATCTCCTGCATCTCCAGTATAGGTTCCCAGTTTGCTCATTTTATATAAAACATTTGCATTTTCAATGTAAAATTCGTCATAACGTGCGAATCGAGTGTTACCATCGAAATCCTCCAAATGTATATACAATTCATATGTCTGTGATTTGGTTATAGCATGAAGTTTATCAAGACCTATGAAGAAATCCTCTTGCAGTTCGCCAAAACCATTTTGGTATTCTGTCCAATTCCTAAAAAAATTTAGGTTCACATTTGATCTGCTGGCAATGACAATATAACCTGATCCAGCAATCAGAGCATTGCACAAGACTGGAAACGGATCGAGAGCCGGAACAGTAATTTCATATATGCCTGTATACCCTAGTGGGCAAGATGTTAAATTTCTTTTCTCAATTACATCGTTTGTATTATTGGAATTCTGTAATTCTTTTAGACCAAAACACTGGCTAATTGTCAGATAGAATGTCACTGTCAAATAAATCCAAACAACTTTCATTATGTCGCTCTAGTAACTTAATAACTATAAACCGTCACACAACTGATTTATATACCCTTTGAAAAGGTAAAATACTTATAGACATACTTAAGATCTCTTTTAATAAGATTAGATTCTTTCGAATTGTTATTGTTAAAGGGCTGATAAGATCGTTGATCAATTTTTAACCCAGCCAATTTTACTCTGTCTATAAGTTCTTATAAAAGTATTCTTAACGTTATGAAATCAGCGATTTTCAATATTAGAAGAATATACAATGATATCAGTCTTAATTGAAATCTTTAAGTACCAACAAAGTGTTTGTTCCTTGTTAGACAGTTCAAGTGATGTATATTTAATCTCAAATCGGAAATAGTTTCTGCTTTAATTGATATAGACGTTATTACATCAAAATGTGAGTGGTCAAAAATTTGAATAAAATTTTCATTTTTTGCTTATTTGAAGCGCGACTCTCACTAAATTTGGTATGTGTGAATTTGGTATATATAGAAATGTATTTACTAAATTTCACTAGAATCTGCCGACTATATGCTATAGCTCCCATAGGAACAATCGAACCAAAAAAAAAAATTTTTATTAAAAATCTTGCAAAGGTATTAGAACTTCGTCATGGTCGAAATTAGCCTATCCTTCTAGTTTTTGTATAATTTTAGAAACATTATTTTGTGGTTAATATTGGTTTGTCTTTTATATTATTAAAATTTCATAACATAATAAAGTTTATATATTTATTGCTATCTTCATATCCAAATAATTTTGTAACCCAGTGTATACACCATACTTATAGACTCTAAGAACTATCACAAATCAGTGGCACAATTTGTCGCCTAATGTAAAACTGAATTTTAATTGACTTTAAATCCCTTACCAACTGCAAATGATAGTATGCAATTTTTGATTAAATCTAGCCTGCAGGTTTTTCTCTCGTTTCGTAAAGGTAAGGGTTGGTTTTCAAGGGTGAAACGAGGGGGGGTTGTATGTGTTTTTTGAAAAACCAGCCCACAGATTTGATATTATGAAAATGTATACAAAGCTTGACATATACTACCGTTGGCTATATAGATGACTACACACTCTTACCCACACACACATACGCGCATTTTGAACTTTTACATTTTTGCCATAAAATAACACCAGAGGGCGCTGTCAGCAGCATAAGCTTGGCATTTCCGTTTTTGTTTTAGTTACAACTAACTACATAACATACACACACACACCCACACTAACAAATATATATCAAATTATATATCTCTGTGTATTTTTGTGTGTATATGTGTGTGTGAGTAAACCACATATGGTGATGGTTTTTGAGAGCCGGCGGTACGCATTGCCAGGCATTTGCATTCAAATGCATTTAATTAAATCAACTAGAACCAACAGGAAAATGCAGAAGCAGCAACAGTATTCAACATATCCATACCATTACTCCCCTTCCTACTCCTTATTCTCATATCCATTCCCTTCTCACATTTCCCGCATTTCATTCATCTATTCATCTCTTAACTTGCTCTACCCCACGCCCCCTACCCCTCTCAACGTTATGAGCCTCATAACATTTAAAACAAAATTTATTTTGTGTAAATTTTGCCAGGTTCGTTAGTTTTAATTGTGTTTAGTTTATATTTTTGCAATGAAACGACTGAAACAGTGGTTAAGAATACTATATATATATATATATATATATATATATATGAATGAAATCAAATAGATCATATTTGGTTTCATATTTGATGGAATTTTTATGGTGAAAATGGCAAACAAAAATTTTATAAATATTTTTCATTTACGCAAATATTTGACAAACGGAGTACGGAAAATAAGATAAATTATTGAATGTGGAATATTTTTCAAATTATTATATTTTTCCTTGCTTGTTCAATTATTGTCAATATTTCGAATTATAATCGGTTTTTTGTTATCTATGATTGTCACGAATTTGTCAATTTTAAGCGTCTTTCAATTATTTTTAACTATTTTACGAATAAAACTATTCACATTGTTGGAATAGCGATTTAAATATTTAGCATTTTGACAGTTTTAAAAAAAATTTATTTGAATATATTTATCCAGTTATTAGAGCTAAATTTCTAGAATGTTTCTCAGTTTATAGTAGGCAAATATTATTAAAATTGAGAGTTAAATAAATTTAAAAAAAAAATTATTATAAATAAATAAACTAAAAAATTAAAAAAAAAATATACAAAATTACAAAAACACTTTTCAAAATATATTTAAAAATTACAAAAAGATTTTAATTGTACAAAAAGAAACGATATTAAAAGCTTCTTGCTAAGGTTTTCTTTAATTTCATTACTAATTTTTTATGATGCAAGAATTATAATACATCCGATTTTTATATTTATATTAATATCAGTTTAAAGCTAATGCTCTACTGTGATTTTTTATCACTTGATGCTCAGAAAATATAGGACAAACAAATTATATTTCCACTTTCAACAGATATTTGTTGCCATTTTTAATTTAATTAAAAAAAAGAATGCAACAGAGTTTGTTTATTAAAATAAAAAAGAAAAATTATGAAAATTTTGTCTTAGTTTTTAGATTACCAAAAATTTGTTAAAAAATAAATTATTATGTTAAATTTTAAAAAAATTTCAAATATTTTCAAAAGAAATCTCAATTTATTACGATGAGCAACAGCAAATTCACTGTAGTAGAAAAAATTGTAGATTTTGCTTACAATTAACTTGGCCAGGAAATGTTTTTTTATCTTCACTCAAACACATACACACACATAGAGAATTGTATAATAGATACACACACAAATACATACGTGTATGTGTGTGTGTATAGATACCATTTATTCCAAAGCTTTCTACTGTGTTGATGCTATTTCTGCCAAATTGGCAGTTTTCAGCATGCGGTTTTTAAAAACAAGCAAAACCATTAAATAAAATATAAAGCAGTCAAGAGGACAAAAAAAACATCCATACATATACAGAGAGAGAGAGAGAGAGAGAGAAAGAGACAGACAGCTAAAGAGTCAGCCAGTCAGTTTTCAGTGGCACAATCCACAGGCAGTGGCGGCAGAATCGTCGGCAAAGTCATAGTCATTCCAGATTGCCAACCTGTCCGGAGGCCAATCCCAGTGTCAATTAGCCCCATTGGCTGGTTACATCGTACCCGCATCAAGCTGTCAGAAAGTTAAATGTGAAAAACTCATTCGTATCATTTATTTGATTATCGCTAATTGAAGCCAAAACTCTGAAGACTGTGAATGTTGTGCCCCCGACAGCTCCAAAAAAACAAAAACAAAAAACCCAAAAAAGAAAAAAGAAACCAAAAAGAAAACATCCGCCATATTGAATTTCATATTACTCCTAATATTTTTGTGGCCAGAAAGAAAGGGGTACAAGTTTATTAACAGTCCACTGCATTTTCTTTATGCCCGAAAAGAAAAAGAAAACGTACAAGAGAAAAACATAAAAAACACGATAACATTTTCCTTTTTTCCTTTAACATTTTCCACTTGAGGGAGAAGAGTTTGCTCTCAAGTCATTGAGATAAATTTTCGAAATAAAAAAAGAAAATTATGTTGCTCTCCCTTAAATAATTTGTGATTATCAAAAGGAAATTCTGCACGACTAAATCGAAATCTGTGGCCATATATATATATATATATGTATATAGGTATGATGAAAAAAGGACAACTACATATTTATTCTAATGTTATATCAGAGAAAGAGAGGGCAGTTTTAATAGTTCGACTTGTGATAAAACTAAAAGTTTCTTTAATTTTAAACTTAACCTAAAATATTGAGCACAACTCTTAAGAAACGGGTATTTTGGTCATAACGATATGCAGCCACACTTTTTTATGCTTTATGTTCCTATGCAGGTATCAAATTTAAACTTTTAAAGTTTCTACTTTCGACATTTTTTTCAACATTTTCAAAGCTTCCGAGAATATATCTTTCTCTCTGATGATTTGCCTGTCCCAGAAGTTATTAAAACCACCGCCTCATTATCATTAGCCTCATATACAAGTTTTTGTATGAATATGAACTGAGCCTTGTTTACCTATTAAACTAATTGAAATGTTTCGCTTGGACTTGTCCCTTGACTCCATTTTCTGGCAATCCAAAGACCCATTTATTTAGGTTCAACCTTGTCTTTTCCATTTTTAAACATCCATTAGCGAGCAGCGAGGCATAATTGTGACAACATTTAGCATCATTATTTCTGTTACTTATCTTTGATCTTAATAGTTTGCTTTGACAATTTTTTACATTTAATGTGATTAATTAATTCAAAACAGTCCCCAGAAGACCCCAGTGAAGAAAAGGCGCGCTTACATAGAAAGTTGGAAGTTTCTCTAATTGCCTTCAATCAAGAGAGGGACATTTTCATAAAACAAAACCCGTTGACAGTGACACTTGAAAAATGTTTATCAAAAGCAACAGCAACGATAGAAGAAGAAGGGGCAAAAAAAAAAATAACTAAAACAAAAAACATTAGCCTACCGCAAGGAGTTATGAAAAATGAATAAATAACCTCTTCTTAGTTGTCCCCCTCGGTTTTAGTATATTTTTAGCTCTTATGTATAGGTCATTGTCTTTTCTGAAGCCTTTGAAAAATGAAACCAGGTGAGATAGCTGCCCAACAGAAAAGTACAGTCCAGACAAAAACTGTCGCTGCTGCTGCTGTTGCTCCTGTTGTTGATGTCATTTATCAGCCGCAAACCCGGTAGCATCATTTTAACTTAATAAACAATCATCAAGGCTGTAATTATATAACGGTAATGTTATAATGAGTGCCCAGACAATACATCAAGGTCCTTGTTTGGCTTGATAATTGAAAATGTTTGTAATTTTCGCCTGGCTGGTCTTTTTTTCTTTTGCTTTTATTTTGGATGGTTTTTTTTTTCTCTCGTTTTTCCTCTGTTTGCTCATTTTTTTCACAAACTTTGCACTTTTATCTGTTGCAAAAGTTTTGTTGGCCTTTTTTTTCTGTTTTCTGGTTCATTTTTTTGTTTTTTTTTTTGTTGCTGAGAAAGTTTTGCGACAGTTTAGGGATTAGCAGTGCCCCGAAGTAGGCAACAGCACAAATAAATAAATATCAAACAAAAAAAAAAAAAAAAATAACAAAAAACAAAAAGAGACAGAGAGCAGAAAAAAAAGGAACTTTCAGGTCATGTCCAAATTTAAGTGCTGAAAAATTTGCTGGATTATGTGGCAGTTGATGAATTTCTAACTCCAGGGAATTAGACGCTAATGTTATTGTCAGCCAGCAAAAAAAAAAAGAAAGCTAAAGAGAGAGTGAGAGGTAAAGATAGAAAGAGAGGGCAATGCACTTATAGATTTGTCTAGCAAAGGTAAACCACATAAACGAATTTTCTATACCCTGACTTAAATTACCTAAATTAAATTGTTTAGGCATAAATAATTTATACAAATTGCTTTTGTAATTTGGCTTTTAAAATAAGTTTTATTATTAAATTCTTAAAATAAATTAGATAATTTTAGAACTTAGAATATTCCTACTTGATGTTATGGCTATATAAAAATAGCTGAAAAACTAATATAAATTCACTATAAAAACTTATTAAGCTAATCTAAAATATAAATAAGATAACAATTTGTCTGCTGGAAACATTTTCGGCCTTTTGGTTAGGGTATAAAAGGCTAAGCAAACCAAGGTAGGGATAATATAACATACTCTCCATAAATACACACACACACACAACCACACGCAAACTTTTGATTATCACTTGGAGCCCACGCACCGTGAAAAACTTTTGGCCCCTCAAAAAAAAAAACCCAGCTGTCGGTGAATCTCATCGTCGTCTCAGAGTCCTGTACGGTTCCTGCGGCCTATTAAGATAAATTTCCTGACGTATTTTACGCCTGCTTATTATTTTTAGCCATGGCAAAGTTTACCTTTTAGCTCAAGACAACGTTAAAAACTAACAACAAAAATGTGGCAAAAAGAAAAACCAAAAAACAAAAAAAATTAAGAAGAAAAACAGAAGTAGAACTCAAGTTGCGGTTTACTGGGAATTGGAAAAGTTATGGTAAAAAGCTTTTTTCCCACATACATATATATTTATATATATAAGAATATCAAAAATACTCTATGATTGTAGGCGCAGATTTTGAAGTATTTATAATAGCCCAAATTTTGAGTGACAATAGCTTAAACAAAAGAAAATTCTTTAATTGATTTAAAAATTTTTATATTTTTGTAAGAAATTGTTTAGTCTGGCTGAAGCTAGTACCATATGGACCAGAAGCTATAGAAGGTGGAAATTTTTGTTTTTTAAATCTTTAGTACCGCAGTGGTACTGCAGCGGTACTGCAACAGTACTGTAGTGCTACCACAACGGTTGCCCAATATCACAAAGGTAACTTAACGGTATCTTAGCGGTACAATTATTTCAAGGTGTATATGATAAGTTTCTCCCATAGAATATCTACAAAATAGTCATATTACACCAAAGAATTTTATTATTTCTAAGTTTAACTTTAATTTTACCTTGAATTTTAAACATTTTTTAATTAATTACAATAATTTTCACCTTATAATTGTTACAAAATGCATTTAATAGCGAATGTTATACCACATTAGAGTAATTTTTTTTTTTTGCACAGAACCAGGCTAACTAAGTATATGAGGATGTATCCAATGTAGCAGCAGCTGCCGTGAAAATAATTTTCGTTACCAACATCAGACATAAGCCCGAAGCTGTTGCTCTGGCAACAACTACAATTTCCAACTTTATGAAAGCAAAGACTGTACCAAGTAGGGAGAGAGTGGGAAAAGAGAAGTTAAATGGTAGATGATGGCCAAGGAGGAACTTTCCACTAAGTCGCTTGTACGGGCCAGGCGCTTTAGCTGGCCGCTTGCGCAATTTAACTAAAAGCTCAATCAATCATCTTAGGTGGCGTCTGCCTCCTCCATAGATGGCAATGCTTAATTTGTGCTCATCCTTTCGATTCCACCTTCTTCCATTTACCCCACTGCCTATTCTATCCTTCTTCTGTCTCATCTTTATCATTGCATCCGCGGGCTCCTTTTGTCAATGTTGTCATAGCACTCCGTTACGTTCCTTGCCAGTTGCCTCAAGAAGTTTAAAGCCGCTTTTCGGGCGCTTTTTGAAGTTTATCTGCTTCGCTTCCTTTACCTGGTCCATGGATCCAAAAATTTGTGTTGCATTTGCCACACACAGACACACACACACCTATACACAGTTATTTGCTTAGCTGCAAAAGGGTTGATTATTAGGCGCTAGCAAACTCTGGGAAATTGTTGCGGCTAATGCGCCCAAAGGCGGCTTATAAGGGATATTCAAAGCGGAATTCAAGGCGATGACAAGAAGGACAAGATGACATGGCTTTAAAGTAATTGCTTGGAAATGAGCTGAGCTTTACACTGATGGCCAAGCAATTAAATATATAAAGAGCAACTAAAAGTTAAATTTTTTTATATATACGAGCATAATACAGTCGATGAACGAAGAAAAGGCATAGCAAAAAACAAAAAAAAAAAAGAGATGAGGGAAGAAAAAAATGAAATGCGAACCTGCAACAACACAAAAAAAATATATAATTATGTCTGCTTTCTGCAATTATTTCAATTATAAACACAAGCTGTTGCATTTTCCTTGGCACCACAACAGACCCAACAACAGCAACAACAACAATGAAAACAATAAACAATGGAAAAGTTGTTGCCGTTGGGGGACATAAAAAAAATCTACTTGCATACTTTTCAGCGCAAGCTTGCATAAAATGAGCACATTAGCCTAAAAGCAGACAAGAGGCAGCACATACACACACACACACACAAACACAAACACACACAACGAGTGTAAAAGAGATGAGAAGTAAGTGAAAGAACAGACGAAGAGGTGTTGGACTGTGCGAAGATGATGAAGAACAAGGAAGACGCCCTGTTTTATGCAATGCTTTTTTTCCCACCATATTTCGTGCTACACTTGAACGAAAAACTTTGCTTAAGTTGCTTAGTTGAACGAATCTTTGCTATTTAAGCAAATCTTATTTGATATAATTTTTTTTTTATATAAACAGTTCAAAATACAAACTTCATATTATTAAATCAAAGTAATATTCACTTCATTCAGTATCGAATCCCTTATAACACTATGAAACCTGGTACAATTGATACATTTGGCCAACTTTACTTCTATTTCATTTTTCATCAAATCAAATATTGTTTTATAACAAAGTTTCACCATAATGCCTTTAAGTAAAGTTTGATTGCATATGTAATAATGTTTTCAAAAAGGTTTTTCCCAGTGTAGTTATACTTCAGCTTGTTGCATATGCATGTCTGGGGCACAAGAGTCTGGACAGCTACAACAAGAACAACAAGAACATAATTACTATATAAGCTGAACAAGCCTGGACTGACTTTTGACTCTGTCTCTGTCTCTGACTCTGATGTTTATTTATTTCTCTGTTTTTCTTACTAGCTTGTTACCCCCTTAATGCTTAAGATGGGTATGTTAGCATGCTGAAAGTATGTAAAATAGTCAGGGAAAATATTAAGAACTTTCAAATATGTAGAACCATGCAATATATCGGAAAGATTGGTATTTACTTCCGTTTTAAATTTAATTTTACTGTATTTAAAAAGCATCTAAAGGATTGTTTTAACATACCTTGGAGGTTAGACCAATTACTTATCGCTATAAGCCGATAAAATTATAGTGCTCTATAATTCAAACATTTGGGTTGGATAATAAATAAGATAAGTACTCTGAAAATTCCACTTCCTATAGGGTATATAAAAGTCTTCTCTCCAATTCAGAATATAAAGAATTTTTGGAATTGTTTTTGACTCACGTTTTGTACAGCAACAACAACGGGAATAACAACAACTTTTGAGTTCATAATAAAACTTTTACTATGACAGTAAAATTTTAATGAAATCACTGCAAAGCTGCAAAACACTTGTGCCACAAACGAAAGGAACCAAACGAAGTTCTCCGCTTCAAGACTTTTCCCTGTATGAGTAGTACTATATATATATATATGTATATCTCTCCATCTCTATCTCGACATACATATATATATATATATAAGTATTTATATATAACTACTTACTTTTGTTATTCTTTGGTACGTGTAAAGTGCTGCAGAAATACAACAAGATGCTAGAGGGCAACATAAGAGGGAAAAAAAGATATAAAGTAAACTGGTGACTTGATTGTTTGTTGTGGCAATTTGTTATACATTTGACATATTTATAGAGCGTTACCAAAAGATTTCTTGTTGATTTGCAATAAGTGACTTGCTGATATATCTATGTATACCTATTTATGGAAAATATCAAGGTTATAGAAAAACTTAGAAACTTTACTGTGAATGTACACTAAAGAAAATTTGATTTGAAATAAGTGGAACAGACATCAGAGAAAATGTGTTAAGAGAGCGGTACACATGATGAAGGTCTTCTAATCGAATGTCTTATGAATCTTAACTATTATATAAGACTACATTTATTTCTGATATTGTTAAACCATTCTACTACTATGTGGTCGATGGAAACGCACCTCTTTAAAGCATTTCGATCGTAGTTTTTCAATTCTTTTTCTTTACAATGCTCGCTCCTCCAAACATTAGATCACCGAATGAGCCTAATGCAGTTCAAATGGGAAGCAGAGGCAGAAACCATTAATTTTGGATACAACAATTACTCGCAGGATTGTTATAGCAATTTTCTTCCATGCATAAGTATGACCACTGTCATACCTTTAAAATCTCTTATCGTCTTAGCTAAATATAAGTTTAGTTCCAATTTTTTTAAGAACAAAGCTACTTGATACTTTTAAATCGATTTAACAATTTTTTTAAACATTAAAAGTTTTATTTTTAAAATGAAGATCATCTTAAACGTGTTAAAGAATTCCAGTTTCACCTATGGTCCCTAACTAAACAAGTCTGGCCGACCATAAAGTACAATTTTGCAATATAGACCATCCTTTTTGCCGGTATTGCACATATCTTTTATATCGATAGCCGTATACAACAAATAATCCGTATTGCAATGAAGCAACTTGTCACTGTTCTGCAGTGGGGCATCAAGAAAGTTTTTGAGGCAACGCAATCCACGCATCTCATGGCTATGAGTGGCATCTATTAGCGTGACATGGGCACTCACATTTCTCGAGTCCGTGGGGCTGACAAGATAAAAGACATAGACCTGCTCTGCATTTGCTACCGGGGGGGTAATGTACAGCAACAGAAGTATGGGCATATGGTGAACAATTTGCAGTTCAGGTGTCACCGGACAGCTACGTGATGGATTCGGTGGTCCGCTATAGGCAATCACAGCCACAGCATGATTCCGGCCCGGAGTCAATTTGGATAATTCGATTTCGTACAATGTCGGCCAATCGGCATTTATCTCCAACATTGATTCCTGTGGACAATGCCGCATTAGCAAATGGGTAAGCAACTCAATTGGGGCCATCTCGCATTCACAATTTGCAATGGGGCATACCACTGGCCTGCTATAAACCACATCCAAATCCATATCGGCAAAGATATTCTAATTAAAGATAACAATAAAATGAAATGATTGATTTGTTAGTGTATAAATATTGCGTACCATAATTTCGATAGTTGAGAAATTTCTCTAATTTACTTGAACCACGAGAACGTCCTCGCATTTACTCCAATCTGAATATTGTAACAATTTTAATGCGATTGACAATAAAATCAATACTTCAATGAAATGTCAAGAGCAAACCAAATTATTGACGTTTTACAACACTAAATTTTGCACTTAACCTGTAAAAACTATCAGTTTTAAATATTTTTAAAGAACTTTATCCACTTTTGATATATTTTCAATAAGTATTTTATGTTTCAGATTATGTTAGAATATCTAACTTTTATTTTAACATTTAAATTATTTTATTTTTGATTTTATTTCATATGTTAATTTGATCATAATTTCATGTTTTGCATCTAAAATTAATTCTGTTAACTTTTATCTTTTATCTGTTTGGTAAATTTAGCTCTATTAGAATAAACAGCAATCCTTTATTTTTGTCATTTTGCAAATTGCACACACTGCCCATATATAGGTATATATCTGTCATATAAATCAGTTTAACAGCCACGCCCACCCACAGAATCTCCATAAATCAAATCACAACCACAAAAGTGAACCCAAAAGGACATCTTCAGCCAAGTGATAAAACAAAACAAACAAAAAAAGAACCCAAAAAAAATTTATCTATATAGATATTTTTTTTTTGTTGCAACTCCTTGAATTAATTTGCATTATTAAATCGGAAAGAGAAAATAGCAACAAAATACAATACGATAATTAAAACATCCCCAAGGAGATGGCAACTAATTGCCGCAGCCCTTTGGCAGTCGTTTCTGTTATAAATAAATGAAATGAAAAGCAAACCAAAAACCAAACCAAAGTCAACCCAATGCATAAATTATAAACAAGTGTGGCATTGGTGCCTTAATTTATGCTTTAACAATTTTTTTTTCGCCCCCTTTATTAATGGCACTTGGCGTGAAAATTGCTCCAAAGAAGAAAGCAACAAACAGCAGTAGCATTCCAATAAGTAAGAGGGTGTGAGGAAGAGAGAAGAGGAGGGTATATAAGAAGGAAATTTGTTGCAAACGCACTAATTCAATAATTTATGCACATTTTTTTTAATGCATGAATGCCATTGGGCATATAAAATGCAAGGATTCGGGAATCCTTTCAATTTTTTCTTCATTCATTTTAATTAAAATCAAGAGGTGACACTTAAAATCCAACTATAAAATACCCTTTGCAAGTTCTATCTACTAGGTAGCTTAGACTTTGCATCAGTTATGTAGGATATAAAAAAGTGTGGCTGCATATTTATAATAAACAAATACCAATTAAGTATTAGTGATCTGATAGGCGTTTATAAAAAATAATAATACTAAATATTAGATTAATATTAGACCAAATTAAAGTTTTTACTGTGTACTAAAATACTGTGACTGCATATTATTAGAAACCAGAAACCCTCTTCAAGTTTTGTGTGTATTACAGCGTATAAAAACAGTATGGCTGCATTTTTTTTACAAAAGCTTAAAATGAAATCAAGGACTTAACATAATTAAAATATAAACCTATTTCTTTTTTTATATTTAATATTACATTATTTTATATTTTTTAACATCAAACTCTTTTAGGTTATCTTATGGCTAGTATCTAAAACCAGTGCATTAAATCCATTAAACGATATCAAATTATCGATATCTTAGGATTATGTTTGTTGTCCTGCAACACTACCAAGTGACATGCATGTTCACGATACCCTTAAACACAGGGTATATATATAAAATTCATATCAAAAACGACAGAGTAAAAAGGAAGGGCACTTTGGCAGCTCGGTGTGCGTTTCAAATTGAGCGGATTAAGTTTAATTACAATTTTTCGGTACAGCTAGAGATTGGTGAGGTCCTCACAAAGGAAACCATCTCACTCCATTCCTTTCGCATGTGTGTGTATGTCTATGGGTGCATTGCAGTTGTAAGGGTTGTTCCTTTGTTCGCGATGCGTAAATGAAAAGTAAACCTTTATGCAACGCTGCGGGCGGCCTGCATTGCAATCTGGCCCCACTCCATTTCATTTTAACCCCAACCCCCCAAACACTAACACACACATACACACTAAGCGTGAATATTCACGGAATATATTCCAAAAATTCGTTGCGCGCACGTGTTCCTGCTGCTACTGCAACTCCTGTTGCTCCTGTAACTGCTGTTTCTTCCTCCATCCCCTCGCAGTAAAATGCTTATAATTGGATTTAGTTGTCGTTAAGTTCTTTGACCGTCTTGCATATGTTTGCACTCATTATTGGCACCCAAAACGACTAAGCTGTTGTACCCCCCCTTCCACCCCCTTTAATAATGTGTGGTTTGCCCTTTGTGTGTGGGGTTGGAAAAATTCAACCCACTACAACAAGAAAAGAAAACTGATTACACTGACAGGACATGCACTGAGGGTGGCTGGGTGAATGAATGAATGGTTGGGTGATTGAGGAGCTTGAGATCTCCGGACATTGGCAAGGTTAATTAAATTCAATATTATGCTGAATTTTAATGTGCCCAACCAACATCATCATAATGAATATCCAGGCAAACAATACTACGGATGTGGTTGGTCGGCGTGTCAGTTTGAAGGAGAAGAAGCCATGGATCCCAAATTGATTTATGGCAACAATAAATGGATTGCTGTCAAGCAAAAGAAAACAAAAATGTTAAATTATTTTCCCTAACAGCTAGCTTTAAAATTTATTCATCATTTGCATACATATAAAACATATAATATGATTTATTCATTTCCATTCCATAAGTTGTCAATTAACTACAATATGTGTATTAATGAAGGCAGCTGTCTTCTCATATGTCTTGTCTTGAAAAGTGACTATAATATTTTACATTTAAATATAGAATAACTTACTATGAAGGGGAAAGAATTTTTATCGTTACCAAATTTAATTTAAATTTTGTTATCGGTTTCTCAACTATCTTTCCATAAAAAACTACATTTATTTTAATTTTTTATATATTTATATAATATTTATAACAAAAGTTAAATTGAGTTTTAACAAAATATCAGCAACTACAAATTAAATATTTTTATTAAATATGCTTTTAATACTTTTTATTTAATGAATGTTTTGTTTAATGTATATTTTCATATTCTTTTTTTAATATTTTAAAGCTCTTATAATTTTAAATATTCACATTCAATTTGCTCCAACAACTGAATTTGATGCCAATCATTATACCCTGTAACCATAGGATAAACGGGTATATTAAAGTCGCTAAAATGTTTGTAACATTCAGAAGGAAGCATTTCCGACCCCATAAAGTATATATATTCTTGATCAGCATCAATAGCCGAGTCGATTGAGGCATGTCCGTCCGTCTGTCCGTCCGTATGAACATGGATCTCAGAGACTACAAGAGCAAGAGCAACCAAATTTTGGTGTCAGCATTCGTGTAGTGTCTACGCAGATCAAGTTTGTTTCAAATTTTTGCCACGCCCACTTCCGCCCCCCCAATTTAGGAAAAGCGAATAACTAAAGTCGTATTAAAGTTATGATATTCTTATAATATGTCCAAAAGGTATCAGTTGACCAAATTTCGTTGAAATCGGACTATAAATATCGGAGATATATCTATATACATTTTGTACTGAAATGGCATGTGCCTAGTAAGTGTGAGCGAGATAGCATGCGTTCGTTGCTGCTGCTTTTGAGAAAAATTTTAGTTTGAATTAATGGCAAATTTTAAGGAGTTTCACTTATCTACTTGGTACAGGGTATACTCAAAGTCGGCAGGGACGACATGCTTCATTTTTTTATTGTTTTTCCACTAATATAAAGGGATTAAAATGTCCTTAAATATACATGATTGTAAAGCAAAAATGAAGTAAATATATATTTTAATTATTTTTTTTATTAATTAATAGTATTAGTAGTACAAATTAAGTCCTTCTTTTATTAACAAGCTTTTCTTTATTTAATACGCTTTTTGCGATATATTTAGCGAAATAGAAATAAATCGCATTCTTTAAATGTTTTAAAATCGTTTATTTATTAGAAAATTTCTAAAATATTTAATGACTAACGAAATAATAAACGAATTTCGTCTATAAGTATAATTTGTTAAACCTTTTCTTAACATTAAAATACTTTCAAAAAGACTATCTTATAGCAGACATCTAACTCAATTCTATCAACTTGATAAGGCAATACAATAAATAATTTAAGTCCGCATTTATTTTTAAAAAAGTAGTTTTATTTATTACATGAATGAATATTAGTATTAATAAATATATCATTTTTTATTTATAAGAACTTATCAGTCGACAACACAGAATCTAAAATTACTTTAATAACAGAAAGGAGAAAGGAAATTATTTTTCAACTTTGCAGTCTTAAAGGCAATTTGGCTGAACTCCACAAAGGTGAATGTCTTGATTGCCTTTTTGTACCCTTTTCCACCTGTAGTACATACTAATAAACTAGATTTAACCAAATTTAGCCATACATAACTACAATATAGCTAGGACCTACTAAGACCGACGAATTATTTACAAAGTAATTACGTTTAATGCCTGCCACGATGGTTCTCAATGAAAGGGGAGGGGAAAGTGGACGACTAATTACTTTGGAAAATTGTGATCAATCACACGATATATACATATATACATAGATATGTATACATGTAGAGAATAAATATATGTATTTTTATGTGTAACATGCTGCTATTGCCCACTCTCAGCTTTCTTTTGACCAAAGTCAAAGTGAAACCCCAACAAAGTGAAGCCAAAAACACCTCGGACCAGGGAGAGCGACGTTTACGACATTGACGAGATGGAGATGAAGCCAAGCCAATGGCATGGCTAAAAGCATTTCTGGCTTAATCGTTTCATGTCGCGCGACAAGTTTAAGTCCATTGACCAAAAAAGGCTAGCGGGGATTTGGGGGGAGCTATTTTGGGGAGATTCGAGATTGTGGCAACTGCTGCTCCCATGGTTATTACAACAACAACAACAACAAGCTATGTGGCCAACTGTCACTACCCTCCCCTCTCCCAATCTGCTCTGCCCACTGATTTGTGTGTTTAGATTAGCTTAAGCGCACAAGGGCCAAAAGCTAGCTGGCTTTTAGTAATAATTGCAAATCAATGACAGTGAAATTTATTTCATACAAACACAAACGCGTTTCCAAATTTCAATTGGGGTCGCATTTGTAATTGACAAAAAGCCTGACTGACCGTCCGACCGACCAACCGCCCGACCATTTGCCTTTTTGCCTACCTCCCTCTCGGCCTGCGTTTTTAGGGTGGCCCAAAATGGATTTGCGTTTAAATGACCAACGCAATTATGCTCTGGGGTCAGCATACAATAATTATGACTATGGACTAAGGGGAGAAGGGGAGTAGTGGGTAAGGGGTAAGAAGCCCAACAGCTGAGGGCTGAAGCGTGTCTGTGTCAGGTCTATGGCATTGTATTGGGAAAATATAATTGATTTAATCAAACAATGACAAAGATTAATGCCATAAAAGGAACAGGGGCAGCGAATATTATAAGGGATCCCGCTATTGGTTTTATGAAAAACTTTAAATCAAAAATTAAACGAGGCTTTAAAATTTTATAAAGAATTTAAAAAATAGAAATGAAAAAAAAAAAGAAAAGAAAAATCTCTTCTTTTAATTTGAAATAAATATTGTTACTGATTAACTTAGTTAAAAATGATTAAGAATCGCGTTTTATAGTACCATCTCAATCAAGGACTTTCAAGGGTCTTATACTGAATATGTGCCTGAAATAACTATAATCATAATTCAGTTTGTATAATTTTTTAATATATTATAAGACTTTTTCAAAATTTCTTAAAAACATCGTACATGTTATTTAAGGTCCTTCCTGTTTGTCATTTCACTTAAGGCCTTTGCGAACTCCTCTAATCTATATAAGGCTTCTATTTTATATTGTTCTTATTTTTCAAAAAAAACAAACAAATAAAACAAATGGCATTTCCTTTTACGCTTTTGACAATGTTTTCTCTTTGACTAGCAAATGAAAATCTTTGCAGATGCAGGACATAAAACAAAAATTAATTTTGAACAATAGAATAAGTTTGTGCGCTTTTAATAAAAGTCTTTAAATCAAATTTGCTTCATTGAAACAACTTGTCTATTTCTTATATAACTCATTTGAAGTTATTTAACAAAACAATTTCTCTTCCTGCTTCTGCTTTACCTTAACTCCTTGACTATCCTCTATTCTATAGTGTCTTATTGTATTAAACAAATTTGTGTTAAAAGCTGTTTTTCTTAAGACCAATTAGAACAACTTTGCTTAAAATAAAATAAGTTTTCATAGTTTTCTGTAATTTATTAAAGATTTTTAATAACAAGTAAGTTGACGATTAATATTATCAAACTTTCATTCCGATAGGTACCAACAGTTGGCAAAGAAATCCATGTTTGTAAACTTTACCAATTATTTAAAAAACACTTTAATAAAAATTACTCCTCTTTCACTTAACAACTAAATACCCTTAGGAAAAACACAGTTTTCCCACACAGCAACCAATATCAATTTACTAAATAATCAGTGGAGTGATCTGAAAGAACTACAAAAAAATACTGCTCTTTTCATTCAGATGACCTATACAAATAGTTAATACTTATATATAGATTTTAATTAATTATTTATATAGATTCTTTTCCAACATAAATTGATTTGATATGAAGTTAGAAACACAATTAAAGTTCACTTGCCAGATCTCTAGTTAGTAAAAGGACTAGAAGATTAGTACGTAAATATCTTCTTGACTTTGGCTATTGATCTAATTGATCGTGCCCAGACTACCGATTAATCTAAAATTGTGTTAACAATTAATAATTGAAAGCACATTGTAAGGGCTGTTAAAACTTTTCAAGAAACCCCTTAAAATAGGCACTGCCTACGCCCCTGTTTAGGAACTGTTTCCCTTTTGGGGTTTTTTCCTCACTTACTGGTGTAATCGAGATAACTATAAATATGCAAAAATTATATAAATTATATACACACACACACATATATATATATATATATTCTGTATAGTACAACATATAACAATATATGCATATTTACAAACTATAATTTATTAAATTGTAATTGTTTATGGCATATTATAGCCATTATAGGGACGTATAGCCATTTATTTTCATATGCCGACTGCATCACTTTGGCCATTTTCAATCAATTGTCATTTGCATAAAATCAACATAAAAATGGCTGCACACATACACACACACACACATACAAATACACACTCACTCTCTCCCATACAGTTTTAATTAAAAATGTGGAAATAAAAAAAGCAACGAATGAGTGGAAAACATGCAGAATGAAAAGTGAAAGTAAGAGTCACTAAAAATTTTGAAAAACGAAAACTGTTTAAATTACTGAAACGTTGAGGCAATAAATTTTTGCACTCTAGAAAAGTACAAGAAAAATGCACATAAATTAAAACTTGGCAAGTGCAATGCATAGGGATTTCCCCTTACCCTTGCCCTTACCCATCTCTTTAGCCATGCAGGTGAAAGTATAGCAAAGTTAAAGGGAGGCGAGGGTGTGGCAGCTAAACCATTGAAACGATTTGCATAAATGCAAATTTTTCTTTCTTGTTTGGTAACACGGCAAGTGGAAAGTCGGCAAAAGAAGTTGCCTCATCACTCATCAAAAAAGTGGCCTATGCATAGACTAATGAAGTAACTAAGAGGCGTGGCACTGCCAAGTAGGCGTATTGCGTGAAATGATTCGATATGTCCTGTTTGTGGATAACAAACAAAATTGCTTTTATGTAATGAGTACATGAGAACATATATATCCATTAATCACTATTACTTAATGGAAATGCTAAACGATTGAAAATTAAACTAGTAAGTGTTATCGATTAATCGATTTTCATTTGTTTTACTATAGGTGCAGTAGGTGAAGCAATATGAATACTCTAAATGATGCTTATTTATGTAGTAAATAATTAATGCAGAATGTCCTTTTAAATTTGGATTCCTTTGCGGTTGGAATAGCAATGGTTTTAGGGTGTTACAACCAACTTATTAAGAATTAAGTATTCAGATCCTTTTATCTATATCTATGATAATATGTATGTATTTATAAAGGATCCTTTGATATTGTGAGAAAATTTCTAATACATACATATATTGATTATATTTTCTATAATTTTTTTACTATATCCAATAATGACCTATTCTTATATACAAAGTAAATAAACATTAATCTATTAAAGGGGCAACCAATTTAAAAGTCGTACATTCACATATTAAGGACCAGATTAAAAACTGCTTAAAATGCAAAAAAAAAAAAAAAAGGAAAAACACAAAATATATAGCATTAGAAAATAAAGGCAGTCCTTTTAAATCCTGGCCCATTTACACTTACAATTCGTTTTGGTTTGGAAACAAAACCCAAGCACAAGCATCTCACATTCAAAATGGAAAGCAACAAAACAAAAAAAAAAAAAGAAAGAAGAGAAAAAGGCAAGCAAAAGAATGGTGAGGAAAGACACACACAACAACAACAACAACAAACTGTTACCAACTATCCTAGCCACAATATCCATTGACAAACGCCAAACTCTAGACCATTACACGCCCGCCATGCCCGGCTCCGTGGCACTCCATTGTCAAAGCAAGGGGCATATTGTCAAAGGACATCATCAACATAATGGACATGTTGTAGCCACAAAAACGGATGTTAAATTGAAAAAAAAAAAACCAAAGCAAAGCGAAGCAAAGCAAAGAAACCAAACCAAGGCCAAAAAAAAAAAAAAATGAGCTTATAAGCTTATGAGCACAGAATGGCAACCAAAAGCAGGACCTTCCACTCAATTGAAACGCTAGAATGAAGGACAACTACAATACATCTCGCTATCCCTCTCTTCATCTGTGTATGTGTGTGTGTGTGTGGGAGCCAAACAACAACTATTATCATTTGGGTTGGGGACCTTTTGACAACAAACCGAAATGAGTAAGGAAGCCAATAGAGCAACGAACTAAAGCACATAATAGGCCATTGGGCTAAAGCACTTGAGGGGTCAAGACCCGTAATGTATGCTAATGATTATGATGAAGAGTTTGCCCAGTTTCTCCCCTAACCACTCTCTTTCTATTATGATTGATTTTGCCAAAAAAAAAAAAAAAAAAAAAAAAGAAAAAAAGAAAAAGAAAAGAAACGGAAAAGATAAGGGCATTATATAAATTGCTTATCCTTTAAATTAAATTGACATTTCAATTCTTTCTAGTCAACTTCAATATCGATCAGAAATTATCTGTCATTTAACCTATTTGAATGCAGTTGACACATTGGCCATTAATTAAAACATCAACACCATATACCCCCCTGGTCTTCTCATCAAATATAGCCTGGAGACTTGCACAACAATTTCACATGTCAACGCATGCAAAAATGAAAATGAAATGAGAATGGCGGCAAGGCAAGGACCAAATGTGAAATGTGATCAGGTGGAAAGGCAAAGCCATTGCCAATAAAGGTCAAATGAAGAGTCGTCGTCGTTAGTAGAGAGGCAGTAGAGAGGATATAACACGATGGTGTGTGTATATGGGTGGGTGGATTTCGGTGTGGGTGTAGGTGGGTGTGGCATTTAACCCTTGACAACGCGACGCGTGCAAATAAAATGGGGATGCAGCAGCTGTTGCTGACGTTGTCATGACACTGGCTGGCATCCCGGCCGGGATGACTCTGGAATACACTTGGGTTACCAGAGCAGGAAATAATGTTCAACCAAGCGGAAGTAGTTGCTCCATCAAAATGTATAGATTGACTTTTGGATTGCAATGTGGATTGGAAATGGAAATGCCAATAGCTTGGGGTACAGCAACGACTAACCGGTACAGAGAGATGCAGCGAGTTGCAAAATTGTTAACAAAGTTCCACTAACCAGAATTGATTGACAAAAAAAAAAAAGGTTAACGAGTTACAAAAATGCCATCAAGTCATTTATTTAATGAGGATGAAGTCAAATTTTTCAAAGATTAGTTTTAAAGAGTGAATAAAGACAAAATTTTAAGAAGTGAAACTAAAAAGACAAAGGCTGCTTTTATATAAAGGATCAATTGGTAGTTGGTTTAAATTATTATAAAAATAATTTCTAATTTAATCAATCTAACAATCAAAATGATGTTAAAGTAGTAAGTAAGCCTCTTCTTTGTAGCTGCACAGCTTTAATTCTTCTAAAATTCATTCATTATATTATGGTGCCGTAAAGTATGCAACAAAACAATCAAACAAATATGTAACTGTTGAAATATCGAACCCAAAAATATCGATTTTGTTGAACAGAGTACGCCTTAGACATATTCTACTATTCAAACCTCATAAAGAAAATACATTTCATTGTTATTTATACCAAGAAAATGTAATCAACTATTCAACCAACTCTTTTTTTTTTTGTTCTACTTGATATCATTCTTAGTCTATTGTATGTATATTTATTCAGTTTTTCCCCTCTTTAATTGAAAGTGTATTTAGGACATGGCCTGAAGGCCTTTGACTTACTTAAGTTTCAGGGGTTGCAATGGAGTACCCTTTCGATCAATAACATGAGCTAGCTCATCAAACTTGAGTTTAATTGTTTGTTTTCTTAGTTTATTGAACATTTGGTAGACAATAGGATCGACCAGTTGACTGACTGTGTGACTGACTGAGCACTTGAGTTGATGCACTTAATGTCCCTGGCGTGTTTCTAATGGCCATCATTTTGGTCATTTTGTCTGTGAACTTTAATTAACTCGCTTTAAGCCGATGCTAGCCAGCCCGCACGTACTTCTAATTTATAACCCAGTTTGGGGAGTAACACAAGCCAATGGCCAACGGCCAAGAACCAAAAACCAAATCCCAAAGTCATTTATTTGTCCTTGTCCTTTTTTTCTCTCTCTCTCTCTCTCTCTCTCTCTCTTTCTTATATTCTTGTTCATTTTTATTTATTTAGCCGATGTCGCGTCGTCGACTACTAAAAACCCATAACTATATGTTTTTCTGACACATTTTCAAAGTGCCCAGGCAAGTCGCTGGAAATTTATTGTTATTGCGCTTTCTACGCGTTTTCCCTTTCTCTCTCTCTCTCTCGTGTTCTCTCACTCTTTCACGCTATTTTTCTACCCATTTTTTTTCTTTCACAAATCCAAGGACATTTTGTTGTGCATTTGTGTTAACCTAATATGCTTGTAATTGCTAACTGGGTAAAAAATAAAACCAGAACCAAAACGTAAAAAAAAGGAAAACGAAAAAAATGTAGAACAATATATGTATTTGTAGTTGTTTCTGCTTCTGGCACACACATACAATGAAACACACAGAGCTTGTTAGTGAAAGTTGCAAGGACTCGCTTCTGCATTGTCCATTGTTAGCTATTCTATAATATATTTGGGAGAATAAAAAAAAACCACATACAAGCAACCAACCAACACAATATATATGTATGTATATATCAACAATATATTTGTTCAACAAGAAGAGAATAATGGGCATGTTGTGTTTGTCCATTAGCTTTGCTGGAAAGGATTATAAAGGTAAACTTTAAGCGACTAATTAAAATGTTTAGATACTTTAAATAGCCAATCGCAGTAGATAAAAAAAAAAACAAAAAAATTAAATCTACACATAAATATGTAGTTTTCTTTATTATTAATCATCGTACGTAATCCCTAATTAATTATTAATTTAAATATAGACACAAAAAGGTTAAATTTGAGCTTTGTCTCCTCTTGCAAAATTTAGTTATAATTCTCAACTAGTTTAAGCGTTTAAGTAGTGAAAAAGCATTGCAAATCCTAGAGTTGACTTCTTATTAGAAAACTTGGTCGTTCCTGTAATAGCGTTATACTCAAGGTGAGCAACCTTGTGTTCCACGACCAAAGTATCTGACTTCGATTGAGCTTAAAATGAAAGGTTTTATTCATATTATATGAAACTATTCTTATAGATTTGTAGCTTTGGATAGATTAAGGATTGGCTGCAATAGTTTTGCAACTAAGAAAATTTAAATAAACAAAAGTATAGAACTAAGAAATGTTAAGTTAATTTATCTTTTATAGATTTCTTGAGTCATCTGAATAAAAATATTTAAAAATATCTGAATAAAAATATTATAAAAATATATTCAGATATGTAGAAAAATTCTCTGAAATAATAAACTCAGTAATATCACACATACGACATGTTTAACAGAAAAGTTTATGAGGGTATCGTATGGGTGATTTGATGTCGAAAAATTTAGAACTATTTTTTACATTAACACTTCCAAGTTCTTAAAAAATCTTAACAATTTTAAAATAAAGTAAAAATTTACTAAATTTTGTGAAAATAATTCAATATAAATAATTATAATTTATAGAATCTGTAAACAGATTGATAAGTAGCTATAAAAAAACTAGTTAAAAAACCTTTTTAAGAACCAAGAACGATTTTTGTATAATATAAATTTATTTTTACCTAACTGAATATTATTCAGTAGAGTATTATAGTTTCGTATGTGGAAATTTCTGATAGCTTTTCATTTAATTTTTTATTTTTTGAAAATGCTTTTAACAATTGTACGCTTTAAATTGGTGGTCAGCTTACAACATTTTTTGCGACCATTTTAATTGAGGTTAGTTTTTTCCACTAAAAACTAAAAAAAAAAATTAACAAAATAATATATCAAACACTAAACAAATATAAAAAAATAACGTTTTTTTCGCTTTCACTATTATAAATTCATATAAATTGTTTTAGTTAGTACCCTGGGACCATTTAAACAAACTTTAAGGACAGAAAACAGACTAAACTGTGTGTGTTTTTGGGTAAGGGTGGGGATAGAGGGTGGTAAACACCCTTAGTCCGCCGACACGTGTCAGTGTCACTGTCAATGCATGTCAAGAGCATTGAAGAAAATGGCAATTCTAGCCCTATATCCAATAACCATAAACAAGCATAGACAAGCCTACTTAACTACTCACTCAACAGGCGACACACGATCCGATCCGTTTGCCAAATCCTCTCTTGCTCTTTTTCTCTCTCTCTCTCTCTTTCGCTCATGTTCCTTCTTTAGTAAAACCAAACATCATCATTGCATGTCAGTGGAAAATTAAACCTTTCACTCAACACAAAAATTCAATTGTTACCCCAACATAAATGTACGTATGTCTTGGAAATCGAAATCAGAAACTCAGCTCTATAGCTAAACCATTTCCCACTGTGGTTTTTTTTCTTTTTGTGGGCTAAACGCATTACATGCCATGCCATATAGGGGGACGGGCAAGGGGTATAACACTTGAGGCCGACATTTTATTTGTAATATGACAGCATTTCATATCCTCTTTGAGCCGAAAATGCGAAAACGAAACAACAGGAAATTATGCACGTCAGACCAGACAGACTAACTGATGGAAGGAAGGACAGTCAGACCTGTCTGCTTATATATAATGCCCATTTCACAGGTTGAGATTCTGTAATATATATCGATGAGGGTTGATATTTGGTTGGCTGGTCGGTTGGTTGGTCGTTTGGTTGGTGGTTCTTGTCATATTTGACAGACAGATTTTTGACTGGTTTTAGTTCTTGCATATTTGATTACATTTTGGTTAATGAATTTGTTAATATTGGTACAGATGTTGAAGGGATATCGATAGGAATAATCAAAATTATTAATGCAACCCCAATCCTTAAGACACAATCCCCCCTTTTTCCCCTCATTTCATTTACAAATTGCTCTCTAAGGTAAGGAATATGTCATCCATTCGACATAATCTCAAATGTTTGTTCTATTTGTTTAACTCTAACCAAATATCAAATGTTGATTGTATTTACCATTTCATGGTTTCATTTATGGCTTCCCCTTACCTACTCCCCGATCTCTTCTCTTTAAGTTATATTGTCATTTTCAGTCATATTGTATAACCCCTCTTACAGTTAGTTGGATGGTTGGTTGGTTTGGGTGAGTATTCGAGGGAAACAATAATATGAAAAATATAAAGCAGTCAAACTGCTTTATGCTTCTGGTTGCCCTATGGGCACTTTCAGCAAACTGACCACTTGGCAGCTTCCAAAACAACGAACGGTAAAATCTGTTTTTCCAACCAACCAAGCCAAAAGCCCCCAAGCAAAAAACAAATATTAAGTATGTAAGAGAAATACACCATACAGCCTACAATTTAAGGTGATTCCTAAATACCCTTACTCAGAGAAAAGTAAACGCAAAGGATATAACATACAACTTAGTTTTTTACTGTAGGTAGTCAAATATTGATGCCTTTTTTAATATTCTTTCAGAAACTTTACTTTTTTACAAGAAGATTCTACATAAATCGACTAATGTTATCGTGTTTGTGATATCGCTATATTTATGTTTATTTTCCTGTTAACTTGTCCTACTTCAATTCACTCCATTACTGCATATCACATAATTTGTATAACCTTTTGTTAACTAAAACTTTTAATGAATTCCTTTTATAGCCATGCAAATCTAATAGCTTGTGTTTATAAGGATATGCCCAGCTAATGTTATTCTATTTTGGGAAGAATGAATATCAAGGAATTATTAATCTTCTCTCAAAGTCTGATTACTTTCAACTTACTAAGAATGAAACTAAAACAAAAAGTTCTATTATACTAAACTGTTAAAAAATGCAAGTTAAACTGTTTTTATCTCTATCAATAGTTGGTTTTCTGCCAACTTCATATGAACACCATGATACCCGTAATAGTTAGAGTAAATGAGCTTCAGTGCCATGCAACCCCTTTTAAAAGTAGATTTACAGTAGCAAAAGGAAAAGGAAAAAAAAGAAAACTGTCGTGGGGGTTGATTTTTGTCAGAGTCAACGCTCATTTGAAATGCAGGCGACGATGACAAGAACGACTGGGACGACAAGGACGATAAGAACGAGAATGGTAAGGAAGGATGGGTGAAGCAATCAACTCATGTCAGCAAAAGGAGCATATCCTTGTGACTCTGACCGACTCTGACTGACTCTGACTGTGACTCTGTGCCCGCCTGCCGTTTGCCTTTTTCGCCTGCGGAAGTGTTTGTTTATTTAATTTCTGGTATTTTTAATTGAATTTTCAATGCGATTTTTGATGCAATCTTTGCTCTTTCATCTTACAGGAGTTGCATCATTGGCCCCGAGCTGAGCGTCAAGGTCTGTTCCATTGGCACTGTGATAAATCGTTCGGCCTATGCGTCGGACTATTGCCAATTGGAGGGCACAACAGGACGTCAAACCCAACCGATGCCAATACGCTGGATGGCCTGGGAGAGTGTCCTACGGGTAAGTTTCCATCGCTCTTGTTCCCATTTAGCCTTTTCGTTTTACCTTGCCAACATTTTGTTGTTGTATATATGTATATGTATATGTATATATTTTTTTTTTGCTCCTGAAAGATGAATGAAATGTGAAATGTGCGACGAAGTGCAAGTTTATAATTAAAAATTAATGAACAGTGTTTCGCTACGTCCTTTCCTAGAATGTAGGCATCGTGGGTACTGCCCTTTCCTCCCACTCATCATCAACTTGATGGCAAAAGAAAAAGAATAAAAAAAAAAAAAATATAAGTTGTAATTGTGTTAATTATTTTTAATTTGCTTTCTCTGTTTGGCTCCTTTCAGTTAAGTCGGATGATTTATATTTGTTATGATAGTTACTGAATTTTGTTTCTACATTTGTTCTCTCGTTCTCTCTAGAAATCTCTCTCTCTCTCTCTCTCTCTCTCTCTGTCTCTCTTTCCTTTTTTATGACAAAGGTAAACTTACAAAGTGTTCCAATTAGTCCAGACTTTCGTAATGAAAACTGTCAGAATTTTATATACATTTGCTATTTATAATTATTTATAATTATTTATAATTATCTTTCAAATATGGGTTATTGTTAACTTGAGAAAAGAAAGGAGAAAGAGTTGGAGTTGAAGAATCTTTAGGAATATATATATATTATAATAGTTAGACAGATATATAAAAACTAGAAGCAAGAAATATTGGGTTTCAAAAGAAAAGGTTTAGTTATTTTGAAGCTCTGTTATATACAAGGTATGCCAAAGTCGAGAACTAACAATTAAGTCCCTTAGTATATTTCACATATATATCAAATATACCATCACTTTGCATCTCTATTTCTTTGTGGTTAAGAAACCATATCAGTAGATATATCACATTTAACTTCTCCAACATTCCTCATCAAATATCCAGCCAATTAACTAACGAATACTCCTAAAGTACATTAACCTTTTCCAACCGCCCACTTTGATTTCTCTCTAAAAAAAAAAGTGCAAAAAAGGTAGCATTAAAAATATTCATTTGCCAGCCAAAAGATAAACCAGAAAAACAAACTTAACCAACCCAAAATGGCGGGGTTTCTATACTCTTTATTATATCACTGATAAATTATATAAAAACTTTTAACTTATTTTCGCTTAGAAGTAATATATAATTATTCAATTTGGTATTTATTGAATGTTGTCAAAGACATTAAAATTTTGTTTTTTTGAAATCTTGATTGAAATGATTGTTTCTGAATTAAAAAAATATATAAAAATATCTTAGGAATATTTGGAATATAATTAAATTTAATTAGAGTAATTTTGTAAATTTTCAGTAGAACATTTACTGAAAACTGAAAAGGAAAAGGAGAAGATTCTCGGAAAGCGGTTTGGAATCTATAATATCTTAGAGTCTAGAATGGAACCTAGATAGTTCTTTGCTTAGGTTTCTATCACAACATGGTATTATAATTAAAAGATTGTGCTTAACATATTATTTTATTTATATTAAGAAATTAAAAATTTTAATTTAACATATGAAAAAAATGAATCTAATGCACAATAGAAACAAATTTGTTTAGTTTTCTCCATTTAATCAGAAATTTTTTTCATTATTTTGAGAACCCTTGCAACAAAGTTAATATATGTATGTATGTATGTACATTGTACATATAACATATACATACCTATGTAATTCCTGGCAAGGGTATAAAAAAAAGAGCGCCCACCACTTTTACGCTTTCAACTTAGGATAGAAAAAAAAAACAGAGAAAAAAATATAAACCCAAAAACCAAAATAAAAATGAAAAAAACAAAAAACCAAAAAGAAACAAAAATAAAAACCGAGTAAAATATTTTATAAATCCCAGAGCGAAAAACCGCACTAAATAAATTAATTAACTACACGAAAAACGAGAACCGAACTGAACTGAAGGCAGACAACAACACAAAACATTTGCACAAACAAACAAACAAACGGAATGGAACGAAGCGAAAGAGAACGACGACGACATGCATGAAGTTTGCCCGAGAGGAAAAATGTAAAGGGGTAACCGAAAATCTCCATCTCTCTTACACCCACTATAATTGTAATATATGTGTGTGCTTGTGTGTGCGAGTGTTGTCAGATATGGTTAGAAAGAGATGTTGTTAGATACTTTCTGTCTCTCTGTCTGTCTGTCTTTCTGTCTATCTTCCTGTATATGTATGTCTGTTGTTCTTGTTGTTGTTGTTGCTGCTGTTGCTTTTATACATAGAATCTGCTTTTAGAGGTTTTCATTGCCTTTGGGTGCAAAATGAACATACAACCGTTACAGTAGCAAAATATAGGAGATGTTAAAGTGGATGGCATGGGGTAGAAAGGAGGTTAAGGTATGGGTAAAAGGGTTTACCCGTGATGCTGTGTATTAAAAAGCGCAAAAGTTGCGTTAACGGATATTTGTGCACATGAATAGGTTTTGTATATCTCAATGTGTGTGTGTTTAGGTGGAGAGAGTGGGTGGTGAATGGGGCGGAGAGTGAGACACAGCCACATAATCCTTAAGCCAAAAGCATGTAAACAAAATCAAAAGCCCTTTGGCAATAGAAAAAAAAAACCTATTCTCCTATTCCCCTGCCAAAAGATGCCTATTAAAGGTAAAAGTATTAGCTAAAAAGTCATAAATTCTAAAACAAAATGAAGAGCTAATGAGTAACTCACTGTAAAGTTAAATAAAAGTAGTTTTTTTTATGATAAATTTATATTTTATTCATTTAATAGTTCATTCGGTGGTTCATTTAAGGTTTATCGCGTCGTTTTGCTTTCTATTTGATAGTTCTTTGTTAGTTTGCTTAATAGTTCATAGCTGGTTCATTTGATAGTTCATTTAGTGGTTCATTTGATCGCTCATCTTGCAGTTTTGTGGATTATTCTTTCTTTTGTTTGTTTAATTTATTTATTGTACACCTAATCAATATATTCTTTCATCTTGGATTCACGTGATTTTTTTTTGTAGCAATTTCTTTTTTACTTTTTTATTTGCTTCAGTTTTCTTTTTAGTTGTTTATTCAAAAGTTTTTTTTATTACGTTTACCTTTGTTTGGTTTAAAGGTTTTATTCACGTATTTTATTCATTTATCGTTTTCTCTAACTCATATACAATAAACATCATTTATTGGTTAAAAAGGAGATTTAAGGAAATCGTTTCATTTGTATACCATAAATAAAAAAAATCTTTAAAAATGTCTCAGTAATTGATCAAAAACAAAATTGTAATGACCTAATAATTTTTTATTCAAATCAAAATTGATCCACATTTCCGTCATTTGAAAAATTTCTGAGTCCTTGTTACAGAATCTCTTCAAACAAAGTGTCTTTTAACCTTTAAATCTGTTTAAACAAACAAAGTTTAAAGCTTAGTTTATATTTACCTTAAAAGTTTATTCATTTTCCAATTTCAGTGAGAATTGCTGGTATAAATAATATTTTAAGTTTATTAAAAACTTAATTCAAGAAAGAGGAGCTTTCTATTGCTAATTGACTGGTTAATCAAAAGTCTTACCTGAAATTTAGAAAAGACAGCATTTCCCGTATCTAGTATTGGGTTTTTAGAGCTATATATAGATTTTGATTTCCTTTATTTATTTAGATGATTTAGGTTAGATTGTTGTATAAAGGAAAGACTGATCCATCTATTGTGCAAATTATATATATATTTTATAATTAATAGTAATAGTTATAAAATCAGTATATTTCCTTTTGCCTCAAAAATGCATATTATAAAGAAAAAATATTTAAAAAAATATTTCAGTTATTTCTATTAAAAAATATCAATAATCCGACATAAAACTCTATAAAATTTTTTAAAAGAAAATAAATAAAATAATAAAAATTTAGATAAAACTTAACACACTTTAACCTTATGACAAAAGATAGTTTCCTTAGGAAAGGAAAGTTTAGATATAAGGAAATATTCTTTGTGTCATCTTTAAACTATTTGATAACTATTTTTTATAATCTTTTAGATTTATAGATAGATTTATAGTAAATTTTCATATATAATTTTTTTTTTTTTTTGCTTCAGGGTAAATTCACAACCAAATCGGATGTTTGGTCATTTGCTGTTGCCCTTTGGGAGATATTGACATTTGCCCGTGAGCAGCCGTATGAGCATATGAGTGATGCGAATGTTATTGAAAATATTGGACATATCTATCAAGATGATAAAATGCATGTAAGTAAAATGACAAAATTTCTTGTCCACTCGTCCATCATTGACATCTATATATATATATATATGTACTTGCTTACACATGGATGTAAAATCTCGAATTGGTTTTTTTTCTCGTTTTTTTTTTTTTGTTGTAGGAACTTTTGCCAATGCCTGTCAACTGTCCGCGAGAAATTTACGATCTCATGTGCGAATGTTGGCAACGCAACGAATCAAGTCGACCCAATTTCCGGGAGATACATTTGTTTTTACAACGCAAGAATTTAGGTTTTAAGCCCCAAACACAAACGTTGATGTATTGAAGTCATAACATCTAAAACAAAAAAAAAAATAGTATATAAAAAACAACACAAAAAAATACTTCACAACAAAAAAAAAAAAAAACAAAAAGGAAAGCAGGAAAAATGCAGCAGCGAGAAATGTAAAAATGAATCATAAAAACAAAAAAATGGAATCCACACGATTTTAGTGAAACATTTCAAATATATATACATATAAAATATTATAAATATGCAAAATGACATAAAGCAAAAGTAAACAATTTATGCGAATTTTATGCATTTAAATGAAAAATGCATTTAAAATAAATATGCATTTTTGAAATGAACTAATGAATACACTACAAAAACTACAAACACACACACACACACAGCTATATGGCTAGTCGTAGTTGAAGATACTCTAACCAAAAGATTTACAAAAGAAAAAATATTTTTTTTAAAAGAAATTGCTGATTTTATTTAATTTAAAAATTAATTCCTTAAGCATGACATTTAAAATACTTTGAAACTAAAAAAAAAAAAAATTTAAAAAATTTCTAAAAATTGTTTAAATTATTTGCTTAATTTTAAAAATGAATTTACTGTTTTTTAAACACTTGAAGCAAAAATGAATACAAACTTATTCAATTTAAAAAACTTATTTCGAAACAAAAGATTCAAAAAGAACTCTTTCAAACCTTTTAAAAAGACTACAAAAAAATGATTAAAAATATAAGAAAATTATTTGTCAAATATTTAATATGAAAATTCTGTTTTTGAATCCAATTTATGAAATTCATATTAATTAAAATTTATTTATAGTTTATATTATTTGAAAACCTCTATAATACAGCAACAAAAAATTTGATTTTAAATATGAGAAAATTATTTCTTAAAGTTTAGAAATGAAATTTCTGTTTTTGAACAACTTGTATTGAAAAAGAAGATTCAATTTATATAGTTTGTATCATTTAAAATTTATTTATAATTTATATTATTTCAAAAATTTTTTAAAACCTAAAATTAAAGCGAGACTTTGTGGCAAAGCTTCCATGATCTAAGAATGATTCTATGATTTTTAGTATTCTTTTAAATATTCTTTAAATTTGTTCTTAAAAATACTTTTTGGATTTACCGTTTCGATATTATTGAATACCAATTAAAGTTACACCAAATTTTGTTTCAATAGATAAATTCCATTTATGAAAAAATTTATATAGTTTGAAAAATCGAAGCAAAAATCAAAGTTAAATTGTCATCAAACTTTTTTTTTCTTAAATATTCGTTTAAATTAGAAGTTAAATTGTCATTAAAATTTACTTGAAACAAAACAGAAGTTACAAATAAAAATTGTTGAGTATTTTATCCAAAATATAAAATAATATTGACCTCTAACTTCTATTCAAAAAATACAAAAGTATTTGTAATAAAAAAATATTGCTTTTTATATGATATTGTATATTTATAATATTATTATAATTTTTGTAAATTTTTTGAAATTAAAAACAGACAATCAGTAGTTAAGAGACAGTTATCAATATTGGATAGATGGTCCATAAAAACGTTTCTTATTTGAACATAATTTAATTTCAGTTCAACAAAAATAATCAAAAAAATCAAACATCCTTTTAGTATTCATAAATATATATATTATATATATAATAATTATTTTTTTTCTTAAATATTTTTGGTATTTGTAATATTTTTGGAAAATATTTGTTTATTTCTAAAATATTTAAATGTATTTTAGACACTTTTTAAATAAAAATTTTTTTTGAAAACTGTAAAAGGGTTAATAAATTAATGGAAATGAGATTTATTTTTGGTTTTTAGCTCTTTACAATTTTTATAAATTCTTATTTAAAAAGTAACTAAAATACAATTAAATTATATTAAATTAAATTCCATTTAATATACATCTATGAACAAACTAAGATTGAAAGATCGGATTACATAAAAATCTAAAAAAAAAAAAATACATATTTAAAAAAAACCAACAAAATTCCAATTTGAAGATTATCTTATATATTATATTATATTGTCAATATCTTACAATATCTTTTGGTTAGATATATCTTCTATATAATATTCATATAAATGATAATGCAAAAGATCTAATTGATGGTAAGACACAGGTAATGCTTAAAGTTAGCTTAGCACTTAAGATCAAGTTCGAGTCAATAGCTTACAATCTATATTATACTTTAACTGAACTGTAAATATATATAGATTTTGGATTAGATAAAAAGCCAATTTGATTTTGAATATCTATCTAATTGAATAAGCTTAAGTATCTGTAGTTACTCGTACTGTATGATGTATTCTATTAAATAGAATTGAAATATAAATCGAAAGAAAGAATCAACATTGACATATGTGTGTACCTATCGCTCCTCCACCTGAATGCTCTCTGTCTCTCTATACTAAACTAAACTATATATATATATACATATGTATCTATATCTATCTCGAATATAATTTTTGCTTTCAATGTTTGTATATATATGTGAACAAAAGAAGATTGAATCTATATATTTATATGAACTGTAGTAATCCTCTCAAAATTGACAACCTGCATATAATTTCGACAATAAATGTTTTCTCGAGCAAATGAAATAAAAAGAAAGAAAATAAATGATTAAGATTTTAGACTGCTTAACTAAATAGCTAATTAAGCCATTTAATATTATCATTTCACGTCTAACTAGGAACAACATGAGCAGCAGACAAAAGTCAATTAGACGCATATCAAATTAAAAACGAAATGGAAAAACTTAAAGGAAAACTTGAAGAAAACTAAAAGAAAATCTCTTTTATATATTTAATTTGAAACATTTTTCCCTCCCTGTGCCTTTTCTCTGTCTGATTTCAATTTTCATTTTCGTTTTCATTTCACAAACTAAAAATATAAATAAAATTAATTTTCATAAAAGCTTTAAAAAGGTTTCGCTGTAGTCACAACAAAGATAAAAACTTAAAAAAATTATATATAAAAAAAAAAAAAAAAAAATAATTTCAAATTTAATATGAATATGAATTAAAACATTCCAAACTAAAAATTATTGGAATAAAAATCACTTAAATGCATATACATAAATATATATATATATTCGATTTATTTAATTAATTGTTTTGCAAATTGAATTAAAGTCGATGAAAAACCGAAATAATGGAAAAATAGTTTCACTTGCAACGAAAAACAAAAAATATTTAAATTAATTATTCAATATTTTTTTTTTTCTTTTTTTGGTAACTAAACCGAAGAAAAATGAAAAAACGTTGAGCACAATCAAGTTTAAAATTAAAAAACTGAATGGAAAATGAAAATTTAAACAATTTTTTAGTTATGTAAGCGCATTCAAAATGACAAATTATAAATTAAAAAATTAAAAAAAAATTAAATATTATGCTTAAGAAATCTGCAGCATAAAAACAAGAAAATAAATATAAAACTAAAACAAAGTCAAATAAACAATCTTAAGTACACTTAAAGCGAAAATAAACAGAAATGAAAAATATCTTTTCAATTTTCTATGTTGTGGGGAGGCTTGGGGGTCTTCATTTTAGGTTTAAGGTGGCAAATGGCTATGCCCAACTCCCCTTCCCCTCTGGATAAATCCCAAAAACTAAATGAGACTTTGAGCCGTTGCAAGCGGGCCAACAGATGAGTCCAGGCCAGCCCAGCCCAGTCAACCAGCCTTCGAGTACGACAAATCCTTGGCCCCAAATACAGCACCTGACTCCGGCCACACCTCGCCTCTACTCCTGCCTCTTTTTGGTGTCCTATGTTCTGAGTCTGAACAAATTAAATAACATAAAATACAAATCCGCTGCTTATGTTGGCCAACACCGGGCTGAAGTGCGACGAGAATACAGCAAAATAGAAAATAATAAACTTATTAATTCAAATTGCTGCCAAAGGCATTCTACAGTGGTGCAAATACAATGAAGAAATGTATATTTAATTCTTATATAAAAATATTCTTAAGCAGTTCTAAGTATTTGGCTGGGAATATTATCAAATAAATAATAAAGAATATCTTTAGGGCTTTTCATATTTAAAAAAAATTTATTTATTCCCATATAAATAAAGACTAATAATATACACCAAAATATAAAAAGATAAGCTAATTAAGCTACTGGGTTCATACCCCATTTATAAAGGTTATAATCCTTTTCTTTTTAATTTTTAATAATTCTTCAAAAATTATATTTATTATATGTAATTACAATTATTGGAACTTTAATTACAGTAACTTCTAATTCTTGGTTAGGAGCTTGAATAGGTTTAGAAATTAATTTGTTATCTTTTATCCCCGTAATAAGAGATAATAATAATTTAATATCTACAGAAGTTTCTTTAAAATATTTTTTAACCCAAGCATTAGCATCTACTGTTTAATTATTTTCTATTATTTTTATTAATATTAAAAAATAATTTAAATAACGAAATTAATGAATCTTTTACATCAATAATTATAATATCAGCCTAATTAATAAAAAGAGGAGCCGCTCCTTTTCACTCTTGATTTCCTATATAAAAACCTTTCGATGTTTACTTTTAATACTAATACTTATATTAAATATTTGTCGTAAAATCAGAAAAATAATAAAGGAATAAATTATATTTATAAATTATATATAAAGAAAATTAATTTTATAAATCTTAGTTCCAAAATAATTGCAAAAAATTTGATATTGAAAAACATTAGCTATTTAGTAAATATTTATATATATTACTTAAAACATAAAAGATTTTGAATAAATGTTTTGTTTTTAATCATTTTATTATAGTTTTTTAAAGAAAAAACATTTTCTAATTGGTGACTAGAATAGAACACTTAAACCTATTTATTATTTTAAGAAACAAAAACTTTTATTTACTTATAAAGTTTAGTTAGAACAAATATTTGATTTATTAGAAAAGGTGAAAAAATAATTTGAATAATAAGTTTGCAAAAACTACATATAATCGATCCTTTAAAGAGTGATATATAGATTTATGCTAATAAACTTTTTATATATTTCTATTTGAGCTTTAAAAAATTTTGCTAAACCTATTAACATTTTAAATTTGTGCAGTTTTGAAAAAATACTAAAATGAACTTGTAAAATAAACAGTTTATATTTATATTTCTTTTTCTTCTATCTCCTTAATATTTCTATCTTTTATTTCTATAATGTAAAGTCCTTATATGGAAAGGTTCGAATTTTTATTATAGATCTTAATAATATTACAGATCTTTATAGATTTTTTATGGATCCAATTATAAAGTTAGAAATTTGAAAGATATTTTTGAAATTGAATCTGAATAAAGATGTACTGGATTACAATTTTATTAAACTGGTTCCAATGCATTTTCTAAATTATACAGAAAGTATAACTTTCTACTTAATAGATAATAAAAACCTCTTAAAATGATCAAATTTGAACTATTTTAGTTAGAGTTTTCTACGGAGATTATTGCAAGGATAGTTAAGGATTAAATATATTTCATTTTCAATGTTTATTTTCGTAGCAGAATCAGATAAAGAACATTTATAAAATATATTTTAAAATAGTTTTAATCTAATTCAGATTATTTTTTATCAAATCTGTATATAAAAAAAAAATTATTACTTCATCTAATAAAAAGATTTCTTTTTCTTACTTTAACTGATTAAAATGAACAATAACACACTTTAAAGAAAATCTTTGAACTTTTCCAACAACTTCTGACCACTGTGCCGCTGTTGTATAAAAGGGATGGTTTCGAGGCGTTTAAGGTTGGGCCCAGTAGCGCAGGCTCATCATCAACGCATTGTTAAATCCGCCAAACAGCTGCGACTCTCAAGCTCAATTACAGACAGATTTGCCATTTCTTGGCTCTCTGTTGCTCCTTCTATTCTGCATCCCTCTCCCTCTTACCCATATTCTTTGCTGCTGTGGCTACATCTACTTGTTTCTATATCTCTCTGGTGCCAATTTGACATCCGCACACCCACACACTCGCACAAAACACACCCATTTAATCCTCTAACGGAAGTTACACATTTTTACTACTTCTTCCTTTTAGCATTGTTATAACGGTTCTTCTTTTTTTTTTTTTCTGTCTGCTCACCGCGCGTTTCGTTTCGTTCCGTTCTGTTTCGTTCAATTCAGTTCTGTTCGGTTTGGTCCTGTTGTGTCCTGCTTAGCCCTCCAGCTGTGTTTTGGTGGCCCAAAACGTAATTATTTGTGTGGTTTTTCCTGGGGATTTTCACGATATTTTTTCTTCTTACTTTTTTTTTTTTTTGTTTTTTTTCTCTGGTTGTTTTCTTTTGTTTCTGTAGCTAATTGGAAAAGATGGCCGAGAGTGAGGAAATTTTATATCATATTTACTTCGAATTTAAAGTTGCCATATAAATCAATAAGTTATTATTTGGAAACTAAAGCAAATACTCACCAGACCAGAGCAAAGTCACTATGGTTCCACCACCCACAACCCCCCCTTCGCTGCTACGCAGCCATCACATGTAAGCCCAGGACCCTTTCCGAGTCCCTTGAGGCGTTTTGCTTATTTGACTTGGTTTTCTTTTAAGGTTTTGCGAAAACAAAATCCCAGACGCAATCTTTGATTTTTATTGTAAGCAAACGAAAACAAAAGCAAAAGGCAGAAGGCAGAAGGCCAAGAAAGGAAGCAGAATGAATATGAAAAAGAAAAAAGAGCAAACAAGATGAGAGATGGAGAATGGAAAAGAGATTGCAGAGAATGGAATGCCGGCAGCAACAAATGCGCTCAGAGATTTAGGTTAGGTTAGAAAAACAAAAACAAATGCCAAAAGGAATGGGACGAATGTACAACAGAGTGGGATGAGCCATGTCCTGGATGCCTATCCAAGTTGTTTCAATGGCATTCAATGAATGAATTGGCCAATTTATATATAGAACTGCCAATGGCTTACCAATAAATTGATCGTAACGGTTTTTCACATTCTCAATTAATCCAAAATAGGTGAAATAAGTCAAAGAAATAAGGGAATAATCCTAGACCAAATGGAATTTCGTTCTTTCAATGAAGAAATCCTTTAAACTGGCTTTTATATATATATACAAAAAGTTACTGTTACTATACCAAATTTATAGTAGGACTATCTTAGTCCATATTAGTTTGTATTTTTAATGTTGATCCATTAGATTGTTCAGAATTTATTTATAGCCCATTTTGAATCTGATTAATCTAATTAAGTTGATAACATTTCTGAATAAAACATAAAGAAACATTTCTGAAAAACCTATTTAAACATTTCAGGGATGATAAATTTAGTTTCTTATACAGATGTTGACTAATCTCTTTCCTGGTCAAGATGCTTTATAGGCTATATCTTATCCAACCCCATGTCAAAACATCATTATATCAACTCGGATTCATCATTTTAAAAACCTATTCAACGATTTTTTAATTGTAGAAACCTTTCTAACGAAATTTAGTTCTAAAATCTGTTTGGTAACCCTTTTCTAATGTATTTACACTGGAAACTGATATGAATCAAATAATTTACTAGACGATTTTTTTACCCTTGCGGAGGGTATAATAACATTGGTCAGATAGTTAAACGCATAGAAATATACATTTTTGACTCCATAAAGTAAAGTACAATATTCTTGATCAGCATCGAGTCGAGTCTATATAGCTATGTCCGCCTGTCCGTCTATCCGTCTGTCTGTTTCTTCATACTTTTTAGACCTTTAATTTTAAGCTATATGGTTGAAATTTGGTAGATAGGTTTTTTAGATGACTATATTGATAAAGTATCAAAATCATTGAGATCGGACGACTACAGGTATAGTAACTGGACTTCAGCTCCAACAAGCACAAAAGACGCAGGTTCAATTTTGTTTAATTATTAAACTGATATAACGGAAAAAATAGTTAATTTGTCTAGAAAAAAAGTAAAGTTTTGCAAGTCCAAGAAGAACTTCTTTGCTATTTTAAATTCCCAAAGTCCTTCAGCTTAATCCCAAATATTATATTGTCAAGTTGATTTGGAGATAACATATAATTTTCTTAGAAAAATCTTTTAACATTACATGGATTAGATAAGACAAAAAAATGAAAAAATTTAGAAATAATAGCCAGTAAAAAATCCTTTTTGGTTTATAGTTTTAAAGGTTTTTACTTCAAGGGACTAGTTTAACAGAAGGTTCTTAATTCTTTCATCAAAGAACTAGTTTTACAAAAGGTTCTTAGTTCTTTCATCAAAGAACTAGTTTTACAACAGGTTCTTTATTCTCTCATGAGGGAACTTGTTTTACGGAACTAGTTTACTACAAATTTAGTAAGTTCAAAAAAATGCTTCAAATCTCTCGAGGCTTTATATAAATAAAGGGAATGCCAGTATTTTTTCCATTTTGAAGACATCTTTGAAAGCTAATTTAAAAGAATCCCCTCAAAACCTGTTGTAAACTTTTCCTCTGTACATGAAGTCCTTTTTTAAGACTGTAAAACTATTATTTAACATTACCAAGTCACATTTTTTTTTATAACCTCAATGTTATGGCATTTATTTTAAATAGAATTCCATTCAATATTGTGTAAATCTTAAAGTTTTATTGGCATTTTGATTTGCTTTTCATTCATATTTATGTGCTTTAATAAAAACATTTGAAAATGTAATTTTTCATAGAAGAAGCCATAAAAATGCAAAGGATGTCAGTTGGTAAGCCTGTCGCGTTGCACTGCCCTCCCATTCGAACACCTTGGGGACACTGAAGTCATCAGCAACAGGGGGAAAGAAGGAAAACAAAAAAAAAAGAAAGGATAAGAAGGAAGAACGAAAAAAACTAGCCCAACTGCGCCTTAAGGATTTGCGTTTGTATTTTTTTATGTTTATTATTTTTGCTTCTTTGCTCTATTCCTCTATGCGGCATTCTTTTCCAGCCACGTGTTCTCGCACCCTTCCAAACGCAACCAAGAATTTGACCCCCCCCTGTCTCTTTCCCTCCTCATCGCATTCGATGCGCTAGTTTCACACCCTTGTGCGTGGGTCTAAAGCAAGCCGCAAATATGTTTGTTTGTTCTGGGGAGAAGAGGGGAACCATAAGGCCATGAGGTTAGCTGGGGTTCAGCTACGGGCTTGCCGGCTTCTCTTAAGGTCATCAATAATGGCGCAAACATGCATTTAAGTCGCTTGCTTTGCATTAAGACGAAGAGGCAGCTTATTGAAATTGGTACACAGCCTAAAGCCCTTTCTTCTCTTTTTTCTTTCTTGCCCCACAGCAGTGGGGGTTAACTCCCTTGGGGCTCACTACTTTCAATAAAAATTTGTTTGTGTTTGGTGGACAATTTTTTTTTTCGTTTGGCTCCATTTTTTTTGCTATTTGAAGTGGAATTTGGGTTTTTCTGCACTAATAGAAATGGGCAGATGTTTCGTTTAAAGGGATGGAAGTGAAAAATGAGTTGGGTTACCAAAAAAAAAAAAGGTAAAAAAATATTTTCGTTTTGCATTTAAAATTGGCAAACTTAATTATTTAAATTTAAATTCAAATAACGGAAAGAGTTTTTTACGCGATTTCTAGAGGGCGCCACTTTGCCCCGCAATTGAAATGTAGAGGGTTACTTTAAATTAATGAACTAAAACCAGTGAAACAAAAGGGAAGCATTTTGCCATTATTAATTTTAATTAGTTCTTTGAACATAACACTACATGAATAAATTTTATTTTTTCACAGTTTATCGCATTTTAAATATATAATTCTAAACAAATTAATTTGGGATTCAATTATATATATATGAAGCTTATATTAAGCTATCAATATTTATTCCCAATTGAGTTGTACATTTACATTTTTTTATTCAGTATAAAAAATTAGTTTAACAAATTTAAAAATAATATTTCTGACTATAAAAAGGTTTGAAACTTGAATTTGCTCCGCTTATGAAAAAGTGTGGCTGTTTTGTTTTCATTACCTCGTGGCGCCATCTACATGGCAAGAGTGACCATACATTTTACTTAGAAAATACCAAACAAAGAAAATAAATGGTCACTCACAAACAACAACAGTTAGAGTAAGAAAGAGTGAGAGGGACGAAAGTTCGGACTGTGAATTTTTCATGACAATTTCAATAACAATTTGATAAACAAATTGGCAAAAAAAGCTAACTTTGAGTGCTAACAAATACGCGTGAGTAAATAACAAAGTGTTTTATATATAATTCATTACCCATGCAATGCAAAACAGTTCAAAGAAATACTAGAAAACATATACAAATTACGTTTGGACATCTTTTTATTTTTCTTTTGGTGTCTTCTTTGGGGCGAAAGAAGGAGAGTGAGTGATTGTGTGTGGGAGAGAGAGAGAGAGAAAACATATTTTTCTTCGTTGCTCTGCAGGGATTACGATTACAGTTTTTATGCTGCAATATGTGTATATTGTAGAAATATGTATGCGTGTCTGTGCAAGTGTGGTGTGTGCGCGAGTGTGAGTGTGTGTTAGTGCTGGTGCTTGTATGTATGTGGCCTGCGCGCCATTAATTGAAGAAAAAAAAAAACCAAGAACAATACGAAAATAATGCAAACAATTATAAATACACACAATAAAAAGAAAATGTTTATTGTGTTTTGAAAATACTTGAATTGTTGGCTCTAAAAAAAAAACACGCAGACAGACAATAGCAATGCACACAAAAACACACACACACACGCACAGATTTTCTGCTCAATCTTCTTCTTCTACATTGCCCACTTGAAGAGATGCTGCTGCTGCGTCGACTCTCAGTCATTATTACAGGTGCGGACCTTGAAAGTGCATTTGTTTTGAATCCTTCCTTTCCTCCAGCCTAACTTCTGTATGTTTGGTTTTGTTCTTAATAATCTTTAAATTTGATTAGTCATACCGACTAAGCATCATTGCTATGATTAATCAACAAAACAAAATAACAGTAAACCTTTTTGGTCACATACTAGTGTTACCTTTCCTATGACTCACTAAGAGAAAGACAGAGTGATGGTGTGTCAATTTCAGAGGGGGAGGTGGAGCAAACACAGTCCCAGTCATTTTGCCTCACACGCATCATTTAAGATCTTTAAAGCTCAAGTGCCGTTACTCAAACTGCAACTAACAATGCAAAAAACAGAAGCAGTTGAATCGATAATCGAAAAGTTATATGAACTATTTGGAAAATACTTGCCATACCCTTTTATCAAGAAGAGTGTTAAATTTATTATATAAACTTCTTGTTGGAAAATTATTCCCATAAGGGAACACAATAACAATGTTTTACAATAAAATTCTAATAAGAAAATGTGTAAAAATATATTTGAAAGTACTTCTTACCCTATTAGACGTGAAAAACAATATAAAGGTACTTCAGGACACTCTCTAATGGAGAATAATGGCATCGTAAAGCCTTCCATTCGATGTTTTAAACCAAATTCTTAATTTATTTATAGATTCGATTGTTCAATAGCAATTCTTGTTTAATAACGATTTGAAAACGATTTTGCCCATTGCTTAAATTAGTACCAAAGTGCCCTGTATTTAGTGTATATTTCTCGACAATATTGTCCTGTGAGAAATGATTCCGTCGAAAACACTTAGATCTTTTAAGAGAATCTGGCTAATTTATTGTGTATAACTTCTAAGTAATCTGAAACGAGTTTTTAACCTAAAATTGTGTTGAGCCGACCTATGAGTCGGCATTTTTTTTAAATAATGTATTGAAATAAATTAGTTACATAACTAAATAACTATAATGCGCTCTGAAACTATATTTCTTCTGTCGTCTCCACCTCATCTTATCAATTTCATCATACAAATCACACGTCTGTGGGCATATCAAAAAAGAAAACTAATCAAAATCAAAATACGAGAGGAAAACAAAATCCAAAAAAAGAAACTCGGTTTTCCCTTTTTCAATAACGAGACGACGCAATTTCTTAAAAATTTATTTATTTTATTTATTTATTTATTTATTATTTTGCCTATACAGCTGCATTTTCTATTACGTCGAGTCCAATTGTTTATATTGGTATTGAGCGCTTATCTACGCTACGTTTTTTTTTTTTCTGTGGCGTCTTCTTCTTTCCCATGTTATCAGGTAGAGAGTGAAGGAGACCGACAAAAAACAAAAAAGAAAGAAAGAGTGAGAGCGCTCTAGCCAGGGCTACTTGAAGAATATAAACAAAATACAAAAAGAAAACTTATCTATTTTAACTAGCAGTGTTCACAGATAAAGGTTTAAACATTTATGCGTTTCTCTAATCAAAATTCACTTTGTATAGTCTATATAAATAAATATATCTAGTATAAATGCTTTAAAAGAACTCTGGCGCCACCTAACGGGCAAATATTATACATAGACTCCTTTATTGATTTTTTCTTCACTGTTTAGTATGCTTTTTAGATATTGACTAAAAAAAAATAGTTCTTAAATTGATCAGGAATATATATATCTATATAGTTAATATACCTTTTTGCTCTTAATGTCTACGGTACCAATAGAAGGGAGGAACTTGCATTTAGAATCAATTGACGACGCCAACACTTGGTTAGGCTCTTCTTGGGTCAGTTTTTCTTTTGTCGAAGGTAACTCAAGCGCAACTACACACACACACACAAAGATTATATGTATTTGTTAGTGTGTGCTCAATTTCCACATTTATGTGCGCTATTGTAGGTGTATTTGATGTTTTTGTTTGCGGTTTTGCCACTACAGTGAGCTTTGACTAAGATGGTAAAGTAAACAAATAAAAATCAATTTGAAATATTTCAATATATTTAAGATTCCAAGTGACCGATCCTTAGGTTATAAAAGGACTTCTTTAAAGAAGTTAAGGCAGAGATTTAGAGATTTTTCGCAAATTAGAATAAATGATGGAAAACGCTGTTTAGGATAGAAACATCAAACGGAACAAAATATCGAATCATAAGTTTTATCAAAATTTTCTTCAAGTTTGTTTCAACCCTTGAGAGAGTATAAAAAAATGTAGATAACAGAGAAATCAATGTAGAAGAAGAAGCTCTTTTCCTTTTTTAAAACTTTTTTGCATTTCAAAAGGGGTTTTTCCTTCGTTTGCTTTTCTTTCTCTCCCTTTACTATCTTGTTCCCTTCTGATTTTCATTCGTCAGATAACTTTGATTTACATTGATTTAGAAATATTCCCATTCTACTTTCGCAAGAGTCCATATACTCTTATAAATGCTATAAATCATTGCAAGCCAAGTCTAGCTAGAAAACTTTTCAGTTGCTGTGGTTTGATTGGTAAGTCGGGGTTGGTAATAGTGACACCGCCCCCCTTCTGATTTGCTTAAAGTTTTAAAGTTTACCTATTTTACATACACCCACAAAAATACACCTACAACTCTGGGTTGTTAGTTATGTTAGTTTGTTTTTCTTCCTTTTGTTTTTGTTTATAATTTATGTTGTATATTGTTTATTTTAAAGTTTTTACGCCACCTTTCCGCACCGCTTTCTTACCATGAAAATTGATTGCCAATTCAAATTTGCCAGGCCGCAAAATTAAGTGCGCAAAGTCAATATTTCAATTTGCGTCTGAAAGAAAAAAAAAAATGGCAAGAAAATTATTATAAGCGACGGGAAAAAAGAATTATGAAAAGCATTTGGTAAATTTGCATATGGCAGTAACCTGAGACTTGTTGAACCTACGCACCAAGTTGGTTAAAATCATTTTAAATACACTTTACCTAAAGGGTATATTTGGTTTCCACGAAAGATTAATCCTTTTTTCATTAGCATAAGTTAAAAGTTTTATCTTGGATTTAACTTAGGCTTCACTTTAATTTACTGTGGTTTTACTAGGATCATCTGGGAACATAATAACTGTGTTACAATTTGAAATTCTGATAGGGAAGTTGTTTGAAAAATATCTTCTAAAGTCCGTCTTACCCTTAACAATATGAGAATCAAAGTAAAAACACTTCTAGATACTCTGTAAAGGAGAATTATGGCATCCCAAAGCCTTCTATTTGACGTTTTAAAGAAACATCTTCGTAATTTGTGCAAATATTCGATTGATCAGAATGGTTATACTTGGATCACCTGGTCAGCTGTGGATTCTGTTGAAGATATCCTTTGCTCTTTAACTATACAGATAGATCCAGCAATAGTTTTTAGAAGAATTGTCCTTACTATCTTTCGCAGCAAATATTAGTGATATGAATTTTAACAGAAACCATTATAATCTTCTATATAATAGAAGAATCATCTTTACAATCTTTTGCAGCATATATTAGTGATATGAACTTAAACAGAAACCATTATAATCTCAATAGAAAAATGGTTTCTATGTATATTATGATCCATATAGAAACTAGCTTTTTAAAAATTTATCATAATTCTGATCGACCGACTTTATGAAATACTTACTATATCTAATATATAATATAAAATATTATAATCTTTGGAAAGGGTATAAAGTTTTCGATCATATCAAAAAGTAAATTGCAAATGAGCCCAAAATGCAAGTTAAAAGTCAAAATTTATTTTCCATTGCTTGCCACATAATTATGTTATTAATTGGATTTATGCGCAGTTTGTGCAACATGCAAAAATTTTTTTGTATATTTATTTGGTTGCAAGTAACCGAGATTGTAACCCTTCTCCCCGTTCCTTGATCATTGGTTGACTGGTCTTATCGCCGTCAACTATTTTTAGATCTATCGAAAGCGTGATTTACGCTTTTCAGTTTTAATTTTTTTTTTTCATTTTCTTTTTTTTTGTTCATTTTTATTTCCATTTTTTTTGGTTTTTGTCAGTGGGCGGCTCTCCTCTTGTTATTTTATGATATCCATATAAATATTGCTCTTTTTTCAATTCAAACCGTTGTTGCTGCTGTTGATCTTCTTGTCGCGATAATCCCTATACGCGCAATGGTAATAAAATGACAAAAAAAAAAAGAAACATTCAAACAAGAAATTGTCAACACGAATATGAACTTATTTTTAGACCCTGGCGCAATAGGGATTTTCGTCTGGTATTTGTTTATATATAAAAAATTTTTTATTTTGGTTTGATATGGTGATCATGATTATTATTACCAACGGAACAACTTTATTAAAGAGGTAGTACTTTGGCACTCAGCAGATGCTTATCATTCATTGGTCATGGTTTTCTTATAAAGCTGACAATTGGCTTAATAAATATTAGTTTAAACCTGCAAGCCGAATAGGTTATACTCTTTGCATATGATATTGTTTAATCTATATAACCTTTGAAAACACTTTTGTAGAAATTCTATTGTTTCTTAATAGAGGCAAGACTAGAAAGATTTAAAGCATGATATAGATTTAGATATTGACATTCTAATCACTTGCAAAATTTTTAAATTTTAAGTAAATTTTTAAAAAATTAGTATAATCCTTGTTTAACTTTATGGCTGTATACTTTATTTAAGAAAATTCTGCCTTAATAAGATCAGAAATTTAATACCAACAAAAGGTGTTCATTCGGAAGAGCTGAAATTATTTGAATAATTTGCTTTAAATTTGTCAGTTCGACTAAAACTATCTTTTAGCTGATAAAAAATACTATTTAAACATATTTTCAGAACTAAAAATTATCCTGAAAGACAGAAAATATTATCTTATTTAAGGAAACCCAAACTAAAAAGTTTAGAAAAATGAAAAGAATAGAATCTTCAAAAAATTGCAGTTGTTCTTAAATATATATAGAGTTTTTCAATCTTAAGTATAATAAATATACCCATTTTTACTAATACTCTACATTTTCAAACCGCAAGCCATTAAAAATTGAAGCAAATGGCAACTAAAAGAGACAAACTGCTCTAAAAACTTATGAAAACGCAACTTTAAACTGTAATAAAGTGGGAAATTACAGCGCATAAATCTCTGTCGCTAAACTGTCAATGAGAGGGAACGGGAGGGAGAGTGGAGATAGAAGTGAGTTTGGTATATTAGCAGCTAGAGCAATAAGCAGACATGGAGTCAACACCCACGCACACACACACACACACTCACACTAAGCAAACCTTCTCTTGAATGAATTAGTCCATAACTAGAGTTTACAGTTTGAGAGCTACCGTACATTACAAATGCTTATAGCGCACTTCAATTGCATATTTAATGTAAAGCCAACCAATCGAGTACTAAAAGTTGTAGGTAAATATGATAGTGGAGGGAGAAAGGATGAAGGACTGTTGGCTGGATGAATTGCAACTACTGCCACACAAGTGGCATAAACCCCTTAAGTTTTCAAGTTTGTGTTGCGGTTGGCCTCCTGTTCAAGCATTCAATGTGCGCGCGCACACATCAAGTTGCGGCCACTTGGCGCTTCATTGTCCATATAAAACTAATAATTATTGCATTTAAAATCTAATAAATTTTTGCATTGACAAGGCGGAGTTGCAAAACAAATGAAATCGTGCTCAAATCATAGCCGCTCCCAATTTAAATGGTGTACAGATATTCATCAAAGTACAAATTATTGGAAATTATACGACAATAAAAGAAAAATGATTACTAAAGGGTTCGACTGTTTGATAACTATTATAGAAGGTTTTAAAAAGGTAATTTCTACTACAGCATTGTAGCATTTAAGGCTCAGAAAGTTTAGACAAGTCTTTAAAAAGAAAGATCTTTTTCTATTTCTGAATTTAGGCGATCTCTGGAACCTACTTCTAATAGATAGGTGGTATTAGTAGACTTTTCGTCAAAAATTTGTGGGATCTACACGAAGAGTTTTAAAGGATTAATCTAGGAATAATAATTCGGATAACAAATATTACTCTTGTAAAAAGGTTTACGTTAAAGATATTATAGGTTAAAGATATTATATGAGAATTTTTCAACATCGATTCTTAACGAAGAGTCACTAGAGAGATCTTTTAAAGAACCTGATAAAACTTAGACTTTTACCGACTTTTAGATCGTTTCGAAGCACAGTATTCCCATTCATTTTAGATCTCGGTTTCCTTCATCTTAAACTGAGATGCCCTTTATTGGAATATGGGTTTCTATCTTTTTTTTTTTGTTTTGACATGCTTCATCTAATCCCAATAAGCGTCACTATCATCATCTTCTTTGATTTGCGGCTTTAACTCCTTTTAGCGTTTTTACTTGGCATTTGTCTCTAGTGACAACGTTCAACTGGAAGAGTTGCACACTGCAGCATTTTGACCATAATTGTTGGTACTTGTCATTGTTTGTGTCGTTACCTTACTATATATGTATGTAAGTTTCGTGTATGTGTGTGTGTGTGTGTGCGTGTTAAATACATGTAATTAGCCATGTTTGTGCCGTTTAATCCATTCCGCTTTGCTCATTGCCTGCATTGGAACTTGGCGTCTTTGAATGCATCGCGATGCCTTTTCTAAGAATTCTGCACGTTTTGTTTTGGCGCACGGCACACACACACACACATATATATACGCACACACGCATTTTAGGCGCCACTTGGCATTGGTAGGCAAAGAGCACGTTTAACCCGCTAGCAACACACAGACCCATCCTCATTGCCAGGAGAAGACTAAAATGAAAGAAGAAGGCATACGCGTAGTTGCGCATACTCCACATATTTATGGCTATTTAAGCGAACGAGCATCGAGCACAAGTTTCGCGATTTACTACTGGATGCTGTTGATGTTTGGTGGTCGGTCATCGTCATCATCATCATCATCATCATGGACTTTGTTGTGGTCCCTTCTACACTGCGTCAGTCAGTCATTGGCATTGATTGGCAGTTCAACATGCAACAATTGTTGCATGTACAGGCGTCGACGATGACGGCGGCAATTGTGCGTTCCTGTTTTGACAAACTCACTGTTTATGTACATAGTGTATGATTGTAGGTACTCATAGTTACTACTAGAACGGATTAACTAACAGTGGGTAGAACTATAAAACAAAAACTTAATACCAACAATAAACTATAAACAATAACCGGCTATAACTCTTTGTTTCCTATTGTATTCAATAAGTGTGATACTTAATCACCCCATTAGATGAAGTGCAGCTGCGAATTACAAGTCTCGTTAAAGTTTTATAACTTTCAATCGTATGATTTAATAGTTGAAATGATTTTTCATTGATATATTGAATTAGATTAGCCATTAAAAGTTTTAGTTTTTCTTATTTTTAATGTAAAACCGAAGCAAGGGCAACTTAATGACTCTAACTATAAGGAAAACAACTGTTTTATTATTTTTAAGATACGTAAACTTGTAGAAAATGTATTTGAAATGAAATCCCAAACTTTTCTTTAAATCAAGATCCTACTAGGACATAAAGATCCCTTTTCATTTTACATTTAAAATTTTTTTTCTGTTCCCCTAAACTTTTATTTAGATTTAGATCTTACTAGGATATTGGCATCCCTTTTTCACTTCTTTAATCCGCTCCTGTGTTTTACATTTAAAGTTCTTTCTCTGTTGTCACATGTTTGGCATGCTTTTAGTTTATTACCAATTGTCAACTTACCCTTTTTCTACTCTAATTTAATTGGTTTGCAATGGCAATTTATAAAAAATTTGTAAATTTTTGGTTAGTCAGTAGTAACAACTTCAAATTACATGACAAATGCGTGAGATTTTGCAATTACTAGGGCAATTATTTGCAATTTGAATTGGCCAAAGGATTTTTTAGAAGTTTGCACTTTGGCACGTGCACACACATGTGTGTGTGTGTGAGTGAGTGTGTGTGTTTGCCTATAATTTGCATGCATAAAATTTTATTGTTGTTTTGCCAACAAAATTTGTTTTGTGACTTTTACCCCTAAACATAATTATGTATTTGCTGTTTGCTGCCGTTTCCTATTTTGTTCGTTTGGTGTTGTTGGTTTTTTTACGACAACTGTGTGTATGTGTGTGTGTGTGTGTTTGTAATGTTACCCATGTTGGCAATAAATTCGCATTTAGTAGTGTTAAACACGCAATAAAAACTAAAAAGAAATGCTAGTGGAGTGGAATATTTCAAAACTGGCGCCCTTTCCATATGTTTTCCGCTTCAATTTGGAGTTTTTTCTAATATGTATTTTTTTTAGCTTAAATTCTAAAGAACTACAACGACTAAAATTTTTTCTGCGGTTGGATCGGATTTAGTTTTAGTTACGGTTTGATTGTGGTTGGGATCGGAGACCTTCATTTGTCCATACGTTCATTCGTTAGTTGTGAATAGTTTTGCCGCCACCGTTACAACACGTTTGTGTTCACGTGCAGAGACGCACAACAATGCTACATAGAACATTTGTTGTTGGTTTTTTTTTTTAAGTTTTTAGTTTGTATTTGTAAATGCATTTCGTACCACCCCACTGTTTCTTGGATTGTGGGCCTTTTTTTTTACACTTACAACGTAGATGAGCGCCAAAAGAATACGTCACTCAGCGCGCTTAAAACTAAGAGAGAGAGAGAGGCAGTGAGAGTTAGTAAGAAGAGAACCAGAGCAACAGGGCTGGATAGTCACTATTTATATTAACCATCTCTTGTTTATGGGAACTTGATTTCCAAACTATCAATTTATTTACTTAAAAACTTTTTAAGTATTAAATGATTATATTATTAATAATTTGTATAAATTTTGTTTTAAAACAAATATAAATTTAAAGGATCTGTGACTAGTCTTTGTATGAAATTATTAATATTATTTTGAATTAAAAACAGTTTTTTAATAAATATTTATAAGAAAGACTTTAATAAACTAAGTTTTAAGTATTCAAAAGCTGCACATATTCTTCCTGGTTTCCTGGTCAAGTTAAGAATAAATAAGGGAATACAGACTATGTTTATTATGTAATAATATAATTTTTTATTTTAGAAATATAATAAACCTTTTCTTTATCCTGTATAATAGAGTAAAGTAAAGAAAATTTTTAATTTAGTTTAAACTATTTATAAATTTTTTTGATTCTATCTCTTCTAAATTTATTTGTACGAAAAGAAATTGGTTTAAAATTAAATTTAGATTTCCCACAGAGACACCAAACAATTCGTACAAAAAAAGTTGAAACAAATCCAAAATACTATAAAGGCGCCTTAGTTTTATAAGATAAGTTGATCTAACCCCTGGTACACAGATATAAACATACATACACGCACACATACACACACACCCACTGGCAAACACTAACACTCCAATTGCTGCAGTTCGTTTCAGTCAGTAGTAAGTAGTCAGTCTGTCAGTCAACACTCACAGCAGCGGTTCACACACAAAGTTTTTCCAACTTGTTCGTCGCGTTTCCTTTGGGTACACTCACTTTACACACGCATTCATCGTTGATCGTTCGCAACGTTCACTTCATTTCTTGATAAAACAAAATATTATTTAAATATGTTAAATAAAAAAACAAATATTTCATAAATTCAATGATAACAATTAAGTTATTTAAAATTTGTATAAATAAACGGAAATGTAATTCGATTGCGTTTAATTGAGGCAACAGTAAGAGTGAGAGAGAAAGAACAAAACAAAAAAAAAAAACAAAAATAATAATAATAAATAAGCGTTTGTTTTGCGTCGTGGTGGGTCGAACGGGCGATTGCATTTACATACGAATATATATATAAAAGATTTTGATGCTGATTTTGATTGTACACTGAGACTCACAGTGTTTGCATCGCATTCTCTCTTTCTCTCTCTCTGTCTGTCCTTTGTGTATATGTATTTGTGCGTGCAATATAAATAAATAACATAATATCTGCAATCTTTGCCATAAAAGTCAACAGCAACAACAACAACAGCAACTATAACAATCTAGGGGAACGTGAACTCTCTGCGGCTACCAACATGTGTACGTTTTTACCATTTGTTTTGCTTTATTTGATTATACTCAAACAAATAGTGGGTACATTCATTTTAGACTTGAATAAAAGCTCAATACTCTAAATACAGAACTTTTTTTAATATTTTTTTTTAGATCTAATAACAAAAAACCATAGATTTTCTTTTAAAATGTTTTTTGAGATCATCTTTACTGAATAGTTTTTATTGGAACCTTTTAATAAATGTCATCTTATGAATAGCTCATCAAAACATTTATTAAGTTTATATGTTTACATTTGTAATATACAAATATCCAGTCTTTCATATTCCTGAATAGTCTAACAAATAGATTTGATATAAATCTTCAGATAGATTAACAAACAGACTTGATATAACTCTTTAAAAATTTTCGACTGAACTGAGAATTTGTTCTTCGTAAAGCAAATTTTCGATAAAGGATGACAGAGGTTTGGATTTTTCAACAGTTTTGAGATAAAGTTTTAATAGAGATAAGATTTCAAACTTAAATATACTACTTAAATACATTATATTAAACCATTTTATTAATCGCGATATATATAAAATACTTAATTGACATATTCAGTAAGAAACATATTGGCAAAAAAGTGAATTTTACAACAAATAAAACAATATATAGAAAAAATGTTTAAAAAGGTTGTAATATGCATTTCAAATAAATCGATTTGTATTTAAATATTTTAATTCAAAATTTCTTAAAATTTGTATATATAATTTTTACAAATAACCTGATAATAATATGAAATTTTTTACAAAATTAAACAATTTTTAAAATGTTTTTGAGGAAAAAGAAACAAGGAAAAGTTTATTGAACGAACTTATTTGGTTTGAAAATATTATCGGCTTTAAAAGTTTTATATTCTTTATATTTAAAATATCTTTGCAATGTAATATTCTTGAAAAATTACATGAATTGATTGACTATATCATATATAGATCTCTTATTATTATAATAGATTATTTTTAGGGTAGTTTAAAAGCGTTATAGCATTTGATTCACTAGATTCTTTGCCTTGATATCTTTTTTGATTTTCTTCTGGTCATGTGTATTGGTCTTTCTCTTTCTCTCTTTTTTCTTCATTGTCGTCGTCTTTATGTGCTTCTTCTTTAGCTTGTTGGGTATTTCTTTCTTGTAATTTATCAGTTTGTATGTTACGTTGCGTTGTTGTTGGGCATGATTTGTTTATTTTTAAACACATGTCCATATGTCCCTTTTGGTTTTCGCCCAACGGAAACGCAATCTGACGATAAGTTGGCAGCTACTGCATTTCCTTTACATCTCCCCTTTTTAACCAATCCATCTCTACCTGGTTTCTCTTTGATTTACGTTTTATTGTCATTGCCACATTTATGATTGATTATTGATTGGAATTATATGATACGCATGCGCAAATGCGTGCCTCACATACACGAGTGTGTATCTCTCTGTTTGTGGTATTTACCTCGATTTGAGTTATGATCAATGTTTTTGTTGGAACCTTCTCTTTCTGGTGCTACTTTGGGGTGGAGTCGTTTCTGAACTAAAAGTACTTTGCCATTGAAGTTTATGATTATTGATCCTTAATTGATAATGAATTATTACGATTATGTGCAACATTAAAAGAATTGCCTCTAGAGAGTTTTGTAAAGAATTCCTATTAAGGAAGTCATTCTATGAATACTTAAACTGAACATATCGATTTGTCATTATAAAACTAATCAATAGATCGAATCTATTCTAAAACCTGATTTCATTTCAGTTGTCTAAGGGTATGACATAATAATACAAACATCAAAACATCTTTACAAGTGTAGAACTATGTCTTCTGAAGGTTTTTTTTTATTAATTTTCCTAGCTTTTTAAACTGTTAGCTGTAAGTTGGCCCAAAGAACCTGTACAACAAACGGGTCCATGTCTTTCGTCGGACTTTTAGGTTCTTTCGTAGAAAATCATCAAAAATTCAATAGAATGTTTCTGTTTTTTTTTTTTAAAGTGAAATGAATATCTCTAATTAATAACATTTGAAAAAATATTAAAAAATTTTTAAATCAGATGGAAAAGCCTTTTAAAACAGTTTGTAGGTTTTCAAATTAAAGAAGTTTAATTTGAAAATTATTTGTTAAAATCAATTTTTATAGCATTTATTACTGAATATACATCAGTCCTGTGAAACAGATTGTTTCGATTTTGATCATAAAACTTGTTTTGAAAGATCACATTCATCAAATTATTGCAATAAATAATCTTTTCAAGGTGTTGTAATTTCGTTACTACATTTTATTATATTTACAAATATTGCAAACAAGTGTAACAAGAAATCTATATATAATTAAATGCATATGTATAGAACATATATAACCAATTTTAAACATCAGCATATATAAGATATATGTATATAATCAAATCAATCCACCCTAATGGGAATTCATTTCCGAACAATAAAAGCATTTTGAAATATTATTTATAGCTGTTTTACTCGTTTATTTAGAAATCTAAAACAGTTTCGTTTCCATTTGTATACCCTGTAATTGTAATAGAAAATACCTTATGATAGATTAAAGTATTTTCTGTCTTATATATAGAAAGATTCTTTAATATTGATTGCCATTTATAGTTAAGTCAAATTGTTTAGTTACACTTAGAGGATATAGAAACTAAAGGGTATTTGGATCTTGTCCTGAACGTAAGTTAAACAACGTTTACTACCTATTTATAACCCAAAATTCATAAGAAAACCCAAAAGAAATAACTATAAAGCAGTCAGTACTTGCTATAGGGTATGCCAAAGTCGACTTTGTAGTTTGTTTATCATTGACATGATATTCCCTCCGAGAGTATGGTCGCCCTCTCGTTTCCATGCATCTCATAATTAGCACATAAGATAACCAAATGGTTTACAACTTGTCAGCAAGAGAAATGTTGGAGCCCAACCACCACAACCACCATCACCCCACACATGCACCACTTACCCTATCCTCTCCTTCTATATTTCTGTAATTACGTCACATATTTTTTGTAACGGTAAAGACAAGCATTCAATATAAATTATGACATTTCAATGTTAACAGCATTTCGCCTCCTGTGTGAAATTTACTATGTAAAATTGTAATCTTGTCAGCCGCTAAAGTGTCAAAAAATTATATTTAATTAAAAATAAAAAAAAAAAATAGAAAAAACCCAGAGTGAGAAAATCTAATTGAAAGAAAATTTGTAGTAGCAATCAATTTGTGTGCACAATTTTGTAACACAAAATGGGCAAAAGAGAAAAATAAAAATGCGAAAATAAAAGCCACACAACAAGCCAAGCGGCTTGGCAAAAGCCAATGTAAAACCAATTTCAAAACCAATTAAACGCCAACAATAAATCAACAAGTGCAGCACTTGGACAACCCAAAAAGACAACACCTCTAACACCCTGGCTAAGAGACAAACAAGGCGCATATTTCTTTGGTCAAATTAGTTGTTCGCTTGTTGCGTGAATTAATTTCGGGCGTTGCCCAAAACACTATGGTGAGAGAGTAACAGTGAGGAGGAGTAAGAGGAGGATTACAGAGGTAAACGCACTAAAAGAACGAACTTTTTGTTTACAAGCCTTAAAATTAGCCAAAGGCCCCCCAGGCTCTTTAGATATCTAGAACTAGAGCAAGTGACACTTAACCAGTTGACAGTATTTTAGACATGGGTAGCACCAGGATGCCATCCAAGGGGTGTATAAATGAAAGTATGGACAGTTTAAGGAACTTAAATGGAAGTGAAATTGGTTTATTTTCTAATTGTATATAAAGTTTATTCTGTAGATTTTTAATTTGCCTAAGACTAGGTCCTAAAATTCACAGGAGCTTCTAGAACAAAAATTTCTTTTGAAAGTTCTAAACCGCTGTTAGTGACGTGGTGAAGGGTTTCAAGATTGGTTCGAAAGATTCTTTCAAAAGCAAAATAACCTGTGAGAAAAGTTAATAGATGTACTTTAGGAATTCGTAATGTTTATAGAAGATCAGAATCTATTGATCCTAAATATAAATACTTGTTGTTTAGTGGAAAATGTATATCATTTCTACCACTTCTAGTGACAAATAAAGTTCTCTTAAGAATCCAAATATATTTTCGAAAAATGTTTTATATTTAATACTATAAAAATGCATCTGAACTATGTTGTCTACCCCTTTAAACTGCGCCCCTAAATAGTTATGTTTTGTCCCCCCATGTAATTATCGCAATTTTCTATGTTTATTTGCCCAGCTGTGGCTTGATTTTATGTATGTGGATTTGGAATTCGATTGATTGTGGGGTTGGTTAGTTGGTTACTTGATTGCTTTGAAGTAAGCATAAAAATATCTCTTTTTTTTTTTTTTGTTTTTTAGATAATGCCCATGGCAGAGTTTCATTTAAAGCTTTTGATGCACTGTATGCAATGCAGGTGGGGACTTAAGTTAAACCATTTATTTGAATATATAAATGTTTGACTAAGGGGTAACACCCTTAAGGTGTGTACCGAGTAATTCAATAAATGAAAGTTATAAGAATTCTACGAATTTAATAGATTATTAATCTATTTCAACATTATTTGTTTGTTTATAACTTAGAAACATGAAGAATTTTTATTATTGAAAAGTAAACTAACAAAATACATAGACCTTTACCCTCTCTTCACTCTCTCTTGTTGTTGTTCTTTGCTTTTCTATTTTGCTACAAATTTATTAAGGGTCTTACCTATTTGTTGACTTAATTTCTATCAATTGATTTCTTTCTTTTTATGGTCAACAGAGAAATGGAAAGACAAATATTTTTGATTGGGAAATTTAAAAACATAACTCCAAGAGTCCCCCCTTTATACTTAAATCTGCATTAGACAACTTGTTTTACTTTAAACTTTTCTTAACAAATTTTTTATAGATATAACTTTGCACCGTGTCAACAGTTGTTGTTGTCCACCTATATAAAGTGGCGTATAGTAGTATCATCCTAATCTTGGGTGTTGATATTTAGCTAGAAGCTAAAACGAATTGTAAATTTTCTAATATTTATTGTGCTGAATTAAGAGGTCGGAATAAAAACAGGAAATAGCTAATTTAATAAGATAAAGCCAGTAAAAAATATTTGCTAAAGGGAAATTTAAAAAAAAAAACAAGAAAAGAAAATTTAAATAAAAACCAAAAAAAAAATACGCAAATTGAATAAAATTATTTATTTTTCTGTTTAAAATATTTCAAATATATTTTTGTAATACAAAAACTAATCATATTTCGACCCGAAATTCTATTATAATTTTAAAAAATCAGAATAATAAAGCTAAGCTGTATTGTCTGTCCTACTTTATTGTAATACATCATCGGCTTTAAAATTTTCCTCAGATATATTAAAATTTTATTTTCTAATTAAGTTTTTAAAAGATTTTCCTCAGCAATATTGCAATATTTCATTCTCAAATTAAATTTTTAAAAAGTTATTTCATATTTAGATTTAACGAATAATGCAATCGTGGTAAAAATATTAAAATAAATCGTTTAATTCGTTTAAATCTTCGGAACAACATTTAAATGTCGGACAAAACAGGGATTTATGTGTTCAGAAATACTTTTAAAGAATCATTTTTTACAGCTTTTACTACCTGTATAAATATTTAAACTATAATCATAAATTTTTACTGTAATAGAGGCCAAAGTTTTTTTTTTGATATGGTGACCACACCTTTCTATATAATAATTTGCGGATGATATTGGTATAGCTGATTAAATTCTAAGAACTATATCTCGGGGAAACTTGCATATCAACGAATAGTTTCAGCCTTTTATCAGTTCTACCAAGATTGATGGAAAACAGATGACAGTGTGGCAAAGGTTCTTAATAGGAAGCACAGCAAAAAGTTTATGTAGAAAGATTGAAATATAATCAACAGCTTCTCTGTAAACATGTGTAATACAATTAATAATCTTAATCATTAAGTAAATCCCCCCAATTCTAAAAGTATTATAATCATTAATACTATTCATTATTTACCAGGAATTAAAATCACTTACAATTTGTTAGAAGTGACGTCAAAACGAAATCAATTTTAAGTTTATTTTTATTTATTAGAAAGAATGTGATTTTTTTTTTCTTTATTTTTATAAACAATATTTTTCAACATAATTCTTAATAAAACTTGTTTAAAATTTTGTTTGCATCCCCAATTGATGACCTTGGGCAGAAAGAAAAAAAAAAAAAAAATGGGGGTGGAGTCAAGCATGATTTGTGCAATTGCCGACGCCTCCTTTGGCCAATGCAAAAAAAAAAACATGAAAAGCTCTGCTTTGTCTCTGGCACATGGCCAAAGTGTATTTTGTTATGATGGTTTTTATTTTATTTGATGCGTTGTGGGCGTTACCCAAAGCCAATCTAAGCTTCATATATATTGATAAACATATATATATATATATATATATTTTTGCATATTTACAGACTATCCGCCTGCTGATAGTTATACCGGTTATCGGATAACTCCACCCCAAAGCATTAACAGTCACCACAGTCACAGCAACCACAACCACAACAACAATAACCACAGTTTAACAACAACTAGCAGCAATAATAATAATAACAACAACAACAACATCAGCAGTAGTAGTAATACTAACCACAATCACAGAATGGACACAGATGATGTTGAATCAAACACAAGCAGCGCCATGTCCACATTGGGCACATTATTCTCATTCACATCACCTGCAGTTAAGAAATTACTTGGCTGGAAACAAGGTGATGAAGAGGAGAAATGGGCCGAAAAAGCTGTCGACAGTTTGGTCAAGAAATTAAAGAAACGCAAAGGAGCCATCGAGGAATTGGAACGGGCCTTATCTTGCCCTGGACAGCCATCAAAATGTGTCACCATTCCACGTTCACTTGATGGTAGATTACAGGTAAACATTTAATATTAACTCATCTTTTTTTTTTCTCTTATTTTAACAATGTATTTGTATTTTTGTTAGGTGTCTCATCGGAAGGGTCTACCCCATGTTATATATTGCCGGGTCTGGCGTTGGCCAGATTTACAGTCTCATCATGAACTGAAGCCGCTTGAATTATGCCAATATCCGTTTAGCGCCAAACAGAAAGAGGTTTGCATTAATCCGTATCATTATAAGCGTGTGGAGAGTCCAGTTTTGCCGCCTGTTTTGGTGCCACGTCACTCGGAATTTGCCCCCGGCCATTCAATGTTGCAATTTAATCATGTGGCCGAACCCAGTATGCCGCATAATGTCAGTTACTCGAACAGTGGCTTCAATTCCCATAGTTTAAGCAATAGCAACACATCGGTGGGTAGTCCCAGTTCGGTCAACTCAAATCCTAACTCACCGTTTGATAGTTGTGCTGGTACACCGCCACCTGCATATAGCCCATCTGAGGATGGTAATTCCAATAATCCCAATGATGGCAATCAAATGATCGATGCCCAAATGGGAGATGTGGCCCAAGTTAGCTATTCGGAACCCGCATTTTGGGCTTCCATTGCCTACTATGAGTTAAATTGTCGAGTGGGTGAAGTATTCCACTGCAATAATAATTCAGTCATTGTTGATGGCTTTACGAATCCATCAAATAATTCAGACCGTTGCTGTCTTGGCCAATTGAGCAATGTAAATCGTAATAGTACGATCGAGAATACACGTCGTCATATAGGTAAGTACTTATATCTTGTAATTTAGTTTATTGTATAACAAGATGCGTAAAAGCCATCCAATATTTACTCCTTAATGAATCATAAGACACTTAAGTTTGATCTTTATCTATAGAGATTGGTTGTTGGCTTCTGATTCAATCAGAATCCACAGGAAAGAAAGTTTTCTTTGGCTTCTTTGCAAAATTAATTTCTTAACTATAAGAATCTGAAATATGATTAGTATTTTCTTTCCAGTTCTTTCAAGTGTGTAGTTTAAAGTTTTCTTAACTGCTTAGAAAATATTTGAAACTAAATGGATCTCGTCTGCACTTTTACAGATCTCCAAAGTTTCTAAAGCTTTCGTTAAAACTTAGATCTTATATCTATGTACATATATTCTAGTCAGTTTATTTGTTAAAGTAAACTTTTTCATTTTCTAGAACCAATATGCTCTTACTTTTCCAAAAGTTCTATTTTTTCTAAAATATTTTCTGTGTTTCTTTTTCCAGGTAAAGGTGTTCATTTGTACTATGTGACCGGTGAGGTATATGCTGAATGTTTATCCGATTCCGCCATATTTGTGCAATCACGGAATTGTAATTATCATCATGGCTTCCATCCGAGTACCGTATGCAAAATTCCACCTGGATGCTCGTTAAAAATATTTAATAATCAGGAATTTGCTCAACTTCTCTCGCAATCCGTTAACAATGGCTTTGAGGCCGTCTATGAATTGACAAAAATGTGCACAATACGCATGTCGTTTGTAAAGGGTTGGGGAGCTGAATATCATCGTCAGGATGTCACCTCAACACCTTGCTGGATTGAGATCCATTTACATGGGCCGCTGCAATGGCTGGACAAGGTGCTTACACAGATGGGCTCGCCGCATAATGCAATTAGTTCGGTATCCTAAATATAAGACAAAAAGAAAAAGAAGAAACTATAAATCATGAATGAATGATAAGAAATGTAAAACCAGTAGTTAAAAAGTATGTAAAAGACGTAGAAACAGGATATGTGCAAAATTGATTTAAAAAGCAAGAAACAAACGAAAAAAAAAATAGAAACAAAAAGAAAAGAATGGATAAGTAAAGTAAAGAAAGAAGATGATATCCTCAATTCAGGAGCCTAATATCAGTGCCTGTTGAAAACTTTAATTATAGCTGAGATGAGTGTTGATTGATGTTTTCCAATTAATATAATCGATAATAATAATAATAATAATCGATATACTTGTAATGTTGTTTCAATATTATGCTCATCGGAAGAGATATTAACTAATTTCAAATTTATGCTAAGACAAAACTAATATTGTATATCGCATTTAATTTTCGATATTTTTGGAAAACATCAGACATCCCATCTATGAACTATATATAATACTGTATGCCTTATATTAAAAAAAAAAAACTATATATACATAGACATATACATATATTACATGTATGTGTTGCTACTCAAAACCCGCCCTTTTGCCCAATAATATATTTAATAGTTTTATCGTATGATTTTCAATGCGAATGTCATTCCTTACGCAAAAAAAAAAAAAAAAAAAACAAAAACAAAAAAGAAAAACACTAAGAACTATATTTATATATACGAATGATCTATGGTGCCTAACAAAACTTAGTAGATTCTTAAGATATATCTACAGCTGCCATATATTCCATTTATATCTGATTCCAAATTGACATTAATTATTGAAAGCAAAAATAAATTTATCCTTTGTTAGATCTTTTGATATAGATTTGATTTCTGACCTTAATCTGTCTCTAGATTGTAAAATTTTGCATAAATGGTTTATATGGTGGTTTTTATATAAAGATCTTGAATTAGATTTAAAATACTAAAAATGAAAACGTTTTGTTGGGCACCTAATAAACAATAATAATTAATATATGGCCAATTGGCTGTTCGGATTGATTGTTGTCTATTTACAAACAAAAAAAAAAAATGAAAAAGTGCTACTTATGTGTCATTGCAAAATTGCTTTAAAATATAAAAAAAAAAAAAATAAAACTTTATAAATATTAATATATATATATACCTACATATAGAAACTTATACCACTTGTACTATGTAGCAGGCAAGTTTTGACAAACTTATGCAATACAATTTCAATTGCCTTCCTCTTTTTACCCTACCACCCGACACATTTAAAAAAATGTTGTTTTAGAGTTTTATGTTTAACTAATTTTAAGTTATAAAACACTTTTGGCATTAAAAACAAGAAAAGAAAAAACACAAAAATTCAGCAAATTTATTATGTTTAAAATCGCAATCAATGATCTTTATTATATTAAGTTACTACGTTTACATTTAAAAGCAATTTAAAAACAATAATTACATAATTTCTTTATTATTTCTTAAATATAAAGATTTATATATATACGAGTAAATACATTTATTTAGTCTAGTTGATTTTCTTATTTTGTTTATTCAGTTTTATTTTTTTTGTTGCAAAATTGAAAAAAAAAACTTTTTGTGTTCCATTAGAAAAGAAACTGACAATAGTCTTAAACAGCTTAATTTTTGGAAATAAAACCATATTTTTACTTTTAAATTTTCAGTTTTTATTTTAGGTTTTTTAAAATCCTCATTTTACATATAATGATGGAAATATGTGTAAAAAATTATAGAAAATGTTTAATTGTAAATTAGCTGTAAATTAGAGGCTTTTGCAAGACACGCCGCCTTATATATATGTGTGCCTACAATTTACATTTTTAACAAGTGACATCTGTTTAAAACATTCTGTTATTTGAACAGAATATACAGCTATATATCTACATATGTAAGATTTATATACACTCGTTTTGACTTGAATCGACACAATTACAGCAAATTATATACATACATACATACATAGATACTATAGATTTGTAATGGGTATTCATAAATTGCCATTGCAATTTATTTTTTTATTGCAAAGCTTTGCATCAAATCTCAATTGCCTTGAATACCCCTAATGCAGCAGTAACTAAACATCGATTTGCCTTACAGTTTACAACACAAAATTAATTTGCTTGCTTTTGTGCAAAAACTTTAATGTTTAATGTTTGTAATGTTAACTTAAAATTGTAATAATTGTACAAGATTTTGAAAATTTAAAGTAAAATACAATAAATTAAAACAAAAAACAGAAAAAAGTCCTACTTATGAATGTCTATTTATTAAGATAGTAACAATCTCAACATTGTTAAATTTTATAAAGCCACTTAAATCCATTTATTGTAGATTAGCTGTAGAATCCCGGATTATATATGACAAAAATATTTTTCTTATTCTTTCCGTGCGTAATATTTAAGCAAATAAAGGTGAAACAGTCTGTTATTTGATATTATGGACTATCTGGCAACCTTAAAAACTATCGGAAAATGACAAACCACTGCAACTACGATACACTCACGACTGCGACTAAATCCCTAAAAAAAACTTTTTTTTTTAATTTAACTATAGAAAAGCTCATATTTATAAAATAAAACCAATTCTGTGTTTAAGAACCTTAGAAACATTTTAGGGTAAGTATGTGTGGTTGCACATTTTTAAAACCTGCTGCTCACAATTAACTGTGAACAAGTCGCAGCTATTTTTTATTTACACATCGCTAACCTGAAACGGTCACTCTAGGTGTTTCTTTTTGTAGACTGAAAAACAACAAACATGAACTCCTCACCAGTGGTAGATCCAATTGAATTATTAACAAATAAAGGAATCCGCCAGCCATCATTTGTATCACCAATATGGAATCCGTTAATCGCTTCTGTGGCCGGCTTCGGTGCAGCTATGTTTATCAACTGGGGATTCCGTAAACCCGTCTTTTCTGGTACGTATCAGCCGCTGTGACGTAACTTAAATATTTAAACAAAATGTTTTAATGGTTATTGTTTGCAGGCATACAGAAGCATATTGCTTTTACCTTAATTGGTGGCGGTGTCGGTTATTATTTCGACCAGAAACGTAATGAATATTTGGCAAAGCGTGATGCGGTTCTCCGACATTATATAGAACTCCATCCCGAAGATTTCCCAGTCAAGGGTGAGTATATAGTCATTCTACATCGATATACATAAATTCTATTAACTGTTTGCTTTTTAGATCGCAAGAAGTACGGCGAAATCTTGGAGAGTTGGGTGCCAATCCGCTAATGAAGTTTCGAGTGGGAAAAAACATTGAAGAGTTATGATCCTGCGAATTGTTATAGTTAATTAAACGGCTTTAATTGTAATAATTAAAATGGATCAGTTTTATTTCGAGAAATAGGGAGAACGCTATGTAGACGATATTCTTATAGCAAATTTGTTTATGACTATTGTGGATCTGCTCAAAAAAGAGCTATTTTCCTCTCTGCAACTTTTATAGTAAGGAGAAACCCTTGCTAGACTAACATATTGCATATTTTGCACCTTGATAAAACTTCACTTTACTACATAAGCAAAAAAATAAATCTAATTTAAGAGCCAAAAAATATTCCGTATCCCTTTAGTCAAAAATCTTACAAATTCAAAAATAATACAAATTTTTCTTTAACATTCTCTACGCGGTGTTCGAAAATATAGTTAGGGGTACTTTACAATACGGTATTTATTCAGTTTCGACAATTTAATTTTATCTATTAAAATGTCCTGCTTTTTTGCATTAACAACAATGTGTGCTGGGTTAATTGTTTAAAAGTTTTACTGCTCTGCTAAATAACAGCAAGAAAGAGACAAAAATTTCCCGAAAATAAACGAATTCAAATTTTTGTCGTTTTTTCTCGGACATTTTCGTTTCAAAATCATATTTTTATCTTTTTTCTAGTTTTGTCTCTCTCTTTTTGCTCTGTTAAACTTAACATTGCTGAAAGGAAAAAAGCGGCGAAAAATTGTTTTGGCCGCTCAGTTTTATTGCTTTTGCCTTTGCGTGAGAACGTGTCTGCGCATCGAGCAAAGCGAGATTTTTGTGTAAGTTAATAAATTGGAGACAGAACGCGCCAAATAAAAAAGTGAAAATCAATAAAAGAAAAACTTAAAAAATAAAGTGAAGATATAAATAAATTAAGTTTCGTATAAATACGTTTTCTTTTCATTTTCTAAAGTTCCGCTTAACTTCGTGTGCGTGTGCGTGTGAGTGTATGTGTACTTGTATGGGTGTGTAAGCGTATGTTTCTGTGTTGTCAGATTTTACCGTTAAAAATTGCAAAAGCGAAAAGGAAATTGAAACAAAAGTTGATAATTTGTTAATTAACTAAAAGAAAAAGTTTTATTTAAACTGCAGCGACAACACCACCACCATCCCCTTATCGCAACAAAAGCAACAACTATGGCCAAGGTAAGTGATAAAGGCAAAAGTGAAGCTAAAAAGCTTAGCTTCTTAATTTTATTAGTAAATTATTTATTTATGTTTAGTCAGCAGTTCTCTCTTCTTTCTCTTCCTTTCTCGGCGGTTCTCTATGTGGAAGTTGCTTTGGCCAAATGTTTGTCAATTTGGTTTTTATTTTATTGCTTGTGCATGGGAGTTTTAGGGGTGGAGCTCTTGCCTTTATCCACCCGCTCCACATTTGATTTCCACTTGTTTCCCCCTTTTCTTTTGCTCTTCCACCGCTTAGCCATCTTCATCTCCAATCCTCTTGCATAAATTATGCATGTATTTTGGTTTTTATGCGTCGTCTCGCATTGATTTCCGATAAAGATTTTCAAATCTTTGCAATTTTATGACGTGTAAAATTGCTAGGCATAGAAATGGCGTTGTAAAATAATGAAAATCAAAAGGCGACAGGTTAACCAAAATTCTGTATACATGGAATTGTTTAAACTTGACTACATACTTAGAATTCTAATTTTTGAGTGTTAAAGTTTTCAGTTCCAAGAAAATATTGGAGAACCTGAATTTGGGGCATATTTTTTCTCTTTTAGTGCATTTTTCGACTATTTACCGTTTTATTGGCAAAGTTTATCAATATCGATACAAGTTCCATAAGACATTATGGCTGACTTCTAAGATTCGTGACAAATCCAATTCTAATTTAACTTTACAAATTGGTTACAGATGTATTTGACTTTCGTTTCAATGAAACAACAATAATTTACTAAGAATTTACTTAATGTATTTGCTCGTTATTAAATATCCCTGTTATTAGCAGTTGATAAGCTAGTTATTAAAATTTTTATCATAGGAAAACATAGCTAAGAACAGCTGCACGTCTGGTTCCTTATAAACACTTGGGTTAACTAATATGAATCAAACAAAATTGATTGAAAACATTTAAAACTATAGTTCTGATTAGTTCCCTAACGTTTACCTATCTTTTGAAATTATTAAAGGAATCGCAAGTGTTTCTGAATCATTTTAAAAGATATAAATTTTTATTAAATATCATAAAATATAATCCTAGTTTGTTTATTTTGGATTTTGTGGTTTAAAAAGTTGCTTAAATGCTTCATTTGATATAATGAATTTATTTGCCTAAGACAAACATTTCTATATTTTTTCATGTTCAGTTCCGACAAATTGAATAATAATTAAATAATTATAACAAATATAATAAAGACTAATCTCTCAATTAGTTGATTTGTAAATCTATTCCATTATTTACTTAACTAAATAAAAATCCAAAGAGTTGCTCAATCAACTAAGCAATTGGTAATTACTAAAAAAAAAAGGGGGGGGGGATAAAAAACTCAATCAACTAAATTGAAGTCCCAAGTGCAGAGACCACGAAACAATTTTTCAACATTGCAAAAGTGTGCTACATTTTTCTTCAAGATTTTTACCCAGTTTTATTTTGTTGTTTTTAGTTTTTCTTTTTTTTTTTTTGCTTTTCCTTTAAGGGTGTGTAAGCCGCGAGGTTTTATGTGCTGCTCAAGCAAATTTGGTAATACATTTTTTATGAGTGCGGGAGATTGAGGATGAATGTATTGGCCTTTGACCATGATGTAGTGAAGTAAAAGAAATTTTCTATGTCAGTCATTCAGTCGCGTGTCTGTTCAATGTATTTCAGTTTCTGCATTGACGTGATAAATTGCCTTTTTCTCTTGTCACTCCACATAAAAGGTTCTTTTCTTTTTTTTTCTTGGCCTTTATCTTAAAGTATTTGGTTTTTTTTTACGACTTTTGAAGCCTAGTTTTACATTCAAAAGAAAACTAAAAGTAGTTTATGGGCAAAATCCTTGAGAATCTTGAAAAACATTGCATCTTTTTGATCTCATTATTGTTTACTTAAAATGTTAGACCCCTTTAGACTGTCCTGAGTCTAATATATTTTGAAAAAGTAAATGTTGAAAAAAGTTAACAGATTATTGTTATACATACATATACTTAAGTAGCAGAAGGTTTAACTTAGAAATTTCCTCTGTTATATCTTTAAATTTTGTAGTAAATGTGAAATTTAAGGCATTTTCTGTAAGTTTCTGGAAAATAAATGAATTTCTTGTATCCTATAAAGTTTTAACAATTAATCAGTGAAATAATAGACAAATGCCACTCAAAGATTTATTTATTAATTTATTAAACTTTAATATATAAAGACTAATATAAATAAAAGTAATATAAACAAATTTTAAATGAATTTTGGGGACAAAATTAATTTATGATAAATTCTTGTAACAGAAATATGTAAATTGTGACATCAGTCAAAAATAAAACAAAAGTGCTCATCGAAAATTTTGTGTATGACAGTTTGACATAATCAAATTCAATGTAAATTATGCATCGAAATATAAAATAAGTGAAATTTGTTTAAATAGTATCAAAAAATATTTTTCCAGCAGTGTTTCACTTAACATAAAGGGGAAAGGGAAAACGCTTCGATAAAAATTTAAAAAAAAAAATCTTTATACATTCCACTCGGCTATGCAAAAGCCAATTAAAATAACATTTGAAATAATATTTTTTAATAATATTCCGGGAAGAGGTCTTTGAAAATTCAATGCATTCATTTGCATACCAGTTTATATTATTCAAAGCCGGTCTGGAAACGGTTTCGAATGACAAAATTGTTTATTAAAGAAATGTGGGTAGATTTTTTTTTCCTAGTTATTGTTTACTTGATTTAGATATAACATTGAGTTACATGTATACTATACAGTTACTTCAACGGGGTACTCATATTGTTTGCCACAACGAGCTCATAATAATCATTATCAGCATCCTTGGCGACCTTCATTTTCAGCTCTATTATATCATTATTACATTCTTTTCTTACAATTGTCGGTTAGAGGAGGCTTTTATTATAACTATTTTTCTGTTATTTGTGTCAACCGCAGAAGCTGAATGTTGTTGTCCTGCTACTTGACGAGTGCAAGGATAATAGTGCCAGAATAATAGTGCAAGAATATTTTGTATATATTCATCTTTATATATATATATGTACAAGCTCAACATGAGATTGCAATCTTGGGAAAATTTTTCAACATTAAAAAGTTTAGTTTTCCATTTCTTTTTTTATATTTTGTCTTGCATACTTTTAGGGCTGCACAAATTGTTTCAATATGTGAAGGAGGAGAAGGAACAGAGAATCCTTGTTGCTTGCTGCAATCAATGATTTATTCTACCGACAGCATTTTCTGTATTGACTCAACGCAACTCTGAAATGCGTTTGCATATTTTCCATATGCCCATTCCTCTTCCCCTCTACAGTCGCCACGGCATTTAATTTATGACTACGTTTGGTCCATGAAAATTTATGTATAACGTTGCAATATTTGTATATATACATATCACAAATGCATTCATATGCATTTAGATGCATACAGATGTGTTTCTTTTGAATGTTCACATGACAAATATCACGATGCAACAAATTCCACTTTTTTTACCGACAAAATATCGCAGGTTCATTATTGAAAATGCAAATGCATTATTCGGCGAATTTTAATTAACCATTGCATAAATATTCATTAATGATATATCGATTACTAAATATCAAAATTTTGTTTAATCCTAATCATATCACATGTTTACGATATTAATTTTACATATTAATCTTTCAAAGTGTAGAATTCAATGGTATATTTCCCTTTGGTGAAATATTGCCTTTGTTTTTGTATTACACAATTGATTCAAATTCAAATTCATGTCTTTCATTTGTGATTCTCCGCCCTCTGTTATCCAAATTTTTTCTAATTAGTTGGCGCGTCTGTTGCTAAGAAGGGAAAAGTAGACAGAAAAAAGCAAATACACAATAAACAAGACTTTTTAAACAAAAGGGTCAGAGGCAAATCTATTGTAAACTATCCGCAGTGAAACACTACATTTCTATATTTATTGAAACTCTTTTTAAAAAATAAAATTTAAACAATTTTGGGAACTGTTTTTTCAGTATTCTTTTTTATTTCTATTTGTTAGGTAAAGTTAGCTAACACAAGAACTCCGGATGTAATTTATTGACAAGTTAGTTCAATTTTAAAGAGTTTGAATTTCCGACTTTTTACGGTGTTCAGCTTCAAATGATCTTTTTCAGTAGGTCTCAAAGCCCCTTTATAAGTGATGTCTCTCAGTAGGGTTGAAAGCTCGTTCTATCAATGATATTTTCATTTTTAGGAGCTGTTGATTCAGGGGACTAGATAAATGACATGGGACAGTAGGTTCCCCCATATGTTCAAAGCCGGTAGTTAGATAAAATGAATCATCCATTATCCATTTATAGTCAAGAGTAAATATACCACAAAGAAAACCAACATTATACACTCTACTAACATTATGTTGGTAACCCAATATTGGGATTAGTTTCTAAAATAGTTTCTAGATCTGTTGGCACGTTGGCTACTTAAAGTTCTACATGATGGAATCATATGGTAAACCAAATAAGTAGCTATTTAAAGTCACATCAAGGTGAAACTAACTAACGTATTATATAGTCTAACATACATATTTGTGCTGGCTGCACACAATAATATATTTCTTTTAATTTGAAATTCCAAAGTAAACACGTGGTGGGGTGGCACAAAGGATACGTGACTCCTTCCAATGGAAGACCAAAACCGCAGCCTGTTGTAAGATTCTTAAGCTAATTTCATTAAATATTCATGGCCACGACACGAGCACACGTCAATGCACACATACACACACGCACACACAGCCAAACAGTGCAGTGATGATGATACAAGGGAATGTTAGAGGAACATGAAAAGGGATAAGGAGTAAGCCTTAGTTGCAGTTGGTTGCCATTTGGTGCAGTGGCTCTTTCACCATCACAACCAACGACCACGACAATGTTGTCAAAATGTCAAACTGCCTGCAAAATTTTTGGTCTTGTGCCCACACACACACACACACATAGATTTGTATGTGCCATCGTTAGAATGAATACCACCATGGAGGAGGCGACAGGAGGTAAAAAGACGGTGTATAAAGTTGATAGTGTTTATTTAGGCACAGCAGTAGCATCAGAAGTAGCAGCAGCTGCTAGTGACAAATTATCATTTTATCATTTGACAGTTTTAGTCCATATAGTCAGCGCAGCAGCCAGATTAGCAGCGAGAGACAGAGAGTGGGAATTCAAGGGCATATTGATTAGTTTATTCATTGATTGATGAAATCTTGATTGAAATAAATCTATAGGATTATTGATGAATGTCTATTAGTTGGTCGCCAAAACAACAAACTAAATCAAAATGATGCTACAGTGGGCTAAAAGTAGAAAAAAACAAACCAAACAAAAAAGAAACCAGAGATTTTAAAAATAAAAGATATTCTTTTGCTGTGCTATCAAAATTCTTCTTCTCGGACAAAGTCCTTGTCCATTCTATTAGAAACAAGTAAAGCTACCATATTAGAATACCTAACAGCTTTTCATCAAAAATTTGTTGTGTTAAATTGAATAAAAAACAACTTAAATAATATCAAAAACTTCTGATTTACTCAACTCTTTTGATCTATAAACGATCTCCCATAGGTGCTTAATTTTTTTTACATTTCCTGGTAGTCTTTTATTGTACTTAAGTATTTTTCAGTCGCAGTCTGATAAGTGTACTTAGTTGAAGACATTTTTTATCTGTACACATTTAAGTGAATTTTTATAAACTCTTAAATGATATTATCATCAAAAGCAATGACCTTTTGTCTATGGTTCCGACTTAAAGGACTCTTCTTCCTTTTTTTTTTTGGTTTTTTTGGCACCCAATTGTCTACTGCAGCATTTTTGAAAGCATTTATCAAACTGAAACTGTGTGTGTGCAGTGTGTGTTCTTTGTGTTATAATTTTGCCTTCTAATTTTAATTAAGCGCTACATGAAAGAGGCAAAATTGCGCAAAGGATACCAACCAAAGTTGCTCACTTATATACATGCGAGTATTTATAAGTTTATATTCAGATTTTGTTTTCTTTTTTTTTGTTGGGTTAGGCAAACATTTTTCCTGTGGGTAAAAGAAAAGAGTTGCAGACTGTTGCATAAATAAAATGAGCGCAGCGATAAAAACGAAGCCGACCAAGAAGGATGTGTTCTTTATCGTTATGACCGAAGGACATAAAATTTGCTTGTCTCTCTAATGGTATTTTTATGGATTAACATTTTGCAAATTGTCGAAAAAGAAAAAGTGTTGCCACAGATTGCATACTTTTAGGAGCCAAATATACTTCAGAAGCTTGCTGGAAAAACAGATAGGATTGGATGATTTATATTTGATTTTGAAGGATAAACATTGATGAATAGATTAAATAATTGAATGTAAATAACTTTTTAATGATTTACATATTATGGATATATCGAAATTAAGAAAAGTGGGGGATTCCATATTCATAGCTCTCAGTAACAATATAAATCTACAATGTGATTACACTTTTGTCAAGTGTTGGTTAGCGGAATTGTCAACAAGATAAATTAATTACAGACCTTCATTAGTTTATGTATAATAAAAACTGATGCTCTCATTTCAAAACGCAAATATTCCATTATAGAATTATCAAATAATTTCCGATGGAAGGCCACACCGCAAAAATCTCAATTAAATATTAACATTTATTTTATGGTATCAATTTAAATTAATTTGTTGCACACACACATGGCGCTAAAAGCGCAATCAGCATATAAAATGAGAGAATGCAATCAAAAAATAAAATCAAATGAAAATTGACGCGCCTAGGGTGAGGTTTTTAAGGTGGCAGACTATAAAACTTTGATATTCTTTAAAGGTAGAAAAAACGATGTGCCGACACCAACACACACACACACATACACACCAAAATATATGGAAAAGAAAAAACTATTTTCTGCTTGCTTTCATTTTTTGCTGTTCTTTTAGTTCTGTCCTCGTTGTTTGGATCATAAAAGGTACAGATAATAATTGAATTTTATATTCAGACGAAAAAATGGGTGCGGAAAAATAAGACGAAAACCGCTGAATTGTTGATTAGATAAAATTTTTTTTGTGTGCTTGTTGACTGAACAAGACTGTTCAAAAAATTAAAGAATTTTGAGAAAAAAAGTTGAAGAAAAGATGAAGCATACATACATACAAAGCTTTTGTCTGGGAAGTCCTTGTAGGTTGCCGTCTCTCTTTGTATTGATCCCTGAGTTTACAGTCTAAAGCCTTTATTAAAGTAGTTTAGGTCATCAAATTTTCGATTGAATAACAGCCACATAAAGGTCACCCATTTTAAATATGTTGCTTGAGAAGTAAAAATATATTATATGAGAGTAAAGATTAGTTCTAAGTAACTACAGTACCTTTTAAAAAGAAGTCCCGAATCCGGAATGTGTACTATAATGTATTTTAACATTTTCATGTACTTAAACAATATGTAAATAGGATTTTCAAAACATAAAATAACAAAATACATATAATTTGAAATATGTCAGCTAAACTGATTTAACATTTAAAATTAAATTAAGGAATCTAGAGATTACTTTTTAATTGAGATGCTTTTAAATGTTTACAAAATCCAAGTATGACATTTCATTTACTATTTCATTCCCATTACATATAGATCAAAATTCTCACTGCCAATTGACTTAACTTTTCTTGAAAGAGTCGGCAACCAATCATTCCAACATGGCAAGAAGACATAATCCAAGTTCTCTATAAAGGCAATGAGAATGAATGCTTCGTAAAGCCGATTTGAAACAAATTAACCGCACATGACAGATACAAACACACACACACAGAAACTTACACACACTCACAGGCATGCACAGACATGCACCCACATAGACCGTTAGACATAGACATACTCAACTTTCGATTTAAGTCCATCGCTTGGGTTAGCTTGGCAATTTTCCAGTGCAACAGCAAATCGAAATGGGAAATGCGATTCACCTGACCAGCATAACCGCCACCCGTATCGGTCTCATCCGACCTTACTCCTGCTACTTCTCCTGCACGTCATCAGCTCCTTTTGCACTTTCGCAACACAGTTGGCAGACATTGCCCTGCCCCCGATGACAGGCGCTTAATTTTCAATTACAAACACATACTCGTAAAGTACGAGAATAGGTAGAGCGAGAGAGAGAGAGAGATAGAGAGAACGGGTGTAGTGGCAGTAATACCATCATGTGGTTATATAGGAGGTTGCACCTTTCGTTACACACACATGATTTTATTTAATTTACTACACATTCAACGGTCACATTAAATCAGTTATTTAAACATGAGATTGAAAGAGATGAGTGAAAAGGTATAAATGTTTCCAAATTGAAGATTTCCCATAAACATTTACAACTAACTCAAAGTGCTACTTGAAAGCGTGTCTCCCTAAAAGTATGCCATACATTTAGTAAGGTAGAAAAAAAAAGAAGAGAAATGAATGCAGGGTGGAACGGGCCTAGCTTACTACTAACCCAATTTAGTTTCTCTCCCTCACTCTCTATAACTATATATACATATATGTATATATATATGATATATATGTATGTATATAATATATATACACTTAGAATAACAAAAGCAATGGGGAAAAACCACACTAACAACAAAACGAACAACAATTGGTTGGTGGGGGCGGGTAACCCGCAATTCTAACCAACTGTTTATACTGCACGCGATGCCGTCGGTGCTCTAAAACCAAGTCTAAAATATATGAACGCGCAAAAAGGCGCAAATAAAAACGACGCAAAGGGTCTTAAATTACGGAAATACATAGAAAAGCGAAAATAAAGAGAGACTAGTAAGAAAGAATGAGCGAGTGGGAGGGATATAAGAAGTGAATATTTGTCTGTGAATGTGTGTGGGTTAGTGTGTGGTTTTATAGTTTGACTTTGTTTAGTTTATAACAATGTAGAGCTTAAAAACAAAACAAATGAGGTCTACTCCTGCAGTTAAGTGAAAACTTGGCAAAACTTTGACACCCTTACTTAAACAATGTAACTTAATTCAAAGGTTTTGTATTAATTTTTTAAATACAAGCAGTAAGTTCTAAATTTCAAAGTTTAGAAAACTTGTTCCTTAATTCAAAGGTTTTATTATACATTTTTTAAAGTCAAATTTTAGAAAACTTGCTTAGAATAAATGTTTTTTTTTAAATGTTCAAAGAATCCATATTTCTTTAGGAACAAGAAATATTTTCTAACTTACATAATGTACGTAATAAATTACTTAAAGTTCTTTAAAATCTTCATAAAAAGTCTTAAGAAATTTACATAAAACTTTTTACCTCTTTCGTGCCAAATATTAGTTCAAAATTTATTTTCAGAAAAAAAACTGATTATGTGTTTATTCTTATTATATTATTAAGTTGTTTTTCCAATTTGACCAAGCCGCTTGAAAGTTCCTTAGTTTCCTTTATAGAGTATAGGTAACAAATGGTTTTCTATTGTTTTTCTTGTCGGATATCTTTGTTCCTGCCGGAAGCAACAAAATGAATTTGCATTCGGGGACTATGCACAGGCATTTAGTTAGTTTAAGCTCAAGACTAAATTTTATTATAACAATTTCTCACCAGTTGCTGTTACTACTGATGCTAACATAAACCAAGCGAAGTGGTGAATAGTGGAAGGGGGATCCTTGTGTGTTAGGTTAAAAGACAATTCTTGGTTAGGCCACAGGCGTCCGTTTTAATGCTCATTATAATTATGTGTGCGAGTGTGTGCGTGATTATGTATATCCAAGTGTGTGTGTGTGTGTGAGTTCAGCACTTTTATGGCCGCTTTCTCCCGGAATGAACAAAAAAAAATCAGCACAAAACAAGCTCACTTAATGACTTGCACAGTGGTTCTTGCCACCTCTGCTCATTTCTCGCTCTCTCATCCCAATTTTCCGCCCCGTTTGCTAACATGACATTGTTTTTGTATGTGTACAAGACACATGTATGTATATATACATAAATATATATATATATATATATATATATAAGTAAATGCCGTGAATACTCAACACTCAGGTGCTGCTGACATGTCTTGGTCGCATTTAATACTGTTTGGGTGTAAATTATTCTTGTGTTTGTGTGTGTTGGGTGGATATAAACAGAGGCCAGTCAACTCTTTATGAATTCTGTAGTAAAGTGAAATGCATGATAAAAACAACTTACTTTAATGCATACTTCATTTGCATGGAAACGGTAAAAGAAAAAAAAATACATGGAAAAAGAAAAACTACTCACTGAAAGTATAATTTGGTCATGAATATTTAAAGTTGATTTGCGATATTTTCTATTTTAGTTTATGACATGCTTACCTAACAATTGTATTACCAGGACTTTACTTGGGCTACACACGACTGAATTTTAGAGTCTCCTGGCACAGTGTACTTTTGTACTCTGAGAGACTAAAAACTAAACCTTTAAGCAGTAACTTAAATTTTTGTACAAAAAATATTAAATTTAAAAAATTTGCTTTACCTAGGATTCATCATTTACGCATGTATATAAATGATTTAATCGTCCGACTCGGCTTGACATACACACCTCCGCCTTGTTTCTTTCTTTAGGTCTTTAGGTTCTTTCTTTAGTCTCAACTCATAACATTACCTATGGGACTATAAATTTGGAATATTATATATATGTATATATATATATATAGCACATTTGGAATAGATTTTATTTCTATAACATTTATTTAATCGTTTAATATTAATTTTATAAATAAAGTGACTAATGATAAGAAAGATGAACTCTTTCCTATTCGTCCTTAAAGTATTCAAAATAAAAAAGACCTTCGCTCTACACTTTGCGGTCAAACTGTACGGCATACAGTTTCTACAGAACCGCGTAAATAACGAACTGCCCCTGGCATCTATGCGGCTAAAACCTTCATCGTGACCTGAATTTTACAGAGTGGGGAAGCAGTTTGAAAGACGCCCTAGCAAATACTGTGTGTTTAGGCACCGAAGCATCCTGGCGCTATGCTTACTCGCTGCCAGGTCTTTGAGCCGATTAAACAGAATGGGTTTCACCAAAACATTTGACTAACTTTAAAGTCCGCCTTTAAGGATATAAATACGAATTCCTTGTGCGATTAACACAAGGTTTGATTCTATGCACTAAAGTTATGCGTTCTGTTAAAACACTTCATTTACTTGGTATGGATTCCTACTAATAAATTGACTTCTGAAGAGCTCTGGACTTTGTCAATAACTGAGCAGTTCTTCTATAATGTGTTTAGCAAGGGTAAAAAGGATCCCTTCGTGGTGTACATGTGTGTGGGGATGAGTCTGCTGGTGTGTTGGGGGTATATAAATTTACATTAAGCTGACATCAAACAAATGTAGCATACTTTTGAGTGCTACTAAAACGACCTTCGTTCTTTGTTCTTGAATGTAGTTACATCCATCCATCCAGGCATATACATACATACATATACATATGCACATGTGCACATATGTGTAGTTTCATTCAAGCTGCATAATTGAGGATGAACTAAAGAGACAGAGAGGGAGATAGAGGTTTAAGCAAAGAGAAAGAGATAGAAAGAGACGAGAAAGAAAACAGGAAAAAATGCAAACCAAAGAAAGTGGAAAAGCGTTTGACGGTTCGTCTCACTGTGCCTATGTCGATGTGTGTGTGTGTGTATGTGTGTCTATGTGTATCTTTGTGTTTATGCTCGAGCATGCACTAAAGGCAGCCCCACATCCTGCGTTCTGTGTCCTGTACATCCACATCCGACAATGTCCTTCGACCTAAAAGCAAAAAATATTTAATGCTTACTTTGTAAAGCTTGTTTTCTGCCTCTCTCTCTCTCTCCTCTGTTCTTTGGACATTCTGCCATAGGTAACTTGTAAAATTTTACATGACATCCAGCATATTTGAAATCTTTGAGAATTTTAATGCAATTAACACTTATCATTCTATCTGCTTTAGAATGATCTGTTTGCTTAACACAAAGTCCTCTTAGTTGAGGTCAAAAGTTAATACAAAACTTTCGTACGAAAAGAAATACATTGCCTTGCGGTTGAAGAAGTTTTCTTTTCTATTCTATTCCAACTACAATTTTCCTTTAGCCAAAATGTTGAAAAACTTCAAAGTAAACTATGTGAACTGCATTTGCAATGCGGCAAGAAGTCAAAAAAAAAAAAAAGAACGGACAGAGATGGAGAAAGGAATACGAAAGAGAAAAGTATTTTGTAATGCGGAAAAGTTGGAAAACAATTGCAGTTATGTATAAGTCTTGGTCTAGGAATTCTGTTGGACATTTATGTTCCAAAAAAAACAAACTTGGCTAATCTTAAATGTATCTAATGTTTGTATTTTTTAATAGATGAAATAAACCTTCGTTTTGACTTTTAATTGATTAGGAGTTCTAGGAGTAAATGTATACAATGCAAACTCATTACTCATACGACATGTTGGATTTATCTTCTTTTTTTTTTTTTCTTTTTCATGTCGTTAGACTTAAAATAACAACATGACACTGATGTTGAACAATGCGCAACTCTATCGTAAATCATTTTCTCCTCTTAGTTTTTGTTTGTTCGTTTTTGTTTCAATGTTGCCAAAAGGTAAGCAATGTCACATAAAAAACTCACACTCAAACAGTTGATATATGTATGTGTGTTCCATCTTCCGTTTTCTGTTCCCTCGTCTCCTTCAACCTCATCTCAATCTCTCTTTCTGTCTGCATTGCCTCCTGCCACTTCTCTTGTTTTTCGACAGTTACAGCCACTGCAGAACTGCAGAATGACAAACAAGAGAAAGTAGAAGAACCAAAAAAAAATTGAAAAAGAACATAAATTTTACTCTTCTTTTCCCTAAAGAGTGGTAGAGGTAATAGTCAGAATTCATCTGTTCCGACCCTACAGGGTGTATTTATTTCTGATCAGCGAGAACAAACTGTTTGAGCACTCATCCTCTAGTTACAGGGTAACACAAATTCGGCTTCCTCACATGTAAGTTCTCTGTTATTTTTCCTATGTGTACGTGACAGTGAGCATGTTTTCTGTATCTCTTTTTTTTTTCTCTTTCGAACTGATTCTTGACGTTTTTTTTTTTTTTTTGTTTTTTGGGTCAACTATCGACTGGCACTTGAGCCTTTCAAACTGTCAACGCCAAACGCTGCACTAAGGTCTAAAAAATATGGTGAGGGCGGGGTTCGGTGAGTGGCTTTGGGTGCGGTCAGGGGGAATTCCCTCAAGTGCAGTGAAATTTGATTTCAATTGGCATATGATTTTGCAAAATAAAAGAGGAAAAATTATGGAAATGAGTAAAAAAATTACAAATAAAAAAAAAAACACATATAAAAAGTCTCTTTTCAGTTTGACTGTTCCACGGTTTAAATACCCTTTAATATATATTTATTGTTAGTCTTCAAAACTTGAGAAAATTTTGTTAATAAAATAATTCCTTGGCGATTATGTCAAAATAGTTTATTTATTTTAAGAAGTTTAATTATTTGAATTAAAAACAGAATGCAAAAAAGAATTGCTACCTCTTACTATATAAAACATTTCTCCAATTTTTTTTCTAAAATTTTGACTTTAAAATAATTTTTTCAATTAAAAATTTAATAATCTTAATAAACTTGAATTTAGTAACAAATTTATTTTAAAATTGCTTTGGCATATAAATTCTATACATAAAATAGTTAATGTAGAATTGATTTACTAAATATTTTTGAAATGTGACTAGAATATATATTCTAATATACCCATTTTTGTAAGGGTAAAAATTGTAAACTTTTTCTTGAATAATTTAAGTGAAGCCAACAGAACGGGGGAAAATTTGCAAGCTCTTCAAACGTCGGTTGAGATTTTTTAAAGAATTCAATGAGTCATTTCGTCTTTTGATAAAATAAAAAATAATTTAATGGCAAAAAGGTAGAAAAACGGAAAAAATGAACTTATATATGAAATGTTATAAGTACTAAAAAATGATTAAACGATTAAATTTGAAAGAATTTATAAAAATTTAATATTTAAATAAATTTAAATGTCATTATATTTGTTTCTCTTATGAAATATATTGCGGTTAATTTTCACTCTTTAGTTAGGCTAACAATTTTAAATCCTCTCTCGACACAAACTTGTTTACAGACAACATTTCCAGCCAACAAAACCGCATTTGGTAGAATGCACATGCCTCTGCTTCTCTATGTGTGCATATTTGATTGTGTGTGTGTCTCTGTGTAGTTTTTAGGTAGACACATTACGACATTTTGTGAAAACCGCAGAAAAACTAAAACTGCAATGTCTAAAACAATGAAATGACAGAAAAGCGTTCTGAAAATGCCCGAAAATTGTCATTGCTGGCAAAGCGTACAAATAACAACAACATTGGCAACAACACAATTGTAACTGGTAACATTGCTAACTGAGACAATAAACATAACCACAAAATGTTCATCAGCTTCATTATTCTCCACAATTCATTCGAAAAATACCAATTGTAATTGCAAAATGGCAATAATTACACGTATGCCACATAGCCATGTGCCTGATAATAAAGAGTTTAATAAATTGAAAATGATATACATACATAACATCTCTCAACACTATGGATCAGTGGTAGGAGTTAATTTTTGTTTGTTTAATTAAAATGTGCCTTGAATAGAGTTTGAATGAATGAATAGATTGTCCTATTTTATGTTTGTAAATTTACATATATTACAGCATGTCAAATTGGTCAACAATATGATTTATTTACCCCTAATATTGTTCTAATATGGCCAATGTCCCCTTTTTTAAATGGTAATTTCCTCTTTGAACTCACGGAGATTAGTAACTAACAAAAAAATTGTTAAGCAATATGCCTTCTCGTTATCCTTGTTCTCTTTAATATGATAATTAAGTAATTCCATTACTACCATCACGGGATTATAGTAAGTAATTAAGGAAATTTTCTACCAAGAATATTTTGCACTGCATAGTTAAGTTATAAGGACATTGTAATTTTCTTACCTTTTTGCTATTACCATAAGCCAAGTTAATGATTGTGACCTTGTCATTTGCATAATTTGAATCAATTTTTATACTTTTGTTGAATGGATAGATAGATAGACTACTGGCATTTGTCATGCAATTCCATTAACTTTCCCTTTCCATTTTAATTTTGTTTTTGACCACAACAAATTGAGCACCTGCCGTCCGCTCGATATAATATTTTTCTTGTGTTATTCAAAATGCAATGGTAAAAACATGCTTTCAAATCAATTGCAAGTGCAATTTACAAAATTGATTGGGGACAACGAGGTGTGGCTGAAGGACGGATTGCATTCAAAAGAACAGAATTGAACCGAAACGAATCGAGTCGAGTCGAGGCAAGTCGTATAGGAAGGAAAGTCAAGTAAAGGCAAAAGACGATTTACATTTTAAATTTCACCTCCATCTGCTTTTTGTAAATTGCATCAACTTTCTTTTTTTTTTTACTTGAAAGATAAAGATAGCAAGTTGCACGTTTTTCCTTCTCATCGTCTCCCGCTGTTGCACATTGCAGCTTGATATATATGTCCTTAGTCGTTTTAGCTATCGTCTTGGTATTGGTAAAGTGCTTGGGATGGGTTTAGAGTTTCTGCTCCCTGGGGCATGATAAATTATGCCCGAAACGCTTCTTACATACCAAATAGTGTAGCTTATTTCTAAGAACGAAATAAATATGTTAAGTCATGAGGGAAATGGTCTGTGATGTATATGTGTGTGTGTGTGTGTGTGTGAGTTTACTTACAAAGTTGTCTTGTCTGCTAGGAAATTAAACAAATTTTGTTCGTAATAAATTAGAAACTATAGATTGTTCTTTAGAATTTTCTCTAGTTGAGATAACTTTTTAAGTCTTTCTTTCGTTAATAGTTCTAAGAGGAATTTCTTTCTTAATACAAATGACAAATGGAAAATATAAAAAAAATGTTAATATAATAGAAAATTTGGTGGAATATTTCCCAAAATATTTTAAATGCATCAAAGTAAATTAATATTAAATATTATTTAAATCGTTTTCGTATTCACCTATTTCAATTCTTGGGCTTATTAAACTAATCAGTTTTTAACTATACAGAATAGGACGAATTCTAAATTATAATTTATAATTTATGTAATTTTTTGTTTGTTTATAAATAGAATAAATAAAATAATAAATAAAATTTTTTTATTATACTATTAATTTTGATAAATTTAATTAAGCCCTAACAGTTGAGTCCTTCCACTATCCACTCCTGAAACTTTTCTAATAAACAATCAAGACTTGAGTTTGTTCTCATAAAATGCTATGGATTATGGCAAGATTCTTAAATAGCATATAACCATTTAATGCATTATGTTTTTTAATGTTCTTTAATGGTTTCATTTCATTTATTTATCTAAATCATCTGCTTTTTTGGCAACTTTATTTGATGTGCCAAACTTGTCATTTCGAATTAATATTTAGTTGTAAATTTTTCATGCATTATTCATAGTAAAAATCCAATAAAATGTTGCCTAGCTACGAATTAAATCCTAGCTTAGCTAATACTAATCTACTTTAAACACATTTTGCTTTACATTTAACTGCATTTGATAATATAATCTCCTCATAATTCCCACTTGCCACACGTGTTTTGCCACAAGCAGCAGTAGCAGCAGCAGCAGGGCAACAAATTAATTGCTGGTTTATATACCAACAAACTTAATTAAAACAGCTAAAACACATAACGGTACATTAAAATAAATCGTAAATTCTCAGCTCAGCTCAGGGAAACTGAAGGGCTGGCAATATAATAAAAATTCTTATAACAATCATAAGAAACTCGTTTACATAACAACAATTGTTCAAAACAAAGAGAAAAAAATGGCAAAAAGGAAATAACGAAAATGTAAAATGGCAAATGTTGTCTGCTGTTGTTGCCTTCATTTGGCTTTTGTTATGGTTTTGCCTGTTTTTCGCTGAAAAAGCGTTTTTCCTTTACTCATGATGGGACGAGGCGAGATATTTAATCTAAGCACAAAAGTATGCAATATTTTTTGTTTTGTGTTGGCGTTAGCAAGAAACGCAGAAGCGCAAGGAAGAGCAGAAAAAAGGACTGGAAATTAGAATGCAAATTAAAACTAAACAATCGTACAACCTAAAATTAGAGAGGCGTATATATGTATATAGACATAGGTGAAGAACTGGAAGGCAAAGTTCACCAAAAGAAAATAACGCCCACACACGTATTTCATTTAAAAATGCTCCAGATTATTTAGAACTTTGTTTTTGTGTCTCTTAAAGGCAATTTCCGAGTATGGCAACCGTTGTGAGTCTGCGTCAAAGAAAATTAAATGAGAAAATTATTAATATTAAGATTTTAAATTAAAAGGAAGTTAAGTTAATATTTCTACTTCAATCCTTGACATTATCGTCTATTGGAAGTAATTACTTCACTAAAATAATTATCTTTATCTTATTTAAAAAACTAAGTGGCCATTTATATCCAAAAACATAGTATTATGAGAGTTTACTATGTCCATCTCGACAAATCGTTTGATTTGATTGTACAGCTTCTTTCTTTTTAATCTAAAGAAAAGCAAGGATGACAATAGATTTGACACTAACTTCCGCAGTATGGTCACACTAGTTCCGACTGGCTGAGTGTGGGTCAATAAGCATTTTATTAGGTAAGGAAAAGATTTTCCTTAACTTACAGAATACAATATTTACTTTTTAAAATTTAATAGATATAAAGTTAACTTAAAGATAAGTACAGAACGCAGTAATGTTAAACCAAATTTAAATTTTATGTAATTTAAAGTAATTTGAAAATATCTTTGAAAGTATAATAAAGTTACTCCACAGGGCAAAGTGGCAATCTAAAGCATAAACTTCGTATTTTTGTATTTTAGATATATATTCCAATAGGATTTTAACTATTTTTTGAAAAGTTTCTGCTTATTCTTAAGACATTTGTTAGCAGTATCTTTCTTCTTTTCCAGCATGTGTTCTGTTTAACTGGTGCCACTTAAAACTAGTCAAAGATGCACATAAATTACTTACACTGCCTGTCCCAAGCCGGACACTGCCGAGTATAAAATATGTACCAGACTTGACTCTATTTGTATCACTCTCTCTTTCTGTCTCTCTTTCTATCTGACTCTATGTTTCTCAAAGTCTCTGTCTCTATCGCTTAAACATTAATTGTCTGGCAAACAGGGAATAAATCCCACTCTCTATTTGGCCATAAAAATGATTTAATTTTACGCACGACTTGAACGAGAGACGAAAAAAAATCACAAAGCCTGGTCATAGCTCTGAAATAGCATTGAAATAACAAGGCACAGCTTGTCACACATTCTCGTAGCACATGAAAAATGTTTTTTTTTTATTCTTGTTGTTGCTGTTGTCGTTCGTTATTCTCATTCCGAGTTTTTCAAAAATTTATTATTGACATTCACAGCAGTTACGTCGCAGCGCATAAAAGTATGCTAGAAGCATTCTGCAGATGCGTAATTTTTATTTTATATGTTTTTTACTGCACTAAAAAGTATGCAAAGCGAAATATCTACATATTTGATAACTATTTATTTTCTGTAAAAATGGATACGTATAATTGTAATTGCAAATGTTTGCTAGAGCAAATTCATTTATTTGCTGAAAATGGCCAATGAGATAAGCCGATTAGTTACTCTTGATGGATACCCAGTTAAATGGTCTGTAAAAATGTTTAAAAGAAAGAGCAGAAGAATAGTTGAAATCGACCAATTTAAACTGATTGAGCTGTTGCCAGAGTAGACATGAACGTTAACATGATTTGGAATCATGATGCACTGAAAGGGTTTACTGTCGTAAATGAATAGCTAAAGTCTGTTGAGTAATGGCATGGATTCACAAACTTATGTGTTCTTTTCCTTTTTAACACATTCAATTCGGTTTCATTAAAAGGCGTGCTCTTTTATATCAGTTTAGTATATGTATATTGATGGACTTTTAAGCGTTAAGCGTTTCGTTTAATTTGATGAATGTTATAATATGTGGCATCAGTTAAAAATAGTTAAACCTTCCGAGGACTAAGTTATCTGTTCATAAAAACTGCTAGGAACATTTTAGTACTTAACATATAAACTGAGCTAAGCATCAATATTGTGGAAATTTATTAGGTAAAGTAATTGAATACCAAACTAACTCATTTTGTGTGGTGTTTTTAGATTAATATTTGCCTAGAAACTTCTTTTCAAATTATATAATATGAACCTTGAAAGAATCTGAACCAATGTAAGCTTTTAGTTATTCAACTTCCTTTTCGTAACAACTAGTTGTTAATCTCCCAATCAAATGTTTGAATATTCATATTTGTACAAGGGTACATAACTTGAGCTCTACATTCCCTACAATTGGTTCGTGTTTGTTGGAGTTCTTGATAAAAGAATCGTTCACTTGAATACTAAGCTACTTTGCCATTTCTTTCTATTATTACTATTACTTACATTCATAGCTACAGTTTGCTTCTACTTTTCATAACCTCGAACAATCATTATTGATTGGCCATAAGAGTAGGCGAATGCAAATTATGTATGCATAAGCCTGTATATAGTAGTATATATACACAAATACATTGGCAATTCTTTGAATTTTTATGGGGAAACTAAATCTGGCTACAAGTGTCGCCCCCTCGAGCGTTAAACGTTATTAATGGCAACGATGGTAGGGTAGTGTAGGGTGTGCCGTTGGGGTAGATAGAACCGAGCAGCTGTTGTTGGTTTATGCATTTGTATGTATATAAATCGATAAAATTTATTTAGTTCCGTTCCGGCTTTCCTTCCAACGACAACATGTCATGCAGCAAGGACATGCGTTTGCGCTTAACCCACATTCATTCCCTTTTTATTTTTTTATATTTCGTTACTATTGTCAAACCACCCTCACTTTTTTCGAGTTGACTTTTCTTTTTGGGATCTACAGTGTTTATTTGTACGTCACTCGTCGCGTGCGGTTTTTTCTTGTTTTTGCTGGTTTATTTTGCATCGTTGTCCCTTGTCTTTTACCGGTTTCAAGTGCGGTATAAATATTCTTTTGACAAATATTTTGGCACTGATAGCAAATTGGTGGGTATTTCCTTTTCCAGGCTTGTATTAAATGTAATAAATTTACAAAGCTTGAGTGAAATTGGTTTTATAAAGAATCCATTAAAAACAATGAAACGTTATTTTAAAACAGGAAATATATGAAATTTAATAACTGCATTATTTACATATCGATAAGATATAGATCAACGCAATTTGCTAGTGACTGAGATAAATCGGAACACCCATTTGCAAATTGGTTTTATCGTATACAAAAAAGGCGACAAAGGAGGACTATATTTATAGGAATTTGTGGTTAAGTAAATTATGTTCTCTAGTAAAACAGTGACACTGTACTGCACAGTGGGCTAATTTTGGTGTTATTTGTTATATAACTTATAACTTATCTTACGATGTTAAAAAGGTCTTCTTTTGCTGTTATGCTGATTTTCTTTCTTTATACTCGATTAATTTTTTTATATGTTTGTATATTCACATTTATCTGGGGGAAAACATACAGATAGAAAAGTAATGTATATATAAATAACACATTCTTCTTAACCATATGCTATAATCTATATATTCTCAGATGAATCAATAATAAATTTAAATTTATAATTTATCCCCATTCTCTGTAAACGTAATGATTATGTAAATTCCCTGCGGTTAAACTTATCGATACTCTCTCTCACTCACCATTTCTCTCTCGCACTCGCTATGTCTGTCATTTGAATGGCGAAAAATAAGCAGCAGCTGTTGGTTTTCGCCAGCCATCGTGTCATATGGCAATAATTATAACCACATATGGGAGTTGGTTGCACAAAATGAACAATTCTCTGCTCCACCTCTTTTTCTGTTTGTGCCTTCATCTCCTCCTGGGCCAGTTGCAATGTTGGTAACTTTTGTGTGCACATTTTGCACTTGATAACAATCACGATGGGGTCGCCGAAACTTTCTCAACGGAGAACCGCCATTTTCCCTTTTTCTCTGTCCCTCTGCTAGTGTGTGAGTTGTATACTTTGCCACGCGAAAGAAAAGTTCAAGGACATTAAGCAATGTCTGGCTATAGGGCAAGACCAAGGAGAGAAGAGGCAATATTCAGCTTGTTTAACTTGTCTGTTGAAAATTGCATTTTCGATTAAGACGGCTGTGTAAACTGCATTGAATGCATTTAATATTGCGGCCTGTACCAAGGGTATATATCCGATAAGAAGAACAACAGAAAAAGAAAAGGAAAAAAAATGGAAACTTTTCTTGTCTCCATAAAACGATATGAAGCCAAAAGTTTATCCTTTAGGCAAGCATTTAGCACATCCTGCATTTGGGGGTGGGAAACAAGTTTCTAAGCTCATTAAAGAGATGAAGAAATTGATCCGTAAAAGTATTTAATATGTTTAAATGACAAAAAATATTAAATTTTTTTAATAAAATGGGATTGACAGTAAATTCTGGTTTAAAAAGAAATTTTTGATATATGAAAACTATTTGCTTTAAATATATTTTTCAGTTTCTTAATTGTGCTCGTAACTATTTTCGATATGCCTTTAAAAGTTTTAGGATTTATACACTTATCTTTGCTAATATGTAAGAATTTTCCTTTGGAAAAAGTTTTTGTGCTTTGTCAATTGAACTAAAAATCAATATTCATATAGTATAAGTTGGAATACTTTTTCATTTAGTTTGAATCGAAGACATAATTCATTGAAAAGATTTGGAAAATAATAAAAGACAAGAAAACAAATTTAGTTTCTTCTCATAGTGAACCTGATACTTATAAATTAAAGTAAATAATGGCATAATGATTACACAACCTATATGTAATGGAACTCCGTGTCCGGTCTTTACATATATGTTCATTGTTCTACTTTCTTTTTTCCTCTGTTTAAGTCACATAAATCATCCCCAAAGTGAACAGGTTTAAGCATTATCTCCTAGAGCCATAACAAAATCTCCCCTATTTACTATTCTTTGTATGTGTGTGTATAATTAGCCAAAAATTGTTTTTTTTTTCTGGCTATAAATTCATTATACGCTTTGCCATAAACAGTTCACTGCTGCCATAAAATCCCAACCCCAAGGAGGTATAGCTCCTTCTTGTTTTTTGTGTTTTTTTTGTTTTGCTCCCTTCTGATTCGATTAAAGTGCAATTAGCTTCTGAGTAAACAAAAACCACCCTACCCTTTGGTATAAAGACTGCACAGTATTCCTGATGACATCACTAGCACTAAAATTCCAACCCTGATGCGGAGAAGTGCGTTGAACTGGTGCCAAAAATAACGCGGCAAAAGGCAACGCCCCAGTGAACTACTTAACACATATATAGAGAGTAAAGTCAGCACGTAAAAGGATGTGCGCGAGACAGGCGCCAAAACGCAATGCAAAGCAACGCAATTTATGTGCCAGGAATCTCTGTGCGATTTCTAATTTTTTTCTTTATTCTTTTCTTGCAGGATCCGGCTACAACTCGAATACCCCGCTTGGATGGCATATCGCGTATACCACCACCGGGTAGCTTTGGCAACTCGACCACCTCGCATATAAAACCACCGACAAATACCACAACCTTAAAGGCCACGCAAATCTTTCGTGTACCGGCAACAGCGGCAGCTCCAACTAAACCACGCCCAGCTAGCTCATATACGCCAAAAGCATCCCTGCAGGAGCTGGGCTCTAGCATTAGGCGTAGTGCCAGCGGTGAAAGGTTAAACAATGCAGTGAGTCAGCTTAAAAAGTATTTTTGGCAGAGCAAAGTGGTTAATACACCTTCTTCAAGTCCAATGAAAAGGAACGATATGACCAGTTCTCTGCCTCTAACACCAATGCCAAAAGCCAAACAAAGTAATGGTCTCAAACATAATGAACAATTGATCAGTAGTACTCCGATGCCATTGATGCGTTCCGAGACCTTTGTCTGTGACGAAGAAGAGGAAAAAATTGTCGAAGAGAAAGTGGAAATCGAGAAGCCATTAAACCGATGTCGTTTAGAAAATAGTCGACTCTCCAATATAGGATTTGGGCGTACGATGGATATCTGTTCACCGAATGAAACTAAGTCTATTAATTCTGAAACACCGCCGTCTGCCCTGAGGACAATGTATTCTAAAATTAATGCAGCGAATGCAAGTCCTGTATCGACTTTAAACCATTTGGAAACCAATGAGTTTTCTCTAAGCGATGTCCATGTAAATGACACACAAACAATAAGTTCAAATCTGGGTAGAACAATGCCCATAATTTCTGCCAGCGATGTTACTCAAACCATTAATGTCATACCAAATGCACTACCAGGCAGAACAAAGCCATTACGGCATGATGTAACTCATAATATTAATGTAACTGAAAATGAAGTTCAACCCAATAACTATGGGAATAATCTGACGCACTCTTTAAACACCAATTCAATATTGGGTAGAACCATGCCTGTAGTAACTCCTAAGGATATCACACAAGCATACAATACTAAGACAGAGAATTTAACCAAGATCATAGATTCTGGCAACTTGACCAAAAGCATAGATCAATTGCCCTTACTTGAGCACATGTCAATGCCATCTGGTTTGGATTTAGTTAGTAGTAAATCCAAAGAACAACCGGAAGAGGATTTGGATTCAACGTTAGATGTAACATTGACAGCTTTGGCTCCGGATAAAGCAAATATGAAATTGCCTTTGAATTCAACATTAAATACAGAACGTTTGCTAGACATCACTGGACTCCATTCACCTGCCAGGCATATACAACTACTTAATTTAACGCGGGAGTTTATGGAGGCGTCGCCACATAAAAATGGAGGTGCAGGAACATCTCCTCATCGTCGCTCAATGCCACAACATTCATTACTCTGCCATACTCCACAATCGGCATCGACTACACCTCATGGTCTACGCTGCCATAATCACACACCTGTTCCCGTGCATCTGTTGTCACCTCTGTTGAAGCAGGCACAAAGTGATTTGGTATTACCTACACGGACACCCGATGGTGAGATGATGATAGCTCTCGATAGCACTTTAATACCATCGAATGCCATTAATAGAACAGGACGAACACGTTACAGTTTTGGTCTTGATTTGCCGGATTCAACTCTGGATTGTTCCATCGAATTGGTTGATAATTCATTTTCCTCATCGCAACAACAATTGCTACATCAACAACAACAACAGTTATTTAAAAAACAACATTCATTTGATTTGGATGAGAGCTTGGGCATATTGACACCCGATCAAATGAAGGGATTTCTGGATTCAACCCAACATTTGGAACTTCAGTTGGCAGCCCAACAAAGTAGGCAAATGCGATTAGAGCAAACACCTTCGCCAGAGGAATTACCATTAGATCCGGTGGAAACTACAAAAATTGTTGAAAAAATTGAGAAAGTTGGCAGCGCCACAACACAATCAAATAGTTTTATAACCAGTGTGACTAGTGTAACTAGCTTGGATACAGGTTATCAAGGTGATGGTGAAATGTCACGGCCTGCGTCTCGTGGAGCCTGTGATCATTCGCCCAGCAATGGACCACAATTGGGACGAGTAAGTCGACAGCCAAGTTTCCCACCACCCATACCCATGAGACGTCAAGATCCCATGACCGATTCAGATTTCTTTACCGAATCCGATGCTGATGATGTCCTACATCGTGGTGATCGCCGTGCACAGGTTATTGATGGTCAACTCTATGGTCCAGCTATGCAGCCCAGCGCTTCGGTACCTCAACTTGAGGATTCTTGCATGGAATCATCAGGTATATTTACCGATGTTGAGAATCGTTGTGATGAGGAAATGCGTCGCCCAATGGAAATTGAGTTTGATATGTCTCCAGAATCGGATTCCAATCAAACGATGCGTAAGGCAGCAGCAACTTCGACGTCGGCGTCAGCCGGTCAAGGTCAACAGCGTCCGCCAAGCAGTTGCCTCTCCTCATCGTCGGCAGCGACTACGCTCTCAAATCGCACCTCATACTGCAGCGTTGACGGTGGCAGCACAAAAAGCTTTTGCGACGAAGCTTTTAGCGTCGAGCAGCAGCAGCGATCGTCAATGCTTTCAGTTCAGCATATAGCATCGCCGCGTCCGCACGCTTCGCTAACGTCACTCTGCACCGCTGTGGAGAATTCAGTTTCGTCGTCAACTACCAGTCCATCATCATCGTCGTCATCACTTGCCGCCTCACCCAAATCGTGTAAAGCTCAACTAAAAAATAACAATTCCAATCAAACAACTCCGCGTAGTGTTAAATCCTCCATTGCGGCAACACGTAAATCGCATACACCCAATAAATGGGATGCCGTAATGAATAAAATAGCCAGCAATAAGTCGTTAATTAAAACCAATTACAATGATGTGAAATCAAAAGTGTCCAGCACACGTGCTATGACCTCGTCACCAACAGCAACCGCAACCACAACCACCACCAATGGAAGCACCACAACTTCGTCGTCTTCTAGACGTTCCCCATCGATTACACCAAAACCTTCGCCAAAAACAACGCTAGTTGTCAAACGGAGCACAAGTAAAACAGGTACACCTTCGCCACCACCGCTCGTATCAGCACGGCAGCCACAGGATAAAGGCTCAGCTGGTGCGAGCGGTACGGTTGGTGCTAGGCGCACGTCTATGGTGAAATCCCCCACAACGCCAACATCACCGCCAAGCAAAAGATTGCAACAAACACCGCTTATCAAACGGTAAGTTTCCCTAACTATTTGATTTGTTTTTGGTTTTTGCATATCTTATCATCTTAACATACCAGAGTTATCTCTTTAAACTTTCTTATCGTGGTTAATTGATTTTTGTTGTACTAATTTTTATACCTCTTCTGATAGGTCTATTAAAATGTTTTATTGGCACATCGATTGTGAATGGAATAATGAGTTCAGGGTCATACAAGAGATAAAAGCCTCTCGAATACTCAATTAAGCATTTTAGATGGGAAATTCTTTAATTTAATCATTAATTTATTTGTTATCTTTTCATTAACGTAAGAGTGATTGAATATTTTGTTTTCATAATTATATTTAACAGTTTTAGTTTATGTTTTTGTTTTTATTTAAATTGACTCGGGTCAGTGTTGAAAAATTTAATTCTATATAAAAGAATTTTATATAACTATTAAAGAGGCAATAAAATTGCTATGACTTGGACTTATAAATATTTTAATTACCTAGGGTATTAATATTTCCGCACATTTAAATGTGAACTTGATCCTCTGACACTTTGCTTCACTTGCTAATTGCAATTAAAAATGATCTCATCTAACTTTCAGTAGGTTATAATTAGACTTTTTTGTCTCTATTGATGCAATTCTTATCATTTGTTTGTTTGTTTATTGTTTATTTATTTTTTCTTGGATCTTGTTCCTATGATTAATACTCAAATCATATCACATTAATTGTGAATGTAGAAAAACCACAAATAGCAAAAGCATTATTTAAATAATATTTTGAACTTCATTTACGTCGCAAATAAAATGAAACAGAAACTCACTTGACTTGATCATGGGCGTTTTTCACACACTCACGCGCAAAAAAGCAACAGATATTCATTTGTTATTCACAGTTATCAAACGCTTAGAAAATAAGGTATATTCATTTTAGAGCAAACTTAGTTACTTGACTTACATACATAAACATTTTTAATTAATTAAAGTCTAAAGTTTAGTTAACAATTCAATCAAAGCTAGTTTTAATCATTCTGAATGCAAACTAAAATTTCTTACGGTATTAAATGTTCGTTTCATTTCAAAGTAAACACAATTCTCTGGTTATTTCTTTGCGGTTTATGATTGCTGCCTCTCAACCACATGCTAGAGATCTGTCTATATAATTTATGGCCCGTTAAAACTATGTACATTGACATTTGATAAAGCTTGCCTCCCGAAACGTGAGCTCAACTCAGATTAAAATCTCTCTTCTCTTATCTAATGAATTTTCATATATATATATATATATTTTTTTTTTTTTTTAACTGTAATGTATGAACTCATGGTAGAGGAGACTTAACTGCTAATTTGTGGTTGCAATTGTTAATATTTATTGTTGTTGTTTTGTTTTGCCATACGATGTGGAAAATTTTTAATGGAAAATGTTTTGCATGTTAAACGAGCTAAAAGCGATATACAAGTACATAACACATACATACATACATACATATATAAAACGACCCTCAGTATAAAACAAATGAATGAGCAAAATTTTTGATGGCGTTTTGTCAAAGTTCATCATATTTTTGTTTCTAGAATTCGGTTGAACGATTTTAGTTCAGTTCACATGAGAAAATAACAACAATCCTTTGTTAGCTTTGTCTACATATTATCAGAAGAATTACGACGAAATTAAGCATTTTAGACTTACCACTATGTGTTTTACCCCCTCCCTGCTATCATACGCATGATGTTTAATAAACACGACACGGGTCCAATAAATTAAGTTGCCTCCAATGTGCGTCTTTTTTTCCCTCTTCTCCCCCCTATATTTATCTTTTCTACTTGTTTTTGGCATTTAGTTTGCACACTTTTTGTTTACCCTTCAATAAGGTTACGTGAGGATGATTGCGTCTAGGGGCATGCTATGTGTAGGTGGGGGTGCGGGTGCGGATGGGGATGGGGGTGTGGGCATGGGTTGTTGGTTGGTTAACACTCATTATTTAAGGCAATTTGGTAGGCCAATGTGGCCAATTAGTTGAATGTTTTCTACGCCAAAGCACACATGACGTCACAATATTGCTTGCGTTTAAATCATGTGTACACAAAAAAACTTTTTCAACCTGAGGCAAGAACATAATTTGTTTTTGCAAAAGTAAGAAAAAATATTGTTTTCAGAGCAAATTTTAAAATATCATTGTAAAATATATTTCTCTATTAATCATTTGAATCAGCTAAGGCTAGGTAGATCCCTAGTAAAACAGTCATATTCATGACACTCCTTAATAATTCCTTTATAATAGAAATCGTTTACCTGGCACAACTGTAGAGATGTTGTCAGGTAAACAAAGAGAGGAGGGTAAGGAAGCTAACCTAGAAATACCTCACTATTTTCTGCGTCACTCTTTAAGTATTCCATCTCTTTATAATCATTTCATTGCCTTGATACCCTGTTCAAACAAATCAATAATAAAAATTTGTAGCTATAAATTGAGAGCTTATCGTTAGATATTTTTGCTATCCAAATCGTTAACCAAACTAAAACTTTCATATGTGTATGTATTTATGTTTGTATGTACATAGCTTCTATGACTTCTGAAATTAAAATTTATTGTAGCTTAAAACTTTAAAATGAAAAATCCCATAGACAATCAACAATATTCGATACGGAAACATAAAAATGCTTACAACAACAAACCAACAGCCAACAACAAATACCAAAAAAAGTCCGAAAAAGCAATAATTGCTGTTGGCTTAGCCGTTTGTTAACACATGTTATCACCGATACGGTAAATGGGCAGGGTGAGGTAAAGTTGAGGTGGTAGAGGATGAAACACAGTGTGTGTAAGTTGTAGATAAACAAAAAACTAAAAAAAAAAACCAAAACTAAAACTAAACAGACATAAATTTTATACAAGGTCAAAAAATAACAGCAATTAAGACAAACTCACAAAGAAGTACAACTAAATGAATGAAAGGGAGAACTTCAAATGTTACGCTACAAATGCAAATATTGTTTTATATACAGAAATAGATGGAAGAAAAAGGAAGATCGTTTTGAGAGAAGAGGAATACGATATACGTTTATTTGCCAAGACTTTTTGCTTTTAATTTGTGTTTTCATTTAACATGAGACTGTGAAATTGCTTAGATTGCATTATTGTTTTACAGGAGAGTTTTGTAGACACTTTAAGTACATTAATATAAAATTTATGATACATTATTTTACCCTGTAAAACTTACAACCAAATCTTTAACAATTCTGTAATTTTTAATTGGACAATAATTCGTGTGTTTCCCCATTTTTTAATGAATATTTAAATAAAGGCTATCGATCGGATGTTCAAATTTAATTAAAGGACATGCCATATCCTATGTTTAGTTTTACTCTTTCGTGACAAGAGGTATTTTTAAGTCTTTACTTTCACTAAATAAAGTTCAATAAAGTTTTTATATCGTAAAAATAATTAATTGTAATGTAATTAATGTCAAGTTAAAGAGAAATCGAAGGCTTTTGCAATTTGAAGAAATCATTGAAAGAAAATTGTAAAGAAAAATTAATATAAAAAGCCCTTATATATATATATTCATTTTACTCATTTTAAACCCTGTCATGGTAAAAATGATTTATCGTTTTAATATTCAAAAGTGTCCTGTTTTTTTTCATTTCACATAAAACATGACAAAGGTTAGAGAACTTTGCATAAATTTTTTCCTTTAAATAATACACATAATCTTGATGCCAAAATCTTTGTATTGAAATTTATTGAAAAAACATTTGAAACATGCCCATAAATTTACCTATATAAGTATAATAAAGACAAAGGGGGGATTTTTTTTTTTGGAGGGAAATGAAAGAGTATACGCATTGATTACCGCATAAATATTCACACAACGCCTAATTGGCTATGCCAGGGCAAGTTCAGGGTCGAGATATAACATTATAGCCGGCATTTTGGCACCGACAACCAACCGAAAATGAAAATATAATTTACATTTATACCAAATTACCAAGCAAACCAAAAAACCAAAACCGATACCAAAATAACAAACAAAACCTGATGGTTGAGTTTTGTATACACTTTTCATTCAAAAGTGTATACAAATGATGACTCCTCCTTGCTGGTAATATAATTAAAATTATTTGGAAGAAAAGTAATATTTATATACAAATAATATAATTTATTTATTATAGTCAACAGATATTCATTTACAAGAAATAGTCTCTTATTTAGTCTAGTCAAGAGGTAGTTAAAACAATTAATAATTGGTAATGAGACAGCTTTAAATATGTGATTACTGATATTCATTGATTAGGAATATAAATATAGATAAGCTTTGTAGATCTATGCTGCATTTTTAATTTAGCAAATTAGTAATAAAAGTAAACATACCCAAATTTTGTAAGTGCATTGGAAAACAAGTTTCAACTCTTTTGTTGATTTTACTTTTGCCGAGTACAAATTACAAAAGCAAATAAAAAGCTTAACAAATTTTGGGAATTTTTCAACCATGTTGTATGCCAAAGGGATTATTTACTCTGGTTGAGGCGGAGGTGTAGGGGCGTGGCAATGTAGATAAGTTTTACATTGAATTTTTCCTGTAAATTTGTAGTTTACTGTAGTTTACCATGTTAAGTTTTTGGCCAAATTGTTGACTGTGTGGGGAGAAAAGTTTTTCCAGCAAGAGAAAACTTAGAAAATGCTTTGCAGTTAATTTTAGGTTTTTCAATCAACAGGAAAACTAATATATGCAATAAGTTTCTATAGTAAAAATAGATATAAATGTGCTCTAGTTTTTTTTGTCTTGATTTCTGATAGATATAAATCAATTTATGTTATTTACATTTTTCTAATTTTATTTGGCAATTTCCGCTCTTCTTAATTAATTCAGGTCAAACATTAAAGCTTTTTCATCTCTAAGAAAAATCATCATAAAAATGTGTAAAAACGTATTTCGATAAACAATGTAATAATGTGGTAAACTATAAAATATCTTAAAGAAATTCATTTGCCTGAAATTGACCATAACAATTTTTACGACTTTGACCTTTGTCTATATTGTTGTTGCCGCCTAATGATGATGGCTGGTTTGTTGTCTGACTCTGACTATGACTCTGATAAACTATAAATGTCATGGTGTTATTAATAAAAGTTGCCCATCATAGTCAATTGAAATCATTCAGATGTGAATGCTAATAGAGCCATATCATTTAGCCAGTCTCCACTCTCTTGCTTTGGCAACTTTGTCTGCACAGTTGGAAGAAAAAAAGGAAATATAAAGTCCATTACAGGGACGGATTAAGACATGGCAGGGGAATGCTTTCGGGTTCTTTTTAGTTGCATTTATACTATACCTCAGGAAAGTAACCCAACACTAAGGGATTGTAGGTGTAGATATGTATCTAAAGCAACTTTTGAAATTGTGCTAATTTTGTATTGACTTAAAGTCTGAAAAGAAATAATATGGTTAAAGAATATGTTTTTTTTATTTGTTTTCTATCTATTTCTGTAAGAAAACTTTTCAATCCTTCGTACTGAGGTATCCAAAAGTTCCTCTTAGTTCGACTAACTACTATGCATATGATCAGGCTTATCTAATCTCCTTTTGATCCTGGAGTTTCTATAAGTTTTAAGGTATTATTTATTAGAAAATATAAACATGGTCCTATCTTCTTGTCTTATTTAATCATTTTTTATGTATTATTAATAATTATTTATTCACTCATTACGTTGAGAGCCCTGTGAAAGTGTAGTGCCCATCTTCTGGTTGCATTCAAACCGACCCCGTCAACAGATCATGGTGGCAAATACTTGTCACTTGTCTTGTTTTGACAAGTGTCATGGGAGCTGTCAACACGTTTAATGCAGATAAAAAATATATACCGAATGGGGTTATATACTGTCGAGAATAACAGAATACTATCCAAAATGAAAGAGCAGCCATAAACTAAGTACTTACAGTATGAGCATGCAATTTACGCCCACTAAAAAATATGTTGTAATTAAAAATACAACCAGTTTTCTCTATCTTTTTTATTTTTAGTTTAATTAAATTTCATATTATGCAATATTATTATTATTATTTTTTTTTTTGGTCCAAAATTAAATACCGTAACAAGCTAGCGCAGTGTACAATTTTCATTCTCTCCCTGAAGCTAGAGCTGTGAAAATGTAAAAATAATGACAGAAATAAAAAGGCAAACGTGTTTGACCAAAAAGGCAACTCGTGGAGCTCCTTCATCATCATTTGGCATCGTCGTTCTTCTTTTTTTTTTTTTTTTGTGCACCGTTTGTTTACATATTTAATAAACAATTTTTTGTATTTCGCAGCTGGGTGAATTTATAAATGTTTAATCACATTTTTTTTTTTTTCGCTTGTTTCATTTTTTGTTAAATGTTTATAAATATTAAATTAGCTTTTGGCTATGCCATGGGGCCAGGTAGATTAAGATACACAAAATTAAGTGAGAAAAGCTGGATTGAGTTCAGACAGAGCTTTTAAGACTGTGGTCAGTCAAGTTTTGTTTTAGTTAATTATGTTTATAACAATGTTTTATAAACAAAGTCGTCACAGTTGTATATTAAGGTTGAGTTAAGACATATTTCGGAAATGTATGTCTAATAAACAGCTGAAAAAATCATTTTACTTCAATATAATTTACCGAAGTTTGTGACTGGCCCTTAATGGTATACCAAAATATTTACCAAATGCTAACAAAAATGAAGCAAGCAAGTCGTCCCTGCCGACTTTGAGTATACCCTGTACCAAGTAGAGTAACTGTATTAAATCAAACTCCTTAAAATTTGCCATCAGTTCAAACTAAAATTCTCCTCACAAGCGGCAGCAATGAACTCATGCTATCTCGCTCACACTTACTACGCAATGTCGCACATGGCATTTCAGTGCAAATTTTACATAGGTATATCTTTGATATTTCTTGTCCGATTTTAACAAAATTTGGTCAGCTGATACCTTTTGGCCATATTATTGGGTGTGCCAAATAAGAATACGCTACCTTTAATTTTACTCTAGTTATTCGTTTTTCCTAAATTGCGGGGGCGGAAGTGGGCGTGGCAAAAATTTGAAACAAACTTGATCTGCGTAGACACTACACGAATGCTGACACCAAATTTGGTTGCTCTAGCTCTTGTAGTCTCTGAGATCCACGTGTTCATACGGACGGACGGACAGACGGACGGACGGACGGACAGACGGACAGACGGACATGTCTTAATCGACTCGGCTGTTGATGCTGATCAAGAATATATATACTTTATGGGGTCGGAAATGCTTCCTTCTGCCTGTTACATACATTTTAGCGACTTTAATATACCCTTTTACTCTATGGGTACAGGGTATAAAAAGTATTTAATGCTTATTTTTTTTAATATTTTTTAAAAAACTTTTAAGCCAGTTTTATAATGGATATTTTTCTTATAAGTTCATAGTTAGTCTTTACCTTAACTACAACTGCATAATTAAACACAAAGGTTAAACAACTTAGAAGACTTAAAGTGATTGAAATTCTCATTAAATTGTATTTTCTAAATTTCGTTTCTTTAATTAATTTCTATTCTTTTATTATTTACTGTGCTTTGAGCATTTTTCTTCAAATTTAATCAAATATGGTACGATTTGTTATGTCTAAAAGCTTAATAGAAAATATTAAGTGGAAAAAGGAATATTTTAGTAGCTACATATTTAAACGGTAGCCAAATTTGTATAATCATAGCTTTAAAAGTTAATCATTAGGTAAAGTAGTGTAATAATATAGGTTTTTAAAGGGGATATTCCAAGCTAATTTGGAGGTGCGTTTTGAGGTATAATAAAAAAGAACTATAAAGAGTTTTATCATTGCTTTTTTTAGCAGCTTTTTGATACACATTTACAGATAGGGCAGAACAATAAGAACAGGAGAAGGTGAAAGTTAATAAAAATTGGTAGAAGACTTCCTGTTAACTTGATTTTTAGACTCAAAATGATGCGAAAACTAAAATGAAATTGATAAAATGAATTTAAAAAATCATAAATCTGCATAAATCTAAGATTAAACATGAGAAGTTTTTTTCCAGACATTTCTTGACCAGAAGACGGTATTTCATATTTTTTTTAGCAAGTCATTACGCAATGGCTTAAAAAGCACATAATTTATCAAGGACCAAAGTAAATTGTATCCCCAACTTAAAGCACTTTAGTTAATTTAAACATCAAAGCATTTTAATACCAAGTTTTTTATTAATATTTTATTGTTCATTAGAAGTTTCTAAACTGTTTAGAATTCAACTAAATCAAAATCATTAAAGTGTCAAGAACATTTCAAATTTATAAATTAGTATGAACTTAAACTCTTATTGAAAATTTTATTCATTATACAATTTCATTTTCAACTCTCTCTCTCTCTCTTTCAATAACACGAACACAAACTAAACTGTTAAGTGCAATAAATCACCTGCTTGCCAGGTGAATTAATAAAGTTTAATTCTCATAACAATTTTGGCACTTTTAGAACTTTGTTCCGCTTATCATTTTTCGCTTTAGCTCTCACAGCACTAGCTAATAAACAATTTTCTTTGCTTGCCACTAAAGTTTTTAGCCACAAAGTTAGCATTTTCTCTCTTTTTGTTTTTGTTTTTGGTTAGTTTCATAAATACAAACTTCATTATAATTACAAATTTCGTGTTGCTTGCTACACTTAATTCAAAAGTCGCTACTTGTAATTACTGAGTAAAAAAAATATATGTAAAAAACAAGTCCAAATTGGCATAAATTTTTGATGCAAATGCGTCAGCTCACAACCCTTTTACCACCTTGGGTTGGGTGAAAAAAATGCAAATAAAATTCTAAAGGCGTTGCCATTGCCGCTTTGTGTGGCAGTCTCAATGAAATGCTAATTGACGTCAAAATGAATGAAATAAAACTTTGAACAATAACTGCATTTGCATTTAACAATTTCATTAAGCTCTTTTTTTTGTGACCAATTGATTTGGTTACGGTCAAACGAATTGCATTGATCGTAGAAATACAGAAAAATAGTTTGGTTAAATTTGATTTAAAAAGGAGTGCTCTGAACTAGCAGAAGTATGAGGTATGTAAAACTAGTTTTAAGCTAATTTTGATTGAAAGCCGGATTGACCCATAGCTTTCCATCAAGCGTTAAAGCTAAAATTCTATGAAAACGTGGCCCATTGTAAAAATTGACTCAATGAAACTAGTTATAAGTTAGTCATTTCACAGACTTGAAGATTTATGGTATTTCATTAGAATTCTGTTGGCTATTGTTAATGTATAACTTTTGCTTCACCTTTTTTTCACCTTTTTTTTTTAAGGTCAGTGCGAAAAATAAAAACAGAATAAATTTATTTGACAATCCAAAAAAATATATTGCGGAGCCAATATTGAACTTAGATTAATGGGTTACTTTTATTTAGTACAGTAAAAAAAAAACCAAATAGCTAATCGGTTAGAAATTTCAAAAGTTTTTTCATCATATCTACAGCTTCTGGGCAAATTCAAATGATGTGTAAGTTTTTGTTTTGTGTTTTAGGAAAAGCAAATAATCAATCAGTAATATATTATATTGTATATATAGAGGATTTTGACAGTATCCAGCAATAAGGATTGCTTTATTTATAAGTAGATAATCTTAAAAGATTTCTCTAGTAATGAATAAAAATATATTGAAATAGAAGAAGGGAATGAAAAGTATTTAATTTTGATAAAGGCGTAATCAAAATATTTTTTTATCTAAAAATTTATTTTAAATAACGTAACATACTTCGTTCAGTTTTGACTTCATTTATTATATTTGAACCAGACAATATAGGAGAAGCAACATCACGCCTATTTCTAGTATTCGTTATACGTTATGGGTATCAATCAGGCCCTGAAATAATGAGCGATTTTAACTACTGAATTGAAAAAGTTCTGAAAAAACTTTAAGGGAACCAGATGATCACTTTAAAGCTTAAACAATATAGGGTTTCGATCCGCATAAAACAATGAGCTAAAAACAAAGTTATGTCAGATATTTCTTCTAATAATATTTCCAAAATTTACAAGACGAGACTATTATCCTCTACCGATAGATCGTCGTCGCTCTACACATAAATATATACAAAGTTCTCTACTTTGTATGGAATCAATATACAACCAAATAGTCTACCGTAAATTGTATATTAAACTTGCATTTATAATTGTAATGAAATTTTAATGATTTACATATTAGTAAACTAATTATGTCACTGCAATATGGACATAATTAATAAATACAATCTAATATTTAAACCCTTTTAGATTTATTTTAATTCAATAACTGTCATTCCCTCTCGTATACGCAAATTAAGGGCACAAATAAGTGCTTAACCTGTACATTAATATGTAATTAGCTATCAAATGACCCAAATTTTTCATGGAGTCTGTGGGCATCTCTTTCTATTTTCTGTCGATGATTTTAGTTTTCATTTTTTTTTTTTTTTTTGGTTTACACAAATATAAGATACTCTATGTAAAGAGTCCCACGTGCCCAATGCCATTTGATGGCATTTTAAGTGTTAACGAATGAACAGCTGAGTAATGCTGCGGTGTGCGTTATTCGGTAGCCTCATCAACATCATCATCACCATCATCAACATCATTCACATTATTTTCATTTCGACAAAAAACAAGACAAAAATCAGAGAGAGAAAAAAAAAAGAGCCGCACGGTGACATTTGCACCACAGGGCAAGTCACACAGAGGAAAAAAAAAAGGAAAAAATACATAAATTTATGTGTGTGTGTGACAAACAAATTGCCTACCGTATGGGGAAATTATTGCGTGTGTGCAACCAAATATAGTGTACACATACATCCATACATATGTGTGTATAAGCGTGTGGTGTGCGGTGTCTGGTGTGTGTGTGGGGGACAAACTGAGAGGAGCAATTGCACGCACAGGAATTGATGACAAATCATGAATTTGTCAGAGGCCACATCAATGTACTAAGTAGAGGGAACACCTGCATTGGCGGGCGCTTAGAAATGAGAACGTGACTTGAAAAATCGAAATTGAAAGGGATAGCAATAGTTAGTTAGGTAATGCAATCAAATTGTATAACATTGAATTTCAATTACAATTAAGAATTGATGATATTCTTTACGTAATCCTATTGGTTACGTAATGCTGTCTATGGAATGATTAAAGACTTGAAGTATATAAAATATTAAAAATTTATTTAGTTTTCTTTTCTATATTCATGAAACCATTTAACAGGAGAATAAAGAAGATCTAAGGATACTAATTATAGTAAGAGAAGGTTTTTTTGTTTTTTCCCTGGGGTAATAACACTGGAAGGAATATATTCCTAGCCGAATTTATATACTTATATTTATAACAATCGAATTCTTATAAATATTAATAAATGACAAACTTAAATATTCATATTAGAAATGAGTAGAAGGATTAACGTGTCTATCGAAAAATTTGTTAAATGTCATTCTAATGTGCTTAGTAACCAATAAACCAACAATTTGTATATCCGCGCTGTCATTGAACCAATACCCAATTAATATAAAAGTTTCGTTTAAAGTTTTAAATATATGTATTATACTTCTAAACGTTATTTTATTACCTGAAATATGAAAAGTCAACAATAAATGGACATTCTTTAAGTGGTCAGAAATAAATTTCGATTACGTGAAAAAAACTCTTAAAAGATCAATAAATGTTTATTAAATCAAGGACTACAATTTAGATACTATAAATGAACATTTAGGTATATTTCAAGCCCAAATATTCAACTTCCGCTGCCATCTCTAATGGCTTAAAAGGAGGTATTAGCCTCACCGACAGATTACGTCACTTTGTTCTCCATGTGTCTCAAATGTGTCACGTGAGCATTTATGCAATCAACGCTTTTGAAGCACTGTAGCCTCAACCTCGGCATCCATCTGTCAATTGTGTCTTGCAGCCTAATTCATTCTCCCTGACTCCTACCAATTCCCTACTTCCTTTCTCTTACGTTTCCTTTTTGCCATTTATTGATTTTGTATTTAAGCAATTTTTTTTTGTTTTTTTGGTTTTGGCAACATTTTGCTCTTTCAATCGTTTGCCTGCGTTTGGTTTTCCCCTTCAATGTTTCGTAATGTGTCAACACAGAATATTTCCCCCAAGCAGCATTTTCCTTGTACCGTGCCGTGTTGCAATCGGTTGTGTGGCAGACGCACAGACGTATAGATGGACGGGAGGACAGAGAGACGGAGAAACTGACAGACTTTTTGTTTTAATTTGTCGCCTTCCGTTGTTTTGAAAATGTTTTACAAGTGACTGAAATTTTCATGTTGATTTTCTTAAACATCTCTCTCTCACTCTCTGTCTTTATTTCTTTTGCTTTCTGTATCTTTCTCTTTCTTGTTTTGTATTTCTCTTTTGATTTTTGATTAATGTTTGTTTGTGCAACAGTACAAAGGCGATTTAAGCTTTTCTAATAAATTGGATATTAACTAATGAGCTTAAGTGATTTGGTTTCTATTTGTATGCGACTATTGTGAAAGCTCTGGCCAAAAGGAAAATTGTTAAGACGTTATGCTCGCTATGTGTGTGGTTCTTAGCGAAAGGGAAAATGAAATTGGATATAATTTGATCATGTGTGTGTGTGTGCGTGTGTGCTTGGTTGTGGGAATTATCTATTGTGAAAGTCATTGATAGATCACCGATCATATTTGAAGTGCGGAAGACCCAATCTTTCGAAATGTTATGGTTAATCAGTAAGAAAATTATAAAATATTTTTATATAATTAAGAAATTTCTATAGTAATAAAAAATATAAACTTTTAAGGATCTATTTTTATATTATAAAAAGTTTTTTTACTATCAGTTAATATTAAAATCAAGGTAAAGTAATTATCAACTTTATAGTTATAATTATTTTGTCATTATTTCTTTTGATAGCTAAAAAGTAATTACATTTGTTTTAATTAACTAATTAAAAAGCTTATCTTTACTGTTTATCTTTACTATTTCAAAATTTGGGTTATCAGTCATGGCAAAATATTTTAGATTATATTTTTAGTCGAAATTTTTAAGGTAAATATATTATATAACTTTGTTGAAGGGCAACAAGAATTACTGATAATGGTATTACTCTATAAACTCTATAGAAGTATGTGCAGACTTACAAAATATAAAAATCTTATTTATAGTTTAATTATTATTACATCAACATACATTTGTATAAATTTTTATTTTTAGAGTCAAAGTTTTTAGAAATGTGTACATTTTAATTTCTAATTATGTGAGATGGGCAAAGGAATATATTTTCCAATAAAAAAATAAAGAAAAGCCCTTTTAAGCACCTTCCATGACATATCCTATGAAAAGTGGACCACAAAGTTACTGAAAAAATGTTAGTCTTAAAAATATTTTATAAGAAAATCATATACAAAGTTTCTTATTACGACACAAAAGATAAAAAATACGCCAAATTACTGGGGTAATTTTATGTTCTTTATCTAGATATAATCGTATAATGGCATTATCATTATCAAAATATTTAATTTTAAAATCAGTTTTGTAATTGCTATATCAACATGAAGCTAATATTGCATTGCCTACCCCAATTCATTTGCACTTAGCCGCCCACGCTATCTCTGCTCATAGACTTCAAAGGCAGAAAGCAAAGAAGTTTTCTTAGATTTTGTGGTAGCCACTTAGACGCCCATTATGAGATACGTTCGTGTGTCAAGAAATGTTACGTCTTATTAAAATATACTTACAAACTCTTGTCCTACACACAGGGCACAGTTTCAACTCATGAATCACATGGCGTATTTATAAAACGACATCGGCGAGGCATCCATATCAACAAATCCCCCAAAAACTACAAAATGTATTGTAGAAAATAAAAACAGAAACTCACGGAACTCTATTTTTGCCTGATGTCTTTTGCTCGATGATCATCGGACCCGGCTAAATCAGCTACTTCGTGGACGAAGCAGCAGGCAAGCAAACAGGAAAATTAGTTCAAATTCTATATTTAAAAGTAGGACTGCCGGCAAAATGTTGCTGCAGTTTTCCAAACGAAGCGCAACGCAGTGGAAAACACTTGTTTCGGTTTTGCTTAGTCTGTCTCTTTTTTTCTCCCTACTATTCCGTAAAAAAGAATCCATAAAAACCGCTAAGATATTTCATGTTGCTGGCATCAACATTGATGCAACATTATGGCAACATTTTCGTCAGGTAAAAATTATCTCTCTATGTTAAAGTATTTTACAAGTTTGATCTTAAGATACTCTATCATTGGGTAAATTCATTTTTGGTTGGTTTGGGTAACAAAAAGTTGATAGATTTTAAAAGGTTTGTTGTCAAAAAGCAGGGAGAGGGAAATTTTCTCTAATAGAATGGAAAATTTATGGAAAACTTTCTCAAGTTTTTTGCTTTCCTTTTAAAACTAAATTTCTACTTTTTTAAACCCATTTTTATAGAATAATATAGTTGTGTAATAAATAATAATAAAAATCACATCCTATAAAAATACTTTAAGAAATAAACCTTATAACTGTTTGGTGTTACGCATTTCAAAAGTACAAAAATTGCCTAAAGAAATTGTCATAAGTTTATAGTCATTTACAAGCAAGTATCTTACTGTATGTAGAGTAAGTATGTATCAATAATACTTCATTTAAATTATAAAAAAGATAATTTAGATTTAAAAACATAAAAAGTACTTCCCCTGTTATTTTTTATAAATTAATGAGATCTGAGATTCTATAAAAAGACAGAGTTAAAAAGTTTTTTGTGGCTTTGGTTCGCTTGATTGATAATTTTTGTCCTTGTATCTTATAGACCACATAACCCTAACCCAAAGACAATAAATATAGGATGGTTCTTCTATCGGCTTAAAGTTAACGTGCCCGATTTCCTGTTGCAGGTAGTAAATTCTATTTGTACAATAAGAGAATGAATGTTCCTAGAACTACGTAGAATGGTTCGGAATACGTTAATTCAATTTTGGAAAATACCTAAAAAATTCACTTTTAGTACAGTCAGCAAGTCAAAAAAGTTACTTTTTTTGACATGTCCTTTCTATTAGTATTATTTTAAAATATTAACAAATAAAATCTTTTCTTAAATTTCTTATATAGTTAAATCATATAACCCTTAACTTACATTGATACTTTTACTTCTGCTAACAAAGCAACTCCCATAAAGATAAACATGGTCGAAAGGGCATTGTAAAGTCCAACTAACATGATACTATGTTTTTTTTTTAAACCAATCTTTTATCTTATGGTAAAAACTTGTCGAAATGTTTACGCTCAGCTACGTCCAAAGTACACGGTTTGAAAAAGATTAACGGTCACTCAAGCGAAACGGCGCCGGTTGCTAAGGCCTAGAATCAATTAAGTTTCGGTTTTTTTTTGTCTGTTTGTTTTGTTGCTTTTGGTTTTATTGTTGTAGTTCTTCATTTTGTTGTTGCTGTGCCACATCTGCATGGAAATTAGTTGTTGTTTTCCTGCTTTTCATTTTTTGCAAACAAACGTCGACGACTTTCAAATTAATAAATTTATGCATTTGTTTAATGGACACTTTTCGCTAACATATTTCCGCTCTCTGAAGTTCCAGATGAGTGCGCTAATGTAGCCAAAAAAAAAAAAGAAAATAGAACACACACCCATCTACACACCCGCGATTTTAGATGATTGTTGTGGAGGCGACTCAAACTTAATGGTTGCCTCTTGTTTGCAAAAGCTCCAAAACTTTTGACTCCTCCCCCTCCTCATTAAAAATGTTAGAGCAAGGGAAAAATAAATATTTTTGAGTGGCTATTTATACAGTTAAATGCTTTTTTTTTTTCATGCTGACCGCAATTTCAATATGGAATATGGAATGGTATATGGAATATTCCATAGTGTATACTAAAAGTATTGTATTGTAAAATATTATTGTTGTAACATAAATTTGATTTTAATGGCTCATTGGCAATCATACAGAAATATGTAAGACCCAGGGGATAAAATATTGCCCCATGGTGGCAAATGTGATTTTATTGTTTACTTAAGCGTTCAAAAAAAAAAATTCTTGACAAATATGTGAACAATTTAAACAGTTTTTATTTTATTTTTGTTATACTTCTGAGAATATTACACAACTAAATATTTGCGGAAAAATTTACGAATCAAAATACAAAATTTGTATATTTGCATATTTCGTAATTAATAGAAAGTTTTCTAACACAAGAAAAGGAACTTATTTTTTAAAGATTTATTTTAAAAATGGAAAATAAGTTTCTAAAGGTCATTCAATCAAACGTATATAAAAACAATTTTCATTGGTTTTATTTAAACATTTTTTTACAATAAAGTTTTTTAATGGGAACAAATATGGAATCTTATACCTATGATTATGACCTGCTGCGTCTAGAAGTTAAACATTTCAAACTGTGTTAAAGCTTTTAATGGCTCATGATAAGAGAGCATTCCAATGAAACTAGAGACTACATTAGAACAGTTAAAGTAATAATTATTTGATCAATAAACACAAATACAAAATATAGAAAATTCTTTATAGTTTATGCCTATTGAAATACTCTTTTCTACTGTCTAATTTACTGTCTATATTAAAAAGCATTGCAAATTAGAAATGACGATATCTGTTTTAGTTTATTCTTTTTTCTATAAAAAAATATATCATTATTTTTCAAAAGAATTTAGATTTTGAAATTCATAAATAAATCAAAAATAAACAAAAGTATAACAAGCCTTTCGTAAATTTAAGTTTATGTAAATCCTAAAAGTTGTTACTATTCTTTTGTTAGTTACTTGAAAGATAAAAATCTGTAATTCCATTGCTCTACATTTAAGAGTAGCAGAAAAATCAAGGAAAAATTAGAACAATGCCGCTAATAAAAATATGCACGAAGTACAGTCTCTCTACTCAAAATGAAAAGAAACGCCAATTCAGCGATCCAAAGCAGCAAAGGCATTTTCAAATGACGCCATAGGCAAAACAAAAAAAAAGAACAACAACAACATGAGAATATTTACATTTCTTATCGCCTCAACTATTTCAATTTACACATAGACCCGCTCTCATCTTTTGTCGAGGCTTTCAGTAGTCGGCTCTTTGTGAAGTTGGCAATTTCTGTCTATATTATATATATTTATATATATCTATGACTGAACATCATGGCGTGTCTCATTAAGAAATGCAGTTAAAGTATTCGCAATGGTTTCCTAACCTCAATGTTGACAACTGTCATCGACATCGGGGCAAAAAGAGTATAAATTACAATTCCATATATGACTAAATGGCAAAAGAGTGTGGAAGTAGAAGCCAAGTTTGTCTATGAGAGCCAGGTTGCAGTCAATGTGCCAATTATGTTGAGAGAGTGTCGACACACTATTGCCAGAGGGAATCGAAAGCAATGCAAAAAAAAAAAGAGAAAGAATATGAAAATATATCGAAAACATACAGATATATATATATTGGTTAGGTAATCTTTGTGTGTTCAAATATTGGTGCAATATTTGTTGTTGGCTTTTACAACTTAAACAAGAAAAAGGCCATAAAAATGTAAGGCAAACGTCAAATAGTAAACATTTTAGTTATTTTGTAGATTTTACCTTCCTCTTCATTTCATTTTTTCTATTTCTATTTCTTCAAATGTCACCAAATCGTAAAATATTTCATATTAAGTGCAGTTTTCTAGTTTTTCAAGCTATTTTTCTAAGATTTTTGAATCCAAACTCTTTCCCTAGATATGTTATATTTTTCTTAAATTATATTTCTCAAGCTTTTTTCAAAGATTTATAAAGATCATTTGAGTACCTTAATATACAATTTTCCCTATTTTCTTAGTCGTACTATTTATATTTTCTCACTTTATTTAAAAACCATTTTATTTTTTATATTCAATTTTATTGTTAAAAATCATGCAAATCTAGTTAACTTTAAGAACCTATCCAAATTAGGAACGTGTTGAAATTGAGGCGAAACTGCCAGACGAAATTCTTTAGAAGAACCACAACAAAACCATAGAAAATCAATATTAGCTCTTTAAAAGTACTTACACGGATTGCCCCTCTTCTAGTTACTGACTGTTATGTTGAGTGTGCTGTGTGTGTTGTGTGCTTTCTGCCATTATGTTTGTGATGCTTCTTTTGTGGTTCATTTTGACGTAAAATTCTGCTAATGTTCATTAATAACTCATGCGTTAAACAAAAGTGTCGTGTGCTTTTGGTCTGGTTGGACGGATGGGTCGTCAGGTCTGTTCTGGTTGGTAACCTCTTTGTTTCTCTTTCCCCTCTCTTTCTCTCTCAATGAGAATGTGCCACTCCATCTAAACCGCAAGAGTTGTTCAAGTTGTTCGTCTGGTTATGTGTTGTCATCTAGACAGTGCGCTTTTGTGAAATAGACTATGGGCAAATTGATGAGGACATAGCAAAGGCAATCGGAGCAAAAGAGGAAACATTAAATTTCTGAAAAAAATTAGTCGAATTTTTAATCAACTTTCTCACACTTATTAGATAAATCCATAAAAATGTTATCTTTTCCCTTTATTTCCATTTTCTGTGGGTGTGCTAATTAGTAGATGCCAGTGAATTAATTAAAACTAAAGGTCACCTAGTTATTTCCAAAACAAAAGAATTGATTAATGTGAATTTTCACAAGCCACAGAAAAATTGTAGAGAAAGAAAGAGAGAGGTGGATAAAACCAAAAACAAATTGTATGCATAAATTCGCATAATAAACCACTCATTGTAGAAAAGGAAGTGAACAATTTAATTATTCTGCACTGCTTTGAGGTTAATGGGCCACAGTCATAGCAATTGGCTTGACTTATCCAACTCGAACAAAGTGAAAGTCAAAAAATCAAGAACCAAGAAGCAAAATGATAGATACAATTCAAATTTGAACATCAAAAGGCACTTCACAAAACAACAGACAAGCAATTGCAATTGACTAAAGCGAAATTTCAATTAAATGCCTTTGCAAAAAGAGGGAGTTGGTGGAGAGTCGCAAGAGAGAGAAAAAGATATCATCATCCAGCATCTCATCATCCATCAGATGTTTGGTTTGAGCAAACAAACTACAAGAATTGCAATCATAATCTCAATCAGTAGCGGATTTACCCTGGGGGACTACATATGTACATACATACAATGGACCCCCAAAGGGGATTCATGTTTGAAATACAAAATATAGAATCTGAATGAACGTAATTTAAAACGTTAATTTATTAAGTTTAAAGTTTAAAATGAATATGTTTCTCTCTGAATATATTTCTCTTAAGAGAAATCCGAAAAGTTTTGTAAATTTTTGAATAAATCCTAAGTTAACCAAAATTGTTCATATTTTACTAGCAAGTGGAATAAATTTAATATACCATTTGCTTATTTTTCTTAAAATTTCTTTTTAATTTTTAACGTTTTGAAACATTTTTGATTCAATATTATATAAAAACATTAGAACTAAACTTATCTAACAGAGATAAAACCCGTTTTATATACTACATCTTATACTTCTGATTCCAAATGCAAAATTTTAAAATATTTTTTAATCTAAAGTAAACAAAGCAATTATTAATTTGATGACCAAAATTCATTTCAAAATAATATCTAGCGTAAAATGGTTTAGTTTATAGCCCCCCACCCAGTCCGAATAATCTAAATCCGTCACTGACCAACTAAGCGTGAGGGTAGCAAAAACTCTCTGTATACGCATAGCGAAGATAGAGCTACGGGAGAAGGGCGAACAGTTTCAACTGCAATTAAGTTTAATGGAAGCTCATTAAGAAAACAAGAATTGTTACTAGCACAGCAACAGAAGTAGCATAAAATGAGGGGACAATCTAAGGGTATGGGAGTAAAGCGGAGGTTGCCAAATGGTAAAAATTTTTCACACAATTGCATAATATGCAAAAGTCGTCTCATTCTGACTACTGAAATTATTGAGGAAGCTAGTTGCAATACCCAAAAGCGGAACTCGCATAATTGCCATACAAAACTCAGGGTTTTTACATTCTTTTGCAAAGAGCAAAGGGTCAATTGGTTAACCAAAAACGAGAGAGAGAAAAAAAAAACAAGCAAAAGCAAACTACTGGCCAAATGCCATAAAACCATAAAATCCATTGTGTTTATGGCTAGAGTACTTGTCGCAATATTCTCTTTTCAATTTTGTGTGCATTTTGTGTGAATGTGTCAGTGTCCTTGCATCAAACGGGACATGACAGCAATTAAAATGCTGCCTGTGGCATCAATAAACGAAAAAGAAAGAACAATTGTCGGATTTGCAATAGGTGACAAGGATAGAGTCAGGTTTAGACAAGTCAAGAGAAGGAGATAGTTAAAATGGCAGCTTTTGTTAGAAATGATGTAACACATAAAGACAAAAGTCATTTGACTTGATGTGTGATAAATCACGAGGGATTCTTAAGAAATTCAATGCATATTCAATGAAATGAAAAAATACAAAAAGATAAGTCAAATTTCAAAAAAAGTAAGGAAAACTTTGAAGAGAATCAAACTAAACTACAGTGGATTTAAAAAGATTATACTAAATTCGAACAGTGTTGGAAAACCCCTTTTTTTCTCTCATAAATGTTTATTTAAATACTTTTTTTAAGTTATAAAGAAATTAAATTATGTGTTTTGTAGTGAAGAAGATAATTTTCTTACAATTCCCTGATATTCAATTTAAATACTAAAAACTATAAAAATACTTAAGCCAAAACATTCTCAAGGTTAGAAAAATATTAAACAAAGATAATACAAAACTAAACAATTTACCTTGTATATTTAACTTTTATTTTATTAAAACCAAAAACTTTTAAACAACATATATGAATAAACAAATTAGGGAGTGGTTGTCAGTTTTAAAGTTAATTATGCGACTCGGTGCTTTCATTCATACATTTGTCCGTTTTAATTTCAAAAAGGGTGGCCAACCCATAACAAGGAAAAGGTATACCAGAATAACTGTAATATGTCAGCCGAAGGGCAAGAGGATAAAAGTGACGGATGCCACCGACACGCGTTGTTGACAAATGTGACTAGGGAGAGGTGAAATTTTCTCTTAAAGGGAAAAAGGGAGAATACGGACAGTGCTAGTGTTGCACCGTCTATTGCATTTTACATTAATTTTCTCGACATTTGCATTTCATTAATAATGCATTTTAATTACGAGTCGTGTACTTTGTCTGTGATGATATAATAAATATTTATAACAACGTCAGAGATTTAAGTTTAAAAATGGTAAGGTAGAATGCAGTCAGACATCACATTGTATTGAGTTACTTTAAAATTGAGCTCATTTATATAAATGGAAGCAGGAATTAAAATGTGATTAGTAATTCACCTTAAAGTAGTTGCTGAATGTATTGGCAAATCTCTTTTAATCTAAATTTTCACTTGAACAAGCATCTCGCCTCTAATGTAAAGATATTTTCTGTGGCTTAGCAACACAACATCTTTGTTTCATTCATAAAGAGGTAGTAACAGCCTTGCTAACAAGTAGTCTCTGTGCAGCACGGAAGTTGCAACATATTGCACAAGTTGCATGTACGTAGAATTTATACATCACTGGGCTATGCTCTCGAACACAAACAGTGACATTGCAACAAGGTCAGGTTCACTAATAAATTTCTAGGATAATATGTTGGTTGATCTTAAAGGTTGCCACATTGAAATACTTTTTAAATTCCTGCTTTTTAATTCCTTTCCGAAAAATTTCTGTACTTTTAATTTGATAGAATTAAAATTAACTCCCTATTGAGTTTTAATCAAGCAAATTTTTCGCATTCCCCTTTCAAATTTGCTTAATTAATTAGGTAAATTCTCTTCCTCTTTCTCCATCTCTCACTTTTCGATTCTCTCGCACAATTTCCGCACAATGTTTAACGCTTGAGTGCATTTTTTATTGCTGTTTTTCAGCTGGGGAGAGACTTTGTTCGTCGTTTCACATTTTGCATTTGCATAATTAAATCTATTTTTCGGTCAATAGCCTCTCTCTTTTCCTCATTCTATCTATATTTCTCTTGCTAACTGAAATTGGGCTTAAATAATGTTTAAAAACTATTTACTTACTTACTTTACTTGTTACTTTTGCTTGCCTACTTGTTTTGCTTAGTCCAACTGATGAACTTGTTTCAAATATTTATTGCGGAAATTTGTTGTAGTTGTTGCTGCTGCTGTTTTTGTTAAGAAAAACTTTTCATCGTAAATTGCATTTAAGGCAAGTCTTGATTCAGTTCCAGGCGGCACCTTAAAAGGTAAATGGGTGATAGATACACAGAAGAAGACAGAAAACTTAAACAAACCTTGACAGTGAAAATAATGTGTTGATATTGTGAGACAGACAGACTATAATCAGCTTGGGTTGGGTCTAGTTTATATCGAAAATTGTAGTAAAATTTGGCATGTTATCATTATGACAAAGTGTGAAACGTTTTCTTTAAGTTTAATGATGATAATAGATGTTTATTAGATGTGAAAGGTGTTAATTTTTTGTGTATAACTTGCATGGTAGTAGATAGATATATAAATCATTGATAGAAAAATGCGCATTAGGTAAAAAAAGGGAACAGAATTTTAAACGCACAAATTTTGGCTCAAAAAATATTGGATCTTAGTAGAAGTTATACCTTAACAAAGCCAGAAGGCGGATATTGAAAGATATAGTTGAATCAGTATACTAAATCGGATTCATAATTGTAATTTGTAACTGAGTCATATCAATGAAAAAGTTACTGCTACCATCCTTGAACAAATGATTTACCCTCCCTACTTATGAAAACCTTCGACAAAAGAAGACATGGATTAAATCTCACTTTCACTTCTCTTACCTTGTAAAGGTAAAAGCTCAATTTATTACACGTGATATAAATTATTGAGTGACCCTATTAGTATAACTGCCCCTTGACCCATTAAATTAAATACATATATTATATATTGAATTACTTTTTTATCCAGACGGATAAAAACCTATATTCAAAAATATATATAACGGATCTCAATCATTAAAAATTCAATTTAGAACTATTATAACTCATTATAGCCCCTGCCCCATATAATTGGATGGTTTGTTTTTTTTTTTTGTTTTCTAAAGTTTTCCCCATACACACACACATTTTTCTATCTTTAAAGCGACAATTCCATTCGCATTATTTAACGGGTGCTCGCGAGGCATTTATAACCTCAATAATTGCATTTAATTATGCTTTAAGAAATTAAATAAAATGTTGTGTTGTTGTGCTTGTAGGTTTTCCAACTTTTTTCCACTTCTTTTTTTTTTGTGTTGCCTTGAAAAATGAAAAATGTCTTTTGTACAATTTGTTGACAAGCAACTTTGCAACAAAAAATTGCAGTTGTGTTGCCACAACGGAAACGCAAGTTGGCAATGCTAATTCCTTTTTTTTTTTGCAGTTTTTGTTTTGTTTCCTGTTACAAAAAATTCCTTTTTTTTTGTGTATCGCTGCATTTGCAATTAGTGAATTGAACGGAAGTCGTTCATGAGAAAAGAAATGAAAAGGAAATTTCACCCACTTAACAATTAACGTAAAGCGCCCAGACAGTGCATAAATTTTCGGGATGGTGTGAGGTTTTCAATCGATTTTTCAATTTTCACCTCCAATTTATGTTTTTTTTGGTTTTTTTATTTGTGTTTTGCGGTTTTGTGATTTCCTCACATTTTATATTTATGATTGGCCAGCGAGGCTTGAAGTGTGGTTTATGCGCATTTTGAAGTACCAGAGCATACATGAATTAGAAATTAATTTTAAGGTTTCACACTGCAATGGGAATAGCCATTAAAATGGATTAATGTGAAAATTATTCTCTAATTTTTTTCTGCACCTAAATCATAAATTTTTATGGTGCATTTAATCTCTTTGTTAATGACACACCAAAAAGTATGCTACAAAATTTTAAAGAATTCTTTCTTCCTTTGTATCTCTTACAGTGGACGATCGTACAGCAAAGAAAGCCAAAAGAGCGCGCATAGCGATATAAGTCTACTGTGCAATGGCAGCGGAACTTCCAGTGTTGCTTCAGCGTCACAGACTGCCTCAGGAGCAGCTTCATCTGTGTCTGGCAGCGGTTCTCCTAAACTTTTGGCAAAAACTCCACTGCGTAAGTGATCTAGCATATAAACTATATCTAAATAAATAACACCTAAATGGTTGAAATTTAAAGTAGTTGTAGCGCCCAAGTCATAAGCAGTTCTATGTATATGATACGTCATTTAAGGGTTTAAAAAGCTTCCAATTTTCGGAAATGTCACACCTTTGGCTTATCAGACACATTTTTATTTACTATTAAATTCTTTATTAATTCTATATCTACAAGTTTTAAAGAAAGAAAAATGTTAGATAACTATAAAATTAATGAAAAGTTAATGTCTTTTTTACCGTGTTTGTGTGTGCTTACTGAATTTTTCCTCTTTTGCGTGTGGGCAAGATTAAAATTAACACTTGCTATTAGCTTTAAAAGCATTTTCAACTGTGCATAAAAGTATGCAATACGAAATATGAAGCTTTTTCATGTTGTCATTTTTGTGGCTGACTCATGTTGCTGCAACATTTATTAAAGAGGCAAATGAAACTTGTTTCTCTCGCAAAATCACACTCACACTCACAAAAAACTAAATGACTGAAATACAAAACGTTGATCAAAAATTCAGAACGCAGAAACTTGAACCGCGAACCGGCTTTTTGTTGCGGCAACCTCGGCCAGCTGGTTGTCCGGTGGCTTAAGAGTTTTCATTTAACAAGAGCAATTTCTCTCTCACTCTCTATCTCTCTTTCGGTAAGAGCAGAGATACAAATGTATCTGAATCGATAAAACAGCAAAACAGACAAATTCAATTCTTTTTTTTTTTTTTTGTTGTCTCACCGGGACTGAAATAAAATGAACTAACTCAACTCGACGCGTCTCGATTCAACTTTGGCTGCTTTTGTTTGTTATGTGTCTCTTTAGTCGGCGTCGAGTTTTCAATGTTGTCGTGCCGTTCCGTTGCGCTTGTTTATCGCCTACCCTTTTGTTGGATGTTGTTGTAGTTCTTCGTGTTTTTTATCGTGATCTTGATTAGAAAAAGAAAATATAATTTTCCACAAAAATTGGCCATGAAATTTTTTAATAAAGTTTTCTATGTGTTTGTGTATGTGTTTGTTGAGGCCAACAACAACAACAGCATGCAATGATAATTTGATAAAGATAATTTGATAAAAATTCAATCAATTGCAGGTTGAAAAGATCAAAAGTGAATCATTAAATAAATTAAAGGGAATTCATTTCAACTTGCTGCTGCTTTCAAACCACTTTAATTATTTCAACTTGTTAACTTTTCTGTTTTTAATTTTCATAAATATATATATATATATTTTTTTTTTGACATGCACAATCTGAACAAAATAAACAGGTTTTTATTTCAATAGAATGCCGGTTCCTTTATTTTTATCTAAAATACTTTCAACTGAAACAAAAGCATCGTCTGGCATTTCAAGACCACCGACCACGACCATTCAGAAACTGTAAAATGAAACCGCCATTCAACCACCTTTTGCCTGCTGCTGTTGCATTCAAAATTTCTCCCCCACTGTCGTCTCTTGACGTCACTTTAATTTTTAGCAAGAAATTTACAAATATTTTTTATAAAAAGAAGCCCTTCATTAAAAGCTTAAATATTTCATATATGTGCATTTTCATATTGAATAATATATCTATGAAGACTTGCTCGTTTGATAATAACACATGTGAAAAATCCAATTAGTATTTGCTGTATAGGTTGATTACAAGTTTCTTATTGGTATACCTATAAAAGAATTGGTCAAAAAGTCTCTTTAAAACTCGAAATTCTGGAACTATAAAACCTTTACTTTATTTAGTTTTATAAAGTTGTTTGAGAACTTAAGTCAGCATGGAAAGAGTTTTAAATAAGCTTGATGTGTTCTTCATTATAGAGACTGTTCTACTTACGAAATTATATAGCACAATAGTCTTATAATCTTTAAATTGAACATATTTCTTAATATTATAAAACAAAGTAACCAGAGAGACTAATGCTTATTGGGCCTTATTGAGTGTTTATGCCATTTGCGAGATCATAAACACTATCAATTAAAGACTACAATTTTAAGATCATCACATCATCACATTTTCTTATTATTTTTCACATTAAACAGAATACTTAGAATATGAAAGTTTTCCCAAACCTTTAAAAAATGATTTACAATATGTAAAAAAGGATTTTAAAAAATGTCATTTGATGGTTTATTTGTTTTATACACTATCTTTTCCAATTAATGCAATTTCTGTTTTATGGAAATTTATTTAATCAATAGTTTCACCTTTTCTTATTTCCTTCATTCATAGAAGAACAATTCCTTATATAGTAAAATACAAAGTTCTCAGAGTATCTTAAAATTTGCTTAACGTCTCTTTTGTCATTTATTGAAATTCATTTTAAAGCCTTTTTTGGTGTTGACACAAAATATGCCCCAAGTTGAAGGTTGTGTGTGATGAATAATAACAATACCAAGAAACAAAAACAACACACACAAAAAAAAAAAAAAACCATCAACCTCAAGCTCGAAAATCGCATTAAGGTAAAGCGCTCAATCAATCAATCAAAGAAAGCTCAGCCAAACCAAACCAAAAGAAACGAAAAAAAAAAACCGAAAAATAAGTCTGACCAAATAATAAGGGAAACCAAAATGTGTTCTTTGGCCATAAATTATGTTGGCGGCCCCCTGAGAGAGCGTAATCATTTTGTTACAGTTTACTTACAGCCATTCTCACGAAACTTTTTTGCAAAAACTCTAGTCAATACCGTTAGGTTTTTGTTTGCAACTTAAGCAGGAAAGATAGACAGAGGAGGGGAAATGGGCCAGTTAAAGGTAAACGGGTAGAAGGGTGCAAAAGTTCATTTACCTATAGTTAGAAACGTGCCTCTTGTTCAAAGTTTGGGATCAAAAATGTAACCCCAACATTCATTAAAATGAAGAGGGCTTAGCAAACGAGGCACGCAGAAAAAAAGAGCAAAAATATTTGAAGGGGATTTGAGATAAACATGAAATAAAAATGAAATAGATTTTGCTTTTTTGCTACTAGAAGTGTACTTCAAAATGTACATTTAACTAGTTTTTATGTCCAGTAAACTTAATTACATTTATGTAGATTCTAATTTAAACCTAAAATCATATGAATAGTTCCTACGAGTAAGCATCCAAATAGAGATCTTGGGTATTTTTGTTGAAGTCTACATTTATCATAGGAATCAAAACTATAATAGGAAATAATCCAAAATATTCTGAATTTTAGTATATTTATTTTGATAGAAACTGAAATTTTATAGTTTCGGATATTACTTCAAAATAGAAATCTTACCAAAAGTAAATCACAAATTTTAACAACATAATAACTATTTAAACTTAGATTTAAAAACTAAAAGCTAAACATGTTAAATGTTTAAAAACATTTTCCTTTAAATTTAAACTTTTTTAACTTTGTTAAATGAGGTTAATAATGAAACAAAGGGATTAGGGAATCTCTTTGATCTTACTTCGCTTATTATATTTCTTGTTGAGTCAAATTATTTTTATGGCTAAAGGAATTAAGTGGGATGCTACATTACTTAATTACAGCAAAGAAAAAGTTTTTAATACAAAATTAATTAGATAGTTTTAGCAAAATTTTCTTTATCTAAAGGTTCTTTATACAAACAGAATGCTTTTGAAAGTAAAGTTGATGGTCCAAAATACTAAAAGCAGACTATAGAGATGTAAAGATAAATTGTTTTTGTTGTTACCTCGTTTAACTGTTATTTAACGGATATTTATTTTGGTTACAAGCTTGGACCATGAAAATGTTTGTTAGGTTTACCTATATACATTATAAACCATTTCATGATGATTATGTAAGAATGCTTTAGCCAAACGACACCTGTTTCCGGCCTTTGCCTTTGATGCTGCTGAAATTGCTGTTGCCACTGCTGCTTAGAAGTGCCTCTAGGGGGTACAAATGCTACTGCTATTACATACAATACCATTATTGCATCTTGTTCTTAGTTTCTCCTTGACTTTGAGTGACTGACTAACTGACTGACGTTAGAGAAGAATGGCATTTTCCTCTCTTTATTATTTTCTTGTTGTTGTTATTATTATTATTGTTGTTGTTGCGGTCTTTTTCTTAATTTTCACTTGACGTGATTTCTTCTTACATTATCATTATCATATTTGCATTTTTTTTTCTTCTTCTCTCTTCTCTTTGGAGCTTAGTACTTGCTGTCTGTCTGATTTGCGGGTTTTGTTTGCTTTGCAATCTCAGTTTCTCTCTCTCTCTCTCTCTCTTTCTTTAACTCCCCTCTAAACATATTTCTCTTTGTTAATAATTATGTGAGAAATTGCAAAATAATGCTAGACAGAAATATCTTTTTCATTCATTTCATTATTTCTTTTCATTTTCAACTGCTTAACTATGCGAGAAAGTGTTGTGGGCGTTATATTTTTTAAGTAAAAAAGAAAATGCATGTAAAATTTTTATTGCAAAAATCGTAAGAAAAACGTATCCAAAGAAAAAAGAAAGGAATTTCTTAACATGAATTGGCAAATAAAGTATAATTATATCTGGGAATTATTTGACTTGCACTTTTTTTTTTATTATTAGAATTCATATCTAGTTGAGTTTTGTTAGCTAGACAAGCTAGGCAAATGGTTAAATAACCGAAATCATTAAGCGTTAACATAAATGTTGTAAATTTTAACTACCATAACGTTAACAAGGAAAATGTATCTATATATATAAAAAATAACTTATTGGTTAAAGAAAGAAAAAACAATATATTTGCCAAATAAATGTACCTAGAATAAAAAGAAATTACAAACAATTAAAGAAAATTTCTTTAAAAGAATTAATAACTAGCAATTGTAGGTTGTTAAGATCCTTTTACCGGAAAAAATAAAATATGACAAGACTTATATCACTTTTCAAAGTAAAACAGGAAAATATAATAAACCGAAAACCAAACCGGTAACAAAACTATAAACTTACTTCATATCCGTTCACAAACGCCGGCCATTTCGTTTTAAATTTTCTTCCAATAATATTTCCAATATCTTTAAAGAAAAGATCTCAAAGTTGAACCTTAACTATAATCTAAATAATTGAGGCCCTTGTACTAAAAACAAAACTAGCATACTTATTATTATTTTACCTTAGGAACTAACTAGTTTAAAATTTTTGAAATGGAAAAAGAAAAAAAAAATGAAAACAGATCGCTGTCAACTTTCACTTGAAGAAATATCCGCTGAATGCATTTTTTTTTTTTTTTTTTAGTACCTGGGCTATGTAATTGTATTGTCTAAGGCGGCGGTTGGTCTTTTACTTTTTTTATTTTGTATTATTTTTGCATAATGTTTTGTCTGAGCGGCTTTCGTTTATTGGAAACATTTTTCATTTTGCCATAATGAAGCACCTTTATGCCATGAATATGCTTGCTAACGCCAATCACAAAAGCCAAAACAGGCCAAAAACCAAAAACCGAAATGAAAGAAAACAAAAAATGGGACCACATCAGCTGTTTATGTGTTGTTGTTAATATATATGGTAACAAATTTTCACTGGTCACTGAACCAAAATCAACAATACATGATGAAGGCTTTGATTGTTGTCGGTGCAAGTGTGAGAGTGTGTGTGTGTGTGTGTTAGCATCGCATTTCAATTCTAGCGTGTCCAAAAAGAGAAAAAAAAAACTTTACAGACTTTTTAACGAGCGGCATTTTGTTTGAGTGCCAACTCAATTTTATACACTCCATTGAAACATGTTTATAAGGTCTAATCGATTTTATGACCAACCAAATAAAGTTGTTTTTAAACAATCAAAAAATCTATCCTTATCCTAAGAAAAATATTATCTGAAAGTAAAACTGAAAAATTTAGCAAAATCTACGCTTAAATTATAGTGTAATGACTGCTTCCAATAACAAAAAAGTTTAATGAAAAAAGCTCTTAGGTTTTTCAATTAAATTTTTAAAAATCACATAAATTGTAATAATTAAAATGTCCACTTAGTTAAAAATGTTAATACTCGACATGTTTTTTGCCAATTAAACAAAAAAATTACTTTTTAAATTTTTAAGTATTCAAAACAAGCCGATCGTTTGGTAAAGCTATATAAAATTTTATTCCTGTAAACAGAAGCGAGTAATCTATGGAGAACAGGTTTCAGTTATCACAGGATCATATTACACTAAATGTAAAACTCTTGTTTTTAATTTAATAAGTTTTTTTTAAGAGTATTCTAAAGTCGTTAAAGATCTTTGTTTTGTTAAACTCACCTGCATTCAGTTAGGTTTGATTGATCGGAAAGCAGTTAGAGACAAAGCCCACATCTTTGGGGGCACAAATGTTTGTTGAGTTGTTGAATGAGAGATAAAGCCCCCAAAGACCCGTTGATGTTTGCTTCCAGCATCTTGGGCCACATCTGTTTTAAGCCGCTTGTCCCCACCTCTATGTCTTTGCCTTTGCTCTTACTGTCTGTTATTTAGGCATGAACATGCATTGTGGCTAATTTGCATATCAAAATGAGCCATTGCATGCTTTTAGAGTTTCGACTGGGTGGTAGGGGGATCTAAAAACTAACTCTGTGTGAGTCAAGTGGCGGGGCCTCTTCGTATTCTAAAATACTCAAGTGGATTTCCTCTATAAAATGCATTTACGCTGGGCTCTTAAGTGAGGTTACCCCACACCAAGCCATTGGGCTAAAATGCAATAAATTAATTGTGTCGTTAAAGTCAGAGCGCAATTTCCTGTAGGCCCACAGTAAGCAATTTCATATTGTAATTTGATGACCCATTCCCAACAAGTGCCCAAAAACCTTACTGAGTTTTTTTTTTCGGAGAGGTCGCCGTGGCACGTGTTGCCGCTTAAAGCAAAATGAAATTGTTACTTTAATAAAACCGGAAGCATTAGGCTAGCTTCTTAACGAGTTGTTGTCACAATTTATTAGAGACTTTAAGTAGACATAAGTAATAGAAATCATATTTTTATTTCAAGTGTTTTATATGTATCTAACAATTTTGATTTTACCTATGACTTGTTAAATTTTTTATAATTTTGGCATTATTTACACAGAAATATGCAGCCACACTTATTTGTCGAACGCTTTTCTTTGCTTTTAATTGCCTATGTCAACTAATTACATAATTCTTACAACATATTTTGTCTGCATTTTTCCATATAGATATTTATATATATACATGATATAATGAGTATCTATTTGTCTTGAGAACATTTTGCTGCTGCCCCATAATGAGAATAGAATTGTCAACCTCATTTTTCCACAAATTTGCCTTAAGTTGGTGATGACGACAACTCAATTAGACATCAAATGAGGTTGTTTGTCTATATTTCAACACAAAAGACTAGGAGAATGGCATTAGCATTTGCAGTTGGCTTAACAAATTCACACAGTTTGCCTAAACAAAACCAACCAAGCAACCAACTTATATTCCCATATTCATGTATAGAAAAATATATATATACATATGTATGTATGTATTTACAAAATATATTTCTGAAACAAATTGCCGCCACTTGCTGCTATACAAAAAGTGTGCCAGCCAATGTAGAAATAAGAAGAAATAAATATACACAAAACACAAACTTTACATATATAGTATGTACATATATCTTTAAATATATATTTGTATATGTGTGTATACAAATGTTGAAAACGACGACATTTTAAAAATAAAATTGCATTATGAACGCATTCGCATTTGTATGTGCCATTTGCCCCCTTTTTTCCTTACTTTGTCTACATTAAACAACTTGCAAGACATAAGATATAAACAATTGGATTAGACTTTAGATATACCATTAAATTAGACTATAGATACACCAAGCTATCAAGAAAATTATATAAACATTTGCAAATGCCATTTACCGAAACAGTGTGGCTGCATATTTTTATTGTAATATTACCAAATTATATATTTAATTGAGTAGTTTTATTACTTAAATGTTATTCATGGCTAAGAAAATTCGTAAGGCTAAAGGAGCTACATATATAATCTGTTTAAGGAGCAATCAATTAGTAATTTATATAATTTATATGGCAATTTCTATTTCAAGTGCTAAATGAATAATCAGAATAATCAAATCTTACAGTTCCTATATCCCCTTTTTATTCTTGTGGTCTCTAGTTAGAGGGTATATTTTTTTTAATATGCCACACAAATCTATGTCAACGTCTAAATTTGTCTTGGCCGAGCGCCCTTTTATTCTTAAATTCACTGGATGAAAATGCAGAAAAAGAAAACAGAAGCATTTCAATGACATCATTTGGTAAATGAAGGCATTCCCATCATAAACTGCATTTTGATGGGAATTTCATTTGAATCACGTTTGCAGTTTTCTGACTCTTGGCCATTTCAGTTTAATGATTTGTTTACCAACATGGGACTATATATATCTATATGTATATACATATATGTATATGTACCTCATCAACTAGTCCGGACACTGATTTGCTTTAGAGTCCCACAATTAGTACTAATTCACGGCACATTAATAAGAATTCGCAGTTTTATTCTCTCCTTTTTTTTTGCAAGTTAATTGTTAGAATTTTACTATTCAGGTCCAAACTTCATGGCAGTGCAATGAACTCACTCTGATTTATGGCTTTGCAATAGTTTTACCGATTTTATGGTTCATATAAAAGAAGAAAAAAAGATCATAAATCGGTCCATTAAACAGATCAAACTGAAAACATAAAGAAAACATTTTTTTAGCTATTTGGCACAGTTTTCTTGTCAGGAATTATAAAGTCATAAAAAAACATGTCTTTCGAGATTTTTTTTTTCTTAACGGTAACGACTTGGAGCTTTTATTTATTGGTTTTTAAAAAAAGTGTGTAGGAATTTTTTAAATTCTTTAGATTTCCAAGAAAATATATTGGCATTAGCTTTTAATTTTATTGGAATTTAAAGATAATAAAGGGATATAAAGAACTTTATTAGAGAAACCCGAATCGATTATAATATAGAATTAAGTTTTGTTTAATATTAAAACATTTTGGTTAAATTGTAGAAAGACCAAAAGAAGTAGATCATTGGGAGAGTGTCTAACGGTATTTCCAAACGAAACTTTACATTTTGAAATAATATTTTCATTTATGCATTGTTTATTCTCTCTTATTTTTAATCAGTTTTCCATGAATCACTACCGGGTTGCATTTTGCACCTTTCCACACCTTTTTCATGTAAATTGTTTTGAACAATTTTTGCACTTGCTGAGTGCAGAGAGTTGTTCCTGTTACCGTTACCATTACCATTAAATTATGCATATTTATGCTCACCTGCTCCTTCAACGCCTCTCATGTCTTGTCTTTGCTTTTAGCAACTTCTTTTTTTTTTTTTTTTGTCGCCCGACTGTCTCTCAATTAATTGGTTTTTCTTCAGCGCCACATTTTTCCCCCACCTGAGATGTAAAGACAAAGTTGCATTTGTTGTTGCCGCTGTATGTAGTTGTTGTTGGTTATGTTGTAGTATTTGTTGTTGCGTGGGTGAAGTCAACCAGCAAAAGCAGCGGTAGAGCCAACTTTTAATTGAAAGTCAAATTCAATTTTTGCATATTAAATTAAATAGCCCCGCAGCATCAGCAGCAGCGACAGCAGTAGCAACAGCAACAGCTACAACAGCAACTTCATCAGCTACATTGGCGGCAAATAAATGACAGACAGCAGTAGCAACAACAACAACAACAACAACGACAGCAAATGCCCTTGAGGGCGTCCCACAATTTCCGTTTATGTGGAAAACTTCCGGCATTTAAGGCGGATCATGTTCAATCATGTGCCAAGCATGTGAATTATGCTCTCTATTTAAAGTTTTCCAATCGACTGACATTAAATTTAGAGCATTAGAGAAAAAAAAAAACACAACTAAGATCCATATAATGTTTCTCTACAACATCGATTAGTTGACACCTTTTCCAATGGGCTAATTTTAGTTTAGCCCGGTCGAGAATTGACATTTGCAGGGCTGCCTCCTGCCTGGGAGCGTCCCTACATTCCTCCCTCCTTCTCTAACATGTTGTGACTCAAAAGAGGGCGCCAAATGTATTTTTAGCAATGAGATTGCGCTTTGTCTGTTGTTGTAGTACCTTAGCTCCTACAGTGGAACAAACTGAACTCTTTTTAGGGAAAACCAGTTTAGTCAACTCAGACGGGAAATATATATCAATAAGTACTGACTATATATATAGTAAGACAATTATCTACAAAGCTTAAAAGATTTCATCATAATATATTCCTCAGTATTAACTGAAAGATAATGAAAGATCTTGTTAATCATCTCTGTTTTAAAGCTTTTATATTTTCTAAGTTAAATAGTTTCTTGCCTCTTTAAAATCCGTTTTTATGATTTTTGGAAGTAGATCCCAAATCATTTTTTATATTTTTAGCATATTTTTTAAGGTTTTCTTAAGTTTTAGCTAAAAAGTCTTACCTAGTTTTGTCGGACTTTGTCTAAATAAAACTAAATTTAATTATGATCCTTTAATAGCTAACTTAGTGGACTAGCACTTTCTTTCCTCTTTTAACTTTAGATTCCAGCATGTGAAGTTATTTTGGTAGATTATATGTTCACCATTTATTTATTTAGCTTTTTAGCTTCTCTAGCCCACTGTTCTGGCATTAATTTCCCTTTTTTTTTGTGTTTGGTCTATGTACTCTTTTTGGTTTTTTTGTTTCTTTCTTAGCCCAAAGTGTTCCCAATAAACCAAATGCTGCCACAAATCATAGCCAGCAATTTGTCAGCTCATTTCGTTTTGGGTTTCATCTGGTCTTTTTTTTTTATGAGATTTCTTCTCTTTACTTTTGTTAAGTTATGATGACATTCAAACCTGTCAGCAATGGACCCCAAAGAAGATCTGGATAGGAATATGTGCGGTGCGTGATTATGTGTGTGTGTGTGTGTGTGTGTGTGTGAGAGTGTGCTCGGTGGTAAGATGCGGGCACATAGGCACGTTGTAAATTCTTCTTCACTCCACTTGGAAGATTTATTTGGTTTATGTGGCAATAGTTTTTTCTTGGCTGGGATGGGAGAGCACCTGCAAGAAAGAAAAAAAAAAAAAAAAGAATTGAGGCCGCAATTTATCAAAATGCTCACGACATTTTTCGTTTGCGAAATTCTTCTACAAGTTAATACACATTAAAAACGGACAAAGTAAAGACAGAGGACTCGATTCTTAAAGTACTCTGTAACAAAAAAGTTCATCACCTTAACTGTGGAAGAAAAAACACATCTTATGCCGTTAACTTTTATTTTAATAAAGGTTAAAAGTTTTGTTGAACATTCAAAAGTTGAACATAAAACTTTGTTTGACCTACTTAATGTACAGTACTGATATACTCCTTTACTTTAAAAGATACTGGGTATAAAAGCGCACTAAAAATTCTTAGATTGTTTTGACGGCAAATTTCGTGTCTAGGTTGTTAATACTCGTAAATAAAAAAAAAAAGCAGAGCAGTTTTTCTCTTATTGAAAATGTCATTAAATTATTGTTGGCATTAAACTAGATTTTGTCTAATTTTCAGTAGGTGGTTTAATGAGACGGCTAATTAAATTGGTTTGATGGCTAATTAACTGAAACCAAATCAAAGAGTTATAAATTTATTTCATGTCACCTAGCTAGTTGCAGTTTACCAATTAACTTTAAATGTCAACCTTACGCTAAACCGAAAAAAAAAATTCGTTTAGCAAAAACTAAATAGATGAAAAACTAAAGAAAAAAACTAAAAAAAAAAATAATGAAAAAAGGAAATATATAAAAAATGCATTCATGCGGCAATTGTCAACGACGACGACGACAACATCAAATTAAATTTGCCGACATTGTCTGGCGAATGTTGAGTGCGGGTGTTGGATGGTAGAGCTCCTTCCTCCCTTCTCTTCTTCATCATCCGCTGTTTCTGCTGCTGTTGCTGCAACTCTGTGAAAGTGAAATTTAAAATATTGTGATAACTATCGGAAAGATAAAGAGAAAAACGAGTGAGAAACTGAAAGGAAATAGAAAACACACACAAAATGGGTGCACACAGTTCCAAGGAGAAACTGTCGCGTTCGTATTCCGAGCGATATATTCATACACAAATGATCGAACGTGAACGTTTTGGCAGTTTTGGCAAACGGGCATCAAAAGCAGCGACAAAAGCTGCAACAAAAGGTGAGTTGAAATGGCCAAGACAGATTGATTGAGAGACAAAGAAGGAAATGAAAGAGGGACGGAGAGAGATATATTGAAGTTTATTTGAAGAAAATGTATTGTGATATACAAAAGCCCACACATTGCAGTAATTGGCATTTATTTATCATGCTAAAAAGTTATATAAACATTATTAATGCATTAAATTGGATGTACCTACACATATAACCTAAAGAGAGAGATGTGTTTAAGAATTAAACTGTAATTGAAGAGTTTTATAGGCGATCATAAAAACCCTAAAGCGTAGGAATACTTTGAAGAGAATAAGTTTACGGCATTCAATTAAATGAAGCTATCCTTTTTAATAACCTAGAAAAAGGGATATATTAACTTTGCTGCAAAGTTTTTAAAGGAAACATCTTCGACTATATAAAGTATAAAGATCAACTAAGTTGATGTTGATACGTTAATCCATGTTGATCTGTAAGTAAGTCCGTCTAACTTTCTGTATGTTTGTCGCTCCGCCCGTCTGACTGGTTGAAGGTAATCGTCCCTGAGTCCCTCAAAGCTACAAAGCTAAAATTTGGCACATAGGCTTATTTTCTCTGCAGGCATTGTATATATCTTCATCATTCCCATCGTATGTCTTTATCATATACCCCACCTAGTAACGATCGGTCGAGAATAGGGCTTAAACTCAAAATATTTGTTGTTTTCCATTCCAATATCAGGAAAGCTTGTGTTTATAAGTTTGACATACTTCTTAGCATATCCACCTTATTTAAACAGACTCGGTTGACTACGTCATATAGCTCCCTTAAGACCGATCGGTTAAAAGTATTGATTTCTTTCATTATCATGGTTTTTAAAAGAGCGATTGCCACCAAATTTAATATTTGTAAGTTTTATATACATATATAACATATGCACCTAGTTTTATCACAATCGGTTGACTGCATCATATGGCTCCCGAAGGAAAAAGTATCCAAGTATATAGTTTAAGATCAAAAATTTTGATTATCTTAAGAGCGACTCTCACGAAATTTGGTATTTGTATATTACGCTTATTTAAAAATATATCTCTTAAGTTTCAGTAGTATTAGTTGACTATATACTATATACTTGCCATAGAAGCAATCGAACAGAAAACAATTTTTTCTTAGCCAGGAACATTATATTTAGATTAAACTAGTTTTATACTCTTCCCAATGATTCAACAAAATTGTATATAACAGTGAAAAATAAATATTTTCCAAGAGCATACAAACTTTGACTTTACCAAAGTTAGCCCATTCTTTTAGCTATCCCCAGTTTTATCATATATGGTTCAAATGGCAATCTTAAAACAAAATTTCATAAATCTTACTCGATTTCATCATCATTTTCTAGTGATTCATGAGATTTACTCTGAGAATTCTTTTTCAATTAAGTTTATTGCAACACTTTTTCCCCTTTTTTTCGCACTTGATGTTGTATAATTTGTTTGTGCGAAAGGGAGCACGGTGTTAAAGAAGGGCCAACAACGTGTTAAGCGATGTCTACATTAAGCAAAAGAAGGAGAGAGAGAGAGATGGCGGTCAAACTAGCACAATGCATTTCCATTGTGGTTGCTGTTCCACAGCTGCATAAAAATCTAATAAATTTTATTTTTAGCTCTAAGCTAATTGGGCTAGACGAGAAGGCAAAGGCCAGGGGGATAATTGAGGAAAGGGGGGTAAGTGTAAAGTTGCACGCGGCTTTAACGACAGGAAAAAAATATAAAAGTTTTATCTATAAAAAAATCCCTCACAGTGTCACCACACGATGCTTCGTAATCCTTAAAAGGGTTTATCACACAAAAACAATTCCAAATAAAAAAGAGAATGTTAAAGCGAAACTTTTGTTGGTTTCTACAAATACAAAAGGAAAACTAATTTTAGCATTTAAGCGATAAAATTGCAACTATCATATAAAGTTTTGTTTTTCAAGTATTTTTAAAACTCTTTCATCTGTAGTTCACCCCTGTGGTGGTGCATTAAGATGTGAAGAACATGCACTTGCATAATATTTCTCTAATTTTACCCCTTTTAAAAACCAAATGTGCTTTTCATCCTCCCACCTTCTTCTTTTCATTTTAAACACTTCAATTATGGAAATGTTTTGTTATAATCTACACAAAACATTTTGAGTTATCATTAAATGGTATATGGGCTATGTATGTGTGTGTGTTTGTGTGTGTGTCTGTACCCAACCCAGAAAAACAACAGAAAAAGCACTTTAACTTTAAGCCACCCAAACGTGTTGGCGCATAAATTATATATAGACATGCCCCCAAAAAGTACGAATATTGATGGCATTCCATTTCACTTTTATAATCTTCTTTATTTTGCAGGAGCTGCCAAAAAGCGTGATGTGCGCAATTTAAGCATATCACCAACAGATCTGGGACCGCCACCAAAAACCCAACAGACTGCCAAGGGACAATCGACGCGTAGCAAGTCATCGCCCACGCCCACATCAATACGTAAGTGTAGATTGGTTAATATGTATCTATTGGGTAATGCAACGGTTATATAACCAACATAACCTTTAACCTTTACAAATAAAACGCACACAAATGAAAGGTACTCAATACAAGCAATCGAAGGAAAAATAGTTTGAAATATCGTTCAATCAGGGAATTTATCTAGTATATGGTTTATCTATAATAACCAAAAAAAAAAATTAAATGAAAGTGTCTACAAGTAGTACGAGGAAAAACAACTTTAACATTAGAAATAATGTTACTTAACTAAATTTCGGTTATTCAGTCTTAAGTAACAAAAAATGTTTAGACTTTTTTCATTAGAATGCAGAAACTAAATTTTCTATGGAATAAATTAACCTTTAACTGTTATTCTATATCGAATTACTGTTATGTGTTCTACAAAACAAGTAATGAGTTTCGGTTATTCAAGTTAACCATAATTAGTTAGCTTCTTCAAACAAATTAAAGTTAACCTTTTAATTTACAATACTTAGAACAAAAATCTATTAGCTTATCAAGTTTACGTTGAAACCTCGACTTGTTCATGGTATTCCTTAGTTTAGATTCATTTATAAACAGAAATATTTGATAGGAAACTCTTTTATTTTCAAAAAAAAAGTGATTAAACATACTTGTTTTGGCCAAAGTTTGCCCTTAAAGAAGGCCTAGTCTACTCAGCTGTTTTAAATAAAGTTGTGTTATATGTAATATAAATGAACAATGGGAATCGGAGAAGGTAAAAAGACTTTACATATTTTTATACACAATTTTAAGCAAAAGTCATCACTTCACATCAGCACGTAGATCGTTTGCTTTTTTCTTGTTAAAAGAATTGAATTTACCAATTGAGAATTAAAATTTAATTAAGGTTTAGATTTCATAATATGGTCCACTAATGAAGCACACATTGACCTTCAATATGCTTACTCTCTATGCCAATGGGAAATTATTCAATTTGTTAAAAGGGGGCCTTCTCTTAGCATGAATGAGTTGCCAAATAGTTGCCTAGCATGGGGCCGAGCCTTGTCTTGTTTGGTTAGGGCTATAGGGGGAAAAAACAATTCACTGCGCTCTATTCCCACTGTATATATGTATATATATATATATATTTTTTTTTTTGGTGGACCAACAGCTGGCTGTTACAATGTCTCCAGGCCACGCAGCAAGCATTCAACATGCCCCAAAATCAAATTGGCCATTGCCCCAGACAACAATAATCTGTGCGAAATATGTTGGAAACTTTGCTTTTTTTTTCCTTTTTGTTAATTTTTTTTATTTTTGTATTGTTGAGTCATTGAAATGAGTCAGCTACTATTTCCAGTAGCACGAGCATTGGGTTTTGAGAATGCAAAATCTGTCCTTATTATAAATCCTTTGGCTAAATCTTTATGTCTTGGACATGTACATATGTCAGATTTGACGAAGGTTCTGTTTAGAATTATAATAGAATTGAGTACACATACTATAAGATAAAAAAATGATTTATATTGTTAAGAGATTAAAAGTTTTCTATAGAATTTGTTTAATTTTTTAAAGCGATTGCTAGGAATAACTGTCACTTGGTATTTAGCGTATGTCAGTATAATATTTAGAATTAGTTCTTGGTGAAAACGTTATCTTTAATAAATTTCCGAAACAAAATTAAAAGAGAAAACTTAATAATATTGTTTCCTAACATTGAAATTGAAATTATAAATAATCTTTCTAGTTGACTCGTCGAGAAGTTGCCACATGTTCAATTAATAATTTCTTAAAAACCTAAAACAAGAAACAAACTCCATTATCTCATTGATATTTTTGGCATATTACTCGTCGCCCATATCTCACAGTGGTTTGTTTGGTGACCTCATAAATATCATGAAAGTGGGCCAAGAGATGCACAGTGGGTCAAAAAATCATTTGTCTGTGGTTGCAAAATATTGTTCAATAACTTGAACACAGCTTTGATCACGAAGCATCGGTGGTTCAGTGGTAGAATGCTCGCCTGCCACGCGGGCGGCCCGGGTTCGATTCCCGGCCGATGCATAAGTAAATTTTTTTTCTTGTTTTTGGATTTATTTATTTTTAATGATATTTAATAATGTTTCTTTAATTGCCTGAAATTACTAACATGCAAAAGAAATGCCAGTTTAAGTTCCACATGAGCTATAAAAAACCAACGGGCAAAATTTGAATATGCAAAACACGTTTCGCCGCCGTTTTTATTTGTATCTTTTCTTCTTTCTGTTGTACTCTCCCCTGTATTCATATGCAAAATAAGCGAATAAGCATGCGCGCGTTTTGCATTTACTTGAGATCAGTTGCGGGCAAAAAAAAAAATATAAAGTAAAAAAGAGAACATTTAAATTAGTTTCTTTCGTTATTTTTCCACTTCTTGTTGATAAATATAGAATAGCCGAGAGGGCAAGAGAATAAAGAGGGTAAGCAAGAAACGTAAAGAGGGAAGAGAGAGAGAGCGCATTCTCTTAACGACATAATTCAGATACATTTTAGCAATTTAACTTCATCACAATGAATTTCCCTATTAAAGCTAATTTGTGCATTCTGTGCAATTTTAACACGCCATTGGCAAATGTGGAATTAGCAAAATGATAAATTAAGCACTGCTAGATATATAGAAAAATGAAAATATGATTGAATATTAAATAAATATTTCTCCTTTATAGTGAAAATATTTAAAATAGAGCATAAGAGATTTAAAAAATGATTCTGCGTCGGCCGGGAATCGAACCCGGATCACTCGCGTGGGAGGCGAGAATTCTACCATTGAACCACCGATGCTGTAATGATCCTTGTGAAAAATTAAGGAAACTTTTAGTGTCCTTCTTACATCTAAAAAACTATAAAACTTTCCAAAGAAAGTAAAAGACCGAAAGAAAAACCAATTCAATTATTTTTTTAAAATTCAAGTTCTCATTTTAAATATTTTTAATTTACTACGAAATGTTAGTGGTATATTATATGTTAAATAAAATATAATAAATACGTATATTTAAAAACAAAAAAATATAAAAAAATTGTAATTGCATCGGCCGAGAATCGAACCCGGGCCGCCCGCGTGGCAGGCGAGCATTCTACCACTGAACCACCGATGCCTGTTGCTCACAGTCGGCTTCTAATCCAGCATTTCCAAAGCTTTTTCTCATCTTTAAAGATTTCACTGCTCGTTGGCCATAATGATGAAGCGTTCATTGAACCTATCGAGTGCTTAAAGTAATGAGATAAGAGGAGACACGGCTTTCTATTTCTAGACCAATCAAAGAATTCTTTTACATTGTCACTTGTTATGTCATTGTTCGACAAGTGATCCATCAGTGATTTCTTGTTGCGTAATCAAAACATACTTATATATGTATATATGTTGGTTGTACATAATTGGTAATCAACACTCCTCTTCAACTCTATATTCAATGGCTAACGAAGAAACGTGCCAGAAATAGTCCCACGTCTTGGCTAAATATCTTTACCAATTGACCAACCCACGTCTATATGGCGCCTGCTTACCTTACTTCAATTCACTGTCATCAAAAGTGTTTTGCTAAACCGATTTTATTGGCATAATTGTGTAAGATTAAACCAATCTGCACCTTTGCGATACCCACACATGCAACGGATCAATATAAGAGAGAGAGCGAGAAATCCGGTTACGCGCTTTAACTTGATGGTAATTGCTTATCAATATGATGAACAGCCTTCTTAACATGTGTAAAATGTGTAACGAAAAATGAAATTTCATGGGAAATTTAGCAAACTTAATTTAGTTGGTTAATGATCTCAAACGTTTAAAGACAACTTAAGTTAATCTATAATAATTATGCTCACAGCTTCTAAAATAGGTTTCCGTTTCTTTTAAATGTTAAACTCCTTAAAATAAATATTTGAACTAAACGAATGCAAATGCTTGCCAAGTCCATCTAATGTTTTGGAATTTCTTTTTAAATATATTTAGAAATTGTTTTGTTTTTTCTTTCACATTATCTGAAAACAAGATAAATACATTTCTTTATTAATAGCAACTAATTGTATTTTTACATACATATAAAAAAAAGACAATGGTTTATTATACGCTTAACTGCATATAGATAAAATTTTAGTACTTAATTTATATTGTTATTTTGTTGTTGTCATTACTCGTGGGTTTTTCCATTGAAAATAAGCAATAAAATTTATGTTCATCTGCGTAATTTTGGCGCTAGTTTTATGTTAGGTTCCTACTTTGTGGGATTGTTTTATTTCATTTTGCCATTGCAAGGTTCAGTGCTCGCTTCTGACATTGGCATTTGTAACATTGTAAGTCTTTTTTCGGCATGGAGTTAATATCTATAGACATTGCCGCCTCAGACTAGACTTGTACTAGCCATTTATGGCTTCTGGTTGCTGCTGCGGTTAGCATTGAAAACCAGGCACGAGTACTTGCAAAAAAGAAAACAAAAAAAAAAAAAAACAAGAGAAAAAAAGTTAACTGAAAATCCCAGAGATAAAAAGACAAAAAAAAACATTCGTACAAGAGACAAAAAACATTCGTACAAAAGACAAACATGAGGTCAGCTAGCTATACGGGCAAATGGACTTGGCTTAAAGGCAAAACTTGCAAGAAAAGCAAACAAAGGCACCAAATTATGCTAATTATTATAAAAAAAAAAAGCTAAACCTGTATTTGTATCTCTCCTGTTCTCTCTTAAAGACAAGAGATACGTTTTAAGAGATACAAATACAAAAAGAGTTCGAAACGCAAAGAGTATTACTCTTTGACTTGATCACTCTCCCTGGTGCTCTTTTTCTTTACATTTGCTTTCTCTTGTATTCTCTCTTTATTTACAAGTAATAATAATAATAATGGAAACAGGTGTTTTTCTTAATGTTGCACCTTGTTTCTGTGCTTTTTGGTGTTGTGCTTGTTGCTGCAACTAAAAACTGGTTTCCCCCTGTTAGAATTCATTAATTTGGTCAAATTATGACGTGACTCCTTGTTAAATTCGCCTTTGGTTTTTTTCTTTGCTGCGCTCCCTGCCTTGTGGAAAGTCAAGTGCATTGATAAACCAAAGGGGTAAAAATTTAGCATCTTGTTTCATGATGCGTTGCAAGAAGATATCGCCAACAAATGGGCAAATTTGATTCCTTCTATCATCATCTGCATCATGAATGTATCTTTTTTACCTAGAACAGTTTACGGTGCTTTAGTTTTGTTATATAGCAAGAGTTTCTTCTAGTTTGTTTAGAAAACTAATTTCCGACTCTAATGATTTATAATTGAAAGTACCAAGTTTAACTTCTCAAAGTACAAATTTTGATTCATTCAGTGTTTATTTCAGAAAGTTTATCCATTATGAATAACCACATTTGTTAGATCATATCTATATTTATTTGGGATTACCTTACCTAAAGCCGCTAATTATCATTTTATATTTCTAACAAAGCCTTTAATAATAATCAATGCAAATATGTCATCTCTAACTTTTAATCTGTTCACAAGTTTTTTAAAATTTGTAATTTATTTGACACTGTTAGCTATCACATTCTTTAAGAGAAAAGTTCTTTGATTTGCTTTTGAAGACAACTCAACAAGTTTGTGTATTACTATATATATATATGATTTTATGTTGTACTTTATAATTCTTTCAAAATCGTGTTCCTCTTCAATTATTCAAGTGAGACACATCAGACAGACAGCTGCGATGTTATTCATGTATCTCACTATTGACGTCACTCGCGTTTTGCTTGTCGAGTATAATTTATATATTTTTTTTTTCTTTCTATATATCATAGTATATTTTGTCACCTAAAGTTCTCAATTAGAAGGAACATGAAATGTGAAAACGAAAACAAAAATCAGTCTTAAATTTGCTTTGCTGCTGTTGCTTTGCTAAGCAAACAATAAAATAAGTAAATTTTTTTACCCCACAAAATTCGTAACGTTTTATAGTTTTTCTATTGCATTGTTTACAAAGCAATTTTCTGATGGGTTTCGGAAAATGTATCAATAAGCTTTTAGGCCGCAATACGATGCGTAACACGAGTGATAAGCCGACGGGCAGCAGCAACAAGAAAAACACTAATAGTGAGTTGTGGGGAAGTTGTATTAATGAATAATTTACACAAGTGCCTAAAAGTATGCAAGATTTGTGGCTAATTACATACAACATTTTCTTTTGATTTTAGAAAAACGTTTAAATGGGAACTCTACAACAGCAACAACAACCACATCAATCTTACCAAATTCAAAGGGAAATACAAATAAATCAATTCAAGGTACCAAACAACAGCAACAGTCGTCGGCCAATAAACTGAAATCCACAACAATTAAAAACTCCACACCACCAACATTGCCTTTGGCAGTGGGGATATCTGAAGGTAAGTCTATATGTACATACAGATATACATTATCAATTTGTTACAAAGTGAAAGCATATAAAATTCAAGACCGATCAATGTTTTGATACCAAATCGAATTAACGCATTGCCCAAGAGCCTTTTGTTATCAATTGGTTACAACCCACAGCGTATCAGCGAATTTCGTTGCCAATAGTAAAACATCACCCTCTCTTTTTGTGGCCGTGTATATGTCTCTCGTTCTCTTTTACTCTTGCTCCATCTCTTGGGGACATTTTTGTGGTTGGTAAAACTTTTCCTGCTAAAGTTGCAACGAACTTTGATAATTAAAATTAATGCCACTAATTAGACATTTGGGTAACTTACATTCAGTTAGACAGAAACGTGCCTCAATAGTTCTTCGGCAAGCTAATGGTTGCATATTTATTATTTTCTTTTCCCTTTGCTCTACGCAAATCCTTTGCCACTTGTCACAACAAAAAAAAAAGTATAGTCATTAAAGTTGCCTGATCACCCTAATGAGGTTCGTCTGTACATATGTATTTGTTGGTGTCTTAACTAATTCAAATTACTGCCAAATCATATGAAATGGCAACGTTAATTAAAGATTTCTATTAAGGTTTTTGTTTATATACAAGAATTTATTTAGAGGTATTATGAAATTGGTGAAATGTTTGTAACGCAAAGATAATGTAATATGTTTCCGATCCCATAAAGTATATATATTCTTGCTTAGCATCAATAGCCACGTCTGTCTGTCTTCAATTTTAAGCTATATGATTCAAATTTGATAGATAAGCTCTTTATTTCATCAGGCAGATAAAGTATGCAAATCAGTCGGATCGGAAAACTATAAGATATAGTAAATTGATCTTAACAGCAGCAACCTCGAAAAACGCAGCCGTATTAAAATTAATCTCATTTTATTTTTATTTTTTTTTTGTTCATCCCTTCAAAACCATTCACTATCTTTTTATTGTGTTGCTCTAATCATTATTTCAGCAATGATTTATTAAAGCGAATGACAGTTATTCATTTTCTCTACAATAAGCGATCAAATTCACATTCATGGACCACACACATCGTTTAAACAAACAACAAAAAGGGAACGATATATGCTTTCCCCTCATAGTTTTTGCAATGCAATCAGGGACGATAGAAAAGTATGTGGGTATAAAATGAATTGCAATCCGTTGGACATAATAATGATCATAATATCCCCATCCGACTATATTAACTTTTGCAATTGCTAGAGGTATTTTTTTTAACGGTTACGCATGACGGAGAAGTAAAAGTGTTTGAAAGGTGCGTGTTAATGTTATAGCTCTGGGTCTTTGATTTCATATATGGTCAAAGTCGGTCATTAACTTTTTGCCAACGCGGGTCGTGGCACTCGACAACAAAACAATATAAAAATCATGCTTGACGCGTGCCGTTGACAAAATAATACATATGATGAGGAGAAATAAATAAATGTTGTGTCAATTTAATTGAGTAAAAGCGTGAAAAATAGCCATAAAGAGTATGGAAACCCACGAAAAACGAAATCAATGAACTTGATGTGTGTAGGCAATAAATTAGAGTGAAAACAAGCCGACACAAATAATGGGCAAGGCTTAAACCAACCAACCAACCAAACAACATCAAACATACAAAGTGTTGGCGTGCGTTACAAAAACCAAATTTAGATAAGACCAAAAGTAAAAGTCGACTTTATAAGTACCCTGTAACAAAATGGGCAGGCACTTGAGTTGAGTTTTTGATTTAAAAATCTTTTAAATAAATTCGTAAATCATCTCTCTATACAAATGAAAGGATTTGCCTATCTAAATCAAATCCTTTTTTAGGTCATTGCAATTCTTAATCATTTCTTTTACCTGTTACTAACATATTATAGAGCCAGAAATACCCTAAAAGAGCTTATCTTCAACTAAAAAGTATCTCCAAAAAGCAAAATAAAAAGAAGATTGTTTAGATGCGGGTTTAGCATGGTGGGAGATATAAAAGACAACAACAATCAAAATTAAATGACAACTTAATTGATTGTCTTGTCACTGGGGTGGTGTGAAAGTAATAAATAAAATAGTATTGATGATACATAGTTAAAAAAGAAAAAAATAATAATAATAATAAAAAAACAAAAAGTGGCGCCCAATGTGGGCCACACTCGAAAACATTTCACAAACAATTTAACTTCAAATAAGCTTAACCAAACAGACGATATATGAGGGGAAGTAAAAAAAAAGGGGTGTACTGGGAAAGAGGGGGTGAGCTATGCTTGGAGGGAATGCACTGGAGCATACACCAACACGCCCAGAATAAAACGCCACCAACTCGTTGAACATCAAAGTAAAAATTTTGTAAAAAAGCGCCAAGCGTATAGCGGCATAAACAAGTTGTGACATTAGAAAATGAGATGGGGCGGTTGGGGGAGCTTGAAATTGTAGAGGGGCATTGCGGCAAGGTAATATGCAAGTGCTCTGTGGCATAATGTTCAAAGAACCACCTGTGAGTGAGTGTGTGTGTGTGTTTGTTTGTTTGTTTGTTTGTGTGTGGGTCATATAAGTTTCAAATATTATAATAATGTAGGTGCAAGGCAAGAAAATGGAAAAATGTTGAAAGAAAATGTAAAATATTAATGGAAATCTTTAATAATGGCAATTATTCTAAGGTTAATTAATTTTAATGCAAAAAAATAATAGAGTTTTAAAGTAAATTATATATATAATAGAAAAATAATAGTAAACAAAATGTACACTTGATAAATGTAGATCAAGTATTCTCGTTGAATACGTTTTCTGATCTGATTTAGATAGTAAACCAGATTTTTTATTCAATAATTTGGAAAGTTTAACTAAATTTCCAAATTAATCGATGGGTCCAAAAGGAAACTCTTTTTTTTAATGATCTAAAAGTGATATCTTAGGCAAAAATTGTTAATTGGGTTTTATTTTTTTTCATCATCTTTGTGTCTATAATTAAATTAAAGCAAGTTCTATATACCTATAATATATCTGATCTAGATCTAATCTATTGTTTAATTTAGGACTTTTTTACCATTTAACATACTTTTATTTCAATTGGTTTCAAACTTCCTTTAGACCGAATTATATTTAAATACTTTTTAAACAAATGCAATAAAATTGGGTCAATATATGCACTTTTTGGCCAACTAATTTAAGTTGGTTTCTAAATAGGATACCAAAAGAAAAATATTTAAAAACAAATGACAATAAATTTGATGATAAGTTGAATTCTTATACAATTATAAAATTATAAAAAACTATCCCAGAAATACTTTACCAAACACAAAAAAAATAACTAACCCAAAACTACATCAAGAGTATGTCGTAAATAATTTTTGCGTTTCATTAAAAATTTTCACTTATTGCTTCTAACAATTTTTTTTTCTATTTGCAATTTCCCTTTCTTGCTTTCATCTTTTTTTCTTTACATATTGTAGGGCGGCCTTTTTTTTTTTTTTTTGCAATTTCTTTATTTTTAATAATAAAAGAAAGGTTGAGAAGAAAAAAAAGCAAAAATCGTCGTATGGGTAATTGTAGACTTTGAGACTTTAAGAAATCGTCGCCATGACTTTCGCGTCACACTTGGCCAGTAAAACAAAAGTATTTTGTTTTACCATATCTTTTTTCTTTTTTTTTTTTGGCCTGCCCATTTGAGTATGCAAAAAAAACAAAAAGCCAAAAAAAAAAGAAAACACAGAACTGAGCAGCTCATTAAAAGCCACGCTCCAGTTAGAAGCCAACATTATAAAGTTTTATCAAGTTTTTTTCCTCTTGTCTAATTATGGCTAGCCAAGTTTTGAGATTTTATTGAATTTCTAACAACAGCGACAAAATTGCCAAGAGGCAAAATATATAAAAAGAAAAAAAAAAACACTTTGACCCAAATAAATGCCACAAAAATTTCATTAATTATATGATTTGAAATTGATTAAGAAATTAATACAATACAAAAACCACAAAGAAATGGTATTATCATGTACATACATGAATATTATCAAGCCGGATATTGATAACTTTTTGTATATTTTGCGGATTATTTAAAAAAAATGAATTACCGAATAATTTGTATACAATTGTAATTGGCAAACTTAATTTTAATTAATTTATGTATTCCTTATGATGGAAAGCGCTTGATTGAGTTGATCTTAAATAGATTAAAATAAAGAAATTTTGAATTTCATATCTGTCACATCTTTATGTATGCGGGTGGATATATGAAGGAAGGATTGCCACAAGTGACAGCTTCCGAATTTAGTTAACAAAAAAAAAATATTGTTGAATTGTATAGAAAGTTACCTTAATATAAATCCATATAATTTTCCGCCTTTACTCATAAATATTTGCCCATAAAACGCAATTCTCACGCTTTATCTTCAAAATATTCAAAAATGAAAATTACACAAGCAAAAACCAGCAAGAGCCAAAAAGACTTGGCCACTTTATGCAATGTTTTCTTTATATTAGCTTGTCTTGGTTTTTGGTTTACTTAAGCCAAAAGTTTCGTGTGCTCTGGCTTCTTTGCATAAATTTATGTATATACATATATATATATCTATATATATATATATACTTATACATGGTGTCTATATATATTATATATATTATTTTTGTGTTTGTCATGCGAATTAAACTTGTGAAATTTTTGCATTTACTGCTGATATATACAATTTGATTTATACATCAAACTGATTTGGGACATTCAGAAAAAAAAAAGCTTTGTTAATGCTTTTAATGATTCTCTTTATTTTGTTGTGCTAATTAAGCAATATTATTGTTTAGTATTAATTAATAAAAATATTGTGCAATTATGTTGTAGCTCTTCTTCTATGCTTGGTTATTTTTATTATTTGCGAATCGGTAGAGTGGAACACTAATATTTTTATATATCTTTCCCATTTTCCCATTTCCGTACAAGTTTCTATAAACCAAATTGGCTTACAGAACAAGTGCACAAATAGATTGTTTTATGTATTAGTAAAACTATATTTTATAAAATCAAAGCTAGATACCTATATAATAATATATAAAAAATGAAATATTAAAAAGTAATTCCTGACCTATTCCAATAAAACATAAACTAAAAAAAATAATTGGGAAAAAACTATATAAAAAAATAATTTAGCTAACTAAAATTACCTCTGTTCAAAAAACTTGCTAAGTAGCTAAATTAATTATCAGATTCATTCTGTCAACATTGAAATCCTGAAAAATAGTAAAAAAAATTTTTAATTAAAGTATTTTTTTAATATGGAAAAAATAGAAGTTGGAAATAATAAAAACTTTACGAACTGAATTTATTAAAAATTTGTTCCGTTTTGTTTTTTGATTAATGTTTTATGCTTTATCAAAATGTATTTTTAAATTTATTGAAACGTTTTTTAAAATTTTAAAGATGTAGACCTAGAATGGGTATAAAAATCGTTTACAAAAAAAACTTGAGAAACTTTTCTCATTAATTGCATTGTTAGAGAATATAAATGTTGTTTAAATAGTTACGAAAATTAAGCTATGCTTGAGACATTTTTTAATCAAGAACAACCCGTTCTAATTTGGTTTATTATTTGATTAATAATTTCCATACAAATAAATAAAAAATATTGTAATGAGAATTCAAATGGGGTAATAAGAAGAATTCGAAGCTTATTAGCTTATTATAAAAGGCTTCGAATAATATAATAATAATAATATTTGTATAATACATATAATATTTCTTATACAATTTCGATCTTATTTGAATATGTTGTCAAAGTTTAATTAAGTGAACTTTAAATATACAATAATATAACAATTCTGAAATTAGGTTGTAATGTTTTTATGATGATTTTTTTCTAACGATCATTTTGTATGTTAGTCGTGTCACACACACAATTGGTGTGTAGGCCTTGGTGGTGTTACATTTCTTTTTCTTCTTTTGTGCCATACAATAATTACACCCATATTTCCTTTGTGCCAACTTTTTTTTTCTTCTTTTTTGCTAAGATATAATAATGGATACAAGTATTATTTTGTACAGTTGTTTTTTGTTCGCATTTCACTTTACATAAGTTGTGAAGTTCGTTTTTTGTGGTGGGCTTTTTTTTTATTGTGGTGGCTTTCAAGTTAGAGTTGAAGTCGCTGTTGCCGTTTCCTCCGATCTTCGTGTTGTTATTTGCTGTTTCCCCCATTTTTTATATTTTTATTTTTTTGAAGTTAGTCGCGCGCCGCAATTTCAAACAAACAGACGTGTGTGCGGTCTCTGATGTCGACAGTTTGTATAACAGTTAAACAGATATAGAGTTATATAGTTTGACAAGCACTGTGATTTGTGGTAGTTAGTTATTACGCAGGCGCTCGCTCTCTTTTCTTTATTGTTGATTGTAAAATGGGTCTCAACGAATTCGTCTCACTTTTCTACGGTTCATCGCAAAATCTAGATGGCTCCAAAACGGCATCCATTTCAACATATTCATTGCCAAGTGTCGCGGATGTAAAAGAGTTTCGTTTGCAAATGTTGAAAAATCATAAAAATGTACAAACCAAAAAGTATAATTACAAAGATTATCCAAATGAAGTGAAATATGGCAAAAATATTATAGCACCGAATACCACTGGGGGTGGCGGTGGAGGAGGAGGAGGAGGTGGTTGTGGTGGTGGCATTGGTGGAAGTGGAGGTGGAGGTAGTAGTGTTAAAAAATTGCTCAACAATAACAATAATAGTAATACCAGCAATAAGAACTTGGGTGGTAAAGCCAACAAAGTAATGCCTGTTACAAGGATACCCACAAAGAAATCATCTTCCACTGGCACTGATTTGGATTTATATCGTTCATATAATAAAAAATCCTCCTTCACAACAAACTCCTATTCCTCCTGCTCAACAACATCCACCTCGACATCCACAACATCCAGCTCAAATTCATCTTTTCTATGGAATTCATTTCGTTTGCCACGTAAACAGAAATCATCTTTGTCAGATCACAAGAAACGTTCAGGTACAGGAATAGGAGGAGGAGCAGGTGCCAGTGGTGCTAATAATGTTCGAGTTCCAGCCGGTGAGTGAAGCAAAAGGGAAAAATCAATTCTCTCTGCCATAAATTGCTAATTTACTATACAAAAACAAAGAACAATCTTTGGCTAGACTTTGGTTATATTATGATTATCATCAGCAACTGGCTCTGACCCATTTCAAGAGATTCTTTCTCTTGCTTGTTTGATTCTTGAGAACAATGGATTTGATGCCTGGAAGCTAAACATCTTGTTTTATATTCTTTTGGTTGAATCAGAGAGTTAACAAGTGAGATGAGAATCTTGGTATAATTTTTAAATTGTTCTGGTTTGACCTATTACCCAAGGCAGAATACTTTTTCAAGCAACTGTTTAAATTATTTAATATCAAAAGACAAGAAATTTTACATGGTCTTTTTTAATGATCACCAATTTTTTCTTCTTTATATGTGTTAAGCCGATTTTTATTTATAACTTGTTATCGTTTTTGCCTAGTAATGGCATTTTGGCTTAATTGAGAGGTATATAGTGACAGTATATACATATGAAAAATCTCAGCCTTAATTATAAATGCAAGTTTTGCAAGTCATTTATGTTGAAAGAGAAGACATCAGCAACTTTTTCTTGACATAATATAAGAAATTAAGATATCCAAATATTTTGTGTTTTAAAATAAATACATCATAACTTTTAAGTACTAGTTGGTAATAAAAAGATTTATTATATTTCATTTCTTAAAATACTTAAATTAAGCCTTAAAGAGTTAAAAATCAAAATTAAGCAAAAATATCTTCTTAATATTGTCTGCAAACTGAACAAAATGCTCTTAATAATACTGAAGAAATGCCAAATAGTCTTTTTTAGGATGGCTCTGAAATCTAAGTATAAGGTAGAGAAATTTTTCAATCTTTAAATGTGGTTTTATCTAAGAACCACTGTTCTTGAAGTTTCAATTTTATTTTCGCTTACATAATCAATTAACAGTTAGTCCTTATTAAGTATATGTATATTATAGTAAGTGAAATTTTGAATTAACAAAAAGATTAATAGATTATTTTATTTGGTTGCATACCAAGACTTTCAATTTAAGGATTCAGCTATTATCATATAACTTATGTTACTAATTTCGATGAAAAAGGATCAAACTTCTGTACGTGTGTAATTTTAAAACTTCATCGTTCATCATTGATAGTTTTCTTTTTGTCACCGATAAGACTTAACATATTGTCATTGAGTTTGTTGTCATTATCATGTTATTTTTAATTGCCAAGTTGCCTGACACTTTCCCAACTTAGCTAACTAGTAAAGTCTGCGCATGTCTCCTGTTTTAGGCGCAACAAGAACATGTCTCGTCCATTGAGACATGTGTATCTTGTTTTGCCGGCCCTTAAACCGCACTCGAATGGACCATATATTGATTTTTACCGTCTACAAAAGCTTCTAGAATGTGTGTGTGTTGTGTTCTCTCTTCATATGCATACATGTTATGTGTTAGCCAGCCATACTGTACTTGGCCACAATTGGATGAGTGTTGTTGTCTTTGGTGCTTCTGTTGTCAACTGCTAACCTCCCCTCTCTCAACCCTAAGTGTAACAATAACAAACAGTGAGTCATCGTCAGAGCTATCCCAACAACGCTAACACCAACAACAACAACACTATCTGTGAGTCGACAGTTCGCAGTCACTTTCTCGCGCTCCCTCGTAGCATAAAAGTTGCATAATGTACATCAAGCTTCGTTTTTATCCTTTGACACACTGACACTCATTAGGCGCCCACGAGAGCAAGTGAGAGGGATAGCTTGTATGAGAATTGTACTTGCGCAGTACATTAAAAACTGTTATACACTGCTTGTTTACAGTGCATTACAAACTGTAAATGAATTTAGAGAACCTACAAAATAAAACGTCATTAATGTTGTAAAATGAAATAAAGGAAACTTATTTTCTTGTATTAATTTGTTTTAAAAATAGTTTTTATTTATGTATATTATAGGTATAACGGGATTTAATAAAAATTGACTTCACTTTATAACAAATATAGAAGAAAACAATTACATATAAAGTTAGAACGCTCCAATTGTATTTTATCAATCCAAAATCTGTGTTTTTAAATGAAAAACTACATAAATTATAATCAAATTATGTTTGCTTTGGTTTAACAAGTTTTATTTCTATATATGTTTACATATATATATGTTTTTTTCTTTTTTGATTTATTATTTTCGCAGCAATTTCAAGTGGGCTTTGCTTTCAAAAATTTCAAATTTATTGACCAATTCACATTTTGCCGCGCATAAAGATTTAAAAACAAAAATAAAAGCAAATAAACAATTAAATCTCTCAGTTGCGTTAATTAACGGTACTTGGAGCCTGCCTCTGCTTTTGATTAACAAACTGTGACCACATAAAGCAGACGCCTCCAGCTAAAGCTAATGAAGTCAAGTGCAGAGTTTTTGTTAACGGTAATTCAGATCAACTACTGCAAGGCCTCAAGTGGCAACAGCACAAGCAACAACAGCGGCAGCTGTGCACTAAAGCGCAACAAATTGTTGCAACCAGAGTAGCGGCTACATGAGGAATTGATTGATCAACGACTTTTAGTCTCAAGTTGTTGTTGTGTAGTGTAGTTTATGATGATTATATTTGGCTGCTGGCCAACTTTTGAACTGCTGTTGCTGTTGCCCTCCAATGGTCACTCGACACACTCACAAGGGGGTATGCGCAATCATATTAGCATATCGAAAGATAAGCAAAACTGTAGCTAATGTTGTTGTGCTACTTGCAATGAACTTGCAACAAGTTTACAGCGAACCCAATGCAACCTTCATTGTTGTTGCTGTTGCTCTTGTGCTGGCAATGTTTGGTAGTAATAATTAAGGTCGTGCCTGTTGCTTCAAATGGAAGTATGTCGATGTAAAATCGAACAGCAACTAAGTAAAGGCAAACTAAAAACAAAGCGAAATATCACCGTAAAAATTAAAGTTTATATAAATTACTTTTTATTTAAAGTAAGTCACTTGAATTATAGCTTGTTAATATGATCTAGATCATTAATTTTGTGGTGTGCCAAGAAAAAATTATCAATTGGATACAATATTTCTATTATTGGATTAACTATATGAAAAATGACTTAAAACGTTTGTTCGACCTTCGATTTACAGTCTCCATCTCAATTTTAGCTGTCTGTATTAAATTCAATTGATTTATAGTCTATCACGAGGTGATTAGGTCAACTTAAATAAACTTGCATAATCTTGCTTATCCATAATATAAATATATTTTAGGTAGATTCTCTAATACATATCTATACAAATATTTCACTCATTAAGTATTTCTTCAAGTGTATATTATATGCATGAGAAAGCAGATATAGCAAGTATGATGTCAGCTAGAAGAAAAAAAAGTGACTATTCTCTGGCGACAAAATATGTGATGTGGCGAGAAATCAGACCAGACTCCTATGCATACTCAAAGAAGCAGAAGAAGTCATTTAATTGTTTTAGCAAAGCTTTGCTTGACCCAGCCGGGTGTATACTTAATTTTTTAATAAGAAAAGAAAGGGGAAAGAAAGAAAATGGGTGGTTTAAGTGTGTGTGTGTGTTTGTGTTTGTGTGGTTGGCGTCAAATTAATGACCCACACATAAATCAAAATATAATGCCCACCACAAAATCATAACCAGCTGTTGTTTTTGTCTCATTCAAAGAACAACAACAACAACAACAATAGAAATAATATAAATAATTATTACACATGAGGCCATGCCCCCCCATCATGGCCTAGTGAACTTGTCAACGAGTGTTAATTGCGTCGCCTCGCACCAGATAAAGTGTGGCAGAGGCAGGCAGGCAGTGAAACGACTTCCACTAGGCATTTGTTAAAATTAAGCACACTGTGTCTCTGTTTCTTTAACCCGAGTCACTCACTAAGTCCAAGCACGAAGTGTCGCGACGTTTGGGCAAAAAAAAAAGGGAAAAACTTACAGTGTGTGCATAATGGGCAAATGGGCAAAAAGTAATAATAAATTATTCAATTTTCCAACACGCACAATTCCGTTGAATTATTATAACCCTCTGCGGGGGGGCTGGGCTTACTGAAATTGGCTAAAACCAAGCATAACAAAAAGATTTGCTAAAAATAAATTTTGAAATTTGGTTCAATGGAAATTTCCATGGCTTCCAAGTGTTTTCTGAAAGTAAAGACAAAACGTTGTGAAATTATGATTAAATTAATTATAAAACAAAGAAAAATTAATCAAAAAAAATATTTAATTTCCTATTCAAAATCACATAACAGCGGCTTTTGATTCTCACAGTAGTTGTTTTTGAATAAAAAAAGGTTTTATTATGAAATTTAACTCGACTAGAAAAGAAAAAATTGTTTTTTGTTTTCGAAATCGCTTAAGTTAAGCAATATCAAGGTTCTTTTTATTGCAAAAATAATTGGTTATGGTTATTTAGAATTCTTACATTTAATTGTTTAAACAACACTTGAAAATATTACAGAAGAACCAAAACCAATTTATAAAGTTTATTTTACAAAAAATAAATCTTTCCTTATACAATATTTTTACATTGGTTTTATTAAAAGTTTGTTCCACTGAATTCACTTAATTCTTTGTTCCATCAAAACTGCGAAGAATTACAATTCTGGTATTGTGAGTAATTACTCAATAATCCAATTGGATTAATCTCTTAGTCATACTTTTTGCATTTCATATATAGAATATATAGAAATATATCTATAGAAACTTTAAAATAATTGTTTATCAAATGTCGGTGAACATTTTTTTGTATAATTTTAAAAGAAAAACAATTTAATTAGCTCTAACAGCATTTTTAGTTGAACTATTATAACTTCTGCATTCAACACTATGAATTTTTGATCTTTATTAAATTACTTATGTACCAATACAAATCTATATAGTTTAATATGTAAAGATTTGTTTTAATATAAAAAATAAATCAAATTTTGTTTACATTTTGAGTAAATACTTTTATTAACCAATTAACAGACAATTTAGACATTCAAATTTCGTTCAGTGTATTTCAATGACTATATGTAGATATGGGGCTCTTTGTTGGCTAGTCAATGATCATGATCATAACTCACCACATGGTGAAATCAACGCCACAATTAGCAAAAATGCTCGTCGCGTTTTTTTCTGTATGGCGCGCGCGCCCCTTTTTATTTTTTTGAAATTAAATTCATTAACAGTTTATGTTTAGAACTTTGTCGGATCGTACATACGTTTTTATTCTCATTTTTTGTGTTTTGGCGCGTAGTCCGCGTCTACACATTGTTTTTGTGGTTGCTTTCGTCGTCGTCGTTGTCGTTTTCGGTGCGTTTCTATGTGTGTGAATAGAATTCGAAATTGATTTTCGATAGAAAATGTTTCGCAGTGCAGAAATTAACCCGTGAAGAGGTCATTAAACATGTCCCAAGTGGTGTCCCAAGCAATTAAAATCGAATTGTCTGCAACGAGTCGTCGTCATGCAGTCGTTAATTGAGAACCCTGTGCAGAATTCAAACAAATAGAGCGGAAGTGCTTAAGCCACCCTGTTTGTTAGTAGTAGTTCTGATGGAGCAAATGGCGGATGAAGCGCTGAGGGGCAACTCTAATGATTTGCTAGCAATGGCAAATTCAATTATGATATCGTCTAATGATTTTCAAACTGTGGATTATGAAAATGCTGAAGATGAGGGTATTGGCGGTAAGTTCTTTTGAACAGAATGCTGCAGTGAATCTTTTGAAACTTTCTAACCGGTTTCAACTTGTTTAAGCAAATTGAGACGCAATTTCCATTTTGGGCTTACATACATTAATATAATCATTTTTATTTTTAATGCACAAAATACGACTACACAAAAAGATTTAAGTAAATTGTTAAGTGTAAAGCACATTCATATGTTTATATGTTCATATGTTGGATGACGTCTGACCTAGAACTTTTTGCCACACATAAAAGTATTATTTTGCCATTAGATGTTGTTCTCTACATCAAATGAGGAATGTTAACTTTGATATAAGATAAAAAAAAAAATACAAAATTTCAAAAGGAAACTAAAAACGAAAAGATTTAATAATCTTATGTATATTTGTTTAATTATTTAAACTTTGATGTTTTAATGTAGCTCGTTATTAAAAGCATTTTTATTAATATATTCTATGTTAGCTAGGAAAGTTTTATATGAACTACTTATTCCAAATATGTACATATTCCAATTATACAAATTTTATTGTATTACAATTTACTTCTCTAAAATTTACTTGTTCAAAATTTAGTTAAGTCAATTTCAATTTTTGCGCTTATTATTTTCTATTCTATAATGTAAGATTCTGATAGAAAAATTCCAATTTCACATTTAACTAAATTTTATTATTTTATGCATCTTTTATTTAAAATTTTCAATTAATTTGACAATTATTTAATTAGATTTATATAAGAAATGGTAATATATTTTGCCTAATAAGCATTTTTAATTGACGAGTTATGATTTTATATTGTATATAAATATATAAATTTATATATATTATATAATAGTTAACAAATTCAGTTACCTAAAGATAGAAAATTATATATAAAAATAATACAATAGAATTTTATTTCAAGAAGCCAATAGTTACTATTGAATTACCATTGAATAAGATGAAAACTAAAGTAAATAATATTCGCTTTAAATATTCATTATAATTTTATCATTATTTTCAAAATTGTTAAATTATTTTTGATAGATTTTCTTATTTTTTTTATAGTTATTCATTTTTATACCCTGTACCCATAGGGTAAAAGGGTATATTAAAGTCGCTAAAATGTATGTAACAGGCAGAAGGAAGCATTTCCGACCCCATAAAGTATATATATTCTTGATCAGCATCAACAGCCGAGTCGATTGAGACATGTCCGTCTGTCCGTCTGTCCGTCTGTCCGTCCTCATTTTGTGTATTTATTTTTATTCCATTAACTGCAAAATTTTGCATTGAATAATATATTGTCTATATGCGATATATTGCATCCTATGCTTTAGACTCTTTTCCTCAATATGTTTTTGTGGCAAATAGAACGAAATACTGACTGAATATATACAGTAAAAATTCAATACATACTCTCGCCACAATTTATCTAAAAATAAGTATTAGAACTTGTGCCAAAAACAAAAATTCGATGGGAAAAACAGAGAACAAATGAAAAATTGCTCTAAAGCAGAAGAAAAAACAACACTGACCTTGAGATATGTCTCTACTGGGCTTACCGAGTTTTCCAAAAGAGACATTTTCACAATGTTTTCATATAGAGAGAATCCAACAAAATACAGTACAGTACAGTGGGTCGTGTGTGTGTTATAAAACCGTTGATACATGTCTGTCAACAGTATCTCAAGCATCATAAAAAGAGTTGGCTTTTCATTTCAGTTTTTCTTTTTTTTTTTTTTTGCTTTTATGATTGACATTCAACAGAATCGATCGATGGTTGGGCATATGAATGATATATACATCCCGTCCTCGAAAAGTTCTCCCAATGGGCTTCTGGCCTGGTTATACATTTGTTTTTTTTTTTTCGTGTTCTCTTTATTAGTTTTCCTTTATGTCAATGTTTACAATGTGAATTTGTTTATGAAAATCGAAAAGCTGTTGCCGCTTTTTTCCTATATACAAATATGGGACAGAAAACAATAATTTAATCATGGACTGATGGCGGGGCAGAGGGGGTAGGATAAGTATACTTTAAACTGTCAAAAGTTGAAAATTTATTAAAAGTTTTCTTTGAGAAGAAAAAGTTTCATTTATGCTTGATTTATTGTAAGTAAAATGTGCAAAAGTTGCAAATAAATTTATTTTAAATGGTTTTCTATTTGTTGATTTAACTGTTTTTAACTAGTTTATTATTTTTAAATCTAATAGATTAATTCGGGAACATAAAGTAATTAGAATTTCCTCTTTGTTTACCATATGAAAATATTTATGACAAATAAAATATTTGCTAATTTTAATTGTATCGCCACACAGATGTGTGTCTAAAAATTGCCTGGAATATATCTTAATACAGTTTATACAACGAATAACTTATTTGTTAAACAAAATTGATCAAGTAAATATAATGTGGGTTACATTAAAAGTAACTATAAACATAGTTTATCATATAAATATAATGTTGGTTGCATATAAAGTAGCTAAAAACTTATATTTTTAGAGCTTTAAGAATAATTGAAAGAATATTTTGAAATAGATGCTAATCTTTCTATAAAGCATCTGCATATTGATATAGAATCCTATTAAGTTTGCTTAAATATAAATCTTTTGTTTTTTGATGGATTCAGGTGGCCATCATTCAATGTGTAGAAAGCAGATGGCATTAAGTTCACATAGACTTATATGACTTGTTTATAATGCTAATCTATAACAATTTTATATGTAATAATAACAATATACAAATATAAAACTATATGTTTGTACATATCTGTAAATTAACACAAATTATTTTTCATTCATTGAATTTATAATTAATAAACTCCTCAGAATATTCTTCAAATCAATATCAATAGTTAAACATTTAATATTATATTCTTTTTACTGAAATATAAGTATTTATATATACAGTTTCAGCTAGGTAATAGTTTGGTGGGGTTTTTCCCTCGTTTGGTTCGACACTTTTCTGTTTCGTCAAATCGCCTTCACTTACTCACTTGTTGTCTATTCATTCATTCATGTATTCAATGTACGAACTTCGGTCAGCCTCAGAGCTCATAATGACGGTTTGGGTTTCAGTTTCAACTGAAAAAAAACTCAACATGTGTCAACCTCGTTGCTGCAGCACAGTGGGTTGAAAGATGCCTGACCAGACCCATAACATACTGGACCAATCGTGCAATATGCGGCTCATGCGGCGAAGGCACTGAAAAAAAAAATAATTGAAATTCCAAAATAACATATTTGGCATTAGGCAGGTCTTGCCCCCCCTCTCTATCTCTCTGTCTCTATTTAGAAGTTGTTTTGTTGTTTTTTGGTATGGGCTTACGCGTAGCCGTCAACTAGTCTTAACCCATGGCGACCCACAAAGTGTAATTAAAAAATGTGCAACTAAAAAACAAAACTAAAAAAATAAACAAAAGCCCGTCTGGCAAATGGCATTTCAATTATACACCAACAGCAAAAACAAAAAAAAAAAACTAAAATCACTTGAAACTTGAACGCCAAATTTTCCAAATAGACATGGACATAGTATTTTTAATCCCCCTCTATCCCCCTTTTACTCTCTTTCAATCTCGTCTGGTTCTGTTTTATTTCTCGCTTAGCTTGAACTTTAATTGCAATTTAACTGCAAATTGTTTAGTTACATCCAGAAGAAGGAGAGGATGAGAGGAGGAGAGTATTCCAACATCTACTTTCTGTGGGCGTCAATAAACCAAGTGAAGTGGACTACATTCAAATCTCAGCTAAATTGTTCAAGAAATTATAAGTGTATATATGTGAACCTTGAGTACAGATAAAACATATTTGAAATGCCATTCAATCTGATAAGATTTTTATAATTTAAATGTGTATTATCTAAGTGGCAACTAACTAAAGCAAAAGGAACTGGAAAATAAGCAGAAAAGTTAAGTGTTAAATTCTTAAGTTCATGCAAAAAGTAAGATCTTTAGTAGATAATGAAAGGCTCTAAGTTATGTTTAATAGTTTTCCTTTATACATTTGACTTATTTAGAAATAAAATTCAAATCTAATCAATTTATATATACATATATCCCAATTTATATACAAATGCTCATTTCTATTGTGATGTCCCTTTATAAATTCCATTCTTATTTATATTTTTTTTTGGGTAAATCCACGCGCCTCCCTAGACAACACTTTTCACACCAAAAACACCAACAAAATAAAACTGAAGAAGAGGAAAAGGCAAAAAAAAAAAAAACAAAAAATTTAGTCAATGAAACACCCGCTAAGCTGAGTTTTCCCTCAAGAGTCGTAAAAATCCCAGCTAAGTGTAGAAAGAGAAAAATAGGAACTATAACTACTGAGGTGGTCGGTTTTGGTGGGTCATAAAATTTTCACTTGCTGTGAGAATGTCAGTTTTTCCCTAACCCCTAGAGAGAGAGAGAGAAAGAAGAACAACTTGTTGGCCAGGCCGTGAGAAAATTGAAAATGGGAAAAAAATTATATTTGCAGAGGACTGGCAAGCGAGTCTCAGGATTCATTCTGTCTTAAAACTTTTGGCCTTGCAATTAATTAGTCGCAGCTAATGTCATTTAATTGCCTAATTGCCAAAAAAGAAAGGAAAATATAGAAAATTTTCCGCCTGTCGTGTGCCAGTCGTGCCTCATCTCACCTGCTGGCGTGTGTCAGGGCCAAGGTTTTGGTATTTTCATTTCATTAATAATTGCCAAAGAATTTTCTTCTCAGAAATATGCCAAACTAAAACAACTACACAACACACAACAAAAATTATGTTCAACTTATATAAGAAATGAGGAAATCTTTTATGCTGATTCAACTTGCTTAAGTGCAACTGCACCCAACTATCTGATCAACTTTATTTTTTGCTTTTTCCTCTTTTTATCATGATTGTCTCTTGTAGTCATTAAAGATTGCACAATTTGTTGGTAAAGCGGTTTAAAGCCAAGTCCAGTTTCAGTCAATTGCCAAACAGTTGTCGCCAAATTGTCAAGCCATTCGAATAATGCTAATTGAGTTAATGGACTTGATTTGTTTTTGCAGGTGAAAATGTGGGCTTTAATGCAAAAGACGGCATTACTTAAGCTTGCGAAATTTTTAACAATTTTTTTCTTGGGGAAATTATTTAAGAGAAATGTTTAAACTATGCGAATTACTTGCAGTTGCAAGATTTTAATGATTTGAAGTTTTTAATTTTTAGTTCCTATATGAATTACAACATTGATTGAGGTAAAGTTGATTACCTCAAGAAGTTGCAAGAAGTAATTTTGTATCCTAAAACTACCAAGATTTAACAATTTACGATGTGTTTCTATTTACTTTGGACTATATGAATTATAATGATGATTGATATAAAGTTTATAGAAATAATACTATAAAATGTGAATGAAGTTAATATCTGTTCCCTTTCAGGATAAGGCCAAATGTGAATGAAGTTTCATTGGTTTTTTCTTATTTTCAATACTCTGCAAAAAGACAATTTAAGCTGTGATTCTGTTTATTTCTTTAATTTTTAGTTTGCACAATGATCATTGTAAAGATAATAAGTTTATAAAAATAATCTTTTCAATTCTCTGCAAAAATAATTAAGTATGTAATTCTGTTTGCTTTGGACTATCAACCCAATTTCATTTTTATGTTTAAACTTTTATGAACTAAATTACAATTATAAGATTAGAGAGCTTAAAAATGCTTTTGGTATAAGAGGTAGGAAAAAATTTTGGAACAAGGAGCGACAAAATTCAGTTTGCGAGGAAGGAAGTTATTTTACCTTTAGTTTCAGTTTTTGTTTGAAATGTTTTACAATTTGTAAAATCTTATTAAAATATCTCTCAATGTTGCTTTTGATTTAAATTACTTTTTCGAAACATTTCTTTGTATAACAATTTCATATTAAATATATACATATAATTAATATATTTAAGCTTAAAAAAATGTTTTAATCGATGTGGGAGAATATAAAATGAGCGAAGAAGGAAGTTCTTTTACCTATTGATATAAAAGTAAATTATTAATATTTTAATATTATGTTTTATATATTAACTAAAAAGGAAACCGATTACTTAAACCTAAAAACACCACCTAAACACTTTAACCAGTCCTTAAATCAAAACCCGTCTTAAACTCTGTATGTATGTACGGAAGAAAACGCATTTCGAATCATTTGTCTTGTCTTTGTGTGGAATGACAATTTCATAGGAAAATTTATGCCATAACCACCAAGCAAACGCATTGATTATGGTCTTCAAGCAACAACAAATACCAACAACATTAACATCATGAACAACAAAGAGGAGGAGACACAACTAACTTGTTGAGGAAATTGTATAAATTATGGTCCGACATTCGATCAAAGCAGAAATAACAGCGGTTACTGAACTCTTTCCAAGCCCCTAAAAAAAAAACCACACACACACACAAAAAGAGAGTTTGCGGTTTATTTCTGGTTTTTAGCTGGTAGCTTGTCAAGGCCAATTTGTCTTTAAGCCATACATCCTTTACTTATTAATTGAAGATATGTTTGTATATGATTAAAGCCAGACGTTTGGCCTTCTCCTTATATTGACCTATGGGCGTGACCAGACACTTACACCTAATAGTGAAGATTGTTGATGATTTTGATAATCTTGTTGATGATGCTTTCCCTTTTGTTGCGGTTTTCAAGTCTTCTTTCTTTCATATTTTTGTTGTTGCCAATTACTCATTTGCTTGTTAAAATGATTCATAAGACATTTTGTTAGTTGGCTCATCAGCATGATGTCTTACTATATCTTACGCAGAGATACAAACAACTTTCCCCTTATATAGCAATTTATATAATTCCAGCTATGATGGATTATGTCATTTATTTATACATTTATATATTTTCTATTATCATTGCAGAATCCCTACGTTCCGGCGTTGATCAAACCGAATTGCAAGAGCTCACTAATATTCAAATCAAACAGCCAATTGAAACCACAACTCCAAGAGATTCAAAACGATCTTCGATTACCAATGAATTACATTGCATTTGTGGCGCCGAAATCGGTTGCAATTGTCAGACAGAAGCCAAGGTTAAGAGATGTGAAGATACAACCAGGGAAACGGCTGGCAATACTACTGCAAACGTTGTCACAGAAACCATTTCACAGGTTAAAGATGATCAAACTAAAGAAATCATACAAGAGAATGCAAAACAAAATAGTACAAATGAGGTAAGAAATATAAAACATATCAGTTTATTTATTAAGTCTTTAAATTATAAAAAAGAAACTCTTAAAATGTTTCAAAGCTAAAGATAAACCAATACAGAAACTGTGTGATTTGGTTCGTGCGTCTATTAACCACTGTTTATACCCTGTACCATGTAAGGAAGCATTTCCGATCCCATAAAGTATATATATATATTCTTAATCAGCATCAACAGCTGATGTGTTTAATGCATGTCGGTCTGTCCGTATGAACACTTAGATCTTAGAGACTAATAAGAGCTAAAGCAATCAAATTAGATGTGAGCATTGATCTAGTGTCTACGCAGGTCAAGTTTGTTTTAAATTTTTGCTAAGCCCACTTCCGCCCTCGCAACTTAGAAAAAACAAATAACTAGCACACTCTATAATATGGCCAAAAGGCAGCAAATTTCATCATAACCGGACAATATTGGGGATATATATAGACATTTTGTATTGAAATATGCTGAGTGCGACATTCCGTAGTAAGAGTAAACGAGATAGCATGTCTTTGCTACTGCGGCTTGTGAGTAGAGTTTGATTTTATAAAGTTCCTTTACTTGGTACAGGGTATGACGGCCCGGACGACTTGCTTGTTTCATTTTTTAGCACAGTTTTTGTATACTATGAGAAAGGTCGTTTAAGTTGCGCTGATAAAAATGAAAAACTACCCTAAATCCTATCTATCTATTTTAAGATTAATCCTAAAAAGTGTTGAGCTAACTCATTTAGAATACAGTTTAGTTTAGTTGAACTCATTTAGTGTTCGAAGATTTTGAGCTTAGATGTTAGCTAAGGTAAGCCTATTTATTAAAAGACATTTGCTTGAACTAATTATTGCCCTACTATCGATTATCACAAATAATGTTTCATCTTTAGCTAATCGCTTGTTTGATTGTGTAATTTTCTCTGTAAAACTCAAATATAAAGAAAGATCTCTTGTTGATTATCTTCATAAAAGGGATGAATATTCCAATAACAAATCTTACAAAGTTTACTTTTGCCTAAGTAAGAATCCATATCTCAAGAATTCGTCTCCCTTTTACAATGTTGCTTTTAAAACAATGTCAACATTTTGTCTAATGTCAAAAATTGTAGTTACAAAGAATTTTATTATTATTGTTTTATTTTTGTTAAATTCGTCTTGAAAAATCTTCCAGTACGTTTTTATAATAAATTGCAGTAAATATTTTAATGAGGCCCTCTGAAATGCGTATTATCAATTGGTTTATAAGAATAACAGAACAGGTTTGCGTTATCTAATTTAAGTTGATGTCGGGTATTAATAACTTTTTGTTTGTGTTCTTTATTTCTTATTTTCGTTTTTTGTTTTGTTTTTTTCTCTTACGTTTTTTTCCAGCCGCCATCAACAGGCGGAAGTGTGGTTAAATTGCCATTTAATTCATTACCGATGCTTGCCAACAATTATCTACAATATTCCGCTGTGGAAATTGCCGGCCTATATCCCGCCCTTAAGCCATTCACTGAAAATGGTTATATCGATTTTGCTCGATTGGCCAAATTCTTTGAATTGAACAAAGTTGAGCGTAGCGAAGAGCATCGTCACATCATGGGACTCGCTGTTATGGTGCAGTATATGACTGAAGAGGTGAGTGCGCGAGTAACGAGTAGCGAGTAAGATGTCTTGTATGTTGATGAGAGTAAGAAAAGGATCAATGTTAGGGATTTATTTTATATATAGGCGCCAGGGATTTGTACCTAAGAAAAGAATCTTTCCATACATGTGTGCATATGTGTGTGCATCCTTTTTGATGAACTGAAAGTTCACATGGCTATTGTCCACACATGTGCTCTCGTACCTTTTACTTTAACGGAAGGGTCACCTGCTCTAATAATTCCCAGAGGTTTCATTGCGCTATTGTTTTAAGATATTTGCCTTAAGCTATGCTTAAATTTGAGCTAATTTTGTTTAATTGTAACAGAATGTCCTAAGCCCGTGGATCACTTATTGTTTGCACTAATTAAAAACTGAAAGGACACGAATGAGCAAGTAGCTAAAAGACCCAAACTTGATCCCACCAGCTGCTAAACGAAGAGTTTACATTTAAGTATCTTGGAATGGAAATTTTTGGCCAACTGTGTGAAATCCTTTCTTTGGTATAAAATGAAAGGGTGTGATTCTTTGGCACAAATTAATTGTTCTCATTATATTAAAAGGAAAAAGGATTTTAACATATGTTCAAATACTGGTCTCTAGGTGAGAGATTTAACACACAGACAGACAATCTCTTCTCTCGGCTTTTGTTAGGGTTAAAACTAAACATTCTACAGAGAAGGATTGTTTATTTTTTTCAAAAAGGATACACTTTTTATAAGTAAAATTTCTAACCATGTCATTTCATCCACTCTCTTTCTACCTAGCTACCTGCTGCTACCCTGTTGCTAACGATCCTTTCGCCTATTACCTTTACCTTTACTTCACTATTAAATTACAATAGAATGATCATAAAAATTTTGCGACAAACTTGGAAAACATTATTTTAACATTTGCATATATATATACGAAACAATATTCTTCTTTTCAACGGGAAGTAATGGGGCGACAAAGTCATCTAAAACTCCCGACATCATCGTAAATCGATTTATGATCATTGTCTACTGACTTTTCAACCACAAAACTGTTTTTCGCAAAAATATTTCCTTCAATTTTTTTCTACTTAGGTAGCAAATTTTCGCAATTTCCGCTTTTATTATATACTTTTTTTTCAATATGTTCTAAACAATTGCGTAAATCTTGCGGCTTTGTTTGAAGAATTTCCATTGCTTGATTTAAAAATGAGAAATCTAAATCCTTGCACTGTGTTCGGGTAGAAGAAGCATCTGGTTGGCTCATTGTATTAGTGCCATTTGTTTTGTAGATTTATGCCATTTGAAAGAAAAGTCAGATAAGAAAAGACCATTCCATTCAATATATTTAAACACCAGCTGGAATTTCTATTTCATGGATTTGGCTTACATAAGAATACATAATATCCTGAAAAGAAGTACACAAAAGAAAATGTGTTTTAAAAGAATCTCGTATATGTAAAACTTTGATTTTCTATTGTCAACAGTTTTACTAACTCCATGAAGATTATCTACTGGTTTGTAATGCCCTTGTATCCACCAAAAAGTATTTATGCAAAAGAGCCGAAATATATGTATAATAATAACAAAAATAACATATAAAATAGTAAATAATAAAAAAAAATTATTTTATGAAAGGATCTTGCATCTTGGTAAGGTTACAGGGAAGATTTCTTTTCTAAGTAATAAGATATAGAATATCCATTCATTTACCATTAGTAACTTACCAAAATCGGTCCTTTCGATCATTTGGATGGCTTGTTTAGATCTCTGACATTAAACGCCGCAATTAAACTTTTGTATGAATCTTTCAATGATAGATTTAGAAATATAGTTTAAGGAATCCTTTACATTATGAAAGGATTTCAAAGAATTTCAATAAAATTGCAGATATTTTGTATTTATTGCAAATATATATTCAGTAATGTAGTGAAGATTTTCCTTTACCATTTCGTCCCGATTTTAGAGACATATAAAAGTCTGCTCATTTTGATTAAACAATAAATTGATTTATTAATTATATAATATTATATATATATTTAACAACTTAATGTTGATTTACAATACTTTGTTGGAGTAATTGAATTGGATTTAAAATTTATACTCTTTAAGCAAAGGATTCTAGTATCGCCCTATTGATCTTGATCTGTTTTAATATTTCGCTCTTTATTCCAATATTTAAAATTTACTTTTTCATTTAGGATGCAATTTTTTGTACAATTACTTCATAATTTCCACACTTTGAATGAATATCAGGAAAACCAAATACTTTTTGTTAATCCATAAAAATATTTGGGTAACTTGTAGAAAAGAGGACTCAAGCTACCCCTCATATTCGTATATAAATTGAGGGATTTGTTTTCATTGGAATTTCAAAGATCGCGCAACAAACAAAAATTGTTGTTTGTTTTTCCATAAAAGTTTTCCCACTAAAAGCCTAAACTTATGTTAGTTTGTGTGTGTTGAATATATATAAATATTTATTTAGTTATGATCCAGTGAGATTTAACAGTTTGGTGTGAAAACCGACGGCAATGGAAGTGCGCAAGGTATGAATACACATCAAAATGGCAGCAAGGACATTTATAGGTCTAAAAGCAAAAAAAGGGACCAGGGACAATGACGCGTGCACATTTAAATGTTTTTATGAGCGAAGGACAAATGGTGAAAAAATAATGCTGAAATCATTTGAAAAATTGTCATCATCAGCCAAAAAGGATTACTACTACAATTTTCAGTCAGACAGAAAGCAATGTAAAACTAGTCACTAGACACTTTAATTGCAATGCCATCATCCCATCATTCCATCAACAGGTAGATAGGCAGTCAGTTCGATCTACTTTGACTGTCAACTGAAAATTATCCAGTGACTGGTCGACTGAATGACTCGAGACAAAGACGACGAAAACTATTAATTCGTTGGGACAGTTTGGATTGGGTTTGGTCAGTCTGCCAGTTTAATTTTTTTTGTAGATTCGATCGGCTCTGGCGACTGTAAAATATTTGTCTACAACTTTTCTCAACTCTGTGAATCTTTCTTTAAGAGATTTGGTGAGGCGCTCGAAACATTTGGACACGCCACACCCGAAATGTCTCAAGGAAGGCTGCAAAATTGAAGTGTATTCAAGTATATAAGAAGACGCCCAGTTTTGCCCCCCCCCCTAAAAAAAAGAGAGGACAAGACGTGTGACCAAACGGCTGGTAACCACATGAAATTGGCCAAAAAAGATCACTAAGCCTTACCAGAAGTAAAATCTCTAGGCGTTAACCTCTGGCAGCCAAAAACGCCCCCTATATAGAGCCACACCCACATTGCCTTTTGTTCTTCTCGTTCAGCAAGCTGAACTGGGGCAAAATCTATATCCTTTTTCTAGCATATTCTCTCTCTACATGTGCCAAATCCTAGGTAGATACACAAATCCTGCCTACCTGAATGAATAGCGGGAAATGCATTTTACCTGCCTGCTGCCTATATAAGCCACTGAATGATCCTTGCAACTCATCAGTCTACTTTAAGTATTCGTGTTCAACACATCACACAGTGAAAAACAAGAAAGAAAAAAGATATAAGAAAAATGTTTGAAAACTTAGTTTTTACCAACGAAAATATATCAGCAGAGACTATGGACTTTGATTTGATCACATGGACAGTGCCGAGCACACCAACAAATCTTAATTTTATGGATAGTGTAACTATAGCCCAAGGCTATGAACAACGACAGGTATAAAATTTTAAGAAAGAATTGAAATTTTTATCAAAAGTTTTATATACTTTTGTGAAATTTTGCCATACTTGAGAAACTACTTTACTTACTTTAAGTTTAGTATTCAAATCGTGAGAGATATTTTCTTTAAAACATAATTTTATGGTTTATGGAATTTCCCCTTTGTGGGATGTGGCCTTCATGTCCATTGTTGGTCTAGGGAATTTCCCTAAGACTTAGTCGTCATTGTTTCAACTGTCTAACGACTTCCACTTGAAAGCGACATTTGTGAAAAATTCATTTCATTTGAGAGAATGTTTCACAGGTAAAAATGTTGATAAATTGTTTTATTTATATATATATTCTTTCAACTTTTAGCTGGATGCCTTTGCCTGCAGAGATACCAAAGATCAGTGTGCCCGTGCCAAAGGGACTTTAGATGAGACAATTGGTTTACTACAACAGACTCAGCTTAGCTGTGAGGAACTGCGTCAAGAGTTGCACAACAAGGATGTCGAATGGACACAAAGGGAACAAGAACGAGAACATCTTCAGCGGACACAGCTACAGCAATGTAAGTATATAGTAGAAAAACTAATGACATTTATTGATTCCTAATCAATTTATTTATTTTTTTTTTACTTTAGCCCAAGACAAACTCTTGGAAGTGCAAATGCTTGCCCAGGAACGTTGTCGTCAACTAGAATCCCAAGTGGTAGCTAAAGAGGCAGAGAATAAACAAGCACAACAGGCCTATCATTTGGAGGTCACCCATAAACTTAATCTTAAGCAGGAGCAGTTACAAGCTGCCGAAGAAAAAATTGTATTACTACAGCAGCGCATCCAGAATCTGGAAACCCAAGATCAGGAATTACGTGAAGAACTAAGACGTAAGGAGAAGGAACATGCTAGCGTTGTGGCAGCAAGTGCCCAGCGTGAAGAGGAACTGCAACAGAATATTAAATCCCTTTCCAAAGAACTGAGTTCATTGAGTGCCACCAAAGAGCATAATGAGCGCGATTTAAGGGATCGTTTGGCTCTCTCACAGGATGAGATATGTGTCTTACGATCCACATCACAGAGACGTAGTCCCAGCACCAGTCTACCAGATACCAGTGCTGAATTGTGTCGTCTAACCAGTGAGGCAGATAGCCTACGCTGCGTGCTCGAACTAAAACAGGCAGAGATCTCCACACTGTCCAAGGCTAATGAGGATCTGAAGCGGGAGAATGGTGAGCGCATGAAATTAAGTAATAGAGTGGCCTTATTGGAAGCCCAGAATGAAATGCTGCGCACCGAACTGAACACCAAGACAGATAGGGAAAAGTAAGTTTTTACCTATTGCATCTTTTGCAAATGAAGATTAACCTTTGACTTTTCTGCCTTTAGATCGTTGCAATTAAAAATGGATGAGATCCAAAAAGCTTACGATCATGAGAATATGAAACGTACGCGTCTCACCTGTGACAAAGAGGTGCTGGAGTATCATCTAAAGCAACGTTCGGAACGACTGCAGCAGGCTGAGGCCAAATTGCAAGAGTTCTCGAATGTTTCCCAGGAAATTGGATTCAATTTGTCTTCACACAGCCGTTGCTCCATGGGCCGTAGCAGTGGTAATTTTGATGATGGTGAATCCATCACTTCACCACCTCCATCGCCTGTGATTAAGGGTGTAATTGAGCGTAACGATTCGGTTAGCTGGATTCTCGACATGGACGATGATGTGCCCAAAGTACCGGCCCCAAAATTGGTTCGCCGTGCTGGGTCCTTGCGGAACACCAGTGAACGTAGCCCCACCCAGCGTCGTCAACTGTCGCTGAGTGCCACAGCGAATGGCTCTTCTCACACCAATGGTTTGGGAACTACAAGCTTGCCATGTGTCCAGGGACCTAATCCTTTATCACAAAGCATGTCGGCGGCGGCCCTATCGCGTTGCAATCATTCCACATCGAGCGAAGCTGATAGCGGTCAACCATTGTCTCGAACAAGATCCCATTCTGTATGCATCAGAGCAGCGTCTTCGGAAACACCGACAACAGCAGCCACTGGAGGAAGGGTAAATGGTCGCCGTCAGCGCAATGAAGATGTCCTTCAACTGCCCGAATGGAATGTAGATAGTTTGCGTTCGAGCTCGCCCCAGCCGCCATCAGAGATTCGGCCACGTACATCAACCATGAAATTAATATCCTGTGATACGAAGCTATCTAAGAAGTTCCAGGAGATTCAAGAGTCTGCTGGCGAGGCTATGGTCTCAGGTGCCAATTCAGAAGATGAAAGTTGCTCAGCCTCATCGGAGGATATGATGCGTAGCTCCTCGACATCAAGCACTGCCTCTGGTGGCGGTGGCGGGCCCAAGCTACCACATTCACGCATGTCCATTGAGGAAGCCTTACCATGTACACCAATGGAAGTTAGCTGGTCCGAGGATGCTGCCGATGCTGCTGAAGTGGATAGCAATGCCGCTGCAGCTGCCGTGCAGGCATGACAGCCGCCAAGCGATGCCATTAGAATAAGAGGGCGTGGCATGGGTGTTGGCTATGAGGAACGTGCCGTCATCGAGCAAATAGCCATTGCTGAAACGGCCGAGGAGGCCTATGAATTAAGTGTTGATGCCTATGCCGAGCAGGAAGAGCCAGATGAAGATGAAGACAACGAGGAAGATGACGATGATGTGTTGGAATTGGCGCTGCAAGAGGAGGCCGATGAATTTGAAAATGATGACAGCTTTTAAAGTGTCCAGATTTAAACAAGTTGATAAATATACATATATATAATATACATTTAAAAGAAGAATAAATTAATTTATAACAGATTTTGAGTTAAAGAAAGCAGAGCGTTTCTGTATGTAAATAATATGCATTTAGCATTACCTATAAAAGAGAACCGGGAAATTAAAAATGATTGCGTATAACAATTATCGCGTATAACAGTTAGTAAAGCACAGCAAGCGGAGCCGTCACACAAAAAGCAAGAACAAATGAAAGATTTTTTAACAAGCAAAAAAAGCTGCTAAAACAGAAGACAAAATGCCAGGCTAAACCAAGTTTAGGGTCGAAATGAGAACAAATAAAAAAAAATATATAATTATATAAAATATGTTTCAAACTATACATTTACAGTAATGGTTAGCATTTAGCTGAAACAGTATGAATATTTGCATCAACAAAATAAGAACATACATGAAACAATGAAAATTATATTATACTTATACTACCAACACATTGGATATATATATTATATATGTGTATGTAAATGTATTGATTAGCGATATTCAAAATATATAATATATATACATTGTAAACTCTAACCGCAAACTCGCTGATGATATTCTGCTCATACCCTTAACCCCGCCCTAACCCTGGCCTCCTGACAAAACAAGAATAAAAAGAAAAAAAAACTCACTTGATGTCCTTAAATTGAAGCCCGCTAAATTATAATTATTACCAATTTAGATGATTGTCAAATCACTTAAGCTTTAATTTTGTCTACTCGTATTTATTATTTAGTTTTTAGATACTCCCCCCCTTCTAAAAGTGTTAAAATTTAAGAATATATTATTATGATGATGATGATAAAGATAATGATGTGTGTTTTCTTACACTTAGTTCTTAGTTTATATATATATACATATGTTAAGTATTTGTCTTAGTTTTAATCTATCTAAATTTAGTTGCAAATTATGTTACATGTGTGTCTTTTTTTTTAATTTCTTAATTTTTCTGTTAAAACATCATCATATTGGAGATTGTATCTAAACACAAGAAATTATACTAGTTGTGCTAGTGTAAGAAGTTGTTTAACATTCAGCATTGTCATTAACTTTTAAGCGATGTTATTATATATACTAAATGTATCTTCTGTTTTCTATATATTTTTTCCTTTTAACTATATGTGTGTAAAATTTCCCAAGGCATCTTATAAGCGGGAGATATAAAGCAAATGAAGCAGCAAAATATGATCCCTATCAAATATTTTTTTGCTAAATAATTTCAAAACTTAAAATAAATTAGTAATTGTTTCAAAAACTAATTGTATTAATGGTTGTTGTTATTGAAAGTTAAAGAATAACGTAATTTTGGACTTAGGTCTTAGCTTTTATTTTCACTTAGAGTAATTATTTGAGATATATATAGTAGATGGTTTCTGCTGTACTCTATTTTGATGTATTTACACGCATTTGGATTTTCATATATATATAAGGTTTTCTAAAGATTTCCTAGAGAAGAAGTAAAGTTCGAGTAAATATTTCTAGGAATGTTGTGGCCAAGGACTTCAGAAAATAAGTTCAGTAACAATCATGTTCTTTATACTTTTTAAGCAATTTAAAATTGATTTATTATAGAATTCAAAACTTAAGAATTGATATATTTAATTAACAGCCTGTTTTTTAGTTTCTGTTTTGCTGTTTTCAAACATTTGTACGAGTTTAAACTTCTGAATTTTACCCGAAGTAGTCTTAGGGAATGCATCAACTGGCACCACATAACGTGGCACCTTAAAGTGGGCCAATTTACCCTTGGAATAGGTACGTAATGATTCATTGGTAAGGCTCTTAGGATCCACATCATCGTGTAGACGGACAAAGGCAACAATTTCCTCACCCAAACGCTCATCGGGAACACCAATTACCTGAAAATAAAATTAATATTCCTATTTCATGAAACTGTTGAGATTTAAAGAACTATATTAAATGCTTACATGGGCCTCAACGATCTGTGGATGAGTATTTAAAAAGTCTTCAATCTCTCGAGGAAATATGTTTTCACCGCCACGTATGATCATCTCCTTGAGACGACCTACAATGCGACCATAGCCATCCTCTTGTAATACAAACTGATCGCCTGTGCGTAGCCATTTATCCGAAGCAATTGTTTCTTGTGTTTTTTCTGGATCGCCATGATAGCCCAGCATTGTGACATAGCCTCGTACGCACAGCTCACCTGGCTGACCAAATGGCACAGTATTGCCATCGGCATCAACAACTTTGGCCTCCACATGGTCTTGAAGATGACCAACAGAGTGCAGGACACTGTCTTCACTGTCTCCGGGCAGAGTTTGGAATATCACAGCTGTTGTTTCGGTTAGACCATAGACACTGCGCATGGACTCAACACCGAGCACTTCCTTTACATCCAAAATAAGCTGAGGTGAGACTATGGCTCCTCCAGTGATGGCCTTCTTGATTTTACCCAGTGGGACTTTCAGTTTACGCTGGGCGCTTACCAAATCTACATACATTGTGGGCGTGCCGTGTATGACGGAGCATTTTTCCTTCACAATGGCTGCCAGTGAGTCCTTTGGACTAAAACCGGCTGCTGGAAGAACTAAAGTAGCTCCCTTCGACATGGCAGCCATAATTGTGATTACAACACCAAAGGCATGGAATAGTGGCACTTGAACACAAATCCGTTCACCCTCCAATTGATTGCGTTCCCCCACATGAATGCCATTATTTACAAAATTGTAATGGGAGAGGGCAGCAGCTTTTGGATTGCCCGTAGTGCCCGATGTAAACTGAATATTACAGGTTAATTCAGGACTGATTTTCGATTGATATTTGGCAATCTCTTCTTGCTCTGCCTTATTACTTAGGTCCAATATGTCGTCAAATCTAAAAGCTCCCTTTAATTTGCTCTCACTATTTATGATCACGGAATGCAAATGAGGAAACTTATCACTTTTGATTTTACCCGGTTCTGCGTCGGCTATTTCTGGGCAAATATCACGTAAGATTTCATAATAGTTTTGGGTTTTGAATGTCTCCGGAGCCACAATTGCCTTAATGTTCACTTTGTTTAGACAGTAGGCTACCTCGGGTCCCTGAAAGGCTGGATTAATGCCAACAGAAGCGAGACCTGCTCGAGCTGCTCCTAACATACCCAGATACCAGTGGACATAGTTGGGTGCCCAAAGGCCCACAGCATCACCACGTTGCAATCCCAGTTTGCGGAAACCAGCCGCCAAACGATCTACTTCAGCCAATAGACTATTGAATGTATATCTTTTGTCCTCATGGCAGGAAACAATTGCTTCGATATCACCATATTTACTGGCTGTTAGCTCCAATTGCTGGCCAATGTTACGATAGGCCAAAGGATCCTTACCAAGATGGTGCTTGTAGCTACTATGTGAAGGCAGTGAGGTCGATAAACTGAGGATATAATATAAAATAAATAATAAAAATATAATAAACAAAAATTATAGAAAATAATTTTAGAATATATGGATATAAAGAAATCATATGAAATTTTTTTTATAGAGAAATGAGAAAAACTAAAGTTAAAGTGGACTGTTAATGTTACTGTTAAATTATCAGTGCGCTTTCATCAATGTTAATGGTTTGTGTCTTGACTGAGATAGGGCTTAGATTCTTTAGCTCGCAAGCTTTTGTGAATTATAAACTAATAAACATATTTTACAAAAACAAAAAATTCACACGTGTGTGTATATGTGTGCAGATAAAAGTTTTGTAAGCATTTCTATAGTACAATATTGTTATTGTTTTATTTATATCTACTGCGTTTTTCTCGTTTTTATTTTTTCCCTCACTGCAGTGCTCTAAACCTGTTTACTAAGCTCTTAAATCAAGTTAAAGAGGACTTCTTATCGTTAACTGAGATTTGCTAGAAATACGTATGTATATAAGCGTATATATATATGTATATGTATATACATTACCACACTAAAAATATATACTATCAAGAATGGAAAAATTTATGTCTTTTTAATTAGCTTAATTTTCGATAATGCAAGACTAATTCTGTTAATTTGTTCTTCACCTATGACGATTTATTTTTAGCATTTAACAGTAATTTGTGGGCGTGGCGATAAGAAGAAGAAGGGCTTGTGAAATTTAACAATTTGCACAACTGTACCACGTCGTAGTTGGAATCTCTAAATATATATACATAAATACATATGTAGGTATGTATGGGAATATATACATATGGATGTCTTACGCAACCAGCTCACTCCACCATCTCCCTCTCACCCACTTAATGGGAAATCTTATCAGATGAAGTACTTAATTAAAGATATATATATATATATAAACACTTAACACTTCAAGTTCAGGTTAAACATTGAAAGTCATAGCTTGAAAGGATACTCTTAAGGACATCAGTTGAAACCTACCTGCGTAGTACGTTTAACCGAATACCTTGCTTCAGAGCATATTTTGCCAACAATTCCATTTTCTTATTTTAACAGAATTTTTTATGTAAATTATTTTTATCTAGTTTAAATTGCGTTTCTTCTTTCTTTTGTTAATTATTATTCCTTATGTGGCATTATATTTGCACTAATAGTTGGAAAATTTGTATAGAAACTTGTATTTCGTATTTCAAGGAGCACGTCCGACGTTCGCCAAGTTCAAAAACGAACTGAGATACTATTTAGATGGTGCAGAAAGAGAGAGAGAGAGAGAGAGAGAGAGAGAGATAATGAGTGAGAGGTTTTAGCTTGATGTGTGCCCCCACAATTGTCACGATCAAGGTTTTTCTATTCGTTTTGTTTTCGTTCTCTCTATTATCATCAATAGTCGGTTTGTTCGCCTCTTCTAATGCCAGCACGTGTGAGTTCTACGGTTTCTGCCAGCCGGCAGCTGTTTTTTTTTTATTTTTATTTTGCGGGGTTTTATTTCTTATGTACCTTATATCTAAGCGTTAAAAGAGTATATTAGAATTTTTAAACGATTTATCCATTATACTTATATTGCATTACAAGATTTTCGAACGATTTATCCAACATACATATGTATATTGCATAACAGATATATATCTCAAAATAAAGTGGGAGTAAAAGATGCTGTGGACTTCCCTAAAAAAATCTATTCGCTCTTCTGTGTAATATGGACTGAATCTTAGATATACTTTTCTGAATAATTTGGTAAGTACATATGTAAGTACATATTGTATAAATCTTAAATTTAATAAAGTAAAATTTATAACACAAGTATCTGATATTTGAGTTTAATTTGAAGACGCAAAATTTGTTCTTTAAAATAAAGAAAAAAAAAAACTATTTCCAATTTTTATCAAATCCCTTCCTTCCAGTCTCAATTTCCAAAAATCCATTCAAAAACGACAATATCATTTGTACAAATTTTTAAAAGTTCAACAAATTTAAAAAAAATCATTTAGATATTGATATATTTCCATTTCCTCATTCTAATTTACTTGGCATATATCACTTTTATATGAATAACAATATTATATATTAAATATTTTAAATAACAAATTTTCTAATGTAGCGTATCAATCAGTCGTCTACCCTCAATTAACCTTCTTGCTAGTTTTCTTGTTTTGTTTGATTCTTTTTGTTATGGCGTGATTATTCGTTTTTTTGATGTTTGAGCAAAAGCTTTTCTCACATCATTAGAATTAGGGTGGCTCAAAATTTTAATCTCATTGTATGCTTAAAAATATAGCTTTTGCTTGTACAATTTGAACAAATATATTTTTTTATTTACCTTTGTTCCAACTTATAATGGTGATTACGTTATCGAGTTGGCTTTTTTAGTTGTAATATTAAATTTAATTTGATTTGTAAAATTTCTTAACCATTTATATATATATTTTTTTTTTTTTAAATATAGTGTATATGTACATACATAAAAAAAATATTTTTTTTTATCATTTTTTGAGCAACTGTGAAATGATTTAAACGGTTCTCAAAGCTAAAAGTCAAAAGTTAATTAAATTTCTTTTTAGTTTTTGTTGTTTATTTTTATATATTGTTCACCCCAAATGATCTTTTTGTCTACAAATATAAATAAAATAAAGAAAATAAAATATGAACTCATTTTTGTCGGACCTAGCGCAATTTTGTTTGTTGAAATGGCTTATCAGCCAGTCCAGAAATAACGTTGAGGGGACTTAGTCTGCAACACTTGTTATATCATATTATAAAACCTTGTGTTCTTATCACTTAGACGAACAAGAGGTATTTTTACTCTTACCATAGAGGTACATTTACTTTTAGCTCGAACTTTAAATTGTGAAGAGAAATTTTAATTAATATTGAAATGCTCTCTTATTGGATTTGTTCAAGTTTGACAGAGTTCTTATATTAAAGACAACAAAGTCCTTGAAAATTGTATTTTTGAAATTATTTCAATTTAACATACATTTAAAGAAAAATAAGATACTTTCAAAAGTATTTGTATACTCTATACCAGATACCAAAATCCAAATGCCCAGTATTAAGAGTATATAAACTTCAGTACTGTATCACAAATTTAATTTGATTAATATTTCTATATTTTCTTTTTCACTTTCACAATAGACTTTGATTTCTAAATTTAGATAGATTTAACCTTCTGTGACAATTGACCAATTTCAACAATTTCAATCAAGTTTCTTTCCTGTTATATCTGCAAACTGAACTTCATTTGTATTACGCTTTTGTCGCCTGACTTCGGAGGAGAACATTTTCTGCTTTTCCGCCCATGCATCCAGCTCGTGGACGGCAAAGGAAATGGATGGATTGTGAAGCTCCAAAAGAAACTTCATGTCCATATCGGTAGCATTACCCGTTTCTCTGCAAAAGTCGGGAATGCGACCGCATTTGCAGCTAGGTGGTAGCAGAGATACCTCATACATTATATTAATACAGAGATTTATATTGTCGATATACATTTCCCTAGACTGACTTTCATTTGGCATATTCGGTTGCGAGTGTATGGAGGCGAAGGGCACTCCTACGGGAATCGCACGGTTTAGACAATATTTAAGCATTTCATTCAATATGGGCAAAGAAATACTAATATTATCGGGCAGAACCGCTTCGCGATCGTACACACGACGAAAGGCATTTTTAACTGCACCTCTAAACGGATTCCTACGTGTTTCGTTAACCGGTGCAAGTTTATCGATAACACGTAACTCCGCATTATGAACGCAATTTAATTTGCGATATGCCTGATGAAAATGGGTTTGAAATAGATATATAATAAGACGTAAACTCTGCTGAGCCACTAGTTTAACAGAAAATTGAGTCACACAGTGATCCGGTGTACGTAAGGTACGCAAACTATCGGAATGGAAAGCTTTAACACTATGTATCGAGATGCTGGGCATGCAGAAACGATGCTTTAAATATTCTGGTCGGGATTGTTCATGGGGAAGTTGCTGAATATTTTGAACTTCCTTAAGTTCCATTGGGCCAGATTCCATCTTGGACAAGATATTCCAATCATTCCGTGTGACTGGTGTAACATGTTTATAGAAATCACGGACTAGAACACCGTGTTTAGGATCGGTTAAAGTGTTCATTAGTTGACACATCTCACACATGGGACTGGAGGAAAAGGGTGAGGAATTCGTACTTGGTGTGTCCTTAGCGGTTACATTTAACTCAAAGTAAACATAACCACTGAGGTTGCTTAGGATCATAGGAGTATTTTCTGCTATCCAATGGTTAGCACACCAAATAATCAAGTCTACCGGCTGAAAAAATGTTTTACGTTCAGAAAACAGCTCTTTTAAGCCCCGACTGTTCTGATAATGATTCACTTCGATCACAAAACGGACATTAATTGGTAGATCTCCTGTTGCGGAAAACCAGGAATCGATGGCTTGTATCCATGCTAATATTGGCCCTTTGGAGGTGGTCAATCCATGTCCATAAAGTTTATTCTCTTCCTCAGTTAATTTGAATGGATCAAATTTCCATTTCTTTGGCTCACCAATGGGTAGAACATCAACATAACCATATATTAATACCACATTCTTAACTGGAGTCGAAAAGTAATTGGCAAAAAGTACATATTGGTTGGTAACATTATTTTCGTTATCCTTTGGCTTAACCTTTACCACTTCAACATCAAATTGAAGTTCCTTTAGATATTGAGCTAAACGATCTATAATCTGTTTATTCTGCTTATTATATTGCTTATCACTGGATATTGATTTGATTCTTATCATATTGCCCAGTTCACTTATAAATTCATTGGTTCTTATTAAAACAGAGTCTTCAACCTCCTCAAGATCGAGCGCAACAACCGGTCTGCGTAAATCCATGGGTATATCTGAGATACACTCATCCCGCTCACAATTACAATTATCACGATCATCGCCATCCCCCACGAAGATGCCGCAGCTCTTCGAATCCCCCCAACAAATCATTCTTAATTTTTGTTTTAATTTTGACTACCGAATGAAATAAATAAATTTTGACAGACTAAATACAAGATTCTATAAAATGGTGTGTATGGCGAAATGGTTAAGTTTTAAAATTGATCAGTAGATAATCCGGAAACAAATTGATTCTACGGGTTCTTCTTTTTCCTAAATGGCGCGCATAGCAACTTTCGCAAAGATATTTTATTTTCCTTTGGTTCAGCTTGTTCGGATCCATCATCGTAAGAAAAGTTTCGCACCTTCTGTTGCTTCAAGTTTCTTTGTATCGGTATTAGAGATGGTTCTACTGGGCGATCAGCCTCCAAAAACTCGGCAAATCCATAACGATTACAATATTCGTAGATGAAATTACATTTGCACCTGACGGGAAGCATGGATAGTTCGTGCATAAGAGCGGCACAACTTTTTGCATAATTAATGAAACGTTGTGCAGGTATGGACTCGTTAACAATTTGAGAACTGTCCGTTCGATAAGTATAGGGTAAGAGTATAATGGGTATGCCTAAAAGCATACGAAACGAACTGGCTATGGGCATGCAGGTGACAATGCTTGATGTCAACACTGGTTCCACATGATGTGCTCTATCAATTGCCTTGAAGGCAGCCTTGGTATATGCGTTCTCAAAACTCCAACGGAAGGGTTCACAAGAGTCGAACAATTCAAGTTTTATGTCAGTTGCTATGTTTAGTTCTATGCGTTTAGCTTGCAGATACTCCTCTACAAAGGAATAGACATGTGCAACATCTTGATCAGGGACAAGTTTAATAGTAAATGTACCCGTAACAGCCATGGGCATTATAGTGGATGATCCAGGTCGAGTAAAGCAACCCTCAATGCCATGCATTGTGACATTGGAATAGCACCAACGATGTTCCAATTGTTCAGCTTTGCTTATTTCATATCGAAGACGTCGTAAGCCTAGTTTGTCCTTGTAATCGTAATCACTAAAATCGGATGTTTCCAACAGACCCCATTCATCGTGTGAAATGGGTTTAACCAATTCATTTACTTTGGTTATTCGCAGCTCTTGCTGATTATTTACAAGACTGTTCATCAACTGGCAAACATCAGTCATGGGCTCATAGACTAAGCCACCAGCTAGACCACCCTCCAGATGCTTATTAGCTCCGCGCACAGAGATGCCAAAATTAGCGAAACCAGCCAGACTGCAACTAAGGTTTGGGACCTGATCATTTAGCAACGAATTGTTACCAAAGACCATCCAGTCCACATCCAGAAAGAAGTCCTTTTTCATTTTAATATATTGTTGCAGCCCGGTACTGCCCATCTCATGGAGGGACTCGACTATGATCTTTATATTGATAGCCAAATCTTCATGTTCGCTTAGCCAACATTCGATGGCATTTAACCAGCATACAGCCATCCCCTTGCCTGTAGTGACACCACGCCCATAAAGATGACCATCACTTGCATTCAACTCGAAAGGATCACCCAGCCAACCATCCTTTATCTCAGCCTTATGTACATCCACATACGCATAAATCAGAAGCGTATTCTTTGTGGGTGATGAGAAATAGTGGGCAAAGATAACTTTATGTGAAAGATCACGGCCGCATACGGAAGGATTCGCACGGTTTGTATAAACATTTACAGAGAATTTCATTTTCTCCAAACGATCACGAACCTTCTCCAAGGCAACCAAACAATCCGGCAAATATTCCGAATCCGATGATATTGTTTTTAACACCACAAAATCATCCAATTCTTGAAAGATTTTTTCCGTCTTTCTATCGATGGCAGTCAGCACGTTTCTCACTCTTCTCTGCATCTGTGGACTATGGCGATCTAAGGGTATGAGAGATTTTATCTTACAATTGGCGCAATGGCATTCGTGTGGTATCGCTAACACCGAGGGTTCCTCTCTCACTTCGCTAAAACGAAACCGTCCTCTGGATCTACGGGTGGTTCGAGACGAATGGCGTGAATATCTTGATGTATGTATACTCATTTTTAATTAATTTTTTTTAATTTTTAAGAATTTTTAGTTTAAAAACAAATTTTGAATATAATTTTCAAATGAGAACGAGATTACCTACAACCTTGCTTAGAATTTTTCAAGTTTTTTTTAATTTTATCTTTATATCTTTATACATAATCTTACTAAACAGGCAAAACTGCCTGTCAATCATAACGCAAACTTGAAATTTGCACATAATCTTTAGCTTTACCCTAACTATGTAACTATATTGTGTATATATCTGCCATAGGAACAATCTGTCTAGATTTTAGAATTCAAATTCTAGTTTAGTTACCTTCTGGGTCATCGTCTTAAAATTTGATATATTTTTTTGTTGTGCTTTTATTATATTTAGAATCGATCGATTACCTTGTGGTATATGTGGATATAATGACTCTTAAATATATTGAAAGACCGGTTTATTAGATATTAAAAAATACAGCTATATTTAAAGCATACTTAAATCTTTCAAGGTTGAACTCAATGCAGTCTTAACTGATTTGAAATACTAAAAAGTTTTTATTTTTAACATTAAAAAGCGTCTTGGAACATAATTGGATCATAATTTATCTTTAAGTGAAAAAAAATCTTCTTAAAACTATTTAAAGAAATCATCAAAAAATCATTCACAGAGTATTTAAAATTATAATTTAAATTAAAATAAGCACTTCTCCTACTAATTAAAATCCAATTCTGTTAACCAGTTAAATCAAATTAAATTTAAATTATAATAAAACATTATTTTGTCTGCTGGTTTGTAACGAATAAATTTAATTTTTGTTTTGCAAAATTTTCAATAATTTTTTAAAGCGTAGAAGATTTTACCTCACTTACCCGAAACTTTGCTTATTATATTGAATAAACGAATACAGAATATTAAATTAAGCTTATTCCAAAATCACAGACAATCTTCATCGAAATGGGTGCTTAATGAATATTTATTATATGAATATTAATCAAAGAGCAAATTTTAATTACTTAATTTAATTAATATTCTTACTGTTTAATTTCTCTTATCACTAATTAGCTAATTTGAAATTTTTTAACTAGAGTTCACAACCTGTTTATTGTTTATATCTACCTAGTTTGTTTGCTTTTTGGCGCCAAAAACTATGTCAAAATTAGTTTGAAGGAGTTGGAGTTGAGGTGAGGTGTATGGTATGAGATGGGGATTCAACAATTGTAAACAAACGCTTGCGCCGAAGTTTTAGCGTCCTTCTTCGGAAAAAATTTCTTTCGTCAGGTTGCCAAGGTATTTAGTTACTGGTTTTCTCTCATAAATGGCAGAAAGAAACTTTGTTTTTCAGCTGGCAAATCAGAAACTCGTAGACGCTCGTGGCAGACGGTTGTATTTAATCGCGAGCTCTCCCTTCAATTAGTGGAGTAGCCTAGACTATATAGTTGGGAAAATAGGAAGGAAAATAGAAAGTTAAGTAAATTTAAGCAAAGTAAAGAGGGAAATTTTTTGCAGTTAACGCACACGCAACCAAAACCATAAAGGAGGGCCAAACATATAAATTTTTGTGTAGTAAAAGTGAAGAAAGCGAAAGAATCAAAGTGGAATTATAATGGTAAAGCGGATGTGGATGTGGCTTGCCTTCTATACTAAATAAGCATAAGAAGAAGAACCAAGTTGTGTTTGGTAGTGTTTGTCTGTGTGTGTGTGAATTGTTGTTTTGTTGTTATTGTGTTGCCAATGAAAATGCAAATTGTTGGTAACAAATATTGGTAAAAATGCGGAGGCCAAAAGAATGTGCGAAATAAGCGAACAACCTAAAAGTATGCAACAAAATTTGATCAAGTCACGTGCGAAATCAATAATCCAAAAAGGATTCAACAAAATGCCAAGATAAACAAAAGCAACAAAAAATCTAAAAATAAATAAAACAATATAGTTTATCCATCTGCATAATATAATTTTAAAAATTCCAAGTTGTTGTGTAATGGACTGAATTGCATTGAAAGCCGAGAAGAACAAGCGGGAATATGTCTCAACCGCGCGGCGGACGCGGTGGTGGTCGCGGTGGTGCCGGTGGCGCTGGCGTTGGACGAAAAACACCATCCTCATTAACCGGTCCACCCGATGATTCCGCAACACCCAGCGAACGTGCCACACCAGCTAGTAAAGCTGATTCGGATCCCAAGGATGATAGTTCGAGTAATGGGGATAAAAAGGATACGGATGCATTTCCAGCACCGAAACCACCAAGTGCCGGTGCCTCCATACGGGATACGGCAAATAAGGTTCTCGGCTTGGCCATGAAAAGCGAATGGACACCCATCGAAGCGGAACTTAAAAAACTGGAAAAGTATGTGGCCAATGTGGGTGAGGATGGCAATCACATACCATTGGCTGGGATACACGATATGGTAAGTACATAATGACTACATTTTCTTTTGAAAAGGAAGTACAAGTTGTATTCGGTTTGTAAAATCAATTTTTGAGCCAACATATAAACCAAAGTACAGATACACAAGGCGAAGGCACAGTGGTTTGGAAGATTGTAAAAAATTAAAGATTTTTGTGGTTACTTTTGTTTTTAATTCTTTTACAAGAAAATATAGGTAAAGAAAGAAAAGGATTATCGAATTATGAAAGTAGTATACTAATTAAGCATTTCAAGCAAATATTTTTTAAAGGCAATATTAAATCTATGGATTAAGATTTTTAAAAAAAAACTTAGAGAAAAGGTGAAAAAGTGAAAATAATGCATTTTGTACAAGATTTTTTAACAAACATTATTCAATACTATTTTTAAAATCGTGTTAAAGAGTATTATTTTAAATTATTTACCTTTAAAAAAGGTTTAATTGATATCATATAAACTCTTAATTTTATTATTTAACAATAAAACACTTTCACAGGGAAGAAATTTTTTATTCTAAGCTCCGAAAATCTTATATAGTTAACATTGCTTATAGATAAATTAATACAGTTAAATTAAATTATAGTTCAATCTAACATTAGTTACATTTATTACTTATATAAATTTATTTATTTTTATTTTCATCCATTTTTAATGATCTGTAAACCACTGTATGTCGCCCTTATCAACGTCGCTTGGCGGCGGCATTTTCATATTTGGTTGTTTACCAACCAAAATAACGGAACAGTAGCCAAATGTTATTTAGTTATTTGATAGCGCGTCCCAAATGTTTCGCTGCCAAGGCAATGAGGCGCCCAAGTCCTGCCACAAGTTGCTAACCCGCCCACCATTAACCCTCCCCCAAACCCCATTTTGCCACCACCACCATACTTAGCGATAAGCTCATAAAAAACATCGAAATTGAAGCGCTTCGATTTCAATTTACCATAAAAATATATCAAAACGAAAAAAGTCATTCACATAAAATTAGCGTTGCATAGACACAAATGGCAATAAAATGCAAGAAGAAGAAAAAATCAAGACGACAGAAAACCACAAAAAAAAAAATGTAAATGAAAAAGAAAAGAAAAATCGGAAAAATAGGCAAAGAACAAAAGAAAAGGGTTTTCTCTATGGAAAAGTTACTCGAGTGTCGGCTAGACTAGATATTTGCATAAATATAGCCTGGGACTATGTTGAAAGTTATTTTTGCTTTTTGGTTTATTTTCAGAGGTATTTATTCCTGTCGAGGGGCCCATATTTATGATTGTGTACTTGATTCGGTTATAATTATGAAAATTGGCTAAAAGTCGAACAGAAACCAAAACGATTATGGGGTGAAAATGTTTTACCCACAGTGCTTATCAGCCAAATAGAAAGAATGCGGAACGCCATAATAATGATGATTACAAAAGGATAATTGGGTTAAGAGCTTGTTTAGTACAAGAAGTTTTATTAGAATTTTTAGTAAATTGATTTTTAACTAGAGGGGAAATATCTGTATTATTTTTAAGATTTATTTTGGAAAATGATCTATTAAGAAATATATATAAACCAATTTGGTTAGAAACGAATTTATAAGAAATTTCGCAACTGTTTCAGTTACCGATTTACCCGTTTATCTTCTATATCTATTAGTTCTATATACACTTACTAAAACTCGTATATTAGTACTTATTATATATTATTATTTATATTATACATTTTTTATAATATAAGCAAAAACCAAATAAATATTAATATAGTGTGAGTAACTTTAGGAACGCTCTTGAAAAGAATTTCCAATACATTTGTTCCTTTTAACCCTAAAACTATTTTTATATTTTATTGATAAAATCCCACATTGGGTTCTTTTTTGTTAGTATTATATTGGAAATTGTTTGGTAAAATAATATCCAAAAATTAAGAAAAGGAAAGAATAGGATATGGACAAAGCAACATATTCTCCTTTCTTGAAAGATTTCTTGTAAACAGAAAAACAAAACATTATATTTCCTTTTTTAACTTTAAGTTGTTTTTTTAAATAATATAGACACTTTTTAAGTACTATAATATTAAAATACCAAAGACAATATACATAATTCACTTACTAACAAAAACTTGTTCAAAAGCATTTTTTTCAAGTTTTCATACTTATATTTATTATCTTTAAGTTAGTCCAGTATATAGAGATAGTCAACCTTTATTTGCATTTTCTCTTTATCATAATTGATATATAAATAAATCCTTGTTATTTTCTTTACAGAACACCGGCATGACTCCTTTAATGTTTGCCACCAAGGACAATAGAACCGCCATAATGGATCGCATGATTGAATTGGGTGCCGATGTAGGGGCCAGAAATAATGTGAGTACTACAAATAAATGAGTGTGTGCCAATGCTTTAAAGTACTCAAAGAAACCTACAAAAATAAGCATTTGAAATATAGGGAGGAGGGGAAAGAAGAACACCCGCTGAAATTGTGTCAAATCAATAAAAACCGCATAATTAAATCTCATACGGGGGCGTCAATAGGATTCAAACATTTGCCGCACGCGCACCAACGCAGGGGGAATAACGGTGGGTCAACTGAACTGAGATTGGCCAATGGTCGTCGAATTGAGTTAAGTTGTTGTTAGCCATAACACGCACATGTCAGCAGGGGAATTTCGTCAACATATTAATCAGAGATTTATCCGTTCTTTATTCTTTTTAACCTTGTCACAAACATTTGTCATTTAATTTATTTTTGGATCATCTAAGAGTCCTTGAGTCATTTGAATCTTTGATGCAGCAAGCAAAATTACAACTCTCTAGCAATGGGAATGGCCCATTACCTGCTTTTGGCCTTTGCCTTTTCGTTTGCCTTTACCTTCGCATGCCGCAATTACTTAGCGCGAATATTTCTCTTTAATTGAAGACGACGTGTGTAACTGCTGCTACTTGCCGGGACGACCTGGTCAACACTAGGTAAAGTAGTTACCAATGCGATAAAAATCCTTGACCTAATTACAAAATAATTGTTGCCAAAAAACCAAAAAAAAAAAAAAAAACCACTCACCTAACCAAATGGTAACGCCGAATTAAATTACCAAAACAAACACAGTAAAACTGAGCAAAAGAAAATATCAAAATTAGAAGTATGCAGGAAATGTTAAAGGTAATTTTGAAAAAAGAAATGTATAAGAAGTAGTTCCAGCTTACTCTAAATTTGCTTTAAGTCTTATAAATATTTTGTTTCATAGTATAAACTTTTAGCTAAAAAGTTTTTACATTTTATAAATAGATTTTGGTAAATTCAAAAATATATTACAGCCAAGTTGGATTTGATATATCAAAAAATTGTCATTTGATTTAAAATTTATATAAAAACCGAATGATAGTTGGACGGTGCTTGTTTTTATACCTTTGCAAAAAAGGTATATTAATTTTGGTCAGAAGTTTGCAACGCATAGAAGGAAGCATCTCCGACTATATAAAGTATATATATTCTTGATCAGCACGATGAGCTGAGTTGATATAGCCATGTCCGTCTGTCTGTCTGTCCGTATGTCTGTCTGTCTGTCTGTCCGTCTGTCCGTCTGTCTGGATCAACGCAATCTCCTCCGAGACCCTTAAAGCTACAGAGCTGAAATTTTGCACCTAGGCTTTTCCTTTTGCTGCAGGCATTGTATATCTCGGAATCATTCCGATCGGTTGACTATATCATATAGCTCCCATAGGAACGATCGGTCATGAATATGGATTTCGTGCTATAACTTGGTTGTTATAAAAGCGATTATCACTAAGTTTGGTATTTATGAGTTTTATATACTTTCGAACATATCTGTTAAGTTTTATCAGAATCGGTTCATAGGAACAATCGGGCCAAAAAAAAATTTTTGTATTAAAAAGTTTGCAAAGGTATTCAAACTTCGGCATGGCGGAAGTTAGCCCATCCTTCTAGTTTAGGAATATGTTTAAATATGTTTATAAATGTTTATTCTTACATATAGCTTTACATGAAGTTTTAGCACTTCAGTTGAAAAATATTTTTCCCTTAATTCTTCATATGTTTGGGAATATACTTATAAGCAAGCCATTAGTGTCGCATCTAAGAAAAAAATATTGAATATTGGTTTTATTACATTTATATTAATAAAACCAATTTATACTGTATTCTTCTTTTTCTGCTAATTCTATGTCTCTAGTTTTATAAGTATAGTATCTAGTATTATAATATCAAATATTTCCTTTGAATCAAATTTAAGTTACAAAAATCAAAAGATATCTAAACAAAATGTTTCTTTCATACATAAAAATTTCTTAGTAAAATGATTCTTATACTATATCTTATTAGTAACTGTTAAGGACTACTAACTTTTTGTTAGATAACTCTTCTCGGATATATATTAACATATCCGATATATATCTAATATATATATATATATATATATATATATATATATATATATATATATATATATATATATATATATATATATATAAGTGATACATTTTATGAGTTTCATTACAATTTTGTAATATAAACGTAATTGTCATGTTAAACATAAAAATTTCTTATAAATCCAGTTATTGTTATACTTCATTATATATTTTGACTTTGGGTTTAAATAAAAAAATGAATTAGAATATTTTTATAAATTATACTTAGAATTTTTTTATATACCCTCATTATGTACGTTATTCTTCATGATACTTTTTTTTGAAACCTTGTGAAATCATTTCGATTCTTAGAGGAGTAACTAAGAAGTAGCTCTTCATCTATAGTAAGAACATATTAAGAAAGTCTTTATACATAAAATGCTTCAAATAATAGGAAAACTGTTTACTTCTTATACATTTGTGTCGTGAGGTTTTCCACATTATTATTTTATTTTGCTTACTAATAAGTACAAGTAACTTTTGGTTTCTTTTGGGAATTTCGTTTTAGTCATCGCTTAATGAGATACATTTATTTATTTTTTATTTATTTAGGGATTTCATATGGTTTTGAAGTTAAATTTATAAAGGTTTAACAAAAAGGTATTTTGTTCTATATTAAGAGGACTTCTTTAATTAAGAAAAATGATCTTTAAACATAACACGGAGAACATAATTAAATAAATTAAAATATCATGCACTTATATAATTAATTTTAATTTTTTTTTTTTGTGAATTATTATGGCAAATGTAATTGAAATGATGCCTCACCTTAAAGATGTAATCACATGGCTAAGAACATTTATGATCTTTATTTAATTACCATGAATACTTACCTTAATGAATTAAAATAATGACCAACCCAGCTATTATTTATCTTTATATATCTTTTTTTTTTTAATATTCTTAATTTTGCAACTAAACTAATTCTACAAGAACACGACAATTGTAAAATTGAGTCAAAAGAAGATGATGTAACTGGCTGAAAAACTAATGAACATTTTTAACATTTGCCACTCCAACCACAAAAGGATGGACAAAATGGGAATGGGCGGTCTTGTCATTTTTAGGGGCGGGTACTTAGCATGTAGAATACGGTAGCATTTTGCATTTGCAACTTAAAAGCCAATTAATCAAGCACATGACTTCCCGAAATACGCCCAGAATTTCAGAGGTCTGACCTTTTCGCCTAAAGGAGTGAAAAAAAAAGAAGAAAAAAATGTACCTTGAAGGCGTCGTGTTGGGGCATGCCAACTTCCGTTACATTTTTATGGCCAATTGCGTCATTAATATGCAATTTTAATTAAAACCGACTTGAGTTACTATGAAGGTCACACACACACACACACACCCAGACACATCACATCACACAACACACACACACTTACAGTTAACCGATGACAGCGTGAAAATCTCTTGAGTTAATTTGTCAAACACCTTTTTTCCGTGCGTGTGTCAACTGAATTAATTAAGGAAAACGTAGGAAAAGTCACATGCAAAAAAACTGTGACATCAGTTCGTCTTCCTTTTAACCAAATATTCCTAATTATACATACTTATGCATATATGCCATTGAAGAAGGTGTGTGACAATGCAAAGTAATTGCTGCTGTGGCTGGAAATGACTTCATTTGCAATGGGCGTCAACATTTTTCTTCGAATCTAAACAAAATCTGGGTCGACTATACATTTACCTACCATCCATCCTGCGTCCCTTTTAACCCACCCTCTGTTCAATATACTTACAAGTTGGCTAGTGAAAAAAAAAAATGTGCTGGAAAATTTTACGCTTCCGTTTTTGTTTTGTTTCCGGTTTTTGCTTTCGTTCCGTAACGGACTATAGTTGATTTTCCTTATTTCTTTTTTTTTTTAACTATGGAGGCTTGAAAACCAGTTAATACATACATATGCATAGCCTTATATAGATGGATATATATACATATATATGGGTGTGTGTGTATGCTAAATAGGAGCGTGAAATATTATCTGTCTTCTATGTTGTTGGCATTGCTTTACTTGACTTTACTTTAGCACAAATTGTCTTCCATTTTCAACCAAGCGTACAATTGTAAGAATAAAGTCCTTCGCCTGGCTTTTGCTTTTGGACATGTGTCAAAGACTTGGACTAAAACGTTTTTCACCTACTCCACAAATGTAGGTTTGTGTTAAACCTATTTGGCTTTGCCTTTTGCCGCATATGCAAATTAGAAAAAACAAAAGCAACAAAACGAACAAGAAAAATAAAAACCAAAAGCCAGAAATAGCCACACAATAAACTTAGCCAGCAAAGTAATTCGTTTTAACCTAACTAATAACACGAAGACTTTTTACCCTGCAATTTCTTATTGTTTATAGTTCAAACCATTAAATTATATATTTTGCTATCAATTTCTAATTCTTGATAGAAGTATCTATCTCAAGTATATAAGACAATCTACTTAGACTAAGAATTTTCAAGAATAAATATCATTTAAGTACTTAAACTTACCCAATTCAACTTATTTCTAGATAGAATAAAATGGTTTTTAGTCAAGTACCAAATAGTTCTTTATATAGTACACCGACCTTTGTAAATTCTTTTAAAACCTTACGTCAATAGATAAGTTTAAGTGTTATTTATACTTTATTAAAGATGTGCTGATATAAATTTTAGTTTAAAAGTTATAAAGTTAATATGTTCACAGAGATCTTTATAAATGTTTTTTACCCCTGTAGAAAGTATAATTAAATTTTTGAAAATTCTGCTATAAAAAGAATATATAGCATGTGATTTGTATCTGCTTCGTTTGATACAATATTTCACTATCATATATATATCTATTATACATATAGCAGGAGTGTTTTCTTTTTTGTCAAGTATTACAAATTCCTTGTGGTAATTTTAGCTCAGAAATCTGCCTAAGGAAGAAAAAGTTTTGTATTTTTTTTCTGTATTTACGTAAATAAATTTAAAAAAATAGTCTATTTTTGCATACTATAAGACCGTTTAGAAACTAATGTGTCTTTATTTGTTTAAGATTGAAACACCTAATTTATCAAATCTTAAAAAATTAAATAAAAAAATTTTACTTGGCCTTTCTTTAATACAATTTCCTTACTTTATAAAACTTTATTTATGGGTATTATTTAATTTATTTATTTATTCACAAACAACTTAAAAAATATTGTTCGGAAAGTTAAGAAAAAGGGAGCATTTTTAAAATATTTTTCCTTTATAACTAGCACTGCCCTTTTTGGACTTGCCAACTTGTTTTCCAAAAGAAAGAAGTTAATAAAAAAGAGTGAACAAATATGTCACCGGAATATAATGATATTTGGATTTCTGATTATCTTTAGCATTATCTTTTTATTTTAAATATTTTTCTTTTCAATATTTTTCTTACCCATTAAGAATTTTGTTTCAAATTATATATCAATTGTATATCTAAAAAGACGTTAAATAGATTTTATATTGAAAATACTTCACCTATAAAACTATTTTTCGATAGGTTTTTGTTGCCAACCTTATTCAACACTCTGTAATAAAGAGTACACACACACACATACACAGAAACACACTTACATAAACAACTTACATACTCATATATACCAAAAGTACTAACATACATACATATAAAAATAAAAGCAGTTCACTTCCGTTTTGTGGTTTTTGGTTAGACGAACATTGGCTTGAAAGTGCTGTTGTTGGTTATAAATTAAGCCGACCCACAGGGCGTATGTGTAACATATTGCGTTATGGCTTATTATATAAGGTAACTAATAAATAAGACCCCGATTCTAATTCCGAATTCAGATTCCCCATTACCTTCTATACCTTTTTATGTGAGTCACTTACGCTCTAGTTAGTTGTCGTTGACTGAAAAGTAAACCGAAAAAATGTTCTGTACTGACGTTATCTTGAAGTATTTCTCATAGCAAAGTGATTTGGTCAGGGTCATTTTTAGCCTTGGCTTCGGTTTGATGCAACTCTTGCATGTGGCTGTGGCCATTAAGAGTTGGTAACTTGGTGGTCAGCCAGGCTAGAAGTGAAAGTCTGCATGCAAGATTGTGGCTAAGTAATCACCACACCCAAAAGCAAAAAAAAAAAAAAAAAAAAAAAAACAATAACAAAGAGAACTCGAAATAAGGCACTAAAGAACTCGCATGCAAAGTGAGTGTAAGTTGACTTTGACCCATTGAGCCGATGGGTTTTACCAATGAATTGCAATTGATTGAAGTTCCTTTTCTCCACTTTTTCTCTTTGCAGGATAATTATAATGTGCTACATATTGCGGCAATGTATTCGCGTGAGGATGTCGTCAAATTGTTGCTAACAAAACGTGGCGTTGATCCATTCTCCACTGGTGGCGTGAGTATACCAATATATACAAACAACTACACTTTTATTATGAAGAAGCAAACATTTTTCTAATAGCACCCCCAAATCCAAGCACTTCATTCTTTCGATTTCTTTTGACACGTAAGGCGCAGGTTCTCCTGAGTCATTCCATCTGGAATGTACTCATATGCATACATTTGGCCCATTTCAAAAAGCAATTAACAGAGCCCTGTGATATAAACGCATTTTGACCAAAGGTCAGAGACCAAAAAAAGATGCAACTTTGGCCCTTGCATGTGGCTAACACGTATTGTTTTGACTTTGTCGAGAGCTAACAATTAACTGGCCACAAGGTTAAGGGGGCAATTCAGAAAGTTTTAGGTAATATTTACTTCATTTAGTAGCTTTTAAAGCGTTTTTCGGTGTAAAAACAAACAATAAATTTTAAAAATTACAGTAGCTTACAAGTTCATCTAGTTAGTTTAAGTTTGGAGAAGTCAAAGATAGTTTTGTAAAAGATCTTAAGAATTCTAAATTAAAAGTGTTGTATACTTTTTTAACTAACTATTTTGTTCTATGAAGATTCATTCTACTATGTATGCTCGAGGAAAATTATTTAATTAAGTACTAAGTGAAGAGCTTAGGCCAGTCTTTCTACTTCTGTATTTAAGCAGTTACAAACGAAAGACGTTAATTCAGTTTTTTTATAGTCTGTATATCAAAAGTGCTTAGTTATAAGTAAAAGATACTAATTGAATTCAATTTTGTGTTTACTTATTTTAGTTATAGAACTTGTTTAAAAATCTTACTAAAATATATAAAACCATATTTTCTTCATGCTCAGAAGTTACTTTTGGTGCAAATAAAGTTAGCTGTGCAATTAAGCGCCTAGAATGAATCTTTGTTTATGGTATCAAAGTCAACATCTTAACCATGAGTCGGCTAACTGCATAGTAGAAGTATATTAGGCAATGCTAGTGTTTTAGTTCCCTAAAGTATGCTAAGAATTTCTAACTCGCTAGGCACTTAGGCAATTCACAAGAGTAAATTTACAATATCTAACTAATTGGCCACAAGGGAACTATGAATTTGCCTTATAGGTCAGCTTATACTCGAAAACTATCAAGGGGATACATAAGTCAGCTTCCTATAGCTTATACATATAAAGTATTTATCTAGGGTATACATAAGTCGTGATTGCTTTGATTTTGTGTTACTTGCTTGAGTTTTCGTGTTAGAATTATTTTTTTGCCGCAACTGCAGGACAATTTTCTCTATTTAAATTACTGAGGGCGTATTCCTTGGCAAAATTACTGATGTTTATCAGAAGAGAGCTCAACAAATATTAGAAAGACGGAAAGAGAGAAAGAGATGGAGAGGGAGTAAGTAGGTGGCCTCTAGGAGCAAGTAGCGTAGCAATATCGCTGTCTCACAAACATAAAAGCAGATGTAAAACTTTTGTTTTAGCAACAACGCAAAGTTTCAAGTGTTGGTTGTGTTGGCGTGTGTGTATGTGAGTGTGGGTGTGTGCGTGGCAAAATCCAAAGCCAACACCTAGCCAGAACCAACACCCTATGCGCTCCAACTCCCCATTATGAACCTTAACGGCCTGTCAGTGTTAGTTTTTTTTTTTCTTTTTTCGGGTGCTGTCAATCTGTGATATGAACTTAGGCAGGGAAAATGGAAAGAGAGTAATAAAGGAAAAGTGACACGAAATGTGCTTATAAACGCAAAAACGAGCCGTGCGCCTATTCAGTAGTAATTTGAATTTTGAAGCGAATGGCAATCAGCTGCCTTTGAGGTGCACATAGTTATTAAAGAAAACAAAACCTAAAAGAAGATCTGACCTAAAGTGCGTGAGAATCAATGTCTACCCACCCCTGGCTCTTTAGAGTAAAAAAATATTTTAAAAATATCTTTTAATCTCATTGCAGTCGCGTTGTCAAACTGCTGTGCATTTGGTTTCGAGTCGACAAACTGGAACTGCAACAAATATATTGCGAGCTCTTTTGGCCGCTGCTGGCAAGGATATACGCATAAAAGCCGACGGTGTAAGTGTGACCAGGTGTATGTGTGAATGGTGTGTTATATATGCAAATTGAGCCAAAGAGCCACAAGTGTTGCCCAACCATAATGTGATGGCAAAACAATCTTGTTGAATTTATACATAACTCTCTATCAATATACGTATATATCTTGATATATACCTTTGTTGGAGTACACTCGAAAGTTGTGCCAGGCGGTACCAACGTAAACAAAGGTTTTAATAAAAATCATCAAAAGCAACAAAATAAAAAGGAGAAAAACGTGAAAAACAACAGCTAGAAAGCATAAAGCAAACAAAAATTGTAGGAAAAATCGATAGGCAAAAAAACTGCTCCCAAGTAAATGCATTCAATGAATGCCTACCAAAAAAGAAAGATATATACATATATATACAGCTAAGGTCCTTACAATTCACTTGTATATATATAATAGTGATGCACTCTAAAATATTTTCACTTACTTGCTACAAAGTATACTATTTTGTATACTTTGCAATAATAACCAAATCTTGAAAGGCATTAAACTCATCTTAATTAATTTGTATCCCTAGATGTATGCTATCTTATTTTTGTAACTTAGATTAACCTTCAGCAATGCCAGAAACCTTCAGCACTATAAATTTATTGTTTTGTTATATATTTAGTATACCTAAAAGATCAGTAAAATATTAAGAGTATCAGTACTAGAATACATTTTACCCAAATATATTTAGGATATATCAAATTTCATTTAAGAAACTTTTACCTAGTACAATTTCTCCAAGTGCAAAACTAAGACACTCAACAGAGAGTCAACTTATTGTTTCCTTTCTCCACCACGTCTGATTAACTTGCAGTTGCCCCTGCCCCCACACTCTATGGCATTTATCCCGAGACAAAAAAAAAACGTTACCAAAAATGTGGTACTATTTGTCGCATCACGTGCATGGGTGCAAATGCACGGCAATATTTCCATTACGCACGCAAACAGAGCGCATAAATTTACATTGAGGGTGGGTTGGTTAGAAAAGGAGACCATTGCCAGATATTTGCCGATTGATTGTCTAGACAAATGCTTTCAATACAATAGACATTTAGAAAGTCTAGAGAAAGAGAGAGAAAGGATGTAAGGATTGTATGTCGATTGTCGATGGCAAAAACGGCAACTTGATTTAAATCAATTAGATAGTTGCCATCTCCAACCCCAAAGCGAAGTCGCACCGCACACTTAATGGCACTGTCAAGGAAAATTAGCTGGATAAAGTATTTAGCTTTCGATACGCTACCTTTTACACACACCAGCGCCCAAAATGGCTTAACAATGACAGTGGCACGCACAGGTGAAATTCCCGCTTACTCGTTGGCGTTGCCAACAACAAAACAAAATAGACCAAAATACATAAACAACAGAAAACCAGGAAGAGGCAATGAATATAAATAAATATACATATAAAAAAAAGGGGGTCAAGTCGCCCATATACACTAACAAACAAACGTACATATATTTATATATATATATATATATTTACTAGATGGAACAACTTGATTTACTTTACCAGTTCAAAGTTGGAGCGAAAAGTTGCGAAACTTTGGCTAAAAATAAACGTAGTAACCAAACATGCAGCCGTTAACACTTGAGGCTCGAATTGGCTAATTGGTTATTTATGTTTATGTGTGTGTGTATGTGTGTATGTTGTGGCAAGGGTTTATCTTCATAGCAATTATGTAGTTAACTAACCTATCTCTCACCTAGCGTGGCAAAATCCCATTGCTACTGGCCGTGGAGTCAGGCAATCAGTCAATGTGCAGAGAATTATTGGCGGCACAAACGGCGGACCAACTTAAGGTGAGTTTTATATACATTCTTAAGAAAAATTTTCAAATCGCTGGGGAATGTTGTGAATAGTAAGTTATTGCACAAGTTGCAACTCTTTGCCATTCTTTAAAAACGCAACTGTCAAAAGAAAATTTTTGCTTATAAATCAAAAATGTAAATTAAGTTGATTTAATCGACCAACCTCTACGCATTTGTATATGAAGTGCCGTGAACTGCGGCAACTGAAGTGCGCCACTTTTGTGTTAAAGTGCAAAAGTGCAACAGTGTGGTTTAAACCCAATGACGACATTGACAAAGTTTTTTGCACAATTTTCAATTTGCCTGGCAGACAAATGGGGGAACTCTAGGCAACTTCTCAAGTGCAGCAAATGCGTGTTGATTAAATTAACCGAGAAAGGGGTTAAAGTTAAAGTTGATGTTGATTTTGCTGTTGATGTTGACTTTGAGCTTGGCACGCAATCCCAGACGGCCAATGAAAGTGGGTCAGTGTGTTGCAGCTTTAACGGGTGTGTCGGAAGCACTGATTTGCATTTTCAAAAATAAACTGCAAACGATTTTCCTCATTATAGGCAACGACGGCCAATGGAGACACGGCCTTGCATTTGGCCGCCAGACGGCGGGATGTGGACATGGTGCGAATTTTGGTTGATTACGGCACCAATGTGGATACACAAAATGGGGATGGTCAAACGCCCTTACATATAGCGGCCGCTGAAGGTGATGAGGCACTATTGAAGTACTTCTATGGCGTGCGTGCCTCAGCGTCCATTGCGGACAATCAAGGTGGGGAACGAACAGAAAGTCCTTCAAATTTATACTATCCGATAATGATTGCATAAATCTTGTTACTCAACTTCTCATTCGCTCTCTCTGTATACCTCTACAGATCGTACACCGATGCACTTGGCCGCTGAAAATGGACATGCGCATGTCATTGAAATACTGGCGGACAAATTCAAGGCGAGCATCTTTGAGCGCACCAAGGATGGCAGCACACTGATGCATATTGCATCACTCAATGGCCATGCTGAGTGCGCCACTATGCTCTTTAAGAAGGGTGTCTATCTGCATATGCCCAATAAGGATGGAGCCCGTAGCATACATACAGCTGCTGCTTATGGACATACAGGAATAATCAACACGTTGCTCCAGAAGGGTGAAAAAGTCGATGTGACGACGAATGTAAGTAGGGCTCTTAAAATAACCACTCTAAAATAGGATACAACAATCGATTATAAATAATATCCAATCCAATTTTTATTTAGGATAACTACACGGCACTTCACATAGCCGTTGAGTCGGCCAAGCCGGCTGTGGTGGAAACATTACTTGGTTTTGGAGCCGATGTTCATGTACGTGGTGGCAAACTGCGAGAAACGCCGCTCCATATAGCGGCACGTGTGAAAGATGGCGATCGTTGTGCTCTCATGTTGCTAAAGTCGGGTGCCAGTCCCAATCTAACGACGGATGATTGCCTAACCCCCGTCCATGTGGCTGCAAGGCATGGCAATTTGGCAACATTAATGCAGTTACTCGAAGATGAAGGCGATCCCCTGTATAAGTCAAATGTAAGTGGATTCTATTTAATAAAAAAAAATATAACTAATAATTTCATCTGTAGACTGGAGAGACTCCTTTGCACATGGCCTGCCGGTCGTGTCATCCGGAAATAGTTCGCCATCTAATTGAAGCTGTCAAGGAGAAACATGGACCGGATAAGGCCACGGCGTATATAAATTCCGTAAATGATGATGGTGCCACAGCACTGCACTATACTTGCCAAATTACTAAGGAGGAGGTGAAAATACCCGAATCGGATAAGCAAATAGTTCGTATGCTTTTAGAGAATGGGGCGGATGTAACCCTGCAAACGAAGAACGCTTTGGAGACAGCCTTCCACTATTGTGCCGTGGCAGGCAACAATGATGTGCTTATGGAGATGATCTCGCACATGAATCCCACGGACATTCAGAAGGCCATGAATCGACAATCTTCGGTGGGTTGGACTCCATTGTTGATTGCCTGCCACCGGGGGCACATGGAGTTGGTCAACAACCTTTTAGCGAATCATGCCAGAGTCGATGTATTCGACACCGAGGGACGTTCGGCCCTTCACTTGGCCGCGGAACGAGGATATCTACACGTGTGCGATGCCCTACTCACCAACAAGGCATTCATCAATTCTAAATCGAGAGTAGGACGCACTGCCCTGCATTTGGCCGCCATGAATGGATTTACGCATCTGGTGAAGTTTCTTATCAAGGATCACAACGCAGTGATCGATATATTAACACTGAGGAAGCAAACACCTTTGCATTTGGCGGCTGCTAGCGGTCAGATGGAAGTGTGCCAACTTTTACTTGAGCTGGGGGCAAACATCGATGCGACCGACGATCTGGGTCAGAAGCCCATACACGTCGCCGCACAGAACAATTACTCTGAAGTGGCCAAATTATTCCTGCAACAGCATCCATCGCTGGTAAATGCCACTAGTAAGGATGGCAATACCTGCGCCCATATTGCTGCTATGCAGGGTTCGGTGAAAGTGATCGAGGAGCTTATGAAATTTGATCGATCTGGCGTGATCTCGGCTAGAAATAAGTTGACCGATGCCACGCCATTACAATTAGCTGCCGAGGGCGGGCATGCGGATGTTGTCAAAGCCCTAGTACGGGCCGGCGCCTCTTGTACGGAGGAGAATAAGGCTGGCTTCACGGCCGTACATTTGGCTGCCCAAAATGGTCATGGTCAGGTCTTGGATGTACTGAAAAGCACAAACTCTTTAAGAATAAATAGCAAAAAATTGGGTCTCACTCCTCTGCATGTGGCTGCCTACTATGGTCAAGCGGATACTGTTCGAGAACTTCTCACAAGTGTTCCAGCCACTGTTAAATCCGAAACTCCAACGGGTCAGAGTTTGTTTGGTGACTTGGGCACGGAATCCGGAATGACGCCTCTACATTTAGCTGCCTTCTCTGGCAATGAGAATGTGGTGCGATTGCTTCTCAACTCGGCGGGCGTACAAGTGGATGCAGCGACCGTTGAAAACGTAAGTAATGAGAATAAATAATACCTATTTAAAAATTTTTGGCAAAAAAAAAAAAATAGAAGCAAAAAATTAAATTGCATCGGCCGGGAATCGAACCCGGGCCGCCCGCGTGGCAGGCGAGCATTCTACCACTGAACCACCGATGCTGTTGTGGAGTATAAGAGTTAAATTTTAAGTATTACGTTATGTATAAAAGAGCACTGATTTTGATAACTGGAGAATTTATGGTGACACTAAGATTCTATATTCTACATTTTAATCACTTCAATTTATGATCGTAGATAAATTTAAAAAATATATTTGTTTTAATTCTATGCCACTTGTGAAATGTGCTCAATCTAATTATGAGATATGAAATTTTTACTGATAATCTATTCCATTACTCCATTTGTTGCTATATCGGAATACTTTTTACCGGAAACGTTTTAAAATTGGATTGATTTAATTATATATTATTAAATATAGATTGTGACAATTTAGCAAACGTGAAGAAATAAGTTACAGATTAAATTAAATTTTCAAATTTCTCTTTAAATCTACTAATTTTCGCCAAGTAAGTATAAGAGCATCGGTGGTTCAGTGGTAGAATGCTCGCCTGCCACGCGGGCGGCCCGGGTTCGATTCCCGGCCGATGCAAAATTATTTTTTTGATGTTAAATATTTAAAATATCTGGAGAAACTTATTTTTTGATAATATCATGAGAAGTTTATTTTCTTTATTAAATTTATATATTGATTTCAATTTCAGGGCTACAATCCACTCCATTTGGCTTGCTTCGGCGGACACATGTCAGTGGTTGGTTTGCTTCTGAGTCGATCGGCGGAACTCCTCCAATCCACGGATCGTAATGGCCGTACTGGCCTCCATATTGCTGCCATGCACGGCCATTTCCAGATGGTGGAGATTCTGCTGGGTCAGGGCGCAGAGATAAATGCAACCGATCGCAACGGTTGGACGCCACTGCATTGTGCTGCCAAAGCCGGTCACTTGGATGTGGTCAAGCTGTTGTGTGAGGCTGGTGCCTCACCCAAATCAGAGACAAATTACGGCTGCGCCGCCATATGGTTTGCTGCTTCTGAGGGTCATAATGAGGTTTTACGCTATTTAATGAATAAGGAACATGATACCTATGGTTTGATGGAAGACAAACGTTTCGTTTACAATTTAATGGTTGTGTCCAAAAATCATAATAATAAGCCTATACAGGAGTTTGTACTGGTCTCGCCAGCGCCAGTGGATACGGCAGCCAAATTGTCCAATATCTATATAAATCTCTCCACAAAGGTAATAATGCTATCTTGTCAATTTATAGTCTTTTTTAACTTCGGTTTTATTTGTAGGAAAAAGAGCGAGCTAAGGACTTGGTGGCCGCTGGCAAACAATGTGAAGCAATGGCAACGGAATTGTTGGCCTTGGCAGCTGGTTCCGATTCAGCTGGAAAGATACTGCAAGCCACCGATAAACGAAATGTTGAATTTCTCGATGTCCTTATCGAGAATGAGCAAAAGGAAGTTATTGCACATACCGTAGTACAACGTTATCTTCAAGTGTGTAAACAAAATATATAATTTTGGGTACATTCAGCAGAATAGTTGTCATTGTGTTTTTCTAATTGCCAGAATCACTAAACTAGAGCATTTTTAAAAGATTGCTTTTCTTCATTATCAACTAATTGTCATTGGGATCTTCATCTGCTGAATGTCACCTAGTTACTTTCTCTATAACATCCTTAAACGATCCTTTTTATCATTACTCGTTTTTAAGGAACTCTGGCATGGCTCTCTAACTTGGGCCTCCTGGAAGATTCTGTTGCTTTTGGTGGCCTTTATTGTCTGCCCGCCTGTGTGGATTGGTTTCACCTTCCCCATGGGCCATAAATTCAACAAGGTGCCGATTATCAAGTTTATGTCTTACCTCACCTCGCATATTTACCTCATGATACACCTGAGTATAGTGGGCATAACGCCCATTTATCCAGTGTTGCGTCTCAGTCTGGTACCCTACTGGTACGAAATCGGATTGCTCATTTGGTTGAGCGGTCTACTTTTGTTCGAGTTGACAAATCCGTCAGATAAATCGGGCCTGGGCTCGATCAAGGTGCTGGTGCTGCTGCTGGGAATGGCTGGAGTTGGTGTTCATGTGGCGGCCTTTGTTTTCGTATCCAAGGAATATTGGCCCACATTGGTCTATTGCCGGAATCAATGTTTTGCCTTGGCCTTCCTCTTGGCTTGTGTGCAAATTCTGGACTTTTTATCCTTCCATCATCTCTTCGGACCATGGGCCATTATCATTGGAGATCTGCTAAAAGATTTGGCCCGATTTTTGGCCGTGCTGGCAATCTTTGTGTTTGGCTTTTCCATGCACATTGTGGCGTTAAATCAATCGTTTGCCAATTTTTCACCCGAGGATCTGAGAAGTTTTGAGAAAAAGAATCGAAATCGTGGCTATTTTAGTGACGGTAAGTCCAAACGTTTGCTTTGCTTTTGTTTTCTATAATCTTTTATTTTTATTTTGATTTTGGAATGTTTTAACGTTTCAATGTGCCTTGATAAGTATCTGTAATCTGCCTATAAACTGAAACCTCTCTGTCTGTATGTGTGTCTGTGTGTGTGTGTGTATGTGTGTACGCTCAATGTTCCACCTTAAAAAAAATTTAATACAACCACAAAATACAACAATTGCATGCTCTACAAATATATATAAAGAAAAAAAAAACAACAATTTATCCAAAATCAGAATCCTACCTTTGTCTCTCTATCTTGCTCCCTCCTTTGATGTCGCCATGTCCTGTTCCACCCTTCCTCTATCTCTCTCTCTCTCACATTTGCTCGTTACTATTAATAACATTCTCTATGCCATCCAGATGATATGCCCACCCCAAGACCTCCGCCCGTGGAGAATTATGTCGATAGTCGCTTTAGCGAATTTCGCCGTAAACACAAAGATGATCGTAAGTCAGCTTACTTACACCTACATTCACTTATCCGATGTTGTGTGTGATGGCTAATACCGTTATACACACACTTGTACTTACTTTACATATATGTACCTTCTGCCTTCAATGTTGTGCGTACAAGAAATACCGTTTTACTCGTATTTTGTCATTTTATTTTCCAGTCCTAATGGAAAAAGCAAGAACAAATCAAATACAACCGCAACCGTTCCGCACACACCGTTTAACCACCGTTGTTGTAAGCCTTGCTCGTTTATGTTTCCTTTCGTTTTGAGGCATGATACTCGTATGATGGCCACCAACCAATTACCAATATCCAATAACCAATATAACCAACAAACAAACCAACCAAAAAAAAAAAAAAAAACAATCCAAGTCCTAAGTTTTGTGCATCCTTGATGTTGTGGATCAATGTTCATATACAATAGGTATCATATGCTATTATTTAAGTTAAATATTTTTATTTTTTTTGTTCCTTAATTATTTTTTATGGCTTTGGTTTTGAAGGCATTTTTAAGTTTAAAATAAAATAACTTAGTCAATGAAATTAGTTAATCTCAAGCTAGTTTTGATGTTATCCCTAAGTTTTCGAATACTAGCTCAATCTGGGATCTTCGCATACTTAAATTGTTTTTAAAATTAGAATTATACTTCTTGTAATATTTTTTTATATCAGTATTGTTATAGTATTTCTGTTTTTGACTTTTAGGTATTGTACAGTTATATCTTAATAAAAATGAAGCAAGCAAGTCGTCCCTGCCGACTTTGAGTATACCCTGTACCAATTAAGGGAACTTTATAAAAGCAAACTCCTTCGAATTCGCCATTAATTCAAACTAAAATTTTCCTCACAAGCGGCAGCAACGAACGCATTCTATCTCGCTCACACTTACTACGCAATGTCGCACTGGGCATTTCAGTACAAAATGCATATAGATATATCTTCGATATTTCTTGTCCGATTTTAACCAAATTTGGTCAGCTGATACCTTTTGGCCATATTATTGGGTGTGCCAAATAATAATACGATATCTTTAATATAACTCTAGTTATTCGTTTTTCGTAAATTGCGGGGGCGGAAGTGGGCGTGGCAAAAATTTTAAACAAACTTGATCTGCGTAGATACTACACGAATGCTGACACCAAATTTGGTTGCTCTAGCTCTTGTAGTCTCTGAGATCCACGTGTTCATACGGACGGACAGACGGACAGACGGACAGACGGACAGACGGACGGACAGACGGACAGACGGACATGTCTCAATCGACTCGGCTGTTGATGCTGATCAAGAATATATATACTTTATGGGGTCGCAGATGCTTCCTTATGCCTGTTACATACATTTTAGCGACTTTAATATACCCTTTTACCCTATGGGTACAGGGTATAAAAACCTCTGCTTTAATGTACGATATAAATTCAAAATGAAAACTTGATTATATTGTGCTTCTTATAGTAACAATTTTCCCAGTTCCCGTTGTCTGCGTCAAGGTCCTTTAGATCAAGCAAACTAATATATATGTACATATATCGCCTTTTGAAAGCTTTCTTCATCCGATCTATTAAACAAGGTTCAATTTTGAATGCCTCCAAGAATAACAGTTGCTGTAGCGGATAAAACGCGAAATAGAGCAGAGTGTAGAAAAAGCATTTGGAAAATATGAAAGGGAGAGATCAAGAAGTACATATGTGAAGCTGAAGTATCTTATAATAATCAAATATTAATAAGCCACTACTATTCCCAACAAAGTTATTGAAATATCTAAATATTATATTACCATAATTTGAAGCAACAAGGTTTTTTTTAATTATATATATATTAACATTAGCTTCTGAAACTTTCTATGGATCAGTTAGAGATAGTTATAGCTATTAACCTCAAACCTAACCTTGGTCAAACAGAAAGTTTATTAGTGAACTAATTTTACATAAGTTCTGTACTTTAATAGATAGAGATAGAGAAAGAACTTTTAGACACATTTGAGGTTTCGATATTGGGTAGTTAATATGCTTATTTATTTATATTATTTGTTTATAAAGAATAAAATAAATCAATTTAAATTTGTTAAATTTATAAATTATATCAAACTATATTTCTTGTTTTTCTGTTTACGTTTTTTTTTTTATTTTTTATACCCTGTACCCATAGGGTAAAAGGGTATATTAAAGTCGCTAAAATGTATGTAACAGGCATAAGGAAGCATCTGCGACCCCATAAAGTATATATATTCTTGATCAGCATCAACAGCCGAGTCGATTGAGACATGTCCGTCTGTCCGTCTGTCCGTCCGTCTGTCCGTCTGTCCGTCTGTCCGTCCGTATGAACACGTGGATCTCAGAGACTACAAGAGCTAGAGCAACCAAATTTGGTGTCAGCATTCGTGTAGTATCTACGCAGATCAAGTTTGTTTAAAATTTTTGCCACGCCCACTTCCGCCCCCGCAATTTACGAAAAACGAATAACTAGAGTTATATTAAAGATATCGTATTATTATTTGGCACACCCAATAATATGGCCAAAAGGTATCAGCTGACCAAATTTGGTTAAAATCGGACAAGAAATATCGAAGATATATCTATATGCATTTTGTACTGAAATGCCCAGTGCGACATTGCGTAGTAAGTGTGAGCGAGATAGAATGCGTTCGTTGCTGCCGCTTGTGAGGAAAATTTTAGTTTGAATTAATGGCGAATTCGAAGGAGTTTGCTTTTATAAAGTTCCCTTAATTGGTACAGGGTATACTCAAAGTCGGCAGGGACGACTTGCTTGCTTCATTTTACTTTGATTTTTGTTGTCGATGTGTATATCAAACCAATTCCCTCCATTAGCAACGTGTAATAAATTCAAATTCAAATTAAAAACTACTGCATGTTGATGTTTTAACATAAATAAGATCAAATAATATATAAAATTCAAATAAATAATCAGCTATAATTCGCTCCTGCCCAGCGGCTTTCAGCTTGCGCCGCTTGCCTACTTATTCCACCGAAAATTTTCTGCACAAAACTCAGTCGAATCGAAACGAACTCGAACTCGATTTCGATATCGAATCATTGAAATTCAAATATAATAAAAATAATTCAAATTGCGATTATGCAAATGTGTTTGCTGCTAATGCTGAGAGCACCAATCACCCAAAAATAAATGTAATCAACTTTTATCCCAACATTTGCACACACGCCTGTGCCAAGAATATAAATTACATACATACATACTATGTACATACATTCTATGTATAATTACAACTTTGATGTACACAAATGTTGTATGTATGTATCCAAAAAAGATTTGCCATTTGTTTTTCAATACTAATGCAATTCAAATTGTTCGGTGTGCCACGTGCGTTCGGTTAGGACCCATGACGCCATTTCTGGCTTTCGAGCGTCTATTTTTCGCCGTTTTCGGACAAACGACAACCCTGGACATCAATCCCATGCGTCACTTGCGTCCCGAGTGGACCGAGGTGCTCTTCAAATTTGTCTTTGGCATCTATTTGTTAGTGTCTGTGGTTGTACTAATTAACCTACTAATTGCCATGATGTCGGATACTTATCAACGCATTCAGGTTTGTATTGATTGAATGCCCACTAATCTATATCTTTTTTTTTTTTTGTTTTGTTTTTTTCTTCTCGCTTCCTTCCCCTTCGCCTACCACAATACTTTTACGATTTCCAATACAAAATATGCTTTAAAATACATATACATACGTACATACATATATATGACCAACAACCCCCAAAAACCAATCGAATTGGCGGAACCGAAATCCTGAACGTGTGTTTCCTGTTGTGCGGTTGGACGAACCGAATGAATATTAAATCGTATCGGATTGACCAATCAACCCGCATGTGAAATGGGCGTCCGTTATCTTTTTATTTTTCAAAATAATATCCGCGTGTGTGTGCTGTGTGCGTTGGGGAATGGGGGGGTGATGGTGGTGTCCTTGGGTCTGCGTCCTGCGTCGGCATCCGGATCGGTAACGGGATTGGGGCTCGGGTTAACATTAACGACGACACAGTGCGCATGCATCCGATTAACTCATTCGAGTTATTATTCTTCGCCGTGTTTGGTCAGACGACGACCGAACAAACGCAAGTTGATAAAATCAAAAATGTAGCCACGCCCACTCAACCATATTGGGTTGAGTATCTATTCAAAATTGTATTTGGCATTTACATGTTGGTATCGGTGGTTGTGCTCATTAACCTGCTGATTGCTATGATGTCAGACACCTATCAACGTATTCAGGTAGTATTTATGCTAATGGCGCTTTCAAATAATTTCAAATATACTAAATACAATATCTAAACTATATATACATATATATCCTTTTGTAATAATTGTTATTCTAGTTTTAAGCTATGTTTAATTATTTAAATATTGAACCATTTAATTGATTAATATTTAAGTCTTCTTTCAGCAAACAACTTTTCTTTAGCTATAGACCAATCATAAAACCCACAAAAGATTAATATAGGATAGAAAAGTTAATGCCCATAAAAATTTTAATCAATATGATATTATATATTTCGTTTTATAAACTGGATTAGTACCTTCTAAAGAATTTGACTCTAACACAAAAATGGTAAAAGTTTTTTAGATTAACATTATAAAGTTGATGAAAACAATTGAAAGTTCAATTGAAAATTGGAAGTTGTTCCCACATTGTAAACTTCAAAAACGTGAAAATTTTAAATTTTCTTTAAAACCCATTAATAAGATCAATTCTGAAATATCAAAGGGGTAAAAGGGATTAATGATTATATATGTATATCAATGAATATTTACTAACTATTCTAAACTCTTGGCACATTCTGTAGATCCATCAACTGCCCAGACTTGCAACTTCCACGTTTTTTCAGAACAAACTTTTGAAGAAATTCTCAAAATGTAGTCATCTCAGAGATACAATCAATCTAAATTGTATCTTCAAGATAGAAGCATATACAGTGTCAAATTAATTAGTTTAGATTGCCAGCGATTATATTAGTCTCTGCCTAGCTTATGCCTAGCTGTAGAAAACAAAACCAAAACTTAGCAGCTTTTTGTGACCCAGTGTTGAGTAACACATGCCAGTGTTTCAGCTCAGTGTTGACTAGCTAAGTAATGTGCATGCTTTTCCAAAACTTTATAAAAAAAAACAACTCCTATTCAATCCCTGCATGTTTTTGTGTCCTATATTTGTATATGTGCGTGTGTTTAGCCTAGACTAAGTCTCCTGAAATATACCACTTAATGTTGCCAAGTTTTGTATGACAATTTTTTAACAACTAATTTTTTATTCATTTAAATTTGCCATCCAAAACGGGCGACTATATTTTGTGTATTTCCCTTATATTTCATTGAAATGAAAACTTTTGTTGCAGCGCTTAAGTTATGTATTGAAACCGAATCAAAAGATATATTGCCAAAGTATCTCAACTCATTACCATAACTCATGTGTCTATTTATGTTTCTTATTCTACTTTTTGTACCATCGATCATTTCATTACTCTGCCATCCTTGTATCAAATGAAAAACCTATGAAATACTAGGCCCAATCCGACATCGAATGGAAATTTGGCCTGTCCAAGCTTATACGCAATATGCATCGCACCACAACAGCGCCATCGCCGCTTAATTTAGTTACCACCTGGTTTATGTGGATCGTCGAGAAGGTCAAGGTAAACAACAATCCAAAAAATAGAAAACCAATCTATGAACAAACTATCCAAGTTATCTTCATTTTGTACTATCTAAAAACTAACAGAACTATAACAGCGGGACACGTTTGTAGTTTTGCTAACAAAGACCTTTTCCCCAACCCATTTAAAGCAATTTGGCAACAACCGCAATAAAAAATAAACCAAAAACAAAACAAAACAAGAAAATATATTCCACAATTTTAAGTTAACGGAATGCTTTAAGTGTGTTGTCTTGTGTCCTGTCGTTTTCTTTCACCTCCCAAGCACTCTATGTGATAATTAATCTGTAAGCACCTTGCACTTGAACTAGCTTTTCATTCAATGGTCGACAAAGGAATCAATTAAATAATTAAATTTTTTAAAATAATAAACTTTAAAGAATCTTCTTTTGTCAGTCATTGTTTGTGTTTTGTATATATAATTGACTCAAATGCTAATTGCTATATGTATTTATATATGTATTTGTTGTCTCTTGTCTTGTATGTAATTGAAAATGTCCTGTGTCTAAAACCAAACCAAAACAAAACAAACTAAACAAACTAAATCAAAAACACAACAAAATACACAATACAACAGGCACGCATGAAGAAAAAGAAGCGTCCAAGTCTGGTACAGATGATGGGAATACGTCAGGCCAGTCCACGTACGAAAGCAGGCGCCAAATGGCTATCGAAGATCAAGAAAGGTGAGACATGTATGTATCGCTACAGAACTACGTATGTACTCCACCACAACTCTGGAATATTGTTGGTCAAGTGCAAGAGTTTTGTAGCTAACAGCGTCTCCCTCTGTCCTCCAATCTCCATATTAACTGTCTCTCTATCTATATCTGTGAAATCTTTTATAATTTCATCAACTTGTAAGACTATTTCTGAATCTATCTATCTCTATATTTCTATTTCTCTATAACATTGGCTCGCTCTAGCTCAAAATTTTACATCTTCCAACTTCCAACTTTCATTCAATTTGAAGTAAATTAGTTTGTGCTATCTATAATATATCTATCTGTATCTTCTTGAAAATTAGACTCGGTGGCCCTATCGCAGGTTCATCTATCACCGCTTGGCTCTCAGGCCAGTTTCTCGCAGGCAAATCAGAATCGTATCGAAAATGTTGCGGACTGGGAGGCAATTGCCAAGAAATATCGAGCTTTGGTTGGTGATGAGGAAGGTGGCTCCCTTAAGGATTCGGATGCTGAAGCTGGCTCCCAAGAGGGTAGCGGTCAAGCACAACCGCCGCAACAGGTGGGCAACAGAAGAGCCGCCATTAAGGCCGCCGCATCGGAACACAAATCTTAAGATCTTAAGATACTTAGTTTTATAATTTTGTTAAACACAAAACATTGTAACATTATTTGTAGGCCTTCTTACAGCTTTACAGGAATGGTCCAATTATCCAAAATTTCATAGTACCATTAAACATTCAAATTTATTTTCGATTGGAATTCCAAAAGTGCTGCAAAAGGGCTCTATGCTTAAGAACACGGCTTAAAAAGAAACTTGGAAAGACCCAACTAGTTATTTCTTTAGCATTCTAATTTAAGCCTTGTTCTTGGTCCAGTTATATGTTATTGTTTGTTTTTATTTTGATGCTAACTAAATTAGTTTTGATTGCAGGTCTAAAAGCTTCAAGAACTCTTCTCCTCCGCTATTCTGTTCTACTCTACTCTACAAATCTTCTCTTCCAACTATCCTTCCAAATGCAATATCATCTATCCTTCTTCTACTCTTACCCTGTCTCTAACAACATACTAATCTACCTTCTCGACTATTCTGACCGCCTGTTCTATATTTTAAGTTAGCTTTAAGTGTACCCCAATTGCAGAAACTTAACCTTCCTATGACTCTAAGGTAAAATTAATTTAGCTAGAATATTAAAATTATTTTTGGTAACCATAAGCCTCGTTTAGATTGAGTTCTTTTGATATGATTTAGTCGAGAGATATAAACCAAACAATTTTTACAACAAAAAAAAAAAAACCAACAAAGAAACAACAAAACAAGTTTTCCATTGACGAAATTTTATTGAAATACTTAAGTAATATTAATAGATCCTTTTTGGACAATTTTTTAATGGAACTTCCTAAGCATTTTATAATTAAGCTGATTTTGTAATATTTGATAAGGAAACCAAAGAAAAAAAACCAAAAGAAAAAGAAAAACAAAAAAAACAATTAACTTCACTTGAATTTAGTCGAACATCGTTTTCTAAAAAAAAAAACATTTTTCCATTATTAGATATTTTTGGAATACTTGAAAACTAAATTTGTTTCTTTACTAAGCTTTTTCTTTTTTTTTATATTTAAACATTTAAGAGATCTATGCCTAAAATTTGTTAAATGTACTTATGTGTAAATAAATAGACATATTTGAAAAAAGCTTTTAAATTATAATGATATTGAAACATATATATGCTACGATAAGGGATCCGCATACTCAAGAACTAACAAAGTATTTCCACTATTCATTCATGGAAGTAGCCAAATTCAAATGACGGAAAAGAATTTCAAGAATCTTATTCAAATATAGATAAATATATAACTTTTTGGTATTAAAGCTTGTAATATCTGGCCAATTTCTTGTTGCCCACATATTAAATTTCAAATTGTAACGGAATTAACTTAGGGTTGATTTTCAAATTATAACTGTAGCTGACGCAAACTCACCTCAATGAAACTCACCCATTCGTCTACTCGATAGACGATAGTCCGTTAAGTATTAGCAAGGTATCGATTCCTATTTGTCACCTTAAAAGTGTTTTTTATGTTTTTTTTGTTTGTACTTTTGCCTCAACACAACAAAATTAAAGCAATCGAAATGCAATTTCCATGCAACGAAGCGTAATAAATGGATTGTGCCACAAGTTGAACCAATTCGCGAGAAATTCTCGCCCGCTTCATGTCTGCTCGTGGATGCTGCAATTCTAATCAAAAGTGCGCGCATTGTTTATTGTTTTCTTTCATTTGCCAAATATATCACAGAAACGTTTTGCATTTATGTCAATTAATTAGCGAATTTTGATTATGTTGAAACGTTCGTTAAAGGTTTTAGTTGCCATTGTGTTAAGTTTAATGTTTACAATATCCTTGGTGAAGATTGTTTTATTGATTTGGACCTGGTTGCATGTGCAACACGACAACAACAGCAACTACAACTATAACTACAACAACAACGAGGACATAGCCCTCAGTGTGGACGAATGGCTGGATTCAATTCAATTGTCCAAATATAAACAACTCTTTCGGGATAAAGGTGAGTATTTTATTTGTCAACAATTCATAACAAAGAGTCTTATCGTAGGTCAAAAACGGGTTTCTTTTGTTTATACTTAATACCTACTTCTCCCTCTTCCAACTTCACCCCTTTGCTCAACATTTCGGCCACTCACGTGTGCTTGTGCAAAAGTTTTGGCGCTCTGTTGGGAGGTGCTTAAAAGCTCAAAGCTTGTATATTAATTTTGTACTAATAATATTAACAGAAAATTGAATGAAAAGAAAATATATTTTATTTTGATTCTTATATACGTACATAGGTCATTAAAAAGAAATTGTAAATAAATGTGACGAATTGTGAAATAAAAGAATTAGATACGTGTAAAGCAATAACACAAGCATTCAAATGCTACTTTGCTCTTTGTGTGACTCAAGGTTCCATGGTGTAATGGTTAGCACTCAGGACTCTGAATCCTGCGATCCGAGTTCAAATCTCGGTGGAACCTGGGTAAATTGATTTTTTTTTTCTCATACTTTTAATTTTTTTTAAATGCAAATTATTTTTTTCATAATCTGCAATTTGACAGCGCCTGTCATTACGAAAACGCCAAAGATAATTATCTAATTACCAATTGGCTTATATCATGTGTGTGGTCATTATATACTTATAAAATCAAGCAAAAAGCATACATCATAAATGAAATGCTTTATTTTTCCGTTTTGGTTTTTACAACATTGAAAAATAAATCCTCGGCCAGGTTCCACCGAGATTTGAACTCGGATCGCAGGATTCAGAGTCCTGAGTGCTAACCATTACACCATGGAACCATATTGATTTTGTGCAAGAATTTATAACTGCAAAAATGCTTTTCGATCATGTATAAAATATTAATGATCGTTATGAAAGAAATTTGTATGTAAACATTACATATGTGTTAAAAAAAATTTATAAGTTTTTGCATTCAAAAAAAGAATTAATCTGAATCAATCAGGTTCCACCGAGATTTGAACTCGGATCGCAGGATTCAGAGTCCTGAGTGCTAACCATTACACCATGGAACCGTTGTGCATGACGCGGGCAAAAGTTATTAAAAACCCACGCTAGGTATAAAAAGAGCTAACTTGTGAAAATAATTTTATCTTTTTTGCTGCTTACAGCCACATGGCACAGATTAAAAATATTAAAAACAAGAAATGATAGGATTCAATACATACAAAATTATGCATGATATTTTTAAATATGTATACATTGCCCACGTAGTAGCAGTGTTATTCATATAATAATAACGAATTTTTAAATATTAAGTATATTTTGTGAGTCTTCTGTTAAAGTCTCTTCGATATATATTTATTAACAGATGTAGACAAGATGGTAGACAAGCTTTAAACCAGTTTGTACTAATTGGGTTTAAGTATAGAAACATCAAAAGCATTGTCGGTTCAAACCTTATGATATTTGGCTACACAGTGTTCAATAGCATCGGTGGTTCAGTGGTAGAATGCTCGCCTGCCACGCGGGCGGCCCGGGTTCGATTCCCGGCCGATGCAACTAGATTTTTTGGTCATTTTTTTTTTTTGTTATTTTTTAATATATGTACATTTACCGTAAGATTTATAAAGTTTTAAATATGCGGTTATTGATAGATGACAATATTACTATTTTCCCGTCTTCGTAAATTTAAAAAAAAAATCAAATATAAATATGTATGTGCGAACGCTTTAATCTAATAAAAGTTATTAATTGCCAAGGTAAGGTAACAAAATATTTACATTTGCATCGGCCGGGAATCGAACCCGGGCCGCCCGCGTGGCAGGCGAGCATTCTACCACTGAACCACCGATGCTCTTATATTTTTCGTGTCTAATAGTCAAAATTTGAATTCGGTAACATAATTAAATATTTAAATTAAATATTTCATAACATGTACTTTTAAATAAAGTTTGCATTTTATAAGATAAATTACAAGCTCCTTTCCAAATGTGTAAACAGTTTCTGTCTATAATGGGATACAAATCAACAATGAAAAATGCAGTCCCATATTAACCAGTAACAAAGTAAAGGTTTTCTGAATTTCTTTTAACTTCTTAAAAATCGTTATAAAAATGTTTGTACCATACATCATTTAATTAATTTACTTTTCTGCTTATGTATTTTTCATATAAAATTAAAAAGCCATATATAAATCTTTGCTGTTTACAAGGAGTTAAAACTTTATATATGTACATATATCGCATTTTAAAGGCTAAGAAAACTTCTGACCTACATAGACAATGGCCTCAAAAATGGGCGACCATTTCGTTATATGAACAGGAATCAAAAAAAAAAGCTACCAAAAAAAATTTTAATATTTGACCTTAAACGTATAAGAGCATCGGTGGTTCAGTGGTAGAATGCTCGCCTGCCACGCGGGCGGCCCGGGTTCGATTCCCGGCCGATGCAATCAATTTTTTTTTTTTTTGTATCCATAATTTGATAATGTCGCTTACAGAAATTTCTTCAATTCGTTATACTTTAAGAAAATTTAATAATAATAATGCCACTAAACCACCAATACTTTTAAAAAATTTGATTGCCAGCTTTATTTCAACGCATAGGGTCTGAATGGGAGAAAGCGGATAACAGATGATACTTTTTAAAATTTTCCTTTGGTAATTTTTTTTTTATGTTCTTCAGTTTACAGACGCCATGTAATGGTCAATGCTTTTAAAATCTGTTGTTGGGTACTTTACCTTACACATATGGTTCAAGGTTTACTTACTCATATAACCGTCTATAATGAGTCGGCTTTCAATGTAATTTAACAGACGCGTACACTAAATTTACATTTGCCACGTCGTAAAACTTGTGAAATATTATAAACATATCTAGTTAGCTACTGCTAATTACTTATGCATCTAAAGTTAATTTTAATAAAAGGCGCCAAATATTGCACACAAACAACCTGCTGGAATACAAAACTTTCACAAAGTCGTTTAAACAAAAGCTTTCACTCCGAATGCAACTTCGGCTCCGGGTTGTCTGTCGCGTATCCTTAATCAAATGAACACAGAAGGAACGAGCAAACTAACGAACGAACACAGAAACGAACAAGACTTTCTGTGTCAGAGTCGAAATCGGTTCTGGTCCTTACTTTTCGGTATAAAATCAATCGTAAATGTCCTTAAATGCTTAGTTTTGGTTTTACTTTGAAGCGCGCTGGTTCTAGTCTCCAAACGCGTTTTCGTTTTTTGGTACAAAAAAAAAAAAAACAAAAATTTATATATGTATATGTGAAAAAAGCAACAAACAATAATAATAATCCTAATAAAAACAACACGCGCCGAAAGTTCGACCGCGTTTATTTGTGCTCTTATTTTAGTTAGTTAGTTTTCGCTTTTGTTGATTTTTCTGTACAGTTTGTGTGAACACATTTCGTGACAGAGATAAATGCAAAAGAAGCAAAACATTGTGTTCCTTTTGGGTAGCCCTAACCTACATTTTGAATGGCATGAATGGTCTTGCACGTGTCGCCAAAGGACTGAAACCTAATGATGCATAGCTAATCTGTCTTAATTCGCTAAGCAAAATTTCGCGCCAAGCAATTTTCCACTTTTTGGCATATTAATTTTTCATTGTTTGTGTGGGCATACAGAAAGAAAAAATCTTCTAGAGAGAGAAAGAAAGAAAGGTGAAGTTCCCCCTTTATTGACGCTTCAATGCTCACATGTTTTATGGTGTGGACCGTTCCCCTAATTCCAATTATTTTTTTATACGGCTACGCCTCGTGTGTTCCATTATCCTGTCTAAATAAACTTGACTTGTTTTTTTTTTTTTTTGTTATCTCGCTCTCTTTCAGCACATGTGCGTGTGTGTGGGAGTGTGTTGGTCCAAGCTCAGCTCATTAAGAATTAATTGCCAATTAATTTTGATGGCACTCTTCACTCATTCGTACTGCACTCTTGACTTGTCCCATGTCCAAGCCCAGTTCCATTTCCACTTTGAAATTGTAATTTTATTTTTCCAACCTCCATATTAATTAATGTGTTAACATGGACATGAAAAAAGAAGGGTTCATGTGTGGTCAATTATGCATAAAATGGTATTTGGGGAATCATTATGCAAGTGCTGATTATCATAATATACGAATATTATACACGTGTATGACCCATGGTTATATCATCTAATAATACAAAATATTTGGTTATCTAACCCATACTCATCCTAAATCAATTTTTTTCCTTCGGGATTTTGTTATAATTGATTAAGTAATATTAAGTTAATATATAAAATGAAATGTTTTTTTTTTTTTTTGAGTTAAATATTTTAAACAACTTACCTGAACTTACAGCCTTAGTTTCAGTTCCGACGGCTAAATAATAAAAAAAAATATCGATTATGTGCCCTGTTCAAATTGATTATACGTTACAAATAATAAACGGAATCGATAATTTCTAATCCTGTACAACTAAAGTCATTTATTTCGTAAATAATCCAAGAAGTCATCTTTTGTTAGTTTGCCATTATAACATTTATAAATCAGAGTTCTTATATTAGTAGTGTATTTTTTCTTAGAATGTTTTGACGTTTTACAAACAACTACATACATACAAATATACTATATTATATATAAATATATTCAAAAAAATTTGTTGGTAATGATCAAATAATAACTAAAATGCATAAATTTTATATCTTTAATAAATTATTAATTTAAATCAAAATAAAAAAAACTGAAAAAATAATCTTAGGTTCCACCGAGATTTGAACTCGGATCGCAGGATTCAGAGTCCTGAGTGCTAACCATTACACCATGGAACCTCTATGATCGTAGCCAATCAAAGACCACTGTTCTCATCCTCGCGGCTTTACAACTGATCTCTGTCCAAGCAACCGTCGCATTGTCTAAAAATAGAAATAAGCAATCGAAAGAATAAATGTGTAAAGAAGAAATAAAGAAAAAACAAAACAAACCAGGCAAACATTTACATGTTTCTCAAAATTGCTTGCTCAATCAGAAGCAAAGAAACGGTTTATACGAGTACTGCGATTCGAGGTAAAAGGCCTTCTTCCTTATCCGGTTCGGAAGCATTTAGTTATGTGCGACAAAAGGGGAAATAATTGTTTGGCAAACATTGACCAATGTCCGAGAGAAGGAGAAGAAAGCGAACAAGGAAAAAGAAAGCTTTTCCAATTTACTTATTTGCTCGACCCCTTTCTTGTTTTCCTTTCCTTTCGTTTCGTTTTTTTTTTTTTTTTTTGTTTTGTATTTTCTTGTTTTGCTGCCTGTAAGGAAATTAAAAGGAAATTGCTCTTGTTGTGTGTGTAGGAGATGGCGGCCAAAGTTGAAAAGCGGCTGAGCAAATTAAAAGGTTTTATCTTGTGGACAAGCATGGGAGGGTGGAATGTGAGAAGGAGGGAGGCCTTATGCTGAGAAACAGTTAAAAATGACACAAGTGGCAATGACAGAACAACACAACCGACACAACAACAGTAACAAAACAAACACATGTGCAAATAACAAGAGGCCCTATTGTATGTCCTGGCGCTCTCTGTTACTCACTCTCTCGTTCTCTCTGGTGTCCTCTCTTCTCGGCAATTCATTCTTCCTCCTCACAGTGGTTTTAGATAAGTCAAACGATTATGTAACAAATCCAAATTACCTAGACCTATTTGGCTTATTTGGCGGGTCAAGTTAAGCTATTATTTTTCTATGGATTGCTTTTTAAAACTAAACGTAGCAATACATATACACAACTCACTCTTTTTGCTTAATGTTTTTATTAAATTTATAAAATCAAAAACTATATAATTTTTTTCACTTTTTATAATTTAAATAACATAATATTTTACACCACTGTGTCCTGCTCTGCGGCAGGGCTGCTGTTGCTGTTGTAACAGTTGCCACTGTTTTTGTTATGTAGGCCAAAGATGGCTGGAGAAGAGGACGGAAGCAGGCAGACAGACTCCGTTGTTGTCTCACTCTCTCGCTCGACATTTGGTATGCCATTGTTGTTGTAGCTTGCGGGGACGCTCTTTAGCGGTTAGTTATCATTATTTGCCATGGCCCTCGACGGCGTTTTGTTTTCTTCATTGTTGTCTCTGCTGTTCTTGCTGCTGTTGTTGTCGCATTTGTCAGCCACAATTATTATAATGCAGCATCCAATTCTCATACTCTGTCCCGCTTCCTCTTTAACATTCTCATGGTTTTCGTAAATTATTGTATTGTTTGTGCCTTTTTTTCTCGTCCTTGAATGAAAAAACAACAAAGGAAAAAAAAAATAAACAGAAAAAACAAAGAGCAAACACTTTTCTTTTATTTTTTTGCGCATTTCAACGTACGAAATATTTTTCCACTTGCATAACAAAAAACTAACAAATATTGTATAAAAAGCAAAACAGTTTAAAATTTACCAGTGGTCTTGAATATCAAGAGTTCGATCTGCTGATACCCTGGAAATGGCTTTACGGTCCATTTGAATAGCCAATTTGGTGTTATTTTGTCTATTAGGTACAGGGTATGACTGTTTAATATATACTTTTTTTACCTATTGTAGTAAGCGCATACATAGATGAAGAAACATCTTTTGATTCTGCAGTTACAGTCGCATTGGAAAGGCAATAAATCACATCGGGTATATGCCGTTATGCCTTTATGAATATTTTTTTCTCGATATAAACACATTTTTCAATCTTTTCTGACTGAGTCGTACGTTTTACTGCCAAAAAAAGAAAAGCATCAAATATAATCCATATCTTTGTTTGTTTGGCCCGTTGCTACATATACTTGATATTTATACAAGTTTTTAAAGATTTAGTTTTTTAAAAGAAGTTTTATTTTTATCGTTAATCATTTTTTATAACAATTTATTCTCTTATTCTTAATTTATTCTTAATTATAAAACTGCTGAATCAACTGCATTGCAATTTTAGAAAACTAAATATTGAACATAAAATAGTCATCGACTTATGTAAGAATTTTTAGGCTATAATAAATGCCAGCATGTAGTTCCGTTACTGTAAAATTATACATATAAATGGTCATAATATCTTTTATAGCAATATCAATTTATATAGACTAACAGTTGTTTCATTTTTATATCTTAAAAGGGATGCTAACATTTTCGACATCTTACGGGCGCTATGTATTATTATATGGCTCCTAAAAGTAGGCCATATATCAATGGAAATCAAGAAATTTGACTTAGAGGAAAATTTAAAATTTTGCCGCAGTCTCTCAATCTTCCCCCTTAGTCTCCTCCTCATTTGTCCACACTCAATATTTTTTTTTCATTTTTACATTAACATAAAGCAAACATTTTGCCCGGGCTTCTATTTCGTTTTGCACTAAAGAAATTTGTAGTCATAAAAGTTTCAGTATCATGCCTATGTATATATATAAATGTACATCTATATATATCTATGTATATGTATATATATATTTGACTTTTTTTCTGTGCTCTATCCTTCGCAACCTTTACGTACTTATTATGACAAGTTATGGCTAGGCCTGACTTTGCCTTTTGGCTCATAAAAATGAAGAAGGCAGGAAAAAGAAATGGTAGAGCAACATTTACTTTACACGCAAGACAAAAGCAAAGATGTGTATGTGTGCGTATGGTATATATATACATATATATATATATATATATATATATATGTATGTTTTGGGCCACTTGGCGACCCTAAAGCAAATGAACAGCTCACTTTCATTACAAATTCCGACAGTAAACACACAAACAAATGCCAGACATACACAAGCACACATAGAGTATGTGCTAGAAAGAGATAGAATGAGAAAATAAGAGTCGAAAAGTTTGTCAGCTCACATTACCAGACAGAGACACAGACACCACACAGGAGCAGGACACACACATATTGGTTGAGTAAACAAAAGCAAAAATGGCGCCATCAATGGCCATGATGGTTTGATCATCATCAGCATCATCCACATTATCTTCATTCTCATTCTCATCATGACGAAGCTAGCACTGGGCATAACTTTCAGAGTACCATTTTTCTACTGTCAATGTTGAAGAGTGTTATCAATAAATATTTGTTTGTCTATGGGTTAAGTTTGCCGCTTCAGTGTGTGGGTGTATTGGCAAGGATTTGTGAGGTGTATGCCATGAAATGACAGCTACTGACAGGATTAGCCTTGGCAAAAGTTAGCTATAGCAGCATTGTGTAAATGTCCAAAGACCATAAGCATTCCCAAATAAAAGCAATATGCATGAATGTGCTTCTTAAACAAATCAATAAAACATCAATTTAATGACCTGTAACTTTTTATTTACCACCTTCCATTCACTGCAAATGATTTAAGTCTAAACTGAATAAAATTTAGTTTAAAGAATGATAGTTCAATTCTCAAATGCAAGAAATTTAGATGTAAAGTTAATTTTTTTGATGTTTGCGTATTGGAAAACCTCACCAAAAACCTTTTTTTTAAATGAAATTCGAATTACAACGAGTTTAACCATAAACACAGAAATAAGTTCTTTTTTCATAGAAATAGGTTTGCCAGAGCACTTGCAAAGTCGACCACTAATAGGCTGAAGGGAAGGAGGTATTTCTTCCGCAATGCGACGGAATTTTTTAAACTATTTAATATTTTTGTCACATCAACCTCTTATTAGGGTAGAGTATTAGAATTTGCGGCTCATTCACTTGGTATTAAATTTACAAAATATCTTCATATTTGTGTATATATTAGAATTTGATTTAAAAACTCATATTATAGCTTAAACTATTACTATATTTCTCTGTGACTATATACATGCAGATATTTTAACTGAAGACAAAAAATAAATTTGTCTAATTTTATTAGATAAACATTGCTTCTCATCGTATCCTATCAAAACTTTCATAGCGCATAACTATTTGATGATATGTTATACAAATAAAATTAAATCGGAGGGAATCGTTACGAATTGCTTATAGAATTTTTAATTAATGTTTTCTAGTTAAAATATAAATCAATTCAAAATTATTAGGAACGGGAAAAATAGATAAATACTAATGCTGATCTACTACCTTTGCAAGTCAAAATTTAGTCCAGTTGAGACCTTATGAGACATATATAAGTTCCTGAATAAGAGATATTTTATCAAAGTTCCACAAAAAATTACTTCAGGAACTGATCAAGATAAAAATAATGCACTGGTTTATAGTAATGTGATTTAATTAAGCATACCTATAAATATATTTTCAAAATTAATAAAAATTTCTTGATTAAAAGGAACACTCACGCTTTAAACCCCTACTTTATTGAAAAGGGAGATTTTCTTTATTATTCTTCAACTTTAAACCATTTTTATGACCTAAGTGCAACTAAAATTCGTTTAGTTTGTTTTTCGACCATGACAGTGTGTTGTTTATTAGCCTTGTCAAGATGGCACGCGTAAACCGTTTTGTAGTTTTTATTGAGCTGCTGTTCTCAGCAATTTCTCTCTCACTTCCATGTAATTGAGTCTCAGCTGTGTAAGTAAACATCAGCCAACTATACAAGAAAAAAAAAAAAAGAAAACGCTCTAAAACACGCATGGTTAAGGAGCAGAGTATCCTTCCTATTTTATACATATATACATGCATACATGTATATATGCATATGTATGTGTATTTTTATATATGTGTTTACTTACGATAGTTGTCCTTGTCAGGCCAACAACAAAAACAAACATTGCCTTTGTATGTTCTATTGCTCTTGTTGCACTTTCAAGTTAATGACAGCAATTTAAGACAGACAAAAAGGGGAAAGACACACAAGAAAAGGGGACGAAGTCGGAGTATTAGCAGAAGGCGAAACTTGTTTACACTGCTATCAGGCGCACTAAGGAGCACAAGGAATTGTTCAAGGATGAAGATTATGTGGCCTCCTTCAATGGAGTATTTTGCGGCTGACAAAAAAACGTACAAAATACAAAAAAAAAAGAAAAAAAAAGTAGAGAGAGAAAAGAAAAATGTCATTTGGCACACATTTTGGTGCACTTGCATTGAAAATATGTTTGAAAATGGCATCGGGATGTGGGGTAAGGGGAACAGGAAAACGCGAATTTTCCGCTTCTTTGTTGTTGTTGGCAGCTAATGGCGGTTATAATGGCATTCGTTATGGCTTTCCCCAGAAACTTAAAACTATAGTGATGGCACTGTGATGGTATAGATTTTAGCTTATATTTTTTTTTGGGTCTTTAATACTTGCCGATTTTGAATTTAATATATATTTAAAAGTGGCCAGAATCTGTTATTGAAAGAGTTTTTGAAATATACCAAAAGCAAGATAAAAGATTGAAGTTTTTGAGAGTATTTTACAAATAGAACAGAACAGTTTTTAAAGAGCCATCAATTAGGTCAGTCTTATAGGTAAATTGTTAATAATGCCAAACTGAACGTTACTTATACTTTTCATCAATAACTACTTACTTGGATTGGTTTAGTCGTAGCCTTATAGCAAATTCTACTTGTTGAGTATTAGCTGATTTGAGCAAAATTTAAATTGCTTCAAAAAAGATAGAAAGATTTTGAAAACTTTGAAATGTGAAATGTTTAGCAGACCAAAGTTATTCTACAACATAAAAACACATACTTATCCAGCTAAGCAAATGAAAATTGTTGAAGAAAAATTTTAAAGATTTTGTTTGAAAAAGATTTGTTACATTGCACGTGTGCATCTCTTTCATAAGTAAACTTTTACTTATTCTGATTTAAGCTTTTCTTTCTTGGCAAAAAGAATCAAAAAGTGAAAAAAAGTAGGAAATGGAAAAAGAAAAGTTATATCCTTTCATTGCTCTATTTCTTAATTTTTTTTTTTTTTTTTTGCTTTCTGTGTTTTGCCTTTGACAGCCTTAATCCGTATGCCCCCAAGACGCATAGGCAATGGCATGGGCAGGGGGATTTTGGGCAGTGTGCGGGTTATTCATTCAACTTTATATTTCACATTTTCGCATTTTGTAACTTTTCTGCTTTTAACTTAACAAAAGTGTATTTTGTTCCTTTTGGATTGCTATAGAGTTCCCTTCCTCTACTTCCCCCCTTTTGAAACCTGGCGGCAGCTATGCATGAAATATGTCAAAACTTTCTACAACAAAACAAAAAATACAAAAAAAAAAAACAAGAAACTTTTTCAATAAATTAAAGTAAAATAAGACAAGAACAAAATACAAAAAAAAAAAAAAGACGAGTCGACAAAAAACTAATCACAATGGGCCTTGGTCATAAGTGTAAAAACATGATTTAACCATTACGTTGTAAGCAATTTAAAAAATACAATTAAATAAATATATATATTTGTAATAATATATATAACTATATATATATATATATATATAAAAAACGACGCGCACAATAATAAATAATAGCAAATAATTTAAAATGTGGTCACCCGAATCGGAAATCAATTCCATTGCCATGGCCACCACCATGCGGCATTCGCAATCCTCGTCATCAGGTAAGTTTTATTATGGAAAAAATAATTTCAACAGCATTTGAAGTAGTCTGCATATGATTTAGGAATTTTAAATAGTAATCTATATTATATATAAATTTTTTTAAATGATAGAAATTTTAAGGGGAACTTTGGTTTAATCAACTAATAAAATTTGGAAAATATAACTGATTAAACAATTGAAGAACCGTTTTAAATATATATAAAATATAATAAATTTTTAATATATATGCCTAAAAAGCATTGCAAATTAATTGATATTAATTTAAAGCTAAATATTGAATATGATTTTTCATATATTTTCAAATATTATCTGTTTTCTGAACTCTAAACGAGCTATGCATTAAAATTAAGACTAAGCTTCTGCATAATTTTCTTTTAATTAAAGAAAAGTTCTCCTCATGACATAACTAAGGCAAATGGTAAATGCCTCGTTCACAGTCGAGTCACAAAATGCAAAAAGCAAAAAGCAAAAGCAAACGCAAATGGCAAATAGCCAGTAAAGTGCTTTCATGCACGTAATGTGTAAACTTTTCTTAGAGTACAGGATAGGCACATATCACATACATACAAGTATACCATTCCATTTCCATGCATATGTACGGTTACGGTACATGTGAACAAATTACGTGAATATTTTTACAATTCTGGTCATTGGTATAGAATCATGCAACTTTTTTTTAGTAGATTTGTAGTGTATTATCCTTATATTTTAAAACTATGCAAAAGTTGTTTAAAAATGCTTTTATTGGGTTAAAATCGATCCCAAAAAGTGTTTTCATTTGTATTCTTAAATTATAGAGTATATGCATTTTATTATACTCGACTGTAAGCCACTATAATGTCCTTCAATTGATGCACAAACTTACACACACACACACCTGTACATATGTATATATGTACATTATAGCTACGTACAAATACAAAACGCACACGTAAACTTCAATTCGCCATATGCCAAAGTGTTGCAGCTTCGTTTCGTGCAAATTTGTTTATGCGAATTCCCTCATGTTTGCCAACTAAGTAAGGTTGAGTGAGAAAGAGAAAAGGAAATAAAGTCTTTTCCCCTCTTTTATATATGATAGAAAGAGAAAGAACAATAGAGAATACGTACTTATATAAACGGGTAGGCAAATATGCCATGTTGTTCAACGTTGCCCACGTTTATTCATTTCTTTTTTGGCCATTAATTGCCAGGCAAAGCCTCCATTGCAGTTTGCTGGCAGTTGGCAAATGTTTGGCAAAGGACAAGCCGTTATGCATATGCATATATATATCAGTATATCTACCTATATATATATATATATATATATGCATGTGTGTGTGTGTGTATACATACATACCTATGGATTATGTGCAGTGAGAGGTAAACCGGTTCATGTTTGCGGTTTGCTACTTGCATCCCACGCCCATTCTATCCTCCCTTCTTCATCATTCGTCTGTCGTCTACCCAAAAATGTAACATTAATACTTTGGCATTATGGTTTTAACCCAATTTCAGGTTTTGTACGTTGTTAGCCCCAAAATTAAGGGGAAAAGTGGTTTTACTTTTTTCCCTAGTTGATTTTAGTTGAGGTTTGCTGTATCGAGTGAGTGTTTCTGTGTGTGTATGTGTGTGTGTTTTTCCGCATTAAAGTTGCAAATTGAGTTTTTGATGTTTCATATATATATATAACAACAAGCGTTTAATTAAATAGCCAGACAATAAAAATCAAATAATGCAATTATATCAACAACACATGCCGCGGCCAGCCACCAGAGGAGAAAGAAACAGAGAGAAAGAGAGAGAGAGAGAGTGTGTATTTGTGTATGTTGATAGAGAAAACTGTGATTAAGTTCAGGCCTGAATAAATAATCAACACAGGAAACAACAGAGTTTGGCTTTTCAATTTATGGTTTAATTCCCATTTATAATATAACATTTTTTTTTAAAAAAAAAAAGAGAAATGTGTGAAAAATAAATTTATGTACATATTATATTTTGCATTCTCGTTAGCAATTTCATTTTAAATTAATATTCAAGGAGATAAATTTTGAGGCAATAGCAAAATATCGAAAAAAAATTATATTTAAGGCTTAATTTTTTGTTTTTTCAAATTTTATCTAATGTAGGTCATCTGTTTTAAATTTCCAAAATGTGCTGTTAAAAATTTAAATAAAAATAGTTTTTCTATTTCTTGCCTATTTAAAAGGGTCTTTTTATTTACTTTCTGATGATAAAAGATATGGAAAAGCATTCCATATGTAGATAAATTTTTCACATAGATAATAGCATAGATAAAGCCAGAACTTATTATAAAGCAATTTTTCCACAATTTTTTATTCCTATTAATAATATAATATCTAATTCAAAATAAAAAGCAGGATCTTTAATATTAAAATGAAGCTAAAGTTTTTCTGGTTGTCTTCACTTTGTTGTATCTCTTACAAATATCAATATCATGTTTTTTGCGTACTACTTTTTCAATCTTTTCATTCAATTGGAATCAATACATATATATTGATACATAAATATATGCACATATGTGTTTTTCCCGCCATTTTTATTGTCCTCGATTTCGCCCTCATATATATATATGCAAACAATCTAATGCATATTTTTATAGCATACATTTGAGCTGGTTGTGTGCAGAAAGTCTTTTGATGCATTGCATTTTCTTGGTTTTTGCGGTTGGCTAATGCATCTGAAACCACACCCGCAGCAGTTACACCAGCAGAAGCAGGGAGCACTAGCTCCCTCGCAGCCAGGCACTCAAATTAAGCGACATTTAATGTCAACGTCAGCGGGAATCGAGTGGCTGTAGGTGACGAGGGCGAGGATGTAACATCTGTTTGCTTTTCAAAGTTGCCGTGTGGCCTGTGGCTGTGGTTATGGTTCTGGCTGTGCTACCCGCACATGCTTGCCACACACGCAAACTTCGTTGTTGAGGACCACTAAAATGTAAAACAGTCAGCGGGAAAGCAAGAAGGTTAAGGATAACTATGGGGAGAAGGACGAAGCAACTAAGTGCAGCAACAGCTGCGGGTTAGTTTAAAATACAGAAAGACCAAAATTCGCTTTAAGTCAAGCTTGTCTAGTCCACCTACCCCGTCTTCTACTCCCACTCCTGCACTTTCCATCTATATCTATCTCTTTGCCCCTATCTCTATCTGTCTCGCACCTGACATTTTTAGAATGCCGACAACGTTGTCATCTTGTTCTTGTCTCACTTCCCCTTTTTACTTCACCTTCGTCTCATATCTCAACTGTGCGGCAGTCACCATCATCGTTTGCAGGCAATTGCCGAGGCCAAATCTTTGCCTCGGTCCCAGACGTTTGCCTTGCCCCAAGTGTCAGTGTTTAAAATTTTATTGCATTCACTTATTTTGTATATGTTTAGCAGGACCTGCATTTTGTAGGCCAAATGGCAGACAGGACTGCCAACTAAGGGCCCAGCGAGCTTGAATTAAATATTCATTTAAACAAACAAACAAATGTGGCATATGGGCTGCATTCTGTGCCATTAGAGCTGGGATTTCGCTAAATTACACCAATTTTCTTTAAACTTAAATATAGAATAACAAAGCCAACTCATTAGAAAAATAAACAAAGAATCCAAATGTATACCGATACATTTGTACCCTTCATTTTTAAAGATCTTTGGGTTCAACTCAAATATATCAAACTTCCAAAAGGGTATATGCAGCGAATCCTTTTTGTTGAACCTTTTATCCTTAGAAAATATTACATTTTAATCTATCTATCTTGATGGATCACCATCAGAAAGAGACCCTTTCTTTTGTGGCTTTGGAAAGCATCTGTTCAAAGAGTCCTGCCCAAGGCTTTGGAACAAAACTGCTAAGGACAATCATTAAGGTTTCCAATGATTAATGATTTTAACTTCCTTTAGGTTTAATTTTTCATTTGTTCTGATATATATTTCGGTTTAGTTGTAGTTCAACGACAATTTGATATTAATGGGAATAATTGCATATTTCATTCCTCAAATTCTCATTTTAATCGGTTTTCCTTTGGTGTCAATTTAATGTTCTTAATAGCAAGAAAAATTATTTATTTTATTCTTAATTTCTTCTTATGATACTTTAATTTTATTATCAATTTGTTCTTAATATAATTTTAATTTTCATTTTAATAAAAATCAAAGGCTAAAAAGTTTCTTAAAATTTTTTTTTTTTTTTGGATTTATGTTTTATTTCTAAAGATTTCTTTGCTAAATTGTAGAAATTTACGTTGAAAGCCCCCAAAGAGCTAAAGCAACCGCACACACTTGGGAGCCCTCATAAGTACACATATAAACGCGCAAACATACACACTCGCACTCGCACACACACACATATGTATATACATATTTTTATATACATCGTGTTGTCGTTTGTATGCCTCACATTGCGTATACGTAATTTGCAGAGGCTGTTGCCAAAGTGGCATTTGAATTTATGCCGCCACTTGAGGCAAGTGAGTAAAAAGACGAAGGAAGAGCAGCATCAGAAGCAGGTTGAAGTTGTCCTGGCAAACTGGTGGGTAGGAAGGATGCTTTATTTTAAATTAAATATGTAAATTTTTCACGCTGTTTTTGCCTTTTGCTACTGCTGCTGCATCTGTTGGTTTTCGCATGTGTAAGTGTGTATATATATATGAATGTGTCTGCTGCAGACAGGCAACATAAATTATTGTAAGCAGATGAAATATTTGTTGCTTGTCGAATGCAGTAGACCTTGAGATAAGAACGTGATAAACTATCTGAACAATAAGCGTAGAAAAGAAAATCATGAAAATTCCTTTAAAGTTTATTTGTTTTTTTCTTTCTTCTTGGCCTCTCTGCACAACAGTTTTTTTCATACCCTGTAACAGCATAAGAAAGGTTTATGGTTAGAAATCTACTTGATTGAAGGATATTCCGTTAAGGAAAGGAAAGGACTGGACCACTTTTTGACATTAATTTGACTAAGATACAGGGAAAAATATATATTAAATATATAAGTTAATTCTACTGCAAATGTTTTAATGCAATTCAAGGCTAACTAAATGTAATTAGTACTACTAGTAAGTGGCTTACTAGCCACTAGTAAAGAGTATTGAAAATTCGTTGCCCCAAACTGAATATATAAAATATTGCTCTTGTATATTCTCGCTTTAGTTTTCATCTCTAGAGTCCAGTGATTGTTCGAAGGATGTGAAAGTTATGAAATATTTTCAAGCAAGAATTTCTGCTTTGCCCACAAGCACAAGCGTATATATATACACTTACACACTCATACACGCACACCCACTCACAGGATGTCCTCGCTTGGAGAAGCTGGCAATTTTATCATTTTTCACTTTGGTAAACAAACACAAAAAGTGTTGGCAGAAAGGAAAAAATAACAAAAAGGAAAGAGCAAAATGTTGCGGCTTTGTTGTGCAAACCTTAATCGCCCAGACCTGCACCCTGCTTCCGTCCCGGCCCCTACCCCAAAGTTCTGCCTACACTTTAACTTCACCCCTAGCCTCATCCAGAGACCCCCCCGTTGAACACATTGCGATCGAATGTCATTTAAATTGTAATTTTTTTTGTTTTTTTTTTTGTATTGTGTACAGCCTCCATACCATTCTCCTACTCTTTTCTCTTTTTCTGTTTTGTCTGCATTGTGAGAAAGAGGAGAACAATCGATAAAAAGGATAAAGACAAACAACAATGCGCCAGGCTGAACAATAAAACACAAACACACGCACACATTGATAGAGAAGAGGCAAAGTGGGAGAAGGAAAAGTGTAGCATAAATAAAGGCGATTCTTGGCAAAATGAAAACAAACAAATAGTCTGCCAGGGGCAGTCCTTCATCGGGATTGTGGACTCGTATTGTATTAAATAAAAGTGGGATATCAGTTGGATAAAAGTTAATTAAAAACAATCTTTCTACTCAGAACTTCATCTGATTTTTTTATTTTGCTAAAATCATATTTATATAAATCCTTAAAATACTTTTAGGAATAGAGTTGCAGTTCACAATTTTTGTAATGTTTAAGATTAGATTATTTGGTCTTAGTTTTTATTTTTTATACCAAATCAAAACCAACTCCCTTTTTGCTCAATCGCCTGTGCGCCTCTGTTAGCAATAAAATCATATTGTTTATCCTAGGCAAATGAAATATCCTGAAAGGCACGAACAAAAGGATCCACAACATCGTTGCAGTTCCATACATTTTAAATATTAACACATTTGAATGATAAAACAAACGTTTTCATGCACTTCTTTTAATTACTGTGCAACGCAAATAGGCCAATGTATCTGTATTTGTTAATCAATTCAAATCGTTTTCGATATATTTGTCATAATATTTGTTAAATAATTTGCTGAAAATATGTTTATTTAAATTTTATTTTAATCGCACAAATTCGTACTCTTAATATGGGTCAAGTGCAATTCACATCAGATGATGGGAATACTAATATAATAAATCAATGGATTTTAATACGAGCCAGTGCCAAATTTAAGCTATTAGAATCGGTAAATGTGAGAATTGATAATGTTAACGATCTGATAGTTCTATGGATACACGATATTCAATTAATTTGGCACTATAATTCGATAACGCGTAAAAATTATCCTAACCTTTCATTAAAACTTTGTTATAGTAAATCATTGGGTGAGTTGGCTAAAATATTCTCTATGCAATAAGTATTTATACAATGGCCATAACCCTTCCGTATTAATAGCCTTATGTTAGGTAGTCCTTGTAAGAAACAAATTTAAACAATTTGCTAATAAAGAAAAGTTTCAGATGTGAAATTTACTAAGAAAATGATAAACCAATTTGTATATACATATATAAAATATATACATTAATTATCATATATTTGTTTAGCTAAAGCTTTTAGCTTAAATACACCTTGGTTAAGTAAATGAGTTGCCATTTCCCGCTGTCATAACTGGTTTTATTTATTTACTTGTCATTATCTTTGAATCCCATCTATCATTTGTGTTGTCATTTGTATATCCTTATACCATACTTCTCGCTGTCTCCCTTTACTCAGAATCAGTTATCCGATATATCCAACATCCTCTGGTGCTGCCTTCCATTTGCCTTCATCATTCTGCTTCAACTGTCAAAAAGCGGCCTCATCATTCAGCTGCTGTAAATTCCCCTCAAAGTTCTCTCACTTGACATTTATCATTATCATCTTCGTCATCATCATCATCATCTGCACTGCACATTGCGCGTTTTAACCTTCAAAAGGCATTTTCATTAAGCGGCCTCCTCTATCCTGAAACTGCCACCGCTCCCGCCTCTCTCAAATGGTTGGTTTGTGTGCGTGTGTTTAAGGAAAAATACTCATACCTTCTTTTTTCTTCTTTGCCATTTTGACTTACGTTTTCCCTCGATTCCTTTTTGTGTTTTTTTCTGATTTTAATTAAAAACGATTAGTAATTCTCGTTAAGGTCAGCCATTAAATATGCAACACAAATGCTTTAATTATACAAATACATACTAATTCTAGAATGTTAGAAGGAAAATTGTAAGAAAATGTTCTTCTGTGACGATTTGAATTTAAAAGTTACTTCTCATTGTTTGCACGTCCAAAAATATCAAACGGAAGTTGTTCGTTTCGCGCGAAATATGCACAGGCGGGGCAAACAAAAGAAAATTGGTAACGAAATGAAATCGTTTTCGAATGTCAGGCACGCAAACACCAACCATAATGTTATTCCTATAGATATATATATATATAAAGATCTGTATATGTATTTGTTCAGTTGGCCCCTAAATGGGTTCGCCTACAAACCGCATTAGCGGTGAATTTAGACGGTTGAGTTAGTTTAGTTTGGGTTGAATTTAGGCTAACATGTAACTCGTTTTGTGGTATTATTTTTGCGGTTATGTATCTAGGTTCGATTTAAGTTTCTAGATAACGATTTACTTAATGGGTTTCTAGTTTAAACAAACACATAAAGGGTGTCAGCTATAGGAGGAAGGTGTAGGTTTGTGTTTGATTATAAAAGCAATATATATTTTTAGTTTGGAAATATAAATAATATTTGTATGTATATTTGAATTATTTACTGTGATTTGATTAGCACAAAAATATGCCCGAAAAGTCATTGATAATCAATCGTCATGTTTAGGAACTTCGTATTTATATTTGTTACAATGAATTGTCAAATACTACTTACAACTTCTATGTACTAAATATCAACTTTACAAAAGATTGGAGTTAAGTTTTTATCAATTATTTTTATGTTGATGAAAAGTTCATTACCAAATTTTAGTAGACATAAAAATTAACTTATTAATCATTAAACAAACAATAAAAAAATATAGTTTTGGGTCAGAGATAGTTTGCTTCACCTTAAGACATTAGTAAAGGAAGCATTGAAAGTAGGTTTAGCTTTTTGGAGTTGTGTAGATTAGATATCTGTTACCAAGGAAGCACACATTATGTTTGGTCGTTGACATGCTCTAATGTCTTATATGGTACCAGGTCAAAAGCAGGACCCATTCATATATATTCGAAATACGTATAATGTACATATACTTACAATACAGTAAATATTTTTTATTTGAACAACTTAGCACGGTTGAGTTATTATAACCTATTTTCTTATTATTAAATAATATATATGTAAGATAAGTAATTTATTCTGATGTATTTATAATATTATCTACAAGATTTTCTGTAAAGTACATGGTAATTAAAAAGGTTATAATAATTTGTACGAATTATTCTCAACTGCTGCTAGTGATGACTGTTACGAGCTTCCTCAGGGTTGCCAGAGATTGCGTTTCATCTCTGTCTACTCATATTGATAGATCACTCAATTGACAACGCTAATGCGAAATGGGTAGTTCCTCAACTAGATGGCAACTTCGCTCCTTACATTACATGTACGTAAATTGCTAAGCCGGTTTATTTTGTAATTACTTCAACTACAACTTAGTCGGCAAGTTTAAAATTATATTACACAGGTTCAAGTTAATTCATATCAAAAAAAAACCAGAACTTTTAATCATTTTTTAACATAGCAAATATTGCTCTTAGTGTAAAATTTTCTTTTTTTTTAGTAATTTGCAAAAATATACCATTAATATGCAAAATTCTCATTTATTTTTCTTGAGCTAATAATCCTCGAACTTTACTTATTGCAACAATAATGCCAAACGCAAATGTTCTATTTAACTCAAACTCTGTTGAGGGGGGGTAAAAGAAAAAAAAAGAATAAACGAAAAGTTAAAGTAGAGAATACACAAAAATAGTTAACAAAAGTTTGCCGTCGGTTTTTGCGCAGGACTCCAGAAAAGCCCCTGGCTAAGCCTTTAAGCGCTTCACCTTGATGGAAAAAGTCAGTTGGTAGTATTTCAAAAACAACGTAGATGAGTGAGGTTAGGGGGCCCTACATTTTCACTCAATGATGGCATTCAGCGATAAGCGACAAACAACGCATTAAATGTCGTTTTCGGATATAGTTACTTGTGCCCTTCTTTTCACCCCTACCCTCAGTCCCTTGTAGTAGCCACGCTATAGTCATAAAAAATTGAAATATAATTGATTGGTTCATGTTAAGGAAAGTTTTCTTCTTTCTGAAAGTAGGCGGAGATGTTGCTACGATGATATTGACGTAGTCGCCGAGCCAAATTAGTTTGCTGTTGTAATTTTAGACACCATCAATGGTTGGTATACATATTTGCATTGCCATTGCCTGATGGATGATGACAAAGCTAACAAGCCAACGCGAATATATAGTGCTACCAACGGCAAGGCAAAAAGTTTCAAATTGCACAGCACCACAAAACTTTTAACCATTTAACTCAATTACCAAGTAAACTTTTATTATATTTAGGCCATACGACAACTTCCCAGAGAGGAAACAGAGTGTAAAAGATACGCAAAAAGTTTTTGTTGTTGAAACCACTGGAAATACATGAAAATATGTATATTTTCAAATGCAACGGAAAGGCACTGAATATATCTCAGTAGCACTCGTGTATTTTAAAGATTAAAAAAACTATTTTTAAATACACAAAAAAAATATGCAATAAACAAAACTTTTCCTTTAACCAAACTTTAACATTTAGTGGGGCACATTTTTAAAGCTACTCGCTGAAATGAATCTTTAATTTATAGTGAATTATAACATTTTTCTTTTTATTCAAGGCATCTCTTCACTCTCGAGCTGCGGGGATCCGGAACGCTTACCGGAGCTACCACCGTTGGATGAGCAACGACTGCAACGTGCTGCATTGCACTTGCAACAAAAGTTAATCCTAAGGGAATGGCTTAAAGATCATCGTATGCAAAATCATTATCAACGTTTACTGGCAGTCGAGGTGGCCTCATTAGAGGACGTATACTGGCTGGAAGATTCACGTGCTAGTAAAATTTTGGGCAAAGATTGGCAACTGTGGTCAACGGCCAGGCAAAATCTGCCCACATCGAAGGCCCAATTAGATGCATTAAAGGCACAGCTGTGGTCAACGGTAGTGAAATCAAGCCAGCATCAGGACGCGTGGACATGGGGTGGCATGTTAGTGGTTTCTGTATCCGTTGCCGGCCTGGTTACCCTAGCAGCCATGACTCAACCGTCATTGGCACCCGAAGCGCGTCATTCATTGCTTCAATATGTAACGGGCAAGTATCTGCTTCCAGCCAACTGCAAGGTTCAATGGAATTGGAAAGATCCGGCCCGTGTAGGAGGCACCATGTGCTTTGTAGTCCGATTCTTTCAACGCAATGGCCAGCCTTATCCTATATGTGATACGGATCAGTTCTTTGTGGAAGTCACTGAAGGCACACGCAAAGTGGTTACCATTAGCGAATTGGGTTCATCAACAGACCCAAATAATGCAAATATAGCCAAAGTAAAGTTCACAGTACGCACAGCGGGACAGTATAAGATATCTGTCCTAATTGGAGCTAGTCACATAGCTGGTTCCCCATTCCTAAGAAATTTCATACCAGGAGCCATTGATGCTCGTCGCTCCAGATTCATACGTCCAGCTAGCACTGTAATTTGCTGTGCTGGCTCTCCAACATTGATGCACATCGAACCAAGAGATGAGTTCGGCAATGCCTGTCTCTTTGACCAATCCGATGAGGCCCTGCAGGTAAAATCACACAACTTTCAAATGAAACCTTTTGCCTTATTCTATTAAGAAATATTTTTCAGGGTTATCAGGTGTCCATCTACGATTTGCGTGGCATTGTTGTAACGAATCTTCAGAAAGCCATAACCTTTGCCTATGACCGAGTTAATTCTCGTGTCTCTGTCACAGCTCTCTTTCCTGAGCCCATATGCCTGCGCGCTGTCATTAATTATAGGGAGCAACAATTGCCTAATGGTGATTTTGACATTATTGTTCTAAGCAGTAAGTATTTACTTATTATTCTATTAATAATTTTGACCAATCAATAATTGTTTATTTCAGGCAGCGATACAACATTAGTGCACAAGAACATTGCCTCACGAAAGCACAACATATGCTATGAAGCCAAATTATTAAGCATTTATGGTGCCACCAAGAGTAAGCCTCGCAAGGTGCTCTGTTATGTGGGACCCAAGCAGGTGAGTAAAATGTGGCCTCGGCCAACTGTCCATATCTCTCTCTGCGAAATGTTGAGGCTCAGAACTCGTTAATATTTCAGGTGACCATCAAAGAGATGATATTGAAATTTATACCAAAACGGATAGCCACATTTCGCCTCTGTCCGTCGACCAAATTCCACTTTTTGCCACATTTAGTAACACAATTACATGGGCCGGTCTTTATTATCGACGATGGAGCGCAGCCACGTATTGAATTGGCGTCCAAGGATCGTAATATTATAGCTGCCACTTTTACCCATTTTCTATTAAAAAATATTGGCGGTTCTGAAACCTTTAAGGATAAACAGGATTTCTTTTATCATGAAGTAAGGAAGTTCCATGCGAGTTATTATCACGAGAAGATGGCATTAAAAGTCCAAAGGGAAAAGATACTGGAGAGCAGCATGAAGGCCACAAAAGGTTTCTCTGTATCAGATTGGTGTGGTAATTTCGAAGTTACCTTCCAAGGTGAACAGGGAATCGATTGGGGTGGCCTGCGCCGCGAATGGTTTGAACTGGTTTGCAGTTCTCTATTCGATGCGCGTGGTGGCCTTTTCTGTACCTTCCATGACAAGCATCAGGCATTGGTTCATCCAAATCCAACAAGACCGCCACAACTAAAATTAAAGCATTTCGAATTCGCTGGCAAAATGGTGGGCAAATGTCTATTTGAAAGTGCTCTCGGTGGAAGTTATCGGCAATTAGTTAGGGCTCGATTCAGTCGTTCGTTTCTGGCTCAACTAATTGGACTAAGAGTTCACTACAAGGTATGATAAATATTAATTACCATGCTCTGATGACGGACGATTCTAATTTAAACCTATTTACTTTTTATTCAGTACTTTGAACAAGATGATCCCGATTTGTATTTGTCGAAAATTAAATATATTCTGGATACAGATCTTGATGCAACAGAGACATTGGAATTGTATTTTGTGGAGGAAGTTTATGATTTGAGTGGTCAGCTCAGCAAGACCATTGAACTTGTACCAAATGGTGCCAAGACTCGGGTGACCAATGCCAGTAAGAATCAATATTTGGATGCATTGGCTCAGCAACGTTTATGCAATAGTGTCAAAGATGAAGTGGATAGTTTTCTTAAAGGATTGAATTCCATAATACCAGATAATTTACTCAGCATATTTGATGAGAATGAATTGGAGGTACATATTGGTTGGGGTTTGTTTTAGTTGCCTTACAAGTTTCTTTTTATATAAATTTTCTTTTTAGTTACTCATGTGTGGCACTGGCGAGTATTCAATCAGTGATTTTAAATCCCATCATATTGCCAATGGTAATTCAGCTGAATTTCGACGCGTCTTGGCCTGGTTTTGGGCAGGTGTCAGCAATTTCAGTCAAACCGAAATGGCCCGTCTATTGCAATTTACCACGGGTTGTTCACAATTGCCACCAGGAGGTTTTCAGGAGCTCAATCCGCAGTTTCAAATCACGGCGGCACCAACATTTGGCAATCTGCCCACTGCGCACACTTGGTATGTATCAAATTTAAATATATATTTATAATGAATGCAGTCAAAGAAAGTCCAAAAACTGATTTTTAACAAGGCAAAAGATCGACCTAAAACTTGGCAAATTTAATCAAATTAAAACTTGTTTCTTTTATATTATTTTCTAGCTTCAATCAACTTTGCCTGCCAGATTATGAAAGTTATGAGCAATTTGAGAAATCCTTACTTTTGGCCATTAGTGAAGGCAGCGAAGGATTTGGCATGGTCTAAAGCTACCGAAATCAATGAAAACTTGTTCTCTAAGTTTGTAAGTAGCAGCTTAAGCAAACTGTGTTCCTTTTTGCGCTTTATATATGAGTCATTTTTGTATTACTTAAGCTATAATAGTTAATTGTTAGTTAATAAGTCTGCGTAGATCTATATAGATGATAAAAATAAAGAGTATAAAAAATGCTTTTGCCTTTTTGTTGCATCAATCAAATGTTCAACGATTGCTACAGTTTTGTCCTTCGCTTAATCCAACAAAATGAAAATCCAAAGCAATAATTAAAGAATCTGTATTGTTTAAAACGAGTCAAAAAAAAAAAAAAAATGAAATTGAAAATGAATTATATATCATCATCAAAAAGAATGTGATAATTGTATTATAAACTAATGCAAGTTAATCGTATATAGTTAAATAATAAACCAAAAATAGGAAATTTTTAACTTAATCATACCTAAACCTCCCCCAAAAACCTGTAGAAATTAAACTAAAACCCCAATATTTGTATACTAATTGTATTTATTGTTAGCTGTGCTGTGTAAAAATTAAAAAAGAACAAGAAAAAGTTTAAGAAACAGTAAAAATGAAAAACCAAAGCTAAACCTTAAATACATTCAATAATACCTAAGTAGTCGAAGAACAAATGTTTATATTGCATTTCAACTAAACATAAAAAAATAAATATATATATATATATAGACATATAAAAAGAATACAGTAAAACTAGAGAAACCCTTGGCATAAAATCTCCCGTATAAGCAATATTGAAATAAACAAAACTTATGTGCATAGAAAGTTTTTAAATGTTGTTGAAATGCAAATGAAATCAAATCAATGAATCATAAGTGGAATTTGTAGTTGTTGAATTATAAAATGGTATGTCAAAATTGATATTGAAGCTGATCTTAAGATAATATGTCACAAAAGAATCAAGTAAAATAATAAATCTAACAATAATAAATAGAAAACAATATTGACATAAATTTGTATTTATTTAAAAGCTTATTTGGATAAAAAGAAGACAAATTTAAAAAAAAAAACTTTTAAAAATATTTAGAGTCAAAATATTTGGCTTTTGCTTGACTAAAAATGTAAGCTTTAGAATGCGCAAAAGTAGGATCGATTAGAAGAATCATATCTCTAAATACTTTTAGAATTTGGCCTCTGAAAATTGAAAACTTAAAAGCTAATTATCCAAAGACTATTCACAATTTCCATTCACGCTAAAACTGAATCCCCAGATAAAATTTTTAGATTAGTATCTTTTAATCTGACTTTTGATTCGATTTTAATACTAACACAAACAGTGCTTAGTTTTTTTACTGGAAATTGTATGATGGTTTATGGATCTCATATTCACCTAAGTATATTTTTTAATAGTTTGTTTCAGTGTTGTGTTACGAAACTGCTTTAATGATAATCACTAAATACCCTGTATTTTAGTATTTTGCAAAAACAAATTTAAATATTTTTTGTATACCGGTATGTGCTACAAAAAACCAATTTATGCGTACTGGTGAAAATTAACGCTTCTAAAACCGGTGCAATAAGTGTCAAACAACTTTCTTTGCAACCATTCAAAACTGTTTGTGTGTGTTTCTGTTTAGTATTTCGTTTCGGTTTTCTGCTTTCTGTCCAACTCCCCTTTCCTAATGCCTAAAGGTCATGTGTGGAAATTGGCTGGGGTGTCATATGGATGTTAATGAACTCTCCCCAAAAGTTTAGACAAGAGTTACGCAAGATACATCAACCATTTTGTTGTCCGATTAACTGATTTGTTTTTTTTTTTTGTAGCGTAACATAAGCCACAAAATTAGCCAAGTGAAATGTAAAATTTATCTTCATGTATGTAAATTTCTCACAGTGAGAGTTTTAGTTTAGTGCGTGAGTGACAAATTTGTGTGTGTTTAGTCGTGTTGTGTGTGCACCAATATTAAATTTTTGCTTTATTTACGCTATAATTTTGTAAACAATTAATAGCAACCAATTAGAGTATGAGAATTATCAAAAGGGCTGGCGCATGCCAGTCTCATCTCATTTGTTTTGAAGGAGAAAGTGCATTTCGGTGACAAAAAAAAAACTATCACTTTTCTTTTTCATATTTTAGATCAGACCCACGTGCCCAGTCAGCAGGTGACAACAAATATAAGAAAACTCTTTAGAAAAGGTCAAAATTACAATTGTTGGTCAGTTAACCTCCTCTCTGTCTCTTTCTCTGAAAGTAAAAGCTCATTAAAGGTCGTTAGAACAACAAAAAAGAAACTCAAAGTGACCCTTAGGACAGAAGAATACTATTCAACACATTTGAGTGATTCTTTATTTGCAAATTTTGCGATTTATTGTAACTGCTTCCCGACAATTCGATGTATCAAACATTCTGGAATAGGTAAGTACATAAAACATCCAAAACATTCTAGTTTTAATCATAGCTTATCAAATCATAAGGATTTTAGTTTGTAATCCTTAAAAAAAAGAGTCGTGTCCTAAACTCGCAGTGTAATTTAGAAATGTTATTAAATAAAAGAGATAACTATGTGATAAACATTTTGTCTATAGAGTGCTTTTTAAATTTTATTGGTAGCTGTAATATTGGAGGAGGTTAGCTGTCTTTTTATTTTTTGCCAAATGTTATTATATTGGATATTTAACATTCCGAGAACATATCTTTAATAATTATTTTAAAACACTTCGATTTAGAATTTTAAAATTTAGTTTTAATGTATTATGTTAATTTGATATATAAAAACTTGTTAAAAAAAATGAAAGTTGCAAGGATGAATGATAAAATCAAGTCTTTTAAACTAACACAAAACTAAATAAATTGTTAACAAATTATTAAACAACATATATTGAAATTAAAGTACTAACCTGTCTATATTAAAATCACCTTTTCATTTTATATTCAAGTTAATTTTAAGTTCGAGTGCACTTAAAGAAGATTGTTCAAATGACACAAACTACAACCGGTTTTTGGAATCTCACATAAAATAGAATTCAGCGGTACGGCGGTACGCTTGCACTTGATCATCTTTAGTTCAAATATTTTTTTTTATTTGTGATACAGAAATTAAGTAGATCTTGTTTAAATATCATTATAATTGAACTAGATTTTTCGAGTACATACATTAAAAATAAAACGAGCAGCATAAATGGCAATTGTTTCATGTAATATGTACAAGTAGCAAAACCTATAATAAACTCTTAAGAAGTAAAAGCTTTGTTGAGACATTAAAAAAGTGAAATTAAGGTAGTTAGTTAGGTACCTTGGTCAAAAAGACAAAATATATACAGGAGCGGAGTGCAGTAACAAAGCCATTTTTTATTGATGATAAAAAACGGCAATTTACATTTTGAATAATTTGTTATTTATAAAATTTTACAAACACTGTGCAATCTTTGCCCAATCCTTGTGATACTTTAAAAAGCTTTTGCTTTCATTTTATTAAGTAATTTATTAGCTATCTTTCGGGTTAGCATATTTCGCACCTGTGCTTTAAACCCTGAACAGTTTGACCGCTTAGCATATATCACGTCCACACTACTAAACCATATAAAGGTCAGTTTTTTCCAAGCTGGTTTTAAGAACCTACAAAAATAAACTAAAACAACTTTCTCGCTACAAATATGAAAAAAAAGACATTATTTGGGTTTAACAATTTTCTTTAATATTTTTTTTGTTTTTACCTTAAACTAAAATAAATTATTAATAATAACTTAATTGGCAAATTTGGCGAATCCTTATAGACTAATTCGTTTCGAATAACTCCTATTAACCCGTACATTTTGATGCCAAGGTACAGAGGAGAGTTATGGGACAAAAGAGTAAACCCTTTGAACAAGTCATTTTGTGACCCTTCATTTGACCCTGGGCATTTTTATAGCAAACAAAATAGCTGCTTATAGAAGTCTGATCGGGTATTTTATCCCCCTCTTTACAATAATATTTACGTTTTTTCGCAGGAGATGATGATAACACGGAATTGCTGCCCGTATTACTGATGGGCGGCAAAAGAGGACGCATGGTTGTCGTTGTTGTAGGCATAATGTCGGGTAAATTAACCATATAAGAATCCATTGCATCCTGTTGCATATTCTGGTTGATCATACTCAATCCAGAAATACTTGGCGAAGGAGTGGGATTGCTTTGCCCATATTGATGCAGCAAAGCGGCAATGCTTTGAGCCTTCAGAGCCGCATCTTGACGCCTCTTCGCTTCACTCAACATTTTTAGGGTTTCCATTTGCAGACGTTTATTTTCATCGATTGAATAGCCATTGAGAATTGGCATATTGCCACACTGGGCATAGGTCTGGGCGTCACAAATGCGGGTCTGGCTATTGAATCCTGTATACGGAGGACATGAATAGGACAATACTTTGCCATCTTTTTTGCTGCAGACAAAGTAACGTGTACAGTCCGTTTGATTTGGTTGTCGCACACCTGCCTGACACGTGATCACTTCAACTTTATCCAGCTCCGACATGGTGGAAGATGACTTTGTTATAAGGGGTAAAATGGATTTTTGAAAGACATCCAGGCTAATAAAGTTGCCATTGAAATTGACCAACTGACCGTTACCACCTTGATTGGGATACTTGAGTTTGTTATAGACATTCATATTGGGCTGCGGATTGCTGCTAAACATATTTAGTTCCATATTACCAGCCGAATCACTGTAAATGCTGCTGCTTATCGTTGGTGTTGGTCTGGCCAAGTAGGGGGAAAGTGAATGAAACTGTTGATGTTGTTGATCCATATAAGATGACGATGAGCTTGATGGAGGTGCTAATTGCTGGCCCATGCCGAGAATATCTGAAGAACTGCTACTACCGCCGCTGCTGTAGGTCAGTACGTGAGGCGATTGGTTTACATTCATATAGTTGGCCTTAATCATTTCATCATTTCCCAATCCGATAGCATCACCAACTTCCATGCTTTCGATTTTTTGTGAATTAGGTCGTATTTTTACTTGACCTGGTTCCAATTGACTGGGAAACATATCCATCATGGGTCTTGGTATATTTAATGCAGTGGGATAGCTTTCGGTGGCTGCCTGGAATATGCGATTCACATTGTGTTCATTAAGATGCGGACTTGGGGTATAGTAAGTGGACACCGTTGCTGCTGAGGGTTGTTGTTCGAAGGGTCGTGGCGTCGTCAAAGTATACTCTTGTTGAGCAAAGGGTGAATCATAGAGACTCGCCATCGTTGTTAACGCGGACATAGTCGGTCTGGCTGTGGTCATATAGTCCGATCCCGCATGTTTATCCAAGCTGGGATACACGCCCAGACTGTTACCATAGGTATCCAAAATCTCCTTCTCTCCCGAGTTGGTGCTGGACAAATGCACTGGTATTACATTGTTGTGTATAATGGTGGTACTCGGCTTACTATTATAATTGCCCTGTGAATGCTTCTTATGATGTGGTTGCGAATAACTCATGGGTGAGGGGGCATAATATTGTTGAAATGGATTTCCACCATGTGGCGATATAAACACTGGCTGCAAGATCGGCTGTGCATATGCATAGCCCGGATTGGGCAAGACTTTTGGTAAATTCTGAGCAGCTATCATCTGCTTGGAAAGTTCCAAAACTGTTTTCAAAGTATCCTCTGAAATTTTCGGCTCACTATGATCGTTGTATTCATGACTTTGTCCGGAGTAACCGGAACCCATACTATGCTCATTGCCATATGGCGGTAGGGCAAACATCACAGAGCCCTCGGGTCGATTCACCACAATCTGAGAGTTGGCATAGCCTGGACCTGAACCTGAACCAGAACCCATACCCGAAGACCCAACAGTGGAATAGGGTAATGTATTTGATAGCATCAATTTGGTTTCAGGCTGCATGCGATTCTTGTTAAGATGCTCTTGTAGACGTGTCTTGTTAAGTGAGGCTTCAGGCAACTTAGTTGTAGTGGTTGTGCTGGTTGTAATCTCCATTGGCTTAGATGTCGTTGATGTCGTAGATGTTGTTGCATCATTCACATCTTTGTAGTTACCAGAGGGATTTAATTGATCGTAGTGATTTTTAATTTTGAAATGTGCTAAAAATGCATTTAATTGATCGGGACGCATTTCCATGTCAGGCTTATCGGTCATTTGATATTTTTGCTGTAGTCCGTCAATTAATTGGGATAGTCGTTGTAAATGAGCCGTTAAATTGGGATCTATGGGTGAACTTGGCTTTGAGGTTTCACTTACATCCTGGACTTGCTTTAAATTAGCCTTTAATTTCTCCACTTCTTCATCACTTTCACGATTTTGTACTGGCAATACACCATCTAATTCCACAAGTTCACCATCGCCACTCGAATCGAAGTGATGCTCATCCTGGTGGGGCAATTTACTTTCCTCCATTTCCTCATGGGCAGGTTGTTCTTCACTGCTTAATGAACCATCCAGCACTATCTTTACACTGTCATCGTCCAAATTGTGATCATTCAGATGTGTTAATGGTGCCATATCATTTACAACCAATATATTTGCATCGGGCTGAGGAAAGACCTCAGATTTTTCTGAATTGCTTGATTCGCTTGGCGTTATGCACTCCCAATCCTCGCCTGGTAGTACACAAAGTCCCATTTTTTGCTCATAGACCAGACCTTCAGAACACTTCGTCGGCACCCAGACATGTGAGTTTGGTGCTAGCTCACGGCATTTGTAGTAGGCATCGCAGCGGGTTTTATGGGGGCGTGTCTTTTCAGGACAGGGCTTACCTTTATAGAAGGAGAAGAAATACAACAAAACAAAAAAAGGTGGAAAATTAATTCCCGAAACGGATATAATTTATGTTTTATTTTAGTTTTGCATTCGTAATTATCTTTCTTTTTACCTTCCGAAAAGTAAAAGAGACACATAAACAGATATGCATATATCACTAGGCCACGCATTATGGTAGTTTATCCTTTCGATTAATCCACTGTTTTTTTTATAGTTGATTAATTAATGTTCGTAATCCCTCGCGATATGGAACTTCCGCTGCTGACAAAGCCCGCGCCACGAATGACTGCACATCTAACACGGGTCCGACATTAAATTTTAATAATTTTCACTTTGGCTTTGGCAATGGCTTAGGCTTGGCCAAGTTCCACAGCAGTTGGTTCTCAGTTACATAGAAGAAGAGAAATGCCCAAAACCGAAAAGTCGGGCAAATGTGTGAAAATAAAGAAAGAAACCATATGCAGGGAGCTAAAACGACTCTCTCAATTAAATGTAGAGCGAATGGAACGGTACTGAGCTTAGTGCTCGCATTCGGATTTCGGGTGTATAATTGTTTAAATAAATAATATTAAATGTTCAAAATGATTGCCAGCAATTTCACTTTTTATGTCATTGTTATTATTCACATTTATGCTGACAAAGTTACGTTATAAAATTATAAATAATTTTAAGGTTTTTTAGAATAACAAATTCAAATTTGACAAAAATTCAGGAATGAACGATTAATTAAAATGTTTATAGGCGTCTTTTTTAAAAATGTTGTATAAGAATTTTATATATATTTCTTGAAATTTAAATTTTCAGTTATAATATAGACCTGAATTAACTCTTTTACCATAACTGGGAAATTGTTGTTTCCAGAGAATTTGAAAAATATTTTTAAAAATGTTGCATGAATAATCGAAATGTTTTATGTTAGCTGGCATAAAGCACTTTTAATTAAGTAAAAGTTGCATATTATCTTTAAAACACGTTAAAATTAGGTATATTGAAAATTACACAAAAGTGGGATTTTTATTTTTTTTATTTGGGAATCTTAAAATTATATTTAACCCAATTAGGTAGTCGACTTTCCAAATCCAATCGAGTGGATATTTTTTCAAAGTAAAAAACGATTTTCTTTTCCGTTAAACTAACTAACCCACTATTTATCGATAATTATACCCCTATTTATCAGATAAAATTTAGTGGTGGCCATATCGATAGTTCAGCGATTGCATGTTCTATCGAAATGAAAACTATCGAGCTGTCGAGCTGCAAGTCAAGCCCAAGTAACAGTGACAAAAACAAATAAACAATTAAAAACGCTCCAAATCTATAGTAAAATAGGTAAATTTCAAGTCCAAGTGTTTATTGAACTAAGTGCGGTAAACTTTTAATGTGAATTTATTGTAAAAAAAGGAACCATATATAGCAAAACGCACTCACACAGCCTCGAGAAAACAAAACACATACGCACACACATACACGCATATCGAATTATAGCAGGAAAAGCAGGTAGAAGCGAAAGGAATATCGAAGAAAACGGAGGATAAAAAACACAAAAAAGTGCGACACCTGAAAAACAAAAATTTAAAAATTGTTTGCGGGCATGCAAAACACCTTCGTGCATTGGAATTTACTATGGGTGGGCAGGTAGGGTGGTAGAACGAAAGAGAACGAACGATAGTGAACCCCCCTTCCACCGACAGAGTTATCTTCGCCGTTGTCGCGACCTTTGCCTCAATTACAAACAAAACTAAAGTGACACACATACAAGCACAGAAGAAAAAAAGTTTAGGTTGTGGAAGGAGGGGTGCACTAAGTAAGTACGTGTCTATATATTTTTAGATACATGCCATACTTATCGAAGAAGGACTAGTACTTCAGGTGACTCGACCAGTTGGACTTCTTTCGTTTTACCCGCTCCCCTATATATGTATATATATATATATATATATAAATATACATATATATATCCACCCTGCCGACAGCTGTTGTCTGTCCACGTCTCGCCTCGCTGATTATATTCTGTTGTGTTTTTTTTTTTTTTGGTTCGCTTTTGTATTTTTGCTTTCCTCTGATAAGGTATGCGTTAACTTACCGATTCTTTGTTGGAATGGACATAAGTACATATATTTTTTCATTATTATTGTTATTTCCCCCGCTGATAAGTCCATAAGGCCTATAAGCATTTATTAATTGCTTTCTACAGATAAAGGTCATAAGCAATGGAAAACAAAATATTACAAAGTAGAAGAAAGAATAAGCTGCAAAGGGCAAAGACAAGTACTTAGCAATTCATTTTTAATTAATTCAATGCAAAATGGTAAATTGCCGACCTAACAATACCCTACACCTTTCAAGTCCTAGATGTCTATTCATTACTTTCTATATAACAGGCGACTTAGCAACAATTCGTAAAAGATGACTAGTTATTTAGTATCAACAATCGGGAATAAATATTTATATAGTTGCTAATCAAGTTTATATATAATTAGTCATTATTTTCGCTTGTAATGTGCATTTCATCGAAAAAATTACTGAAAAACCGCTTTAAATTGGATGATATTTTGACAAACCAAATATCAACTGATTTCAATGTTTTTCAAAAATATTTGACAAAAATGTATTATCCGGATTGTACATAGCGGGATTTTAAATAAGTTCTCGGAATAAATCCTTTATATTACTGCAGTTGTAACTGAAATCGCAGCTGTTGGTAGGGTCGAATCGAATCAATAATAAATAACTTTTGCTTGCCTGACAAAGTTAGAGGCATAATACCTAAACTTAACCCCCGGCCGCTATCCCCCCACATACTTCAATAGTCTAGACAACAACAGTTCACGTGTTAGGCATCGATAGTAATGCGCCAATAATAATAGTGGAAAAAATCAATTGCAAACAATTACAAAACTTAAACTTAAACAATTGGTGAAATCGTTGTGCATTCCATTTACAAAAAAGTTATACATTAATAAATGTATATTGCAAAAGTCATATCACAATTGAAATTGTATTTAGGGTAATTCTTTTTGTTTTTTTTGATGAGTCAGTCGCATTTTGTCGACGATTATTATACAATCGGTGTGTGTATGTGTTTATGTGTGTGCGTACAAGAGTGCTATCAAAAATTGTATACCCAAGAGAGTCGCAAAATATGTCGAAATTTAATAAGTCCATAGAAATAGTTATTTATTTGATTTTTTGGTTGACAACAATATAATAAGAATAATACATAATGAAAACTTGATTTAGAGAAATCTTGTTAGAGATCTACTTATTTAAGTCTTATAATTTGTTTATATACATTATATATACATTAGGTTCATTTGTGTAAATATACTTGCATGTGTAGTATATGTACTATATCTTATCTCTGCAAAAGTATTTTTATCATTCAGATTACAAAACCTTAAATACATTAATGTTGGCAGCAAATTATTCAAAATTTAACTTTTGCCACTTTCCAAATTTCCCAATCATGCATGATCAGTTCTTTGGCTTATTGCTCTCTATTTTTTCCTGGCAATCTTATCTGAATCCGGTCTTTGATAAGTTATTCAATATCAAATAGTTAATTCTCCGGCTATTATTTCCTTTCAGCTCCCAAAAAGGTGGTGAGCAGCTAAGAACAAGAATATAAAATTCTAAGGAGAAGTGTATTGAAATAGAAAGCACGAGGGATAGGGGCAGGGGTCAGAGGATATACAAGCGTTTAAATGGCCGATGGAAATGGGCTGCCAGCAGGTGCAGCTTCCGGTGGCATTGATGCCGCCGGACAAACAGTGATTCGTGCCGCTGCCGATAGTAGCACGAATCCTACAACTATTTCGACAGCAAGTCCTGGAACCGGAACAGGTGTTGGCAACAGCAGCAGTAGCAGCAGCAGTGGGAGTGGCAATCAAGGATACCATCAATTAAGCGTGACAAGTTAGTAAATGGTGAAATTTTTCCCCCTCCCTAATCGTAATTTATTTATTATCTTCACTTTAGTCGAGGAGGCGTCACTTCGTAATAATGGATTTCTTAAACCGAATCCCTATGTGGAATTATTGATTGATAGCAAAAGTAAACGTAAAACAGATTTGGTTAAAAACAGTTATTTACCGAAATGGAATGAAGAGTTTACGGTTTTGGTAAGTTTGCTCAATCTATTAATTGTTAGATAGGAATTCCGAATTGAAAGTTATAATAATAATTTACCCATATTTTTTTTCTTCACAGATCACACCGAACTCGACGCTTCATTTTAAAGTGCTGGATCATTCAAGTTTTCGCAAAGATGCCATGCTGGGTGAACGGATTATACACTTGGCCCACATCCTGCAGCACTATAATGGTCGCTGTGAATTTTTAGAGCTGACAATTGATCTATTTGTCACCTCCAAGTCACAGGATAACAGACAAACAAAAAGTGGAGAACTTGTTGCCATACTTAATGGTCTTAAGCTGGACATGAGCAAAGTGCAACAACAACAGCAGAATGGCAATGCCGTCCAAACGGTGAATCCTGTACTAAGTGATGCAGCAGCCGCTGGGCGCAGTTGCATGATCTCTGGCGGTGTGCGGGCCAGAATGCGATTGCGTTCAAATAGCAATAGAGAAGGCGAAGTGTCCGCTTCAACGAATCGTTCACCGATTCCAAATGGATCAGTTGATGCACGACGAAGTGGAGCAGCGCCCATATGGGAGCAGCAACAGCAGCAGTCCTTGAGGATGGTTAATGGCAGTGAAACTGGAACTGCGTCATATCCCCAACAGCCGCCGCTGCCGGCACCAACTCAAACTAATCATAATGGCAGAGCTCCTTTAACGCAGACGTATGCCAATGGAGTCAGCCAGGCACCGGAGAACTCTACACCAGCTACCTTCTATATGCCCACAATGATGCCAGCAAGAGTTGGTGATGGATTGGGTGACGTACAACTAGGTGGTGCTGCAATCCCAGTGAGTCAGACCACAGATCCCCAGCTTCAACCACAACCGGCTGATGATGAACCTCTTCCCGCTGGCTGGGAGATACGATTGGATCAGTATGGACGACGCTACTATGTGGATCATAATACACGGTCCACCTACTGGGAAAAGCCGACTCCCCTGCCGCCAGGCTGGGAGATACGTAAGGATGGACGCGGCCGTGTATATTATGTGGATCACAATACACGAAAAACCACCTGGCAGAGGCCAAACAGCGAACGGCTTATGCATTTTCAGCATTGGCAGGGTCAGCGTGCCCATGTGGTGGCTCAGGGTAATCAGAGGTTCCTCTACTCCCAGCAGCAGCAGCAACCCACTGCGGTTACTGCCCAGGTTACGCAGGACGATGAAGATGCTTTGGGCCCGCTGCCCGATGGCTGGGAGAAGAAAGTGCAATCGGACAATCGAGTGTATTTCGTTAATCATAAAAATCGAACCACTCAATGGGAAGATCCTCGCACCCAAGGTCAGGAGGTTAGCCTCATCAATGAAGGACCACTCCCGCCAGGCTGGGAAATACGTTATACGGCAGCCGGCGAACGTTTCTTTGTGGATCACAATACTAGACGCACTACCTTCGATGATCCCCGTCCAGGTGCTCCAAAGGGCGCCAAGGGTGTGTACGGTGTGCCGCGCGCTTATGAGAGAAGTTTCCGTTGGAAACTCTCGCAATTCCGTTACCTGTGCCAGAGCAATGCCTTGCCATCGCATATCAAGATCACTGTGACCCGACAGACACTTTTTGAGGATTCCTATCACCAGATAATGCGCCTGCCAGCCTATGAGCTGCGTCGCCGCCTGTATATTATCTTTCGTGGGGAAGAGGGCCTGGATTATGGCGGTGTTTCCAGGGAATGGTTCTTTTTGCTTTCTCACGAGGTCCTAAATCCCATGTATTGCCTCTTCGAGTATGCCAATAAGAATAATTATAGTTTGCAAATCAATCCCGCCTCCTATGTTAATCCGGATCACTTGCAATACTTTAAATTTATTGGTCGATTCATTGCCATGGCCCTGTATCACGGCCGATTCATTTACAGCGGCTTCACCATGCCCTTCTACAAGCGCATGTTGAACAAAAAATTGACCATCAAAGACATCGAAACAATTGATCCGGAATTTTACAATTCACTTATTTGGGTAAAAGACAACAACATCGATGAGTGCGGCCTTGAACTATGGTTCAGTGTGGATTTCGAAGTACTGGGACAAATAATCCATCACGAACTTAAAGAGAACGGAGAAAAGGAGCGTGTGACAGAGGAGAACAAGGAGGAGTATATTACTCTAATGACAGAATGGCGGATGACACGGTAAGCTAACAAGTGTCTTATTAAACAAGCTTATATATTAATTGTCTACAATGTCTTGTAACGAATTTAATTCAAATTGTTAACCTTTTTCCATTTTTAGCGGCATTGAGCAGCAGACAAAAACCTTTTTGGAGGGTTTCAACGAAGTCGTACCCCTCGAGTGGCTAAAGTACTTTGATGAACGTGAACTAGAGTTAATTTTATGCGGTATGCAGGATGTGGATGTTGAAGATTGGCAACGTAATACTATATACAGACACTACAATCGCAACTCCAAGCAGGTGGTCTGGTTCTGGCAGGTGAGTAGATCAGTACACATCTCAATTAGTTTTAAATTAATTGTCCTCCTTAAATAATTTTAGTTTGTGCGCGAAACAGACAATGAGAAGCGTGCTCGTCTTTTGCAATTTGTGACGGGCACTTGCCGAGTTCCTGTGGGCGGTTTTGCGGAACTGATGGGATCTAATGGACCGCAAAGGTTTTGCATTGAGAAGGTGGGCAAAGAAACGTGGCTACCGCGTTCGCACACCTGTTTCAATAGATTGGATTTACCGCCATATAAGAGCTATGATCAGCTGGTGGAGAAATTGACATTTGCCATTGAGGAGACTGAGGGATTCTGCCAGGAATGAGTGGCAGTCGATTTTTGGTCGGTTTGTTGATTAATGTTTAATTCCAATTGATAACGTACCCCTCCCCAAAGTCGTCGTTGTCGTTCATGTTACTGTTATTCAATTATTACATATGTATTACTTATGTATTCCTATGTTCGCTACCACCTAAACAAGAGAACTATATAGTATGTGGATTGTATACTTTATCTTTCGGTTTATCCTACTGCATCCCAGAATCATATTTGCTGCTGCTTCGCGTTACAATTGTTCAAAGTTTTTTGTTAACACAACAATTTTTTTTCCAAATAGTTCATATTCAAAAAACAAAAAAAAAAGGTTTTAATTGTATATAATTAAAATTGTTGAAAAACATTTATTTTATTTAATTGCCGGCAACTAAGAATTCTTAACTTAAATAAGTAAAACAAAAAAAAAAAAAAAAAAAAAAAAATAAAAATGAAACTGTTTTAAACTGTTCAAAATTTATATAAAAACTATATATTTTAAATATATTTAGAAAACATACACACAACACAAAACAAACAAACACCTACAAAATATCGTGAAAACTTAAAACACCGTAAAACACACAAAACCAAACAAAATATATTAGATTTTAAACAATGGAAAACAAAGCAAGGCAAGCAAACAATACACTTACATAAATCAATAATATAATAAATTCAATATAGCAATAATTGTTGTTACAGAAGAAAGACAAAACAAAATACGAGAAACGGTAGTAGAAATCAAGATTGTGGCAATTCGTAACTATATGTATCTCGTAACTAATGGCAATTTTTAGTAACGAAAAAGTTGTGTAAAGAGCAAAGAGTGGCATATGCGTATATAGAGTTGGTTATACGATTATATATAAATATATTAGATTTTATTTAGTTTAAAGCAATGTATAATGTATTATATTAAAATAAATGCAAAATTATTTAGTGATATGCGAGAACTAAGTAGTAATCATTTAACATTAGATATACATAGGTAATGATTCCTAATCTATATAAATTTAAGACATGTTAAAATCTATGATTACATGGGGTTGGGCTCTTCTTTTAATAGCATACGCTCGTTCAGTTCAAAGCTAATTTGAAATCGCTTCGAAGTTATTACAAAAGGCACCATATTCCGAATATTTAACCTTTTCATTTTAATGTAATGCATTATTCAACAAACAACGTAAATTTGTGAGGAACTATGAAGAAAAGAAGGTGGTTTAATCAAAAAATGATGCTAGGAACAATATATTTTCAATATACAGGAATTCATAGACGCGGTAAATAAACTGATTAGTTTTGGCGTGTTTTTGGCCAAAAAGTTATAAATTTTTAATGAGTTACAATTAAAATTTAGTTAAAATATACATAAATCAACATAGTTAACCCAAATAACCGAGAAGGGGAAGCAGCTGGAAAATATGTTAAAACCAGCCACAATGAAGCTATGATAGTACCATCAACATCATCAACGTCATCATCATTATCAGCAGGCGGTCGGTTGGGTATGGAGATATCTAACCAATGTATATGTACATATATATTTTTCTATTTTCCCACCTGTTTGAAATTTTTAACAAGCTGCTTCATTATTTATTGCGGTTAAATTGCAAAAACGCAGCAGTCAAAATAGCAACACCAACAAGAACCTTTTAACAGGATTAGAGGTTGTTTTGTTGTACCTTTTCCTAGTTTTGTTCCTGTTAGCAGCCTGCTCCTGGGGCTCCCCATTGCTATCGTATTGTTTTGTAATTATGCGGCCCATTATGGGCATGGTCGTGTTGGGAATGGCATGCAAGCTCTCAGCATGTGCGATTCACGCTTGGGGACTTTCGTTTCATTCGGTTTGCTACAACCAATTTTCACTTTCATTTATTATTTATGACTTTCTAGTGTGTGCCAATAGAATGCCTTTTAAATAAAAGTGCAAAGGTATCCATAAAGTCAATTTAAAAAGATCACGAACTTTTTTATTCTTTCTGAATATTTTTGAATATAACGTAAATGGGAAGACAAGCATTCACCAACACAGTTTTTCCTAGAGATGGGCAGAATCTCACTTAGATGCAAAATTAAGGTGGCGCCACCGTTCACGTTGCTATCGATCTCTTATCGATCATTTTTAATCGCTTTGCTTCAAACGAAAAAAAAATTTACAAAAGGAGTACTCAGTTTTAAAAGTAGTTAATATGGATATACAGCCCAGACGAACCAATCAACTCCTATTAGAATGGGGTGAAGTTCAAAAGGTCCATGAACGGTAAGACGATTGTTGTATATAAGCTAAACTTTAATATTTACATACATTATAATGTTCAAGGAGCCCGGAAATATATCCTACCTATCTTTTGGCACCATCTACTGAGCCTCGTCCATTACGCATTGGAGAATTGGTAGAAAGGCAACAACAGCAAGAGCTAATGAGAAGACCAGCGTCTGCCTCAAAAATTTGTATAAAAAAAATCTGTTTGAAGACAGAAGTGAACACAAAAATTACAACTAGTCAAAGTACACCAACACCGTCATTACATCTTATGCCTTTTGCTGAGGTGCGCCCTCTACGCACAAAAGAATTGTTGGAAAGGCAACGACTGGAAGAGCTAAATAGACGCCCTAATTCTAAAATCGGTTCTACATCAGCAAAAAGGATAAATACACTAACGCCATCGTCATTAACAACCCCACAAACCAGGCGGCAATTGCTGTTCACACCGACTCCGGACAAGACAGCGCCGGCGGCAGCTGAGAAAATTAAAAGATTGGCTTCACAGCTCCAAGAAGTGTTAGGATTAAGTACTTTCACCGAACAAAAATTACGTAAATTAACTATAACGGATTTTGTATGCATATTGAACCAAACACTTCCTTTTACTGGAATTTTTCCAGTCAGTTTTAGAATCAGTAAGAACAATTATGTGGAAGAAACGGTAATTGCCCTAAACAGGCTCAAGTATCCGCATAGGGTAAACAAGTCTTACCTTAAAATGCCAGGTACGCGGCATGGATTAAATATCATCGTTGATATACTTGATTTTTTACTGGATTTTGCTTTAGTTGGAAATATGTTAAAAATTTTTGAACATTCCGATGATGAAACATTCATTAATGTGGCTAAGTCCTATTCAAAAAGGCAAGAGAACTGTAAAGATTTACTACAACGTTTGCAATACACCCACTTAAAAGATCAATTTGATGCAATAGGGCAGGAATTGGAACAAATCCAAATTACACCAGAACTAACACAACTCCTTAGTAATAAAGACAGTCTTGAAAAGGAACTAAGAAATTCGCAAAACAGTCTTAAAGAATTATTAAATGAGTCCAGTCTTCATACAAGAAAAATGGCTCAACTTTGTACTGATAATTGGCGACTTATGAAAACAATAGATAGCCTACAAAATGTGGTTGTAAATCAAAATCATTCTTATTTTTCCTATCAGTCCAAATTAAACCTTCACGTTGATCTGCAAGATCAACTGAAATTCTGTCGCTATCAATTGCAAGAGTTTAGTGAACGTTTTCGAATTCTTGATCTGAAGAAAAGGCGTTCGCGTAAAGAACTCTTGGAGCACATAGAGGCGTATAATGTTTTGGTGCGTGATATAGAATATTCATCTGCAATGGGTATACCCTGCAATACCTTGGAATTAGCATTACCTACATCCCTGGAGGAAATTGAAAAGCGTCGAACATTTTTTCAGCATCTGAGAAATTTTATTGATTCGTTTTTACGAATAAACGAGGCAACTACTTAAAGTTAACTCTTGATAAAATAATAGAAACTTTACTTAATTTAATCCATCAGCTGTTGAGCACAGCAGCTGTCATTTGTCTGGAAGTGTTTTACGTTTATCCAATTGACGTTAAAAGTATAGATTGATGCTCTTACCAAACGGAGTATATTGAAAATTATATTCCAGCAGTTATTTTTCAGCAGTGTACTTATTAGTGTTGTCAACTATTTTTAAGCATAATTGAAATACTTAATTTTAAACTACTTTTATTATATAATATATTAAATTGTGAATTATTGGAAGTGTATCTCGGAAAAGTGTGTAATATAATCTAAGATTTATAGATTGGCTTTAATTTAGTACGATGACGGAGCGTGCAAGAGAGCTGGTTGAATAAAACCAGTAAAGAAAGAGCATTCTAACACTGGGTTTAGAATTTATAATGCATTTGTGTTTGTGCCTTAGAGTGGAACTAATAATCTTATTACTCAACTGGAAGATATGCAAGCTAGCATTAGGAACTGTTGCAGCTCACACACTGCCCCACACACACACCCAAAGACATACACACAAGCTTGGCAATTAAATAGTTTGTTGCATAAATTATTTTGTGTGAAGCAAAATGTTTAAAGCCAAGAACTAGAAATGCAAGGAAGTGTAATAAAAGACATGAATTAGTGTAATGGAAATGCAAAATCCCAGACAACAAACCAAAATTCTTACACAAAATGCAAATGCAAGTTTTCTAGAAAAAAAAACAACACGAAAATGTTGCTCAAATTAAACAATAACAAAATGAAAATATAATCCCAAAAATATTTATACTATGATATCTGTATATATGAATGCATACTTTTTATTTTCGACTGTGGAAGAATAAATACCAATTTTAAGAAAAAATTGACAAATTTATTGAACAAAATAAATGGTAAAATCTAGTCTACGGGTAAAAGTTAATGTTTATTTTCAAGGCAGAGTTACAAATTCTTATATACTTCTATTGTTACATCCTTTCAAATGGTAATATTGAGTTGCCTCCTTTCGAATAAATGGTGATTAACTATGTTAAGTTACTTTTTTAGGCTAGATCAACTCCAAGTAGTTCTTATAGTCCACTAACTAGATGCAATTATAATTTAACTTTGTTTTCTCTGGTTTCATCATTTCAATTTCTATGATCTCCACTGTGTTAAAGTAAAAATCGTATGGTTAAAGTTTAAGCAATTTTGTCCTTGACTATGTTTGTATGAATAAATTTTGCTAAATATATGCATCTGTGGTGTGTGCTGTGTCATAACACGACTAATTCTTGGCATTGTGTGTGTGTGTCTGTGTGTATGTAAAAACCAAAGATACTCTGCTTATCTCCTTTTTGAACTTGTCTAACTAAAACTTTGGCTGAGGTGAGAGAAAACTCTGTAAATTATATAATGTCATAACACAAACAGTTACCAAGACAGCAGGCAGTTTAACAAAGGCATGCAGGATAGTGATATTAATCGCACATCATAAAGCTAGCGACTAAATCTTATGAACAGGTAAAACTTGAAAACTCAAACTAGAATATGTTAAAAAGGTTTAAAACTTTAAAGAAATCAGAAGAGCATATAGCAGGAAACCAGTTGGGAAACTTTTGACACTTTTCTTTTAATTTGCAATCAAATTTTTAATACGGATTCGATTTTTGTGTCAATCACTCACCAAGTTCCTAGAGTAACTAGGCCATAATATAAGTTATGGAAAAATCAACTTCTAACTACAAATTTCAACTAACTTAAAGTAGAATTACTTAAAAACTATTTTTTTTAACAAAATTTATACTTAATTTTTGACAATTCCATCAAAGGCTACAACAATGAAAATTAGAAAAATACGCTTAAAAAATATTTCCCAGATTTTAAAGCAATGATATTTCCCAATTCCAAAAAATATGGTGTTCTAAGAAATTGATAAAACTTCGCAAAATTAAAGTGTTTTTTAAATTCTGCTCTTAGTTTTGTATTGAAAAAGAGCGTCCAAACAACAATTGAAAACAGATCAAAAATACTGATTCAAAAAGTTTTGTTATATTTGATATACTTAATAAATATTATATATCAATATATTTTGAAGAATCGGTAAAGCAACTTTTTCTTTGTTATGAAAATTTAGATAACTTTAATATATTCATTTACGTAAAATCTTCTTCTCGTATTAAATCTGCTGATAAAATTTAAGATATTCACACAAAACGGTTATAAGGAAAAAAAACCGTTTACTGCTGTCAGCCATAAATGAAATAACAGTACAAATAAGCAATTGCCGTAGAAAAGTTTTTCTTGCTTTCTCCTGGTTAAAGGACAAACTACACACACACACACACATACATATATACAAATGCATATACATATATATCGTTGATTCAAGTTAAACCTACAAATCGCGCCACGAAAGCAAATCAAATTTTGTATGCGAAAAGCAAACTGCAGTTTTTATTTTTATCTTTCAGTTTGTACCATCTTTTTTTCTGTTTCTTTTTTTTTTTTTTTGGTCTGCCACTGGATATGACTAGCTGACTAACTGTTTTCTATAGACTTCCGTTGTCCCTGGCTTACCACTTGAAGAAGCAAAAAATGAAAACAGAAAAAAAAAAAAATTGTCAACTGCAGCAACAGCAGGAGCTGAAATGTTAAAAGCAGGGGTAGGAGGAGACTAGTGCAGTAATGTGAAGTGAAGAGTTCACCATGACGATGTCCAGAACCGATGTCGAGTCATGCCGTTGCAATATTTATGCAGTTTAACTATGTTCCGTTCGCCATGTTTGACAGATTTGTGTTACCCTATAAAATAGATGTGGTTTTGTAGGGTATCTAAACTATTTAACTGTTTTTGTTTGCCAATTAAATTTTGTCATTTTTATGTAGAAAGTTCTAATTCCATTTGATTTCTGAAATTTTTAATAATTATGTTTATTTTACTTTCGTTCTCATCGGCTCATTATGTGAATGACTTAACATAACATAAGATGGACAGAATGTTATAGGTATATTATTTAACATAATCTGTTACTCGTAACTTATTCCTAAGCTATGCTAATAAGGTAATTGTGCTCGTTGGCATTTTTTATATATTTCGACGATTTTAATTTCTACTCTATAGGCATAAAAATACCCCAAATTACAAAGATTAATTTAATTTAATTTTCAAAGTTCTAAAATCTGTAAATAAAATTGTGGAATCAATCTCAAAAGAAGTATATAACTGATTGATTATATTGAATCTAGAACATTTTTTTCAAGTATCATAAAAATAAATCTAAAATTTAAATAGTAGTTCTTATAAGTTTTTTATCTAATAACTTCAACAGCCAGGCCACTAAAAAATCATAAATTATTCTTACTCCGCTTCTTTCTCAAAATTCTCTTCTAAAAACGTTTTTTTTTTTATTAATTCTTACAACTTAAGTTTCAAATGATTTCTTAAAAAAAAGTTAAATTACTTATTTAACAAAATATTTAAAAATTAATTTATATTTCTATTTCACCCTTTACAAACTTCTTAAAATTTTAGGTAAATGTAGGTTAAAGAAAAATTCAATAAAATATTTTGTCAAACTTTACTAAAAAGTTTTCATTGAAATTTAACAAATTTGTAAGTGAATCTCCACCCACTTTCGATTGCAAGTTGTTATGTTTCATTTCAAATCGAACTACCACATAGAGGAAAAAATCTGTCAATTGGCAGATTTATATCTATATATCTATCTACATATATGTGAATATCTGGTATAATTTAATTTTTGTTTTCATGCTGGAATATTAAAAAGTTCATTGGCAATCTGGCAAACTGGTCGAGCTAAAAAAAAAAGTTTTTCAGAGTATAAAAACTTTGTTTTTCATTTGTATCAGTTTTGTGTGGTAGCGAATTTCATCAGCTTTGGCTATTTTGTGCTATTTTGGTAAAATGGCTTGAAATGGAACTGGCAGGGACAACAAAGCAACTGTAGCAGGTGCTGCGTGCGTTGCGCTTAAACGGCAATTGCATTATCAGTAAATTATATCTGCGGCTGGATGGGCGTGGCAAGGCAATACAGATGGTTAAGGCAGTGGGAAGTGATGGGGATGGGTGGTATGGGTCTATGCCTTTTGCCTCACATGTGTTGGCCATGTTTACGGGTCGCCTGTGGCCATGTTTGCCTTGGCTTTGGCAGGATGTTGTTGTTGCTTCTCCAGTTCCTGACTGTTCCTGGTAGAACGGCTGCTGTTGCTCCTGCTTGTTTGTGCACCATTTTTGGCGCTTTTCCTGCTGATTTATGCAAAACTGTGGCATTTTTCAATTGCATTTTACGCCCTTCCTGCAAGTTCTTTGCTTCCCTTTTTCGTTAGTTTGCTTGTTTCTCCAAATGTATGTATGTGTGTTGTATGTTTGTGTTGTGTGTGTGTTGTAAAATTTTCACACATTTGTGCAACTTTGCTTTCTGAAATGTGCAACACATTGCCCTGCTTATTGTTAGAGCAACAGCAGCAGCCGCAGCATCTTTTCTCCTTCTCTTTTCCAGTAAACTGCATTTTTATTGCGGAGCATGTCTCCCATTCTTATTCTCCTTTACTTTCCCTTCTTTCCCCTATCATCTTGGATTTCACACGTTGTGTGTTTGTGTGTGTGTGTGTGTGCGTGTTAGGATTCATGTATCTAACGTATCCACGCTTCGTTTTGCGCATTTACTGCCAAGTTATAACTTTCACGTGGGTTGCTTTAGTAGTTTTTTGCATACCTCTTTGCCCTGCCATTTGAATTACGTGGCAAAGGCCATAAAAAAAAGCCCTTGTACTTATAAGGCCATGAAAGAGGCAAAGCTGACAGTTAGAGATAAATAGTTAGATAGAGAGAGGCCAATAGAGATTTGCGTTTTGTGGTGCATGTCACCGTTTTATATGATCATCTGTCATATAGTTTATAATATGAAATCTTTACACCTAAATGATGTGTATGAATTTCTACTTAAACAATTTAATGATGATTTGACTTAATGCAAAAAAAGAATGAAAAAAAACTGGTTATAAAATTATAAGTTTTAACTTGATAGCGAGTGATGCAAAAAACATAAATAAATAACACTTAAACTGCGAGGATAATGATTTACATCTTAAATTTATGACTTACACATATTTTAGCAGTAACTTCAAAGATTGTCAATGTTAATAAAAGATATATTTAAAACACATTTATCTAAAATGAAGTTTGCACTTGAAAAATTAATATTGCTTAAGCTTCTTTATTTGATATCTCTACTGATTGCATGCCATTTGAAAATAATATTTGACTTGTTCATTAGCTTTAGTATTCCAGCTAATTGGAAAGGATATATGGGGCTAAATTTGTTGCCTTATATTGGCCAATAAACCAAAGCTTTCATTCATGTCAGCGTGTTAATCATACGCACTGTTGCCTTCACCCATATGCATCCTGTTGCATAATCAATGATGGCACCAAAACCATGGCGAAATTTGGAACAAATATTGTATTAAATGGATGGGGAAGATTGTGAAGCCATAGAAAGAACGAAATAAATTTATTGGCACATAATTCAATGCTAGTGACGATGATGCATGATGGAACAGGAGAGAGAGAGAGAGAGAATAGGGGTGCAGACATATCCCAGATATGAATGAATGTTAGATGCAATTTATGTTGGTAGTGGAAAAATGGTTAAGGAATTGGATGGGGCCAAGGCCAAAGCATCGTTGCCAAAAGCAGCAGCAGCAGTAGCAACAAAGAAAATGACTACGACAACGGAAACGGAAATGCAATTGTCACGCACACATTGAGAGAAGGGTGAGGGGGGTAGATAGATAGATAGACAAACAAACGTCTCCATTTGAGTGAAATTTTAATGGAAAATTGTTGTACTCGTCGTGGCAATAAATGAACCCTCTATTTCTATACACAATCTCCAGAGCTCAGTTAATAAAAGGGCATCCGAAAAGGCCAACTGACAGGCAACAAAACCAACTAGACCAACACAAAATGGGCTGGCCCAGCAAAAGGCAGTGAATTTTCTGAATTGAGTGGCACCCCCCCAAACGTTGGGGGTAAACTGAATTTCAACCAAGACCCTAGCTTGTTAAAGGTAATGTAATAATTCGTTTGCCTGAGTCTAGTTTCATTATTTAATTTAGCTTACCTTAAATCTTAATTATACACACTTTTGTTATTTCAAAAATATTTTTCATATTTCATATTTACCAACATTATTTTTTCTTAATCATGCTACAAGGATATATGTATATGTATATGTCCCCTTTGACAATGCATAAATCTTTGCCTCTTGTTTAATCTTTCAATTTGCATATTACATAATTGTCTGGGTGGACCGAGTGTCCAAACAGGCAGACTGGTCGGCAGGCACTAGAACCAATGTTTCTATGAGATCATCAGAGGCCTTGGTTTATGGTCACTCCATACAATATTTGCATGCAGCAGCAGCAGCAGTTGGTTGAGCAGGAGTTGTGGGTGTGTTGGCCAACTGGCAAACACTTGACGTGCGCTTATGCGGCACAAGTTGCGCATACGCCAAGTTGGCCACTTATTGAATATGCTGATGCACCCAATATTCAGGTGTAGGATGCTCAATCCTCCTCTCCCTTTTCTTGCTGTATCTGTCTCTCCATGTTGATATATGTCACACAGACTTGCAAAATAAACTGCAGTGGGTGAAAGGTTTGCCTAAAAGGGGAAGTGTGTATGTGTGTGTGTGGCCTACTTACTTGCATTGATACCTCGGCAATAGGCGTTGATACAGTTGTTCTAACAGGATTAGCTTTAGCTTTCACATGCCTTGGACATGTGGTTCTGATGGATTGATTCGCCGCAGCCTATTTAACCTAACCTATATATATATATGTGTGTGTGTGTGTGTGTGTGTGTGTGTATGTAAGTATGTATATGGCTATATAATAAGTTTGTACTTTGGATTGTTTTTAGCTCTGCATTGACAGGAAATTAATGCACACAGATCTGCCAATTGCACTACAAATGCAATTATAAACATACATACATATACACATACATATGTATCTGTATATGTGTGTGGGTGGGTGCATATTGGTCAAGTGTTGTAATTGATTTTGCCTATCAACCAGTTGTTAACAAATATCATTCCATAAAAAGTGTCCCACTGCTTAGTTATGCAAATTGAAATTCTTACATGAGTCCTGGCACATTATTTGCTTTTAACAAAACCATTTTTTAATTTAAAGAGACAAAATTCTTGTGGCAACTTAATTAAATTTAGTTTGAATATAGTTTGAAATAAGTTAATTAAAAAATTTATAAACTTTATGCTTAGATTTGCTTTCTTTTTAGAATTATCTTGGTATCTTGTTTGAAGAAATGAAAGCCACTTTCAAACAGATTTTTATGGAGTACCTTTAACCAAGCTCTCTTTTAAACTAGAAGAAATTTTCATAAATGAAATCTACTTTTAAATAATTAATGTCTGAAATTTTAACATTTTGAAAACCCATTAATTAGGGCGTTGCACCAATTATAAATAAAATGAACAAAATTAGATAAACAAAAGAAAACAAAAAAGAAAATCTCAACTTTTACCACCTAACAATTAATTAAATTAGTATTCCTTTTTTACAACTTTTTCTATTCTCTTATTTAATTGTTGTACAATACACACACAAAGAAGTAAGTAATAAGAGGATGGAGCAGTCACAAGAGAGTATAAAGAGTAGAGTGAGAATAGAGAAGGTGAAAAGTTAAAGTAAACAAGAATAATAAAGAAAAAAACCGAAAATGGTAACAATAATCAAAGACAAAGGAGGTGTCACGCAAAGTGAGTGGGTGTTGGGGCCAAAGGAGGTCAGCTATGACAGTGGGCTGCTAGAGGGTGTAGCGGGAATGAGGGTTTGTCGGCCTGACAAGTGCAAAAGCAGACGTAAGCATAAAAACAATTAAAACTTTGAGTAAAGTCAAAGGCAAGAACCATGATCCAAGTCCAGGCAATTAGCTTCAGGGCATATAAAAAGGAGCCAAAGCAAACCAGGACCAGTCCTGACCTGTTGTGTGCTTTCGACACTCGCCCGGAGTTGTTCAGCCATCAATACTATACCACAATGATTGACAGTTCATTGAAACTAACGCCGCTACCAATGATAGCCCATAGTTTCTATCGCATACCACGCATTTCTGGCTTGATTGTGGGAATTTGGCCTCAACCGAATCGTCCTTGGTATATCTGTTTGGTATTTCTCTTTAGTTTCTTTGTGGTATTAGTTGGAGCTTTGGGCGAAAATCTCTATGGATGTTTACACCTGGACAATTTGGTGATTGCCCTAGAGGCATTCTGTCCTGGTAGTACCAAAGCTGTGTGTGTATTGAAGATGAGTATTTTCTTTATGCAATTGCGTCAATGGCATACATTGACGGAACGTCTGAGAAATATGCTATTTGCGAATCAGGATGAGGATAGTCAACGTATGTTAAATGAACTCTCAACTATAGCAAATCGACTCAGCCTGTTGCTACTTGCGTCCGGCAGTATGACCAATACGGCTTTCAATCTTCAGCCTTTGATTATGGCCTTGTATCGTTGGTGGCAAAATTTGCCAGGAGAATTGGAACTGCCCTTTAATATCATGTTGGTATATAGTATAAAGATATATAGTTATCAAATATTTCCTTTTTTGGTTAGTTTGGTCTTTCTTTTTTTTCTTCAAGTGTAATCGAACTCACAATGGTTTCTTTTATCAGCTTGTGTTACATTGCTGCAATTCCTGTGTACTTTATCGACAAGCTGTTTCAATCAAATCTAGCACTTTGCTCTAATTCCTTCATTCCAAACCTTCCTTTGAATTGTGTGCTTCTTTCTTTTACCGCAGCCTACCCAGCTTTGCCATCCACCAGAACATGTTTCCGTTTACCTATCTGCTGTTGACTGCATCCGGTTTCTGCACAGTATTCACATTTAGTTTTGTCGATGGATTCTTTCTCTGCAGTTGCATGTACATTTGTGGAGTATTTCGTCTGGTGCAACAGGATATTCGAAAAACATTCAATGATTTTAAAGAAGGTAGGAGCACAGCTAATAAACATTCCCATATTGATTCTCATTGATTTGCTTTTTATACAGTGGATGTATTTACACCTGACATCAATGTTTGCATACGGCAGAAGTTACAAATTGTTATCGAAAGGCACAATGCAATTATCGATTTGTGCACAGACCTAACGAGCCAGTTTACCGTTATCGTTTTAATGCATTTCCTGTCCGCAGCTTTCGTCCTGTGTTCCACTATATTGGACATCATGTTGGTAAGTAATCCTCCAAACCCGTCGTCGTAATGGCGGCAATTTTAAAAGTTTTTCTCTGTTTGTCGTGTATTTTGGTTTCTGGTTTTTGGCCTTTGGCTTTCGCTGAAAATTTATAAGCGTATGAATTGCTACAGTGCCAAAAAGTTTTTAACATCCCTTTCACACGTTTTCCGGCAGAACTTGGGCAAACTTACTATTAAGAGAGTTGGGGAGGGATTATATCTAGGCCCAATTTTTGGAGGGATGACTTTTTAAAGTGATTTTTGATTAAATGTTTGTTTATTTCTCGAGTTGTGTGCAACTAAATGATGTTGATTTTATTTGTTAAGTATTTTGGAGTATAACTAATATATTGAATATGATTTTAAATGCCATAAATATTGAATAATTTCGTGATAACGATACCGTAATAACAACTGTGTACTTTGTCTTTGGATTCATTTTGTTACAATTTTTAAGTTGAGATAAAAATTCTTTCCCTTTTTACTTTGTGAGTTGTTCTAATCTTAATAGCTCCAACCGCCAAGTTATAAGATATATTGAAAATAGACTAAGCTGAATATGTCGACCCAAAAAAACGAAACAGCTTTTCTTCAACAATTTAAAAAAATCTCCAAGATGAAATGTTTCATATACGAGCTAAAGCCCAACTAGCACTTGGACATATCTATATAGTCTTATCTTCAGCTTAACTCTATTAGCTTGATTTTAAAGGTCTTTAACTTTCGCTGTTGGCAATAGGTCTGTCCCTAATTGTACGAGGTTTTAAAAATTTACCTTTATGTGTACAGAGATTTAAGAGATTGACAATGACTTGAAATGTAATTAATGTAATCTATTTTTTATTTAGGAAAAGTTTTTGATTCCTAAATGTTGTATTTTCTTAACAATGAAAGTTTTAAATCATATTGTACACTTTTTTCATCTTTTTGAAAAAGAAAGCTGTCTTTCCTTTGAATACCCTTGCGAAAAGATTATGCTAACTTTAGTAACATATTTGCTACTCATTAAAGGAATCATTTACGGCAATAGAAAGTTATATAAGTTATTATAATTCTCAAAGCTACCACCCATCAGAGAAGTTTCGAATGCAACTACAACCGGTCTTAGTCCTACAAGTTCCGTACATCCCAAACTGCTATAGCTAAATGGTGTCGACAGAGAACGGTGATTGCCGTTGCTTTGTATAGCTTCGAATTAAATTTTAGCTTACAGATTTACCTCGTCAGTCATTATTTGGAACTTGAATTAAACGAAGGTTTTTCTGCATAACTAAATATAAGAAAAACCCTTGAAAGATTTATAATATAAATTATAATAATTTATCTATATATATATGATCCACATCCGTTTGTCCGTTTTTAAACGCAAAATTTGCAATGTTAAAATTTTAAACAAAAACTCTTCCTTAAGATAGGCATAGTTTATACTTAAAATCGGCCTTATGTCATAAAAAGGATCGGGGAATATTACATTGGCTGAATGAAGAAAGCCATCCTTAAGCTGGCATAACACTATTTGAAAAAAAATTTTTTGAAAAATTTCAAGTTTGTAAAGTTTTGATGCGTTTTTTGCTTTGCTAAATTGCGTAACAACGATATACTTTTGAAAATCGGCCACAAATTGGCCATTTTGTAGCCACTTGAAAAGGACACTGTTGAAGGACCCTTAAGACATTGCAACTCTTCAATTCGATCTTATTTTGACCGATTCTGAAAACTTTATCTAAGTTTATTTCTTAAAATCAACAAATCAATTAAATATTTGATTTTAAAAAACAAAAAAAGATAAAAGACGTATTGATGAAGAAATCACTGTAAAAATATTGAAATTTTTATAAACACTGAATTAAGAAACTTGCAAGGTTATGCAAACCTCAGCATTGATAAAGTTAGCCTCGGTCTTCTAGTTTAAATTAATAGGAGTAGGTGTTTAACTTAGATTCTTGTTCTTATTTACTAATTTGTAACTGTACATTAATCCTTTTTTTTTTACAGAACACATCATCATTGAGCGGCTTAACCTACATCTGCTATAGTGTTGCGGCATTAACCCAACTTTTTCTATATTGCTATGGCGGGAATCATGTCAGCGAAAGTGTTAGTGTTTGTTTTTGTGTTTGGTGTGCGGTTTGCTTGCTTTTGTAATTTCAATTTGGCAAAAGCATAAAAAATGATGGCGCACTTGTGATAAAATTTTAATTACACAACAAATTGTTATAGCAATTGCTCCTCTCGTCTCTTACCTTCTCTTTAATTTGATATCCTTCTTTCACTCTCTTTTATCTCTCTGTCCTGTTGTACAGAGCATTGCTGTTGCGGACGTGCTGTATGACATTGAGTGGTATAAATGCGATGCTAGGACTAGAAAAATGATTTTAATGATATTGCGACGTTCGCAGCGAGCTAAAAGAATTGCGGTGCCATTTTTTACACCCTCTTTGCCAGCCTTCAGTTCGGTAAGAAGAGACAACAGACAAGTGATTATAATGCCACACATAATTTTTGATTTTGTAAACAAAACAAAGAAAAATATGGACACTGGGAAAAATTTGTTGAAATTTTCTTTTAATCATTAAATATCCATCACACTTAGTATCATGACTTACTGATAAGAAATCTTTTTTAGAAATTTCTTATCATTTAAATAACAATAGTTATTTTTCTCAGTGTACTCATTCACATTTCTACTCTTCAATGCTATACATATAGATTTGTTTGAATTTCTTTTTTTCTTTTTCTGCTTGTTTTTGTCATTTCTCAGATACTCAGCACAACTGGCTCATATATCACACTGTTGAAGACATTCCTATAAGCCTATGTGGCGTATGATTGATATGCCAGGATTGCAGATTTGGCATTGCAATTTCAATTTGAATTGAGACAAAACAAAACAAGATGAGATGATTTGGTATGAGGATTGAAACATTCCATATGTTGATTTTTCCAAACTGTTTTTGCTTTTGTTTTTTTATTTTTTTTTAATTGTGTTTATTCAAATTAAAATGACGAATCTTTCGTTCTGACCCGGAATGTCCTTTTTGGTGCAACAAGTTGTGTTGATTTTGGGTCTCACTCTTGTGTGGGCGTGTTTTCCGTGTTATGGTAATTATTTTATTTAAATACATTAAAAATGCAAACTAATGAAAAACACTTGCGGCTATGACCACATTAATTGGGTCAACATTTTGCGTTTTTATGGTCCACCCAGCTCGAACTCAGAATCATTCTCATCCTAAAGCCTTTAGGGGTTTTTAGCAGCATTTGTTGCTGTTGTTATTATTATTATTTTTATTATTATTATTTTTTCCCAGCGAATATCAATTATAATTTTTGTTGAAATTCAAGAACCAACTGCAACAGAAACGCCGCCTGTCTGAGACGTTTATTAAAATCAGTGAAAGTTTTTCTTATCCTGGTTGCCTGATGGTTGCTTCCATTTGCAAGAGAGAAATGAAATCCCTACAATTTATATGGAGGAAAGGTTTAAAATTGCACTATATATTTGGAAAACACAACTAAGAAATATTTTTAAATCAATTAATGATAAAGATCAATGTTCATAAATTAACAAAATTTGATTAAATTTACACGGCTGCACACTCAGTACTCTTAAATTTTGCAACGCATAAAGTAAAATAACTCAAAAGATATAAATATAAACTATCTATATATATACTATCACGACTATAAGAGTTGATAGATCCAGGTCCGTCTATCAGTCCGAATCAATGGGTAAAAGCAATCTACTCCGAAATCCCTAAAGCTGCACAGCTTAGGGGTCTTTTTATTATATTATATAATTATATATCTGGATATCATTCTGATTGGATTGCGTATTACTGTCCTAGATATGATTTGCCGACAATAGGGTTTAATATCCATTACTTTCTTGTATATTATTATAAAATATCAAAGGAATTTAGTTGCTGGCCTTTGTTACATATACACCAAGTATTACTAGAATCCGTTGGCTATATCATAAAGCTCCCAGATCCTATCAATCAAAAATATAGTCTTATATATTACTACTTTGATCGTCCCCAAATGTGTTATTTGTATGTTTGATATATATATAAGTTAAAGCAAACATGGGAACAATCACATCAAAACAAATTTCAGGTAAAATTACCTTTTCTTTATTTATATTTGACTAGTTTTATACACTTTCTTATAATTCTGTTAAATTTTATCTTAGTAAAAAAGATAGTTTGCAAGGCTAAACAAACTTTGACTTTTTAACTTTCATTTACATATAGATATATACGAAATACAGAATCAACTACACTTATTTGGTTTAGCAAAATTATTACGACTTGGGCCTAATCATCATTTGAACTTTAGTTAGTGATTGTTTCTCCTTTCGGTCATGTGTAAAAGTTGTCCACATAATGCCTTGAAAATTTTCAGTCGAACCATTCTTTTTATACTTTCCATTTAGATTACTACAATTGCAAAAAAAAACAATTAATATTTGTTTCAAACAACAAAAGAGAAAAACTTACCAAAATCCACAGGATTTGAACCACCAGCCACCACCAAGCCAGGCACTACAGTTATTGTTAGCATCAATATTATGATCAAAGGTTGAAAATTGCGTATGCATGTGGTCACGGAGTGCATCTCCAGCAGTTCCTTTATATTTGCCAAGTGATTTGATTTGAAAACCTTCACTTTCTTTCCCTACAGAGAAGTCATCGTAGTGGGCATATTTTGTAGTACCCTTAATATCACTTAGTTGTATATACAATTCATGTGGTTTACTCTCAGTCATAAGGTGCAAGTTCTCCAGACCAATAAAGAAGCTATTATTTAAGTTTCCAAAACCAGTTTTATACTCTTTCCAGTTTCTACTAAATGAAACATCTCCATTAATACGCTTTTGTATAATTGTCCAACCATTTCCAGCAATTTCAGAATCGCAACGAACCTCAATGAAATGTTTAACCAACGAGTGAATTGTATGTATTCCATTGGAATTTCCAAATGGTAAACAACTCAAATGGTTTTCATGGTTCGCCATTTTACTTAATTCTTTAGCGTTCAGTTTTGATTCATTTTTCTGGTCCAAAATATTCTTTTCCTGTTGTGCAATTAATTTATCTTGTACCGTCTTCTCACTTTTCATATTCGCTATAATCTGATCTTTTAGCAAAATTTTATTTAACAAGTCATTATTAGCGATTTCCAGTTTACGAATTGTATCTTGGTATTCCAAAATTTGGTCTGCAGATGCTGAACGCTGTTTGGCATAGCCCAGTAAGGGTCTCATCATACGAAAGCAGTAGGAGCTGCAGGTGTCCTCCAGGTCCAAAGAGTTGTAGTATTGCTATTGGGTTAAAATCACTTTTTAAATGGATAAAAATCTTATGGTATACTTAAGACAGTAGTAGTCAACCTACCAACTCCTCCACATCATTTTCACATTCTAATTGTGAGCTATATATAATCAAATGCAAAAGCATTAAAATGGCAATTAAATATTGCCGCATAATAAACAATTGTTGAAATAACACTATGTGCTCCCACACAGAATCAAACTAGAACTAAATTTATTTATTATTCTCTATATTCAAATGGTTCTCAATGTTTTTTTTTATCAGTTCAAGCTGACCTTAGGTGGTGAACTGCAATTCTATGAACTCGCAAATTGATAACTGATTAGCATTAGTAAAATATACTTTAGACATTTTTATACCCTGTATCCATTGAGTAAAAGAGTATATTGTGTGTAACAGGCAGAAAGAAGCACTATTGACCCCATAAAGTATATATATTCTTGATCAGTATTAATAGCCAAGTCGCTTGAGACATGTCTGACTGTTCGTCCGTCCGTATGAATAACTAGATCTCAGAGACTATAAAAGCTAAAGCCACTGTGTAAGTATTCGTGAAATGTCTAAACAGATCAAATTTGTTTTAAATTTTTGTCATGCCCACTTCCGCCCCCGAAATATAGAAAAAACGATTAACTGGAGTTGTATTAAAGGTATCTCATTCTTATTTGGCATACCTAATAATATGACTAAAATGTATCAGCTGTACAAATTCGGTCAAAATCGGGCAATAATTATCGGAGATATACCTAAGTACAATTTGTACTGATTTACCAAGTGCAACATTGCGTAGTTAGAGTGAGCGAGGCAGCATGCGTTCGCTGTTGCGGGTTGTGAGGAAAATTTTTGTTTCAACTGATGGCAAATTCAAAAGAGTTTGGTTTTTAAAAAGTTTCTCTACTTTTTACAGGGTATAGTCGAAGTTGGCAGAAATGACTTGCTTGTTTCAATTTTTTTATTCTGTTCACAGACGATGGGAAAGTCAGTTTACACAGTTGTACCAAATTGGGACTCTAGTCTCTAACTTTAAGCCTTCTAAATAACTACAAACGATCGATTAATAATAATTTTTCTAAAATTTAATAATGAAAACAAAAAGATTTTGAGTTTAAATAACTTGGAGATTATTAAACCTGATTATCTTATAACAAATGTTATAAATAATTAAGTATTTCTTTTTGTTTAATTTTACTTTATGTTTATTGAAAGAATTCATTCCATTTATTTATTCATATTTAGGTTTCTCATCACATAAATTATCTAAAATCTGAATTTTTTTTTTTTTTTTGGTTTAGTTGTTGCTTACGTTTAGTAAATTCATGCCTACAATTGCTAAGTTTATTCTTCTTCTTTTAGTTTTGTTACAATTTATTCAAATTGAAACTGGGTAAAAAGTTTACACTCGTTTTTTGCGCAATTTCATTTGAATACACAAATTAGTTTGTGCATAGTTAAATATTAATTTTTATGTATATATATATATAAGTTAATAGTAGATATATGTTAGAGTTTGCTTTTGTTTTAGCGTTTAACATTTTGCTTTCTTTTTATATTACAATTTTTTGTCAATGTCTGTAGACTTTTAAGAGTGACTGTCTGCTGGTTTTGCTGCAGGAAAAAGTGAAAGCAATAATGAAATAAAACACTAACACACATACAAATACAAATGAATGAAAAAAGCAGCCGCATCCTTGTGGTATTTACACAGAGTTGTCTCCTGTCCTCCGCATCTCTCTTTCTCTCTTCCTCTTTTTCTCCCCATTCATTTTTACTGGTTTTTCAGTTGTGCATTTTTCATGCCTTTTCACTTTCACTTTCTCACAATGAAATGTAAATATTACAAAAAGAAACACATTATGCTTGAAAGGCAACCAAAAAAAGCAAAAAAAAAGCAGGAAAAAAGGAATATAGAAGAGAAAAAAATAAAATGAAAGAAATACAAAAAAATTACTGCCTTGTTTGCCTTTCCCTTTGGCAATCCAAAAAAAAAAAAAAAGATATATATATATATATATATATGTACATATATTTATATAGAAAACGAACGCAAAATGCCATATAATTTCCTAGCTGCAATATAACAATGTTAACCGATGGTAGAATGGAACCTCTGAGGATGACAGAGACAACTTTCACCAACAGAAGCAGACACGTACTCGACCAACTATATATATATATATGTATGTATATATACTACTCTGTCCAATGGAGGACCAACAACAGAGACAGACCAAATCGTAGCTTCAAGTCGAGGCCACACAAAGCAAATCCAGCACTTTTCTGCATCGCTGCGGGATTCTCATCTGTAAAGAGCACATAGAATGGTAAACGTATGACATGTGAATATTTAAAATTTTGCACCCAGAATAAACAACTTAATTTAATTGTGAAATTCACATCTCTCTATATACATATATATATACCCAGTCAGACATATATATAAAGACAAAACCTAGTCTCGCTTAGATTAATGATAGTCTTATGGTTCTGTCTGTGTATATGGGTATTGTGTGAGGTTAGCTAAAATCTTCTCATAGAGCATCATTTGTCAATGCTTTGTTACCAAGCCAAAAATAAATTAAGAATACAACAACAAAAAAGTTATCTAAATATTCCACAAATAACTTAGAGCCACAGATTTTTATATGAAAATTGGTTTGGCATATCAATTAGAGAAAAGTCGTTATAAACTGTTTTTGTTTGATTAAGTCATTAAATGTATACCCTTTAAGGTAAGAAACCATTTATTTGGTTCATTTATATTTTAAAAATAATATATGAAAAATATCAATCTCTCAATTTAAGCTAAACATTTATTTAGACTTTGTTACCCTCAACGGGTAAAGTTATAAATATTAATATGCATATTAAAAGTTTCATATTTTTCAGAAAAACAAGAAGCTATCATCTAAATTGATCTATTGTGGTTTAAAGCTAATCTTTTTCTATGCAATTTATCATCTGTTTGAATAGTAGACCTTTAATGCAGTCAATTAATTTTAATCAAATTTTATAAGAACTACTATAAATAATAACAAAAACAACAAACAAGAAGTTGTTACTTTAGATAGACAGAATCAAGAATGGATATACTTTAACTGAAGCTTAAGTAAAGTTGTAGATCATTCCTTGCATAATCTTTTTGTAAGGATATGTGACCAAGTGAACATATTCTATTCTAATTTTAAATGAATTTGTAATGTAATTTATATATTCTAATTTAATTCTTCATAAATGGATTTGGAATAATATTTAAGATATCTATCAAAGCTCTAGTCAAGTATCATAAATCTTCGAAATATTGCGAAATCTTAAACTTATCTATTAAAAAACATATTTAGATATTAAGAAATGTCTTTTGAGTGAAACTTTTATAATTAAAATATTTCATTCAAATTGATTTACTTTAATTTCTAGTTGTTTTGTTTATAAGTTTCCCTTTCAAATTAAATTTTAAAGGATATTTTTTAACATTCTTATATGTATCCTATTTACACCCCTGGAGTATAGTAGAATTTATTGTATAAAATTTGTACTTTCTTTTTTTTTTTGTTTTTGATATATATATATATATTTTGATTTATTATCTAGTATTTATGCCCAAGTCACTTTTTCCATTTCTATGTTTGTTTGTCGTGCTGATGCCTTCATCTAACGTTACGTTCATATGCCACATGTGGCATATGATTAACTGCCTTTTGTAACTTGGTTCAGACATTTAATCATATTTATTATAGCTTTGTATTGTCTACTTGCTACTTTTTTTCTTGCCTCTCTTTTATTCTTGGCATCTCACAAGTCTTTAATATGCAAATTCTTTTCATTTCAACAAAGTGCCAAACATTTCGTTTAACATTTTGACATCAAAATGCACTTCAATTTGTTGTTCTTGGCTATAAAAGTCCAGCCAATGGGAAAGAGAATGGGGAAAAAAACGCGTCAAAAATTTACGATGACCAAATGTCATTTAAGTGGATGCTCTGCCTCATTTTCAGCTTAAAATGTCTTAATTTGCTGCCTAATTTATGTATAAAATATGCAAAGTTCAAATGACATCTCCTTCTAGGCAGGCTCTAGTGCTAAAGACCATTACTCATACGCCGAGTGGGCCCCAGCCTAGCCCTTGAGCAAACAAACAAACAAACCAAACAAAAGATAAGTAGACAAAAACGCGCAAGGATAGCGCGTAAAACAGTATTTTTGTTCTCTTTTTTTTTTAGTTTTTCGTTTGCCTATTCTCAGTCAAGGATGAATTCACTATAAAGCATACAGTGGATGCCAGAAAAATGACTACAACTAAAAGTAAGTAGTAAGCCTCAGGCAAATAAAATGGGGTCAAAGTAATAAAATAATTTAATGAAAGGGTTAAAGTTGGAAAACATTTGTATTTTGACCAGTTTTTTTTGTTGGGTTTCTTGAAGTGCAAATAACCTAAACTGAGGCTATAACTTTCATAATATCGTCTCTGCAATAATGCGGCATATAAAGACATTTATTAAATATTTCATTTTATGCCTTTGAATTGGTTTTCGCCAAGGTTTCAGCTGCCTATAGTTTTATATTTGAGGTTGACATTCAATTAAGTTTTATGACTACATAAGATTTAAAGTTCTTGAATAAAAAAGTGTTTAAAAATTGTATTAAAATTTGAATATTTCTGCTACTCAAAATCACTTGACAATTTCTTGATGAACTTGAAAAAACTTCTTTAATATCATTTTTAAAATATTACCAATTTCTTTTTTTACTACAGTTATATAAATTATTCTCATTGGAACATCAACATTTCTTGCTCACTGTAATGGCTAACTATTGTTGTTGGTTGTGACAAAGCGGTTAGTCGGGTATGAAATTAGTAGAGCAGTTAAAAGCACCTGAGCCACTATCTACTTCATTCTCACTCACCATTAATCACATGGACCAGTACACTGGCACTGCTCGCCGTCGTGGGCTGACATGTGTAGTTGCCAGTGTCCGTTGTCTGGGCATTCGAGATACGCAGCCTGTAAGGGCAATAAGGGATTAGGCAAACAACTTAGTTAGTGGGTTGGCAAGCAATACGAGAAACTTAATTAATAACTGGATACTCACCTTGACTTTAAGGTATCTCCCAGCTGGGATTCCATAGCGATGCGTGTAGCGAAGTCCTTTTGCAGATCTCCACTGAGAACTTCGTTCAGCGAGGAGTCCAATTTCTTAGAGTCCTCCAATGACGCTTTCGTTACTGAACGTTGTTCCGTTTGTTCTGGCTGTTGTTGCTGTAACTGCTGCTCACTCTCATCGTCAGCATCAAAGGGAGTGATCATATGTTCACCTCTATACCAATATATAGGTCCTATATCCTTAACCGATGGCTGTTGCACCACACAGTTCAATATGATTGCACTGCCGGCCTTAAAATGTAGATCATGCGGTCCACTAATGATGGCCTTGGCATCAGGTGAAATTTCTGCAAAGAAACAAAAAATAAAAATAATAATCAAAATGCAATCCAATCAATCATTACAAATGAATCAATAAATATATCCATGTAAACTTTGCAATTTGCACTCATTCGATTGTAAAATCAATTTCTGTAATCAATTGGCCCGTTGAAAACTTTTAATCATAAAACTTTATGTGCAGAAGTTTTAAATTCCACTAAAATTGAAGTGAGTGCCAGATATTCGCGTTACACGTTTTTCCATATGTCTGTCCCACTATGCATATGCATACAAGCCAATGACATGTCCTTCCCCGCCCCGCATTACCGACTCACCCACCAACTACCGGCAAAACTGGGTTAATAATCATATTTATTATGCATTGGACTGTACAAATAATAATAATTAAAAAATATAACCAAGCAATAACAACAAAAAAAAGGCAAAAAAAAAAAACAGAAGCCAAGTAGATTTATAAAAATCAACAACAACAACATTATTTACTGTACAGTGGAATATGTTTCGATAAACATGAGTTGAATAAGTTTTTCAGCAAATTTTGTAAGTATGTAAATTTCTTACTTGAAACAAAAAGAATTAAATTTTATGTTTCAAATTATACAGTAAGGAAAAAATTAAGACAGAGTAAAACGAATAACTTAAAACTCCTTCACGAAAGTCCTCTGAAGACTCTTTAAATAATAGTTAGGCAGCAACGAGTCAAGCTTAAACTATAAATTTAAGAGAATTGTATGAGCTCTTTTAAAATAACAATCAAAAAAAAAGTGGCCCTAATATTATGGGTATTCAAACATTCAAAACGTTGTATATTCAATGAAACATACATTTTATTTTTAAAATGTTTTTAAAAACCAAGTAACAGAAAAAATAAAATTCTGTTATAAATGTTACTTAATTCACCATATTTTAACCACTGTAAATAGGCAGCTCAGTGCATTGTTCCTATCCATTTAATTGCATATCATGATGATTACGAGGACGAGCAAGGAGGGGTGAAATTCAGTGTCTGTAACGATCGCGGCGACGTTCTGTCTAGCGGTGCCTTTAGCTCTCTCTTTCTTATTCCCAACAACAGCCGTTATTCCTATCCCACTCGCAAACTGACTGTCTCTCTGTTTGTTAAGGTCTGTGGCATATGTTGAATATGTTTGTTTGAATGTATGTATCTCAGTTCGCTTGTGTGTGTGCGTGTAAAAAATCCCACTGCACCATTAAGTGCGTATGTATTTGTATATTTGCAGTGTGTGCGCGCGTGTGTGTGTGTGTCAGAGTACGTGTATGCTTGTGTTTGTGCAGTGTCACTGCGTTAAAGGCAATTAACACCCAGGCGAAGAGGCGGTCTCTGCTCAACAGAAATGCACACCAGCAACAATTTTCCCTCTCACTATTTTTCATTTCATTTCGGTGATTTTTTTCATTTACTATTTTTTTACTTTTGACATTGTTGTTGTTGTTTTTTTTTTTTTGAAATTTTCTTCCATCTCTTCTTTTTACTCAATTTTTTTTGTTTTGTTTTGTTTCATTTTGAAGGGGCAGCTGTCGCTAAAGTTTTCCATGCATTTTGTGTGGCCGTGCATGAAGTTTTTTAATTTAAATATTTTATGAAAATAAAATGAAATAACAAAAATCTAAAAGAAAAGAATGCAACCTTAGATGAAATGAAGACTTTAACAAGTAATTAGTAAATAATTGAAAAAACTAATAACCAAATATATGTGGAAATTATCTAAAAACAATTTTTAATTTTAAAATGGATTGTAGATTAAAAACTAAATAAAAAAATAGTTCCAAAAAAGCACTTTTAAACAATTATTTTGCCTGGATAGCTATTTACCATATAGTAGTGGGTATAACTAATTAATATTTAACTATAAGTATAAATATAATTGGTTGATTATTATGTTTATTTAGAATTCTCTTCTCTTCCGCGTATTAGTTGTGTAAATGGCTTAACATAACATAAGCCAACATAACAGAATGTTATGTTAACTTATTCCAGTGCTATGCAATGCGCGTTGCCATTTTTTATGTATTGAAACATTTGTCTACCATCATTAAGAGAAAAGTTTTATTATTAAAGATGTAATATATAAAATTAAAAAATTAATAGTAAACAAATTTCAATCCAAAGAATATATAAAATTTGCCCTTTTTTTGGGATTTCATTAATTTACGCTTTTACAAACAATCACACAAATTAACACCTTATCTTATTTACATTGAATCGAAGACTAAGCCAAGTTTAACAGAAAAATTGCAATTATTTACAATTTTATCTGTACAATTATAAAAATTTAAAGTTTTCTTATCTTTAACATCATTTCATATGTCTAACAATTAATAATCAATCACATTGCTAATTACAATTAAATATATAAAAAAAGAATATGTATGTATATAAAAAACGAATATGAGATCTTATAATTTATCTCTTAGCTCATACCCTGTATACTTGTATTTGCCATTTTACGCCCAAGCTGGAATTTATATGACACATAAATCTTATGGCGAAAATGGTGGGAAAAAGGCAAAGTTAAAAAACAAAAATTAAAATAAAAATCGCGCTGGTTGGGGACATAAATTTGCATAATGACATTAATTAAATGCAATACAGAGCAGTAGAGGAAAAAAGCACAATAAACAAAACGAAAAAAAGCAAAAAGACAAACCAAAAGGCAGAAAAGGAGGTGCCCTGAGTTAAGGGCCTTGCGAAAGTCACTCATACGACACGTATGCCGATAATGTTATTAAAGAACGTCGCCACTGTTCAGTTGTCATAGTAGACCAGAATGGGCTATTGAAATTGTTTCATTAACGTAAATTAAAATGCATATGGCCGTGAAGAAAATGAAATCGGAAATGCGTTTGTCGCAGTGCGAACAACAAGGACAATGAGTTAAAGAGAGAGAGAGGGGGACAGACAGAACTGCATAATCGGAAACTTAAAAAAGGGATTGCAAACTGATTTGCATAAGTGGCTGACAACAGATGCCGACATCCATTGTCAGTATTCTGTTGGCCAGCAAATAAGTTCTCAACGGTCACTTTGCTTGGTTTCTTTTATCAATGAGGCTAACAAACAGTTTGATGATGGACCAATGGATGGGAAATTCTTTGGGTATCAAAATTTCCATATAAAAGTGAAGTGGAAATGAAACACTTGGGTAAAATAAAGTTAATGGTTATTTAAAATAATAAACTCGCTTGGATATCAGTGTTCAGTTTTTTTGGTTATATACTTAAGAGATATTTAATATTAATTCTTTTTTTAATTATATAAATTGTTATGGCATTATCAATCAAGAAGAATAAGAAAGAAAAACTTATTATATAAATTGATGTAAATTTTTTTTTAGGCAGTTTGTTTTCAGTATCAAGTAGGCAAATTTGAAAGTACAAATATTTACTTATAGAATTTCAAAAATCTGTATATAAGTAAATAATTAAAATTGTAATGGATACAATACCAGAAATGCCTTGTGGACAGTCTCCAATGGAAATACGTCGCTATCAACGTCGGAAAAAGATACTTGAAGGGGCCAAAGATCGTCTTGATAAATTAAACGGACAATATGGTAGCGAAACAAAAAATCGTGCCATGAACTTTTACTCGACTGAAACTGTTCAAGATTTTAATCCAACTGTAAAGCCAAATTTACCAATCGAAAGGAATACGATGGAGAAATCGAATCCCTCTGATTTTGGTTGGGCAAATATATTTACAAGAGGGAGAATCCATATATTTTTGGTGTCGTGCATTGCATTTGTATCATCTCTATATATAAGGAGCAGTACCCTTATCATTCCCATCGCACTGGTTATATTTCAATTTATTGTGGGGCTAGTTCAAAACCGTAGTGAAGAATTCATTAAATGGTTTTTTCCCCTACTGACGTTGTTTATTGGTTCAAATTTCAGTAGAAAAATTAAGCAATTTAGCTTTCTATTGTCAATAACAGGAACCCTTTTAAACGATTTGGCCATAAACATATTTGCCATATGTCTATGCTGTTTAATTTTATCAAATTTAAGTGAAAAATATATCATTCGGATTGATTAAACTGTAAAATTTAAATAATTACTTATACAAATTTTCTAATGAAGGAAGAGAATCTCCTACCAGAGGTAACTTTACCTTATTATAGTTTCTGATGGAACATGTCATTAATTAATCAATTGGGGGCAAAATTGACTTGGTGACATCTTTTATCCTTTAGGCCTTTTGTGATTGGTATTGTTATATATAGCAAGGTATCTACAGTGCCTGCTAATTATATGCATACCCATTATTAATGAGTCATTAAAACGTTGACTACATTTCCAATCGGGCAGCAACAACAGTTTACTGTGCGAATCCCGTTGGGTCTGACATGCTAATTAACTCTCCCTGGATCTCATGACAACCAACAACATCATCAGCATCTCATGTGAGGCTCGAGAGGAGTTCTCAATGTTGCCCATGAAAATGGAAAACTTTCAGTTTACTCTGCTGTTTTGTCACCCTTCGGCACTCTGGGACCTTGCAAGCAACAGATTTTTTTCCTTGTATTTTTTACTTTTATTTTGTTGTTTCTTTTTTTTTTTTTTTGTTCATTATTTATTTATGGCCAAAAATACGAAATTAAAAATGTATGCCCAAAGGGCATTTGAGCGGAAAATGCACACGGCCAGCTTTCAACCTTAGGTGTATCCCTGAAAATCCCCAAAAACTCCCAACTCGATTTTCAAAACTCAACCCCAAAGCAGAAAGCCTGGAGCTTTGACAGTCAAACGAATCAAATAATCATAATTGCTAGCTGCTGGCGTAACAAACTGAATTAACATTTTAAATAAGCATTTAAATGGTCCAACAAAACCGGCAACTGTATGCAAATATAAGCCATCATCTTCTGACGAATCTACAGCAAAAAAAAAAAGATGTAAACAAATTTTGTGCAAACAGTTAAAAACATTGTGAATATTTACCAAGTCGATTAAGTAATAAATGATCATTTAAATGGGATTTTTTTTTTTTGTGCTGGATTGTAATAAATTATCCGTATATAATTTCTTATGTAGAGTAACATTTCTTGGTATATCACTTAACACTTTAATGGTTTTTTTTTTGCTAATAAGTTCCAGGGAATACATTTATTTTGCAATGAAATTGAAAACTATTTTTTAGTTCTGCGAAAAAAACAAAAGTTTAACTAAACTAAATAAAACCAAATAAATTGTTTTACTTAAATAAGAGACAATATGAAATGAGTTTATTAAAAAGTTCATATTACGTGATAATTTGAAATTATTTTAATTTAATTTAAATGAACTAATTTGTCACTTAAATATCAAATGAAGCAAGCAAGTCGTCCTTACCGACTTTGAGTATACCCTGTACCAAGTAGAGGATTCCTTTAAAATTACCATCAATTGAAACTAAATGGAAAACTATACAATTCTCAGCAGTGAACTCATGCTGTCTCGTTCTTTCTTACTATGCAATGTCGCACTTGGTATTTCAGTATAAATTGTATATTGATATATATCCGATATTTATTGTCCCATTTTGATGAAATTTGGTCTGCTGATACCCTTTATTATCTTTATCTTTAATACAATTTCAGTTATTTGTTTTCTCTAAATTGCGGGGGCGGAAATGGGCGTGGCAAAAAATTGAAACAAACTTTATCTGCGTAGACACTAAACGAATGCTGATACCAAATTTGTTTTTGCTCTTATAGTCTTTGAGTCTACGTGTGAATACGGACGGACGGACGGACGGACAGACGGACATGTCTGAATCGACTCGGCTGTTGATGCTAATGAAGAACATATATACTTTATGGGATCTGAAATGCTTCCTTCTGCCTGTTACATACATTTTAGCGACTTTAATATACCCTTTTACCCAATGGGTACAGGGTATAAAAAGTTCTAAAAATATTGTATACTAGGATTGTTTTATAATTTGTTTTAATTAAATTTTTGGTTTCATTACAATTTTTGGTTTTCGATAAGACTTTGACTTCACCTCATTTAAAATTTAATTTTCCAATTAATTGAGCAGTTGCAGGAAAATGAAATTTAAAACTTTGATTCATATTGAATCACAAAAGACCGGACGAAAATAATAAAAAAAAAACAAGACAAGTATTTTACATTTTTCACCACTTTGATTCTTTGATTTTTGCTTGAGTTACTCACCAATGATATTCAGTTGAAATGCCATGGACATTTTCGGTTCGGTATTCACCTGGCACTCATAGATTCCGGTGTCCTTTGCCTGGGGCGCCTTAACATGCAACGTCCATTCCCGTGAATCCTTCGATTCGGTTACCTGACACGGACAGAGAAACAGACGTGAAAACAGAATTTCAGTTTCGTTTTCAATTTTTACATTATTCAATTTTACCATTTTTGCTGTCAGTTGCCATTGCAACAACTTACAAACAAACGAATATTTACCAAAAAAAAAAAAACATAAATAAAAAAAGGTATTACAGAATATTTTAGCGAAAAATTTGACACGAGTTGCACTTATTATTCTTTTGTTTTTCTCTCTCTTTTTTTTCTTTTTATAAAAATTGAACAATTATGCGAATTGAATTTTTATTTGTTATTATTTTGTTGCTGCTCAGCGGGAAATTTCACGTTCTTTTGGAATTATTATCCATTAAAATATGTTTATGCCATTTGAATAATGTATAGGCCATAAATTGGCACAACAAAAATGAGGGCTTAAATATGAATTAGAAATAAAATAAAAAAAAAATTATTTTTAATTGAAAATTTAACAACAATTGTTCATTATAATTATGGTTAAGGTAATGAAAACGTACAAAACATTAAAGTATATATTATATTCCTTTAATAATAATGATAACAAAAGCTTTTCTATAAAAAAAAAATAATATCGTATCTTTTGGTACTTCAAAAATTAAACTTGCCTAAGAAAAGTCGACTATTTTTTAAGTTAAGATTGTATTCAAAACTGTCCCTTATCAAAATATTCTGTATAGTTTTAATACACATTCAAATCAGTTAAAAATAGTGTATAACAGATTCTTTCTTTCTGATTGAAAAGTCCTATAAAAACTAATTTTAAGGATAACAAATATATAGAACTGATACTTTTGGAAGGTGAGCTATTTTAGTAGACAGTTTTAATTTTCCTAGTTTAACAGATTCCCTAAAACAAAAAATTATAAAAAATTAATTCTTTTGCACAAATTTGTTATATTACAAAAACAACTAATAAATGTTTTAAGCTTAAAGAAAAAATTGCTTTTAGTGTACTATTGAATATTTCTTAACAAATATCAACACATAAATCTAATGAAGGGAATATAGATTCAAACCATAATCCAATTTTGAATTCGAACGATTAGAAATTAGAATTATTGACTAAAACATATTTATTAAGATTGTTAAACTTATTTTTGTATAAGCCAAACTGTCCTATCAGCTACGTTATTCATTCGATAAATATGTTAAAATTACCTGGAAACGTTTATCCGATGTGTAAGTGGCTGTGCCTACGGTCAGTATATGCAGATCACGTTTACGTATCCAAGATACCTAGGTAAGTGAAAAATTAAAAGGAAATTTGTTAAAGCTTGAGCAATTTGAAATTGACACGGGATTAAGTTTAACTTACCGATTTATCATGTAGACTATCGACACGACATTTAATTATGGCCTCTGTATGGCCAGTTCGTCCTGTGATATTCCTTGGCATGCCAAAGTCAAAAATTGGCAACGATTGTCCAAGGTCTGTTTCCGCCACCGCAAAACCATCAGATGCAGCTGAGGAGTATGAGGCGGGTATAATGGGGGCAAATGGGGGAGGCGAGTCGATGCCAGCCAGGAAGGCTAAACTCTTGAAAGTGTGATTCGTGGCTTCCGTTTGTGGCGGCGTCTGAACCACAGACAAGGACGTTGAAATTGTTGCTGTTGCCACTCTTGGCCCATCATCAGTATCATCCAGACCAGCATTGAAGTCTTCCGGTTGCTTGTTTGTTGGTGTTGGTTTTGGTAATTCTGATGGTATTGTTGTTGCCGCTGCTGCTGCTGCCACAGCTGTGAAGAGACCTGCCAAGTGTAAGGAAAGCAAAAAACACAAGTTGGTATGAGACCTCTACCTCATCTTTCATCATTTTTGTTGTCGGTTTCTCTTGTTACCCAACATGAATTTACAACTGATGTCGGCTATGGTCGCACTTGGAGCCATTTATCTTGTTTGCCCTTTTGATTTGTTAGTGGCCACAAAACGAAGTCAACGTTTGGGCGCACAATTCAACATAAAAACTGAATGTTTTCATTTCAATTTTTAACAAAATGTTTTTTTTATTTAGTAACTATTTTTTCGTTTTTGCACATCACTTAAAAGCAGCTTCAATTTTCAGCCTGAACGAATGTTAAATGCAAAGTGTCAAATTCAATTCGTTTATTAAATGCTATATATATATATACGTAAAAAAAGATAATCTACTACAATATACATACATTTTTATGCATATATGTATGCATGTTTGCACAACCAAAAATAGTAACGTAAATCATGCATACGCCACGTTGCATTTGACATTACAAAACGTTGACAAAATATGTTGAAAATATACGAAATGTGACAAAAACTACTTTTAAATTCAAATTAAAAATAATTATTTGGTAACGAGATGCAAAATATTTGTCCCTAGTGAATACAACCGAAACTTAATTGATTTCGCATTATAGATAAAGTATTGCCTTGTTTACTTATTTAATTATTGATTACTCTATACTACATTATTCCTATTTAACTAGTTAAAATAGTTGCCGTCTTTGCTGAACTGTTAAGATGAGCTTCTGTTAGTACTCATAAAATAAATTTCAAAGAGAGTAGACATTAGTCCAAGAGTCTTATAAGTAAATCTTTTTTGCCAATTAAAAATCAATGTAATACTTTTTCCTTATTAACCTTTTTCATTTATTATTCAAAGTATTGCTATTGTTGATATATATTAAAAATTACAAGGCGTATAATTGATTTCATTGCACTGCATTATAATAAGTTACCTACGAGTAACAGATTATGTTAAGTAATTTATAACATTCTGTCAATCTTATGTTATGTTAAGCCTTTTACATAACTAATAAGACGCGTAGAACGAACGCTGAATAAACATAATTATTAGCTATTTATTAATTAACAGAATAATTCAATAATATTTTACATTTTTGTAATAGAAATTTTATTTGTTTACAATATTTTCCTGTGACCAAACACAACATTTGCGGCTTAATGAAGCTTTCTCTTATTTCCTTGGAAGTCTGGCACCTCCTTTAAAAAGTTTTATGGGATGTCTGAGGCAACGCCACATGATGTCATGCGAATGTTATTTTCTTTTTGCTCTTATTTTATTATTTCTTAAAGATGATGATAGAGATGGATGGGGGGCGGAGAGTTCCAGACAAACAGCATATTAAAAATAATAACCTTTGACCTGCTACGAATGGAACAACATCAAGAAATATAAATTGCAAAATTTATAAGAATAATTTGCAAAAATTTAAATAATTTACTGTCTGTCGTAATAGCACATTCTGCCTGAGACTTTTAGTCTTTGAAATGGGAAGTATACATTAAGAAATAGTTTTTTTTTAAAAGAGTTTGATTAAACTAAGTTAAATCCAAGATTATATATCTTGGAGCTTACGATAAACGATAAGATGCAATCAGAGTATCGAAAAGGATAAACATGATTTCTGAATAGTTGCTGAAGTAGGCAGAGAAGAAAAAAAGGAGAAGAGCCGTTTTCCAAGTAGACTAAAATAAAGCCCAGCTTAACTTCTATCTATATATATATCTATGAAATCAATATGATAGTCAAAGTTGAGTACATGGAATTATTTGGAATGCAAGAGATTAATTTAAACTTAAATTTAATCAAAATAATGTTCTAGATTTCAGAAAGAAAAAGAAGCTTCCATTTTAACTTTTACCTTTCCAAGGTTTTAAAGATCTTTCTTCTTCTTCATTTTCTTTGTTTAAATAATGTTTTGATATTAATTTGCAGTTTTGTAAAATAAAGACAATTTCAATTGTCAAAGTTTCCTTTTCGTTGAATTTTTTAAATATTTTGTTAAGCTAGAAATTTAAAGTAAAACTATAGAAACATTTCAAATAAAAATTTCAATTGTTAGTCATTAAAATTGCTGAATGGCCTGTGAAAGAGTATCTTGAAATCGTTGCACGTTTTCTTATTGTTTGTTTTTGTCAACTAAACATACTTTTGGTCGAGACATTTTTCAGACGATTTTTCTTTGGACGTTTTCCCAAATGGCTTTTAAAAAAACATTTGAACAACTTTACTTTTCAATTTAATGTTTTTCGTTTTCTTATTTTTCATTTCGTTTAGGTTTTGGTTTTTTCTTTTTTTTTTCTGTTCTTTAAGTGGGGGGAAATGGCAAAAATCAGCTAGAAAAACTTGCTAAACAAATTTAACAGACATTTTTCAGTAAAAATGTTTTGTTAGCAATCCACACGAGTCTGCGGAATATGGAGAATGTTAGATGAAGAGAGAGAGGGAGAAAGAAGGGGGCCAGAAGAACTAAGGCAACGTAAGCCGCAATGTTTTCAGCATTTCCTTTGCCATTTTTTATTTTTTTTTTTTTTGCTTTTTGTTTAACATTTTTTGCTGTTCCTGTTGTTGGTTTTGTTTTTTTTTTCCTTTTATTTTTATTTTGGCTGGCGCTAAGCCGCGGTCTATGGGCATAAAAACTGATTTCGCATTGCAGCCAACGGCGGCTGCGGCAGCATCCATGGGACAAGTTTGTTCGCATTTGTATTTTTGGCCAATGTTGGTCTGTGGGTCGTACAACCAGAGCCGTGCACCAATACCAACAACAGGACGAGGACCCAGACCCCACAAGTACAGGCACAGGATAAGAACGTACAACTCGCTGCGCCACTTCACGCGCTCAACAGCTTCCGGCAGTGCACAAATACACAAGCAAGCGGAGCCGGGCATGGAATAGCATACATGCACAGCTGCCTGCTATTTGTGTGTCTCTCTCTGTGTGTATGTGTGTGCGTATGTGTATGTGCCTGCAGCGCTCATGTGCATTTGGCAAAGCACTTAAAATGACAAAAATAACAAAAACAACAACTAAAATAGACAAAGAGACAAACAAACGAACAAGTGTACAAGGTGGCCAACCATCTCGACGCGTCGCTAAAAACTTGGGACCAACCAACAAAAAACGGAAAAATTTTCAAAAATAAAAACAAAAGAAACAATTTGACGAAAAAGAGACCATAAGGATTTCAGAGTGTTCGAAAAACGCAATTTCTGCAGAAATTCTCTTTTAATTTTTTGGTGTTTTTTCTTTTGAAAATTTGAAAACGGGTTTGAAGTTTGGTAAAAATACTTTCTTTGTATGGAAAATTGTTTTTTTAAATTGAAAACCTTTAAAAATTCTAAAACTTGTTCTGAAAATACTTTCTCTGTAGGTGAAATGGGCTATTAAAATTGAAAACTTTTAAAAGTAACTTCAACAATTCCAAATTTAAGTTATTAAATATCTTTTTGAACATATTTTATGTTTATAAGAAAGTTTTCAAGATCTATTGATCACAATAAGTTGTCCTTAAGTACCAAACTTTTGTTATATTTTATATAGATCACTAGTAGAGAGATTAAAACTTAACAAAGAGTTTTTCATTTTAGGAACATCCTTGATTATAGATGACTACATATAGATGTATTCATATAGACCATGCAATGCATATTGTCAACATCATGTTCCATTTATAAACCACAGGACAAAAGCAAAACAACGTGAGCCAAATAAAAATCCTGCCTAATGTCAAGTGCTGAATGGACCGAAGCTGTTTGGGGAATATTAAAGACAAACAAAAATAAAAAATTTGGCCACTGAAAATTTTGCAATTGTTTTGGAATATCACTGGAAATATATATATATATATATATAGAAATACATATACATGAATATATAATCTACTATACATAACAAGAACCAACTGCGACTTTCTTAGATATACATTTTTTATAAATATGACAAAATGACATACAAAATTGACATCTGTCTATAAAATTGCTAAGAAAAAGAAAAATACCAAAAGAGCCCAGATCGGTTGACTATATGAAAGAGATGTCTGTGAAAATAGGTTGGCTTGACGACGCTTATTTTTTTGTTATACTTGAAAATTAATTTGGATGTCAAAGCTTTTTAATATTTGTCAAATGGCAATATTGTTGTTAAGTTCAGTAAACATTTAATTTAGTTTCCGACTTGAAATTTTGCTATTTTTATGCTATTTATTGTTTATGCCTTCTGTTGAGTCCTTAGACTCGAGTGCACAAACAATTGACAATGGCTCCAACAGTGTCTATAAAAATAGCAAACACCAGACGAATTATAATGAGGCAGGCAGACATTAAATGCTGGCATTACACTATGGGAGAGGCGGATGAATGAGCGGGACAGCGGGTATATGTGACAGCCCACGTACAAGAAAATCCTTGATGAGGACACGAACAATCTGCGTGTTCCTTGTTCATTGTTCATCGTTAACACTTTGGTAATGTCAAGTCATAAAATGCTCTTATACTTTATGCTCCACGCCTCTTTCCAACCAGCCAGTAAGTATACTTCGTCTCCCCTTATGCTCCTACTACTCCTGCAAATTAATGCGCAACGAGTCCTTAAAGACAACGCCCACTCACACACACACACACACACACTCGCATTTGCATATAGAAAAGAAAACTATTTTCAGTAGGCCATCATTTGATGTTGTCAATTCTCCCTGGTCTTAGGCAACAAAACAAAAAAAAAATCCCATGCAAATATCCTGGAATACAAAAGATTGTATAAAATCTCAGGACACACGTGTCGGGATTTGGGATTTGTTTCACTTTACTCTCGATTTTATTTTTAAGGACCTTTTTCATTTTTTTTTTTTTTTTGGCGTGTGAAATCGAGCGTAAATGTTGTATAATAAAATTCAATTTGGCATTTCTTTTAACTCAATTTATGTGTCAAGTGAAAGTGGATTTGACCGGACAACAACAAACACTGTGTGTATGTGTGTGTGTGTATATGGGTGTGCATCAAAGTTATAAATGAATTTATGGCTCTCGCTATGTGTTTGTATTTGTGTTGGCACAAAATTAATAGCATTTGTGCCACAGCCATTGCCATTGGCCCACCATGATCCATTCTACTGGCAATGCTGCTGCTGCTGTTGCTACTCTGAACTGATTGAATTAATGATGTCAACATTGCAACAGTGAAATAGAGTATAAAAACCGGGTTAAATTTTAACTGTGCCGAAGATTGGTTTCCCTCGCTGATTATGTTTCCTAACGATTGTTCTCATATAAGCTTTAATATAAAATCTAAAACAATTTCTTAAGTTGAAGAAACACAATTTGTTAAAACAAGTTAAAGCATAACATTAAATTTTGCTATAAAAGCCATAAACTGATAAGTCTAAATTGGTGTATGCAAATTTCTACAGTAGCAGAATGTTTAGTAAGTTTAAAATGTAACGATCAAAATATTTACATAGATGTAACATTTGAGAAATTTAACAACACTAGCAATAACAGAACAAAAACTAGACGGGTAAAATTAACAGAACGAAAGAGAGAGAGAGAACGAAAGATAGAAAAAAAATTGTATTGTTTAATAAGCAGAAAATTGTGTTAACATAAGTTATTAAATTATCATATTAAAGGCTGTCCAGTTATATAAAACAAAATTTATCAAACTGATCAGATAATAAAACACATAGATTATGCATAAATGAATATACCCATTTTATAAAGCATAAATTTGTATGGACAACAAACTGAAAATAAACAGAATAATATTTCAATGTTTGTTTGTACGTTTGTCTGTTTGTTTGTTTGTGGTCAAAGGCTTCACTTAATTTAAAACGAAGACTAAATGAATTTATTTCATAATAAATTTATGCAAACGCTCAACACACTTTATTTCAATTTTATCAGTCTATTATAAACTTTATAATAGTTGAAATCTGTTGATAAAGGTATATTATATAAAGTTTAGCATGAACATATAAACATAAATTGCTTCTATCGAAAAAACTATGTTAAATTACGTAAAGATACATAAATAAAAAATCAATCAAGACAAAACTCATTTGATAGAAATAAATGTTTCAGCTTCGAGACCCATCAGATACACTTAGTGAGTAGGCACAGGATATACAATGTAGAAGTTTCACATAATCAATTTTGGTTTTAGGCCTCAACTCCAGTCATTCATTCTACAGCTCCATGCGATGGCTTCAATGCTGCTGATGGATGTCTCTGGAGCAATACATCAAACCAAATTAGCAGTTTGTGTGTTCCATGTTCGAAAAGCCAAAATTCAGATGCAGATATTGGGGGTGTAGTGTAGGAGTCAGAAACGAAAGGATGAGTGGTGCTCAGGTGCGCTCATAGGGAAAAGTGAGTGTCGGTGAGGGGGCTTGGAAATTGCCTTTCGGTTTAATGTCAAGGCAAGGGTGTACGATCAAAGAGGGAAATACATATTCCCCATTTATTGGGAAAGTTATTTATCTTTAACCCCCTTTGACTAGGTCTCTGGGTGAAGGACGTGCATATATTAGCTTGGGTTTGTTTTTGGGAGAGAGAGAGAGAGAGAGAGAAAGAAATGAAGTGAGGTAAGCGGGGCAGTGTATGAAAATGCGTTAAATGCGTTTGATGTGCAGAGTGCGTCTAATGTTTGAAAATTTCCATAAAACATGCAATAAAAGCGCAAGGATAACAACAAGGCCATGCTCAAAAAGCTGAAGAAAGGAGTACAACCAACACCAACATGCACACCATCACCCACACACACACTCTCGTATAATGGAAAAAGTACAAAGGTCTCTTGGCATAAAAGCATAACAAGCTAACGTGTAACGAGCCAGCAAGCTGAAGCTGCAAATGAGGCCAGGACCCAGAATCCTGAAAGTCCTGAAGGAAGAACAAGGTACAAGCATTGAAGTGGCCAGCACGATGGCAAGGAAGAGGACATGCCAACATCACTCGACAATGTAATGCTTCAATTTCACACACAAACACACTAACACTTACACACACGCACACATACACATGTCTCTATACAGACATTTGCCTTCGTTTTCAATTGTAGAATCTAAGGAAAGTTAGGGGAAAAAATTTAGACTCTAACAGCTGGAAACGGAAGCGGAAATGTTGGCTTAAGCGACGCACGCTCTTCCATATGTATGTACATGTGTGTGTGTGTGTTTCCGGTGTGTATGTGTGTGTGTGCAAGACTATTTACATTGTCACACTTTCATCACACTGCACATCGTTTCACTTTGCTCTACGCTAACTCCATTTCAGTTTTCAAGTGGCTAAAACTAAGCATATGGGCGTTGCCAAGGGCGTGGCCAACTACAGACAGCTGCTCTTGCTCAATTGCATTATCCGTCTCCTGATGGATGAATTTGGATCCTTGACTCACTCCTGCTGCTACTCCTGCTGATGCTACTGACTTTTTTATTGCACTTCAAATGGTTTGTAATTTGGCAAGTGCAACAAATTTTCAGTTGCCTTACATAAAAATTGCAAAATGTGCTAGAAAACCGTAGTGGTGTAATCTAAAGGTTATGGAGAGGGGAAAAGAGGAGGTAGGGTAATTGAATATTATATATAGTTGGCAGTAAATTGTACGTATAATAAAAGAAAAGCATGTAAGTGATATTTTAGTGTTTTAGTTTGGAAGGGGAAAAAACAAGAAAGAGTTATTTGAAATACACGAGGGTAAAGATAATGTTCTAGGAATCGGTATAAAAAATTATGCAGATAAATTAGATACTTCCAAATAAGGGTCAATATACACATTGAATATTTCAAATAAATAAATTCAATTTTATTTAATATTCTAAAAGATTTATAAATAAAACAAAATCTATTTAGTGTTTTCTATTTTTGAAGGCTAATTTAAAATTTATAGAAAACAGAAAAGTAGAAACAGAAATTTATTAAATACTAATATAATATTGATAAAATAATATTTATTGAAACCAAATCCTATAATAATAATAAAACTAAATGACAAGGAATAATTTAACGACTAATTTTTATGGAGTTACATGGCAATTTTAGTTCCATAATTTTTATTTCAAATAGAATCAAATTCGTTTTGTTTAAGACTCAATAAATATACTCTAAATGAATTATGTATCTGTGATTAAATTATTCTGATATTATTAAAATGTTAACAAAAGAAATCAAAATTTTATGCTTTATAATAATTAAAATTAATTACACTACCAAATGAAGCAAGCAAGTCGTCCCTGCCGACTTTGAGTATACCCTGTACCAAGTAGAGGAGCTTTATTAAATCAAACTCCTTAAAATTTGGCATCAGTTCAAACTAAAACTTTCCTCACAAGCGGCAGCAACGAACGCATGCTATCTCGCTCACACTTACTACTCACACTTGGCATTTCAGTACAAAATGTATATAGAAATATCTTGTCCGATTTTAACAAAATTTGGTCAGCAGATACCTTTTGACCATATTATTGGATGTGCCAAATAAAATTGCGCTACCTTTAATATAACTCTAGTTATTCGATTTTCGAGTGGGCGTGGAAAAAATTTGAAACAAACTTGATTGCTCTAGCTCTTGTAGTCTCTGAGATCCACGTGTTCATACGGACATGTCTCAATCGACTTCGCTATTGATGCTGATCAAGAATATATATACTTTATAGGGTCGGAAGTGCTTCCTTCTGCCTGTTACATAGATTTTACCGACTTTAATATACCCTTTTACTTTATGGGTACAGGGTATAAAAAGCAAAGTTTCTTTGACATTTTCAATGTCATTTGTTTGTTTATATCCTTGCCAGCGAATTGTGATTCTTTAACTTTCAATTAAACATATTTATTTCCCAAATGAATCTTAGCGTTAATTGCATATATCTAAATAACGGCAGCCCAGCCCCAGTTTAAATATTAATAAGTAGTTTCTTTACCTAAAATAATTGTTTATTTGCCAACCAGAAATTATGCAAATAATATAATAATAATAATATACATCTGACTTTTCTTCTTGTGAAATACAGATAATACTTGAAAGTATCTAAAAGCTTGCATTAAATTTCCTTCAAACAAAAAGTTTGTACCTCATGATGCGAAGCACATTTATGTATAAAAGGCCAAAAAGGAATCCATATGTATGTAGAGAGTAGAAAATACAAGAGATTTATCCTTGTATTTAGTTAACAATGATTTAAATCTGACTATCAAACAAATCTCAAAACTTACTCTCTACATCTGTCTATCTCAATATCTGTCGCAATGTTGCGAGTGGAAATTATCAATTTGCATAGAAAAACAGAAATCAGTAGAAATGGAAGTTGCTTAATTGTGGTAGGGATACAAAGCAACAACAACTCATTCCTAAGCAAAGCAAAGCACTTACACACTCTAATGGATTGAATAACATATATGTAAATACATATACATATGTATCTCTGTATGTGTGTGCGTACGCGCGGTCGTTTCTATGTATGGGTATATGTGTAGGTGTTGCGCCTAATTAATTTCTAATTAAAGACCACCAAATCCCAAACATTGAAGTCTAAACGAGTCGAAAAACCACAAACTAAGTGTATGCGCTTTAAAAACTTTACGACAGTTTATCAAAAGGAAACTACCTGAGATATATACATATATACATATATATATAATACAAGCGAGGGGAGTTTAAAATGTTTCTTTAACTTAGGACAGCATATATAAAACTTAAAGAAAAAGTAATTCAAATGAAGAATACGTCGACTATGTATAAGCTTAGATTCAATTAAGATTGATTGATGAAAAATTTTACATGTTTTGTTGAATATTAATGTGTAAAAGTCCTAATAAACGTTTCGTCTGACTTGATATGAAATTTTTACATTTAGTTGATTTGCTTTTCACATTGATTTATAGCTGTCATCACATTATTTTCCAACAAAAATTTTAAATTGCCTTGAAACGGGAAACTCTTATGGCATGTAGAGTACCCTGCCCTAGGCAGAGATTACTGACTTTGTTGAGGAAATGATTGCTTACTATGGCAATTTATACACTCAATTGGTTGGCCTGGCAAAAATCCAAGAACTTCGCCGTGATTTGTTTAGGCAATCTTTTGCCTCATCAGGTTTAGCCCGAAGCGTAGCTTTTCTTGTTTTTCCACGCAAAAAAAAGTCCAAAAGTGAAAGAGTATCGCCGTACTAATGAGTTGGTCGATAAATGATTGTTTTCAAAGTAATTAATTAATTGAAAAAAAAAAACTTAATGCATTTTTCTTTAATGAACAAATTTGCAAAATATTCTTATATTCTCTTCGTTTTTATCTATATGACTTCTTGCTACACTTGAGCATTTAAATTACCTTCTATAATTCAGCAAGAGTACAGCTTCTGCTTTGTATCATTACTAATTCCCCCACTTTCAAGCCATTCACCCCAAAAAAAAGGGAGAGAATCAAGAGTAGTTCAAGTGCTACTCGGAAACCAATGTATTGCAATTTGCCTTTGTCTGGCAAAACAAAAGTAACTAGGTACAAATACTCAAATACACTTGGCAACAATCCTTACATTGGGGTTAATTAAATTTTATTTTAGTTCCAACTGACCGCAACAATTTCTGTCAGCCAGCCAGTAAACCAAACAAGCCAAAAACAACAAACATTTATTATGCACAGGTCTTACTGGTCGTATACGTGATCCTGTTGAAAGACTTCTTCATCATCCACCAGCACTCTATACCTGCTCCAACCCTCTCCAAACCATACTTTAAGTACCTGCATGAGTCAAATTTATGCATTGGCTTTGTTGTTCTGCCCTTGCTCTTTTTTTTCTGTTTTTCTTTTTACGTATTGTTTTTTGTTTCATACTTTTCGTATTCTAATTTTATGATGAACCTTATTATGGCTTTGTGCATGAAACTTTTTCAAGTGCTTTTCAAATTGACTTGATGAGTGGAAAGGAAACGGAGTGGAGGGGAAAAAAAAACTTTTCTCCAAAGGTGAATGATGCAGCCACAGCAATTGAATGAAAAGTTTTTTGAAGTTCCAATAATAAAACAAAATAAATTGAACTTTCAGCAGTTTGTTTATTGATTATAAAGAATTTAAAATGGAATTTTAAATTTCAATACAATGTTTTTTTAATACATAATTATTGTATTCTTGTTAATGCAAGGGCATCGATTGAAAAATATCCTGAAATACTGTGGTATTAAATTATTTTATTCTTACTTAAATATATCAAATTTTGAAACAGTTTACCATTCTGGCCATTTTTTAAGCACTCAAAATTTAATTTTAGAAAAACCTTAACTTAATTTTTATAAATTTTAACTGGATTGGATGCAAAATTAGAGTAAATATAGTTAGTAAAACTAATTTACCCACATAAGATAAGCAATAAGTTTGGAGAGAGACAAAACAGAGCCTACTAATTCTAATAAAAGCTAATAGCCTAGAATGTCCTTTTACCACAGTACCACAGTTGTATCTCAATATTCCTTTTTATGTTGCAACAAAAAAATAAATATATTATTTCATTTGCTTACAAACTAATATCTAATACACATAAAAAGCCATATAGATATGTTTTTTTTTTTTTTTCTATAAGCCACAAAACTGTCACAACCACAAAATATTTATGGAAAATATGTTTTGCATATATCTCATATTTTGGTATTATTTATAATTATTAATTATGCATATAACAAAAGGTAAATAACAAATGGGAATGGGCAAATGAAAATAGCCAAGGGCAAATTCATAATGAAAAAGCTCTTAAATTTTCATTCTACTGATGGGGAAAAAAACAAAAAATATATATATAAATAAGTATAAATAAGAGAAAGAGGAATATAAAGCAAAAGTCAACTTGTTGGTGGGTGTAGCCAGGTAACCAAAACGTGCAATGGGGTGGGGAAAGTGTTAAGAGCTAAAGCTAAAAGATTGAGGGAAAAGGAAAAGCACAAGGCAGCAAAGGAAGGCGAGAAATGAAATAGCAATAACAAATTACTCGACCCGTAACCACAGTGCAATCAATTGTAGTGGTACCAGGGTACAAACAAACAAACAAACCCACACAAACACCAAAACACTCACACACCCACACAATGTGAAGAGGTGTGGAAAGGAAGAAAGAGGAGAGGGAAGAGCCTGCAGAAAGCACTTTATATGCCGAGGTAATGGCGCTTAATAAACGTCTTCACTCGAGTGAGCAGGAAAAAGCAAGAGGAGTCCAATAGAGGCAGGAGCAAAGTAATTATGATTTATGCCTCTTGCTGAAATGTGGATGGGCGGGAATGGAGAGAGGCGGCGGCATCTCTAATTGTATAGGCGTGGTCTGGTTACAATTATGTCCAAGCAGTCTGTATGCCTGTCTGTCTGACTGTCTTTCCGTTTGTCTGTCTGTCCGCCTGCCCCAAAAATAGTGGAAGTCCAACAGGACTCGGACATAAAGTAATTACAGCATGCTTTTTGGTGTAAACCAAACACGAAGGACCAAAGAAAAGTGTCCTGATGTAATGCATGCTAATGCGGCTTGTCATCCGACTCCATACGCCCTGCCATCCCTTTTGCCCAAAGCAGTGTTCAGCCATTTGCCTTGTCAGCCATCATTAAAATAATTCAACTTGACCTGAAACTTGGCTAAAGGATTCCTAGATTCCTAAATTCCAGGATGGTTGTTGTTGCTTTTTGCTGCTGTGTTGCTAATGAAAACGAATGCTAGTTGAACCTTGGTCACGCCTACAAAAATGTATTCCAGCCACACACACACACACATACGTACTATACAAATACATACATTTACCATAATTAAGCCTCCTATGTCACAAAGGATTCAGAGACAGTACAATTGAAAAATCAGTGGACAGGACAGGTCTGGACAGGCAAACCAGCATTTTCATTCATTTGCCACTTAATTAGTAAAATGCGCGTTTAAAACGACTCACGGAAATGGGCGTGGCAACTTAATTACTTTGATGAGGTTGCGTTGAGGGAATTCAGTTGCGGCACGTACAGGACATTTTAGCCAAACCGGATATGTAAGAGATACACAATCAAAATGCAAAATTCAATTTACAATTGCTCAAATTAAACATAGCCAAGATACCTAAAAAATTTTAATTACATTTTAAACGTTTTGTCAAGTCCTCAATAATACATCCTAGTTGCATATGATCACATTAATGTGTTAAAGGTGCTAATTACCGGATAACACAATTAGAAACTCATAGATTTTATTGAAAAAAAGTAGGAAATTTAATATCTTAATTTATAAGACTATTTTAAAAGAATTTTTCCTTGCCCGATGAACAAATTGAAAGATATTTTACTACCAAATATGAACTACTTATTTAATTAAGATTTTATTACTTCATTAATGAAATATGTAAGTTTTTTTAATTGGGATTACCTTAAGAACTTCTCTTCGTCATTGATAGGGTCTCTTTAAGTGATTGGTTAATTAAAATAGTGCTACCACCAGGACTACAATCCATTTGCTGTTTAAAAGGACATCAGAGGGACAAGGTCACATCCAAAGAGCGCTTAGCCATCATAAATTTCAAAATACAAAAGCCTAATCGTCTGGCTAATCAGTCAACTATCAAAAAGGTCTTGCCGGGACACCCTTCAATGTGAAAGGCTTAAACGAAAAGAACTCAGAAAAGCTGCGTGCCAAGCCATCATTATACTAAAAAATATTGCTTAGCGGATACTTAATCAACACACAAACACCCACACCTACACACCCACACATCTACATAAAGCCGGAGTGGGGCGTGGCCTCCTACCATCTTGCTCGATTTAATTGCCCCACAGACACTTCAATGTCAGCATAAATTAAATTTTGATTTCAGGAACTTTGCCTCTAATGAAATTCCTCACGCAAATTGCACAGCATCAGCCTCCTTTTGGTGGATGAGGGAATCTAACAATCCACTCACCCGCTACCACATTCCCTTCTGATGTGATGATGAGTTCATGATGTGGCGGCCTGAATTGAGTTTCGAGGCCCAAGTTTCAGTCATTGCTCAGCCATTGTCGCATCAATTAATTTGGCACGAGCCAAGCCACAGCTCCGGCTCACAAAGCCGGCCTCAGCCAGCTTCAGCTGCTACTGCTTGGTCCACCTCATTATGACCAACAACAATTGCGTGTGGAGTAGAGAGGTAGGAGAAAGGGCTTCGACGTAGGATTGGCACGTGATGAGCTTACGCAACGCTGCGGGAGAAAGGGCAATTGTCTGGGTTCATTATGGTCGTCGTTGGTGAAGTGAACTGGTCGAGGCATTTGTGGTTTAAAAGAGATTTGTCCACTGACAAGCAACGAGCGGATTTTAAAGTTACTCTTCAACCTAAGATGGCATCGTGATGGCCAGTGGGCGGTAAGATTATAGGTGAAGCCACCTAATGCGTTTGCCACATTGAAATTTTCTTTCGAATGAAACTAAACTTTTGATACAACGTAGTCATTCTAATTAAAGGGGCTTTCATTTTTAAAGACTTTGACAAAAATGACACTTAATAACTTCTAAACCCTTGTAACGGAAATTTCCAGCAACAACTTCAAATTCTTTTTCTTTGTAGATTGTTATGGAAATATGCTGTATCAAAAGGGCATAAATACATTTGACACTTTGTTGTGTTTGTCAGTCTGCTGTGTCTGGCCACACTAACAGCTGATTACTGACAGTTTTTGATTTATTTCTGCCAAGCTTAAGAAAATTAAGTTTTTTGCAATGGAAGCAGCAAATGAATTGGAAAAACCTAAAAAATCACACGATAAGCAGTAAGTCGTATATATATATATATATATACATATATCTGTAAAACTTATCCTACATTTTCCAGCAACCATTTTATTGGACCAATTCTGTATAATAATGATTTGCCCGATTTAGCGGTAGATGGAAAATTTTTGCCTTGTGGACGGGATATACTAGACTATACCATTGCACCCGTTACATTTCCCGACTTGGAATCACAATATAATCATCATTTGAAGGGTCTTCAAAGTCTCTTCGATTTGGATTTGGTTAATTTGGATATTTATGACCAGCCACCGGATCCCTCAGCGAAAATGGACGCCCGGGATGCAGCTCTCTTAAATGATATAGAAGCTTTACAATGCCACAATCCGAAACCAAGAACGGCGGCCAGTGAACACCCACGTGCCCAGGAGTTTCAACTGATGTTTGCCAAAGAACGTGCCCATGTGCCGAGACCACGTACTGGTCTACAGAGAGTAACCCCAGGGCCTAGACCTCGACAAGTGGAGAAAATTTCAGTGGATCGACAGAAACAGCTTATTAATGAGACATTTAAAAGCATTAAATTACCATTGGGATCCCATCCGACTAAACCGGGTAGTAAAGCCAAACCCATTGCTATCATGCCAATATTTCCCTACACGGAACTTCAAGAATTTAGTTTTGTTCAGGTTCAATTTGATATCCCTCCAGTTGATATACCAAATACCTTGATCAAAGATTTTGGCAACTATTTGGTTAATTTTAATCTTCAAGCGAATGGGAGAGACAATTCAAATCGGAATTTTAAGTATTATCTTTCCGATCAACGATATAAAGAAGAACGCACTGACAATGCAGAACGCGGAGAACGTTTCATGCTACGTAAAAAAGAGAACATACTGTACTATATACCAGTAGATCGACACATTAAATTGCGCAGAGAGCGATTACGTCCACAAGCATTGACCAACAAATGTCTACTAGTAAGTTTTTTTCTATATTTGTTGAAAACAATCTTGGCAGTTTTTTGTGTTTTTTTCCTTTCTTTCAGCAAGTTAAGCGTGTGCCCTTAGCAGATACAAATGATTCCAAAAAAAAGGAGGAAGCAGCTTAGAAGCTTAACTATTGAATCAAAGAACTGAAGTTTTTATTTTTATTTAGAATAAGAAGTATTCAATGCAAACAAAAAAAAAGACTATAATCAAACTTTAACTTGAAAGAATCATCAAAGAGGAGGAACTGAGTATTTGTATGTATTATGGATTATGTTTTGTATTTCTTTAGGCACGGACTTTTTATTTTGACTTGGAGTAGGATTTTAAGATTGCCATAAATGGATAATATATTATTGGAACTTTAATTCTAATTTCAAAGTCTTGTGTGAATATAAAGATAACTCTCTATTTGCCATATATCCAACATAAGTTCTCTTATACGAACAGAGCTTAGATATCGAAACTTCATTCATGATTTGTACGCTCAACAATTCCAAACCATATTTCCTTAGAATTCCAATATCTTTGAGTAAGTTTCCTTTTCCCTTGCCATATCAAGAGTCAGTTAAATCAAACAGGCACAAAAAATGTAAACTACAAAACAGATTTCATGCTTTTGTGTTGGCATAATGCTTGGCCTCTGTTTAGCTGTATGTTGTGGTAGACAGGATCCTAGTGGTTACTCTCTTTCAGTATGCCAAAAGTAGAGAGTACAAATCTGTTTAATTAAGGCTTGAAGCCTGGGCCTCTTCTTGTCCAGTGAGTGATGAGGTGTTGGTTAGCCTTTGGGGTTGGCAAATTGCTTGGTCAGTTCTTTGTTGGCCAGCAAGAAGAGTTCATTTCATTTGCCTTTTTGCCTTTTTTTCCTCCTGTTAGATGGGTTTTGGTTTATACCCAGGTCCGGGCTTGGATTCGGTTACAAAATCGGGCTAGGTGCCAGGGCGATAATTTGTTGCCAGCCAGTCGCAACCTCTCGTAACTTACCCAACTGCCCAAATAGAAGCTCAATTTATAAATGGAATCGTTTACTTTCGTTTCATTCTTCTTTTCATTTTCTTTTTCCTTTCTTTTTTTTTTCTTGTTGCTGTTACAAAAGTGAGATTTGAATTTGGCTGACTTTCATTCTTACGTACTCACTTATCGTTTGATAGATACACTTGGGTCCATTTGATTGCTTTGATGTATGTATGTGTATAATAGAGCAGGGGGAAAATTGGTTTTTCTTTGATTTGTTAAGAAGGTTCAATGCACTTGAATTTGTATTTGTTGCTCTTGATGTGTAGACATTAGTTTAAAATTGATTTAACGAAAAGGTTCTCAATCAGCAAAGTTAGTTTAGTTAACGTTTAGTTCGATTTATTCGAAAAAGTAAGCAAAAACAGTCCAACCATAATACCGAGCAATTTAAACCATGAATTTGGAAATGTTTTGGCAGCTGCCAAACCAATGTGGAATAAAATTCCACATCCAACTATTGCAAAAAGGAAATGTCATAAAAAAGAATGTTTGATTCTAGCATTTGGTTTAAAAATAGTTGGAAATTCTGCTTAGCCAGGAAATGTGTGTTCCTGATTTCAAGGAAATGCTTGCCAGACAGTTAGAATATAGCATTTCCAACTATAAGTAAAACAAATATTGACAGTAGTAATACTAGCTGTTGGAATCTAACAGAAATGTATGAGCAGTTTATTTATTTTGAAAAATTTAAGTTTTTAATTTTTAGTTTAAAACGTTTTCTTCTATTTTTTTAGGTTGGTTCATCAAACGGATGAAACCTTCTACTTAAAAGAGTTGATTGCTTTCAGAATTTCGGACAATGAGAAATTTAAAATTTTTCAAATTTGCGCTTTTTATTTTATTCCGATGCGAGGATTCGGTCTTCAACCATTAACTCTTTTTATTTAAATTCATATAAGGCAAAAAGTGACTACAGTTTTAACGGACTTAAAGAATTACTCATACGCCAAGTTAGTTTGAATATAGCAAATGGGACAACTAGCAAATATGCTTTAGCACTGTAAAATAATAATAAGTAAATTTATTTCAAATATCAAATTAATCATATTGTTATACACTTAACCTACTTTAAGTTCAATGAGTTCAGTTTAAATTTGTTCACTTGAGTTTTTGCTTTAGAATTAATTAAAAATGTCATTTCTTACAACAATTTTTGCTTTTCTTGACAATTTACCTGTCCTGAAGAAAAAGTGAATCCTTCCCTATTACTATCTAACGCTCTCTCTCTTTCCCTCTCTTTCCTATAAAAACAAAAAAGTGGTTAAGGACGAGTAATCGCCTGCGCGTGCCAGCAGCTGAAGCAGCCATTTTCCTAGGGTCAAGTGTAAAGTTAAATAAAAACGCTTAGCTCACATATACACAGACAAACACATACAAGGGCAAGATGGAGAGCCAAAATCAGGGCTAGATTTATGTTGCGCCTTTTGTTGACGTTGGCATGACTGCCACTGGCCTGGCCAGCATGTCCAACTTGGGTTTTTGCCGGGCAAACGAAGTCCAAGGCGAAGAATGCACAAATATTCACATTACACAGCAAGTGGATGACCAGCAGGAGAAGAGGCATAAGAAGACAAACGACGGGATCCTCCTTCTCCCTTTTTGACACTTGAGTGTGTCAGCTAACGGCCAAAATGATGTCAAGTCAAAAAATATGAAAAAAAAACGTAGTACAAGAAAAACAAATAAAGAAACTAATTTCCTAAGATGGTGTCAACTGCAACTTTTGCTCCTGCTGCTGCTGCTAGTTGTCCTTTGCCACTTATTCCACTTCTCAAGTATGCGGCCCTCTTGACTGCATTAGGCGGCCAACATGATGGCCAAAACGATGACCATGGCATGCCAATGCTTAAATGATATCAAATAATTGGCATGCTGTATTGCAATTTCCTGAATTTTTTTTGCCATTTTCTTTATTTATTTAATTGCTCTTTTCATCATCACCACGCCACATATCACCTCACGCACACACACACACACACTCGCAACACCAAAGAGTGAAAGAGAAAGATAAAACAGTTAATTAAACCAAAAATTTGCTTAATCAAAAGTTTTTGCCATTCGGCCAGGCTTTTTGTCATTGTTGCAACTTTGGCTTTGGTTTTTACTCGGTGTCAGCAAAAGTATTTGATTTTAGTACAATGAAGGTCATACAAATAGAGAATAAATATATTGCATAATAAATGGAATAGTCAAAAGAAGTTCACACACAATTCAAATTTAATCCGATGATTGTATAATGTTTCATACAATGTTATATAATTTAATTCATTTCACAAAACAATTAGCAAACTTTAAGTAACTTTGTATATGCTGTGAAATCTTATATATACTGTTTTCTAGTTTAAAAAATTGAAAATGTATAACCTTGCACTCTTTTTCATCTTCCCTTTTTTTAAATTTTTGTAAAAATTTCTGTTTGAATAATTTTAAAGAATATTTTTATACAGATTGTGCATATTTTTCAGAAAGTGAACTATGCAAATGCCCAGCGGTGTTGAATTATATTTATTTATTGATGAGTTGGAAAGGCATGTAACCACAAATTAATTGGCTTGGTTAGACGCCAGCAACGGACCAGAAAGCTGTATGAAACTTTGCCGTCTCGATTGATTGATGGCCAGGTGGTTGCTGCCCGCAGAGGCAAGAACTGAGAAAGGTGAACAGAGTCAAACAGCTTGGCAAGTTGAAAACTTGATGAATATTTATTTTTCTTCAGAAATAAGAGAAACTTTTACTACAACATAAAATTACAATTTAAACAGATATTTGTTTATTAAATTTAAGTGGATTTAGTTGAAATTTTTATACCAAATTGTGTATGTATCTAAAAATTGAAAGTTTCTACATTTAAAAATATTTTTTTCATATTTTTAGAAACTCATTAATCCTCTTTAATATTAATTTCTATTATTTTCTTGTGGCAAAAGTTTCTAACTACTTTATCTTTGGGTCTCGGGTCATCTTTTGCTCTAATAAATTATTTGGCATAACTTTCACATACAAATCATCAGCGACCATAAATTAAAGTTTCCAATCATGAATCATTAAAGTATGCCAACAACAAATAAGCAAAAAGTTTTCGATTCACACAAAAGAACCGCAATTTCAATGGTATATGAAGAAATTAAAACTTCAACCAACTATTTAGATACAAATCCGACAAATGGTCAACAAAATGGTCAGAAAAAAAGGGGTAAATTTTCTAAGAGGATCAAGTTATAAAAACCACCAAAGAAAATGTGTTAATAAAAGGACAAATATTTGCATTTAAAAGGCCAACTGAAAGTCTTAGAAAGACTTGAAATATACAAAATAAAAAAAATTTCATTTAGTCCTGGCAAAGAGCTTAGGCGACTTCAAAGCAATTGAACCCAATAAGAAAATTGCCGACTAGACGGACATTGAGACAAAAGCAATGTTCTTATATCTGGCATTATCCTTTAAATGTTTTAAATAAAATTGCTAAAAGAAAACAAGTTCAAGTCTTAAGTACACCCAAGCCATCAAAATCGATTTCAGTTGAAACTTTTCTTACGATATTCTCATAATTTTCTTCGTCTCTTTCATATTTATTGCGTATTTGCGACAGGGATTTCTGTGTCCTGACAGTATACACATACATACAGACATAGCAATGAACAAATGTGTGTGTTTGTGTGTGTATATTTAAGACATATGTGTAACATGTTCTTCTTTGCAAACATTGCACTCGCTCAAGTTAACACAGAAGCCAACACAGGCAGAAAAATTCCTTCTTTTTTTGGCCTGCCGCAAAGCCAAAAGCAATTCCATTTTTTGGTATAGACGTTACAGCAGCAACTGTCTTAAATTGAAAGAGATAGAGCAAAAGAAAAAGAAAGAAAGAGAAGTAGAGAAAGTTTTCCAGTTGCTGCGCGTATTTACGTTTTATTATACCCTGCACCCAAAAGGGAAATTGGTATGCTAAAGTCGTCAGCCAGTCACAGGAAAACATTTGTGATCGTAAAAATTATATTAAATTTTACTCTTGATCAGCTTTAGGAAGAACCAAACTTTACCAACCTAGACAGACTGTTTGTCTATTTTTTATACATCTGTTTAATCATAGAAATATTAAGCTTTTAGTTTATAAACAATTAATATATCAACAACAAATAAGTTTAGATCTAGTTTGTTCATTACTTTTAGAATAAGTAATAAAAGTGGATTTTACATAAGCATAAAACCAATAACCAACTATTTAGTTAATTATTTTTTAAATTATCTTTTTATGTGATGTGATATTATCAATATATTAATATAACTGTATTACTTTATATATTTGCAGTCATGTTTTTTTATAAATTTATATATTAATTGACTTTATTAGAATGACATTGCAAACTTCTTTTACTCTTTATATTATTTTATGAAGAATATTTCTTAGTCGGTATCAAGAAATCTATGTTTCTTTTTTTTTTTTTAACAACAATAACAGTAAGAAAAAAAATAATATAAAATAATAATATAAAGTAATGCGGGAACCTCAGCTGCAATTGCAACATGTCTCAAGAGCAGCAGCAGATGCTGTTGCATTTACTTGCACGTGCATATACATATATATATTATATATATATATATGTGTATATATATATATGTGTGTACGTATGTGGGTGTCCATAGAGACTACGAGAAAGATGGTGAAATAAGTTTGCCATAAAGTTTGTTATAAAAACAACATACGCACTAATATAAACACAAACCCATTCACATATATGCTGCAAAAGTTGCATATTCTTAATCAGGCTAACAAGATGAGTCCCATGTAGACAAGGTCGAGACTGATACAAATGCTTAAAGGCTTAACACTTGGCTGACAAAAGACAAAAATAAAAAGCAAAGACATCTAACAAACTAAGATAACTTTGTACCCTCTATAAATAATATGAGTGTCCCCTTATTAAGGCTCAAATGCCATCACTCTGATTCTGTAATAAAAGAAAAGCCTCTGAGACTGAAGGAGTAACTCGAATCAATATTTCTTTTATTGCCTCTTAACATTTGCTTAATAAGCTTATTTATTATAGTTTATAAAAAACAATTTCGTTTTCTTTTTAATATTATTGTAACAATATAAAGTAGTTTCAAGTGGATCAATTCTATAATGGCTCAAGTATGAGTTTTATTTAAGAAAATAAAGCTTAATTCTAAAATTTTATTTTAAAAATACATAAAAAAAAAAAAAGGAAAAGGCTTGATTTTAAAATTTAATTGTATTAAAGGTAAAAATATTAATCAAATCAATAAAAATGTAAATGCTTTTACTTGTTGAAATATTTACTTTGGAATCCTGTTTTAAACATAACTTCAAACTAAATCCTTTAAAGATTTGCATTTTAAAATAATTTTTTTCTAAAATTCAATACCAAAATGCAGTTTCCCTTGTCAGGCATTTACCCTTTATCATTTTTTATATGAACCAAATATATACATACATATATGCATACAAACATACATACATATGTTTCCATTCTTATAATAGTTTTGGTTTTTTTTTTGTTGCATTTTATTTTATTGCTGGCCTGCAAATATATTCAGTCTATCTTCCTTTTTCTCACTCATGCACATCGTCGGTCTGTCTGAATGTTCCACATTTGGTTTAAGCTACTCGCATACAACACACAAATGATGTTGCTGCCTACTTTTGGGCGCAAAATGCCAAGCCAAGCGCAATTAATGCGCCATCTCTGCTCTGCTCACACCTGTATGAGTGCATGAATCTCTGGCGTGTTGAGGCAAGCCGCACAGAAATAAATAAAAAATAAAAAAAGAGCACAACTGCAAAAAAAAAAAGGGAAAAAAAAAGATGAATGCCAAATTATTTTTTAAGCATTGCAGCTTATGCTACAATTTTTCTCTCATTTTTATTTTTTTTTAATTTTTTCTTTTTTTTTTTTGGCTGCTGAATAACTAATTCCACACAGTTTTCTGCCAAAACTTTTGCAGTTGAACGACTTCCGTGGCCTGTACATACTCAGCATGAGGGCATGAGAGCATGAAAACATGTGAGAATGATGATGATGTTGTTGTTGTTGTTTTTGTTGGTGGTGCTATTGTTGGTCTTGTGGCTGACTGTGCCTTTGTTTCTTTTGCACAATATTTATGTTACGGTTACAAGGTTTCTTAGGCCCACATTTACTTTATTTTTTTCTCTGCTTTACTTTAACGGAGGACTTGGCTTTCTTCTTCTTATACCATGCCCTTGCCAAAGAAAAGGATCTACAGATTTTACGTAGCCTTCACGAACATTTCAAAGAAAGCGTTTAACAACTAGATAAAGCATAAATATACTTAAGCAATCCTGTTAAGCTTATTAAGCCATGTTAATATCTCTCTTATTTATTTCTCTTCCTTCTCTTTTTATTTTTTCCTTTGTAATGGCAAGTATTTGTAAGGGAAGGGTATACAGACTTCAATATGATTTGATCTACAGTTATTGGTTTCTTTTAGTCAAAGCATACACCACAAAAAAACACATACACACACACCCACAAATCAACACACACACACCCAAATCGATGCCGGAAATGCTTGCTCTGAAAGGTTTCAAAATGGTTAAAAGCTTTGCCAAAATATATTTATTTATATACATATATATATATATATATATATATATATATATGTGTGTAGGAACAAGTATATATAGCAGTAAGTCAAACAAATCGTTTGTTAATTGGCTGTCATGTATTTTTTTTTATCTTTCTTTCCTTTTTTTAAATCTTGCGAATTTGCCAAGGGGAAAGGAAAACACTCATACGCCATGTTGCCAAATAGAGGATATGACATTTGCCTTTGATTAACCACATGGCTTTGATATTCGATTTATAATGAGCAAAGAAAAAATTGTACAACTGTACTTATATATACAGATGGCAGATGTAACAAAAAACCACAAAAAGTTTTTATGTCAATAACAAAAATAAACAAATTAAGATCCAATTTCATCGTTAAACGGGCTAAATGTAAAATTTTAACAAATAACATGCATAAAAAATGTTATTGAACCGAATATATCCACTTACATATACAAATATTTATCATTTTATAATTTAATATAATTTGAAAAATAATCTATGATTCCAAATATACAGAAATAAACAACAAAGCTCAAATAAAATTGTACTTTAAGAAAAAATGTAAGCATTTCAAAATAAAAAAAAACCCATTGAAAATTGCTATCCCGATGAACATAATTTCAATAATGCATATCAAGATAAATATATACATAGATGAACATATGAGTATGTATATGTACAATTGTATGTGTGAACATTTTTTTTAAGCCGCCGTTTTTTAATTTTCAAAAAAAAAGACTTTTGCGAAGCTCAATGCAAAATGCAACAAGACTAATTTTAAAATAATTCACGCTAAAATAACAGAGCAGACTAAAACAAAACCAAAACCGAAATTGTTATACCCTTAAAATATACTCATCTATGGTAAATTTGAGATAGCTACCTAAGGATATATTCAGGAATCAGCGAAGGCTAATTAGCAATGACAAAAATTAACTAATTTTTCTATAAACTTTTCAATGGCTAACAATACATTTTAAAGTTTATTTGACTTCTTCTTTCTCTGTGGCAAAGCTCTTTATAATATATAAAGACTCATACTTTAATAGTGTATAAAAATGGAGGAAAAAGTGTGAAAGAGCATTTGCTCTTCAAACTATAAAATTAACATGCCGGGCATTGAAGTAGAGCCACAACGAATAAACGGAAAAAAATCTACTAGAAATTACAATTTAATTAATGAAAGTGGGATTGGAACAGCTAACGAGAGAGAGGGAAAGAGAGATAGTGAGAGCCAGCTCAGCTGAAAACATGCAGCTGAAAAAACTTAACCATAAAAGGGACTAAAAGAAAGAAATGTAGGGAAGCCAAAAAAAAAAAAAATGGAAAAGTGAAAGCTGCATAGCATAGTAATGGAAAATTACTCGAAAACCAAATTAACCAAATTAGCAAGCTGTAAATTTTCAGCTAGCAGCTGGCAAACTGCAGCAAATTAATAAAGTTTCACATTATTAGAGTAAGAAACTAAATTTAATTTTTTTTTTTTTTCTCCATCAACATTTGGCAGTTTTTTGGGCTTTTGCCCAATTTAATTTTACTTGTAGTTCTTAAGCAGACGACAAAGTTTCTTCGCCGTTTTTCTTTCGTTTCCTCTTTGGTCTTCTTGTGTTGTTTGTTGCCTCCTTTTAGTCGGGTTTTTTTTTTTTCTGTCTTGTGCCTGTGTTTTTAAATAAGTTGGCCAAGTTCTTTGTGTAAATTATATACGCACCAAAAAGTTTTTTTTTTTCACCCCTTTTTTTTGCCTCCACAGTCTCAGTAAAATTTATCGTTTCACATCTTTTTAGTTTTCCATAAGATAGAGAGACATGCATATTTTCCCCACCTACCGCAATACTTTGTCACACGGAAGCACGGACGGACGGACGGGTGAAAAATAAAACACTCAAACACAACTAAAGGATATGCTAGATTCATACAAACGCATCCTGCAAGCAATTGACCTAATTTTCTTCTGTCTGTGTGTACGGTTTATGTTGGTCTTGTTTTATTATTTTTTGCCGTCGCGGTAATGGCCACCGTTTAGCTTATGGTTTCGGTTTGTTGACACAGGATATACACGGGATGTTCTACCAGGATGTGCCACATTTGGCGCCCCTTTTATCCAAAATATTGCGCATATTGTGAATACAGTATTTTTAGTGCTTAATGTTGGCCAGCATATTTACCTTTAGCTATAAATTTTGTAATAGTTGGAACGATTCGGTTTTTGCCCCCCGTCTCAATTTATTTTTTTTATTTAGTTTTTGTTTTTACAAGTGCAAAATTTGTTTATTTGATGTTTTACATAATTAAGTTCTTGTCGAAAGACCAACTTTTCTACCATGTACATGTGTGGGGGGATGGCAAAAAAAAGGTAACTTTTAGCTAGCTCAAATTGTTGGCTCAAGGTAATAATAATTTCATAACATAAACAAAAAACACTTGTTCATGTTAGTTTATTTAATTTGATTTCATTTACGAGTACCTGAAATTTTGTTTCATTAATAAGGGAATACACAGATTGTAAATGTTCATTTTGGGTCAAGGATTAAAAAGTAAATAAATGTGAAAATTGAATTTAGGAAATTTTAAGAGACTTGGTAGTTCCAAAAAAAAAGTATTTAAACTTTTAAAAATTAGTTTAAACTGAAGCTAAAGTTTATAGTTAATTTATTATGAATTAGAAAGTAAAAATTTGATATATCTGAGATTTATATATTGCCTCAGAAAGGGTAAGCACGGTCACATTGTTGCAGCTGTTATACCGCTTTATTGCGCTGCCCCCTTCGCTCGATATAGAAAAGAGCGAGAGAGATGGGAGAGATAGGAGAGCGATCGAACTAAGTGGCATAAAAATATGAAAAGTGTTTTTTTTTTTCTATATTATATATTGGAAAGACTGCATCATAACATCAATTAAATCATCAATTAAATAAGTGACAATCCAATTGTCACTTATTTAAGAACAGGATAACTGAAACTTGGACTAAATTAATTGATAAAACTTTAAACTGAAAACTAAAAAGTAAGCTAGGAATTAATTTAAAGTTTTCGAATTTTAAGATACCTCAAAACATAAGAAGATAGAAAACTATTTCTAAAACATGCAATGCCAAAATAAAGTTAAGAACTTGGAACTAGTTCAAAATTTCAAACGATAGTTTTCATTTGAATTGGAGTGATTACTCAAACCAAAGTTATATTAAAGCGAATGAACCGCAAATCACTGTATTGTCTAGTTATCATAATGTAGCATACTTTTGTGCTTACTACGTTTAACTGCTGCACATTAGGGAGTCAAAATAAGTAACTTCGAAACTAAAACTAAAGCAAGTGTAGTTTTTTATAAATATAAACTTTTTCTAATTTAAAAAAAAAAAAAATTAAATTTTAAACACAAGTTGTTCTTTAAAGTTAAGTACATATATATTTGAATTCGTTTACTTAGCTTATTTTTAGTGAAATGGCTAAGAATTTCTTAGTAGCAGAACAGCCTCTGATCAATTTTAACAACAAAATACTTTTTGCCTTCATCAGCAGCAAACAAATTTTCTTATGAGCAAAGTTTTATGCTTGCACATAATTTTTAAGAAAACCTATAACTATCTATGAACACACGCACTCACACACACACAGCAAAAAGAGAGGTGATGACAAGGAGGTGACTGAAAAACTTGTAGGGGAACCGGAACCAAGCCACTCAAACCACTTTTAATTGCATTTAATTAGCTGTTCGACTTTCACTTTTTAGTTTGGCCCCAATTTTGACTTTACACTTTGTTATAGTCGTCCGTAGTCCTGGCCAAAAAAAAAAAAAAGAAAAACAAGAAAGAATGGAAAAAGAAGAAAATTCTTTTAAAAATATATATATATACTCGTATAGAAGTTGACCGACATAAATTTCATTAATTAGTTGAAAATTTGCTTGAACATTTTTGAAGATTTGTTAATGTTGGTTGGCCTGGTCCAATTTTCTTTTGGGCCATTTTCATCGTTGGTCATTAACAAAATATTTATGATGCTTGTTTGAAGTAAGCAAATTGCAAAAAGCTGGCCAGGATTAGCATGTAATTAGGCAGGCAAAATGAAAACAGCCTTGAGCTTGAGATGACGTGATCCTTAATTTTTTATACAGTTGCTTTAGACATACATACATAATCTATCCCATCCCAAAAAAGGGTATGTGAAAATCATCAAATTGGCTAAAGGAAACACAAGCGACCCTATTATGTGTGTATATATATATATATATTTAAATTGCATAAAAATGGCGGATAAATCAACTTATGTAAAAACGTTTCTAACTAAGGAAGATTCGAATTAAATTTTTTGCCTATGGGTAAGCCGAAGTGTTGATGTGAAAGTAATTGTAAATGATATGTGGAAATAGGGGAATAAAAACGGTTTGTTGTAACCCTTTTGGCTAGGTGGCAACAGTGTGCTTTTGTTGTAAGTGTGAATGAGTTGTACGAAATGAAATTGGCCAAACAATTGCCTACTAACGAACGCATGAATATAAGTTTTGCCGCCGGGCTATTTGTAACCCTTTGTGAGAAAAAGAAGAAGAACGAATGGCGGCATTGAATTCAATATATTCATATATACATATATATAGAAGAAGAACTTGGAAACGTTTTAAGATTAAACCCTTATGAATTTACTTGGCCATTTACCATAAATATTTCATAGCAAAGTTTTAACATCCTTCGCTTGGGCTCAAGGTTTCTGGCAACGAAATGGGAAAAGTCCCGACTTGAGCAACTTTAAGGATCACTTTAAGCCCTAGACATCAGCAGTGTTTGATAAACAAACAAACTTGTCTAATGTTCTACTTTCTCACAGTTTTCTTTTTCCTTCTCCTGGTTTTTTTATTTTATTTTTGTGTGTTACTTTGTGGCTCAAGGATATGCCAGACATAAACCAAAAGCACAACGCCCCGATGCCTTTTCGAATCGATGGCAGGAAACTCATTTCATCATTGACAAATTCTCCCTCTGTTATTGAGAAGGGAATATTGAGAGAGAGAAAAATAGAACAAAAAGACCCAAAAGAAGAAAAAAAACCCACAAAAATTGGCAACCTACTGAGAAAATGGGGATAAATCAATTGAAAAATATTAATGAATTATTTATGAGATAGGACAGCCAAAGAGAAAGAATAGATCCAGGGATAAATGAGGGAGGCATGAAGAGGGCATGCAGAATGCTGAACCGCAAAGCCAGACCAAACCTCCAGAGGAAATAACCACAAAACACACACAAAAAAAAAAAAAAGAAAGAAATCAACAAAAAAAGAAAACGGCAAATCGGCCAAAAGAAATAACTGTGGAAAAATTACGCTGGAGACTAATAAAACAAGATTATTGCGGTATAACCACAGACAGTTGCTAAAGTTGAGAATGGAGAAGTTGCTCTTCTACCTCCTTGTGTTTTCAGCCTCTGGCTTCCCTCCCTCTCTCTCTCTGTGTGGCACCTCTGTGCGGCATGCAGCTAGACAATGAGCCAGTCATAAATCACTAGCCACAGAATGGCGTAAAGTGAAACGCGGACAGCGTAAAACTGCAATTCAGTGTGGGCAATGCAGAACTCACACAAACACAAACACACACACTCATACTTACTAGCATGTCCTTATACAATGCAGAAGGATGTGGCTGGAGCAAAACCAACTGGCATGCATTTAAGCAGTTTGCTACAATCATGATGACGATGATGATAATAACAATCATAATTATGCCAATATACAGTATACTGCAATATTTCTTTGGCCAAGCACGCACATCTCTTTATATGCACACACACACATACATATACATACATATATATAAGCAGAAATATAAATTTTGTGTAAATATTCAATATTGACAAAAATCAATAAGAATAAAAGACAAGAAAGGAATGTCATTGGTTGCAAGGTGTCTGGAATTCAATTTGTTTTGTCACGTTGTCAAATTGATTTAATTTCGTTTACTTTTTTATTATTACATTATATGAAACCAATTACAATAAAACCATAAACAAGAAAAGGAATTTTTCAACAAAATAATAAACACAATGGTTGACGAATATATATTATTTAGCTTTAATTATTTGCAAACAAAAACATATTTGCCAAAAAATTAATTAAATCTCAAGTGTTGATAAAATATTTCATGATATTTATATAACAAAATTCCTTACATATGTTTGTATGATAGAAAATAATGCAAAGAATTCTCAACAAGGAAACAGGAAACCAAATATTGAAGTACAATGAAAGTTTTTTTCAACTTCTTAGAAATATCATAGGTAGATGGAGTAAAAGAAATATATAGAACTTATCCTAGCAATTGGTTTCCATTTGCTAAAAATTGTTTTAGAGTAAACAATCTGTTGCTCTGACGACAAATGATTGATACGACTAAGAACGATAGAAAAGACTTTAAAAAAAATTAAATTTCGAAGGAAACTAAAGCTAAAATTTGATCCCAGAGTTTCTCTGGCAATTTTTAAAGTCCAAGTCAAACTCTATAATGTTAATTGTTAATGAGGAAAATGAAAATTTCAAATTTTTGCAAATTGTTTATACATTTGATTGGATAAGTTTTTAAATTTACTTAAATATCCTCTCCTCTAGCAAAGTCTGCAATAAATAGATGATTAATCTCTATCAAAACAAATCCGAAGAGAAATTCCAGTTTAACACATTATAAACAAAAAAGAAAATGGAAGCTGCCACTTAACACATTACCGTAACAAATAGATAGATGGATTTATCCATTCACCGGTACGAGGAAATTTTTGTTGTATTTCCCAAGAGCAATAAAAATTTAATACAATTTTCATGCAAAACAGAAATAATAACAAATTTGTACAAATGAATTGCTTGTGGTGCTGCTGCTATGCTACTTTGCCTCTATCTCTGTCTCTGTTGCACTTTGGGTCCAGTGTTGGTTATGTAGTTTGCATTATGCATTAAATGCAATTTGAACTGTTAAAAGCATACTCTTAACGCTATTTAGTTCTGGCCTGGGCGTTTATGGCTATTTTTGTTTATTTTCGCACGCACACGTAAACATAATTTGCATTGCTGTGAAATATTATGGTAGTGGCTAAAAAGTATGCAACAGCAATTTTTTATTATTACGCTAAACAAACAACAACAAGGAGAAGGCAAAAAGTTGTTCAAGTGGCAAACAGAAAGAGAGAGCTAGCACTTACCGTTATAAAATGGCCAAAGCGAATGCTGTTGCTGTTGTTGCTGCTGCTGCTGTTGTTGTTGTTGTATTATGCTAAAAACTAACGCCATTATAATAATAACTGCTCGCGTCCTGCTTTGGTGGCTTCTTCTAGTTGTTGTTGTTATTGTTGCAGTTACTGTTGCTGTTGTTGCTGATGCTGTTGCTGCTGCTGCTGCTGCTGTACCGATGCCAGCAGCAGCAGCTTGGCTTGGATTATGACGTCGCTCTGCTGCAGTGACGTCGTTTTTCCTGCTGTTGCTGCTGCTGCCGGTGCTGTTGTTGCCGCCATTGGCGCCGCATAAATTTATATTGCGAATTTGTTTATATTGTTGTTCGTAATGTTGCTGTTGTTTTTGCTGTTGTTGTTTCACAATAACTATTGCCTCAGGCATCCAGCTACAGTTAATAGTTTTTGCTTTTGCTTGAGTTTTATTTGTTGGATTTTTATTTGAAATTGCTTGTTGCAGTTGCATTTATGTGTTGTTGTTGCTGTTGCTGCTAATATTGCCACTGTTGCTGTTGATGTTTCTACTGCCGCTGCAGTCGCCGTCAACTTTAACATCATACTGCGCCATTTGTTAAATTTCTCTTTGTGTTCTCTTATCTTTTTGGTTTTTTTTTTCTTTTGTTTATAAACTTTTTAGTTTCTGTTTTATTTTAGTTTTATTTTTATTTTGGTTGTTTGAGAAATTATGTTGTTGCTATTGCTTTCTATTCGGGTCGACAAGCACTAATAATGAAATTGATTGATATTTAATAGTTAATAAAGTTTTTTAGCTTTTTATGAAAAACTTTTTGCAAACTTATCAATTTTTTTTATAGCTAATTGTTAAACAGGAAAAGATTTATTCAAAGAATGAATAAATTGATCAAAGACTTTATGAATATTGTTTAAAATTTAAGCAAAGTTAAACTATTCAAAGTACTAGTTGAAGTACTATTTGAAGATAAAGTATTTTTAGATAAGGTAATGACAAATAATTATATCAACCAATTTTATTTTTATTACTAGCAAATTATGAAATTTAAATTCTTAAAATATTAAAAAAGTGATGCTTGGTAATTGTTATTCTATATATAATGAAGTAAGAAAGTCATCTCTGCCTTAAGTGTACCCTGTACCAATTAGAGGAACTTTATAATGCCAAACTCCTTCGAATTTTCCCTCAGTTTAAGCAAAAGTTCACCTCACAACACGCAGATGTCTCGCTTACTCTTACTATTTATATCCCTTTAGGCATTCCAGAACAAATTTTACCTTGTGATTTTAAGGTGTGCCAAATAAGAATATACTACCTTTAACATAACCCTAGTTATTGGTTTTTCTTAAATTGCGGGGGGCGGAAGTAAGCCTGGCAAAACATAGAGACTACACAAATGTTTACCCCAAATTTGGTTTCCAGCACCAGCTCTTAAAGTCTCTGATATCTAGATGTTCATACGAACGGACGCAAAGACGGATATGTCTCAATCGACTCGGCTGTTGATAGTGATCAAGAAAATATATACTATATGGGGTCGAAACTGCTTTCGTCTGCCTGTTACAAACATTTAGCGACTTTAACACTGTGGGTAAAGGTTATAAAAACTGTGAACTAAAAAAAAGTAGACTGGAGCTAAATGATATCGACAGCAATATAAAAATAATATTAGTTTTCTTCAAACTAAAATTAAAACAATAATGTCTGCATTTAGGGGTATTAACTATTGACTGACCCAGTTAAAACTAACTTTCTAATGACCACTGAGAACAAAATCATTCAGGAGATTTAGTGTATAATATTGAAACAATATATTTTATCACCATTTTCTGTTGAAGGGATGGGAAAAGTGAACAAAATGTTTTAGTGCTAATTGCAGAATTTACTATACATTTGCATGGATATCTAAATTTCACAGCTCTGGCCACTCTGGTAATTACATTTTTCACACTCACCCAAATATATATATATATATAGTAAATTTATATATATATATACACACATATACATATCACTGACTAATCAGAAAATTGACCCCAAAGGCTTTTTTTGCTATTTATTTATTTTTCATTGTTTGCCCAGTTCAAGTGCAAAGCAATAAATCTACACACACACACACACAGACAGGCACACACAGACATAGAGCCAAAGAAAACAAAAAAGGCAAGAATAGCAAAGTGTTCCGTGTTGAATTTCATTCGCTGCATCATTAATTACACAATTTTGTTGCTATGTTTTTAAAGCAAGGCACATGCTGGGGCATGCCACCAAGCCGCATGCGGTCGCAATTCGATAATAAATCATTTACCTAGCGTTCGGATTCCAAAAGTAACAAAAAAAAAAAAAAAAAACACAAAAAACAAAAAGGCAAATAAAAGTAAAAGTAAAGGCAAAGGCAAACGAGGTGAAATGAAATCAAAAAACCACAATGTTTACCCCTTTGTTACCCACAACTGCCGCACGTTTTTCTCTCTTTTCTGAGTTGAGGTTTTTTCATTTTTTGTTTTTTTTGTGCAATGGCAACTGATAAGGATTAAAAGGATAACTGCAGAGTACAAACAAAACAACTACAACACAAAAGAGGGTCAATGGTGAAAAGTGCAAATAGGCAACAACAACAACAAAAGCAAACAGCATGGCAAACTGGAAAATGAAGTCCTTGGCTTACATAGCGTATACGTAATATGAGACAGAAATGAACAACAAACGAGCCACGAATGCAATTAAATTAGAGTAAAGTAACAAATGGCTTAAATAACCAGTGTCTCACATACATAGAGAGAGAGAGAGAGAGTGAGGGCGGGTGGGTAAAGTTAACTATAGATAGAGAAAGAAAAGAGAAAAAAGTCCACACAAAATGGCAAAAGTAGCGAAAATGAGAAGAAAAAATAGAGCAGGTAAAAGGTAAAAGAGCCACGTAAAAGCACCAAGTAAATGGGCTAAACTTTGGCATAGAAACATCGACATGAAAAACAAAGAGAACAAAAGCGAAAAGCAAAAATAGAAAGTGCTCAAAGTTCTTTCGCAAAAGCAACAGATGAAGTAGGACAACGCAATAGAAATGAATTTAATAACTTAAGGATTTAAAGGACAACAAAAAGAAGGTATAAATATTGCAAGGACAATTGAAATGGAAAGTATTCACTTAAATAATATATATAAATATGAAAAGAGAAAATCAATTTTGAGAAAATCTTACCCCAGGGAAGAGAATTATTTTATAAAACATTATCTGGCAAATAAAATCTTTCTTTTTTGTTTTTAAAATGGAACAAAAGATCTTAATACTCAGAAAATGTGATTAAGATATGATTCCTCCCCAGTTAGAGAAGTCAAGAAAAGATTTTAATACTTAGAAAAAGTTATTAAGAAATGATTCAGCTTAAGTTAATAAATAAAAAACGAATTGAAAAAAAAGAAATGTCAAAGAAGTTGCCGAAGTTTGTATACCCTTTATGTTTTAGACTTGTTAAATTTCACATCGGTTTCTATGTTAACATTTTAAATAATTAAAAAATATAATAGAAAAGAGAAGCTTCTCATTACCTACTACACCACCAAATCAATTGTTACAACAAACAAAATTTAAATGCTGTTTGTCTCTTTCACACACTACCTGTTGATATTTGTTGTATTTTTGGCGGATAAAGTCAATTTACTATATCTTATAGTTGTCCTATCCGACTGATTTCCATACCTTATCTACCTGATTAATTAAAGTGCTTATCTACCAAGTTTTAACCATAAAGCTTAAAATTTAAATTATAATTTTGGCAAAGAAACAGACAGACATCTCACCAATTTTATAATACCCTCTGCAAGGTTATTATTACTTAACTTTTAATTTATTAAGTTGTGTAAAAACCGATCATATCTTTCATCTATTTTATTTTCGATGTTGGCAATACCAATTAGTTTTTAATTTAATGTCTTATTCTCTTCCAAAATACAATAATTTCTAGTTGGAATGTTTTGTAGAATTCAGAAAAAAAAATCACTTTAAATTTCTATTTCTACAGAGAAATTTAATTAAAAATTTGAGTGAAATATCTTTGCCTTGCGTATTTCTGTTCCACCCACATCCACAAATTCCATTATATTACAAATAAGTAATACTTATTTACGTCATTTGCCTACCTACACCTACACTGGGTCCCAATTAAAATAAGTACAAAAGGAACATAAAATGATTTACATTTTCAAGTGAAATAAATACTATAGATACATTTTTCATGTTCTTTGTCTTGTAATTACATGGCAAAGGGAGTGTTAGAGCGGGAAGTTTGGGGAAACCTTTGGAAGAGACCGAAAAATTGTACTTATTGTGTGACTTTTTGTTACCGTCTCAAGGCAACAGGATGCTGCTCTTGAAAAGCTGCTTACGATTGACACCTGGCTAACGGTAGAATGGTGGAAAACGGTTGGTTAAGGGGTGTGGGGGGCAAAGCGAAGTAGCTTTACTTTTAACAACTTTTCTTTCTTTTTTTTTTTTGGTTGTTGCCTTGGGTATTGGCAGAATCAATCAAGTTGGTCAGGCATGCGAATGACATAGAATTTTATTCATTTGTCTGAGCTAGGTCGAAGGTCACCTAACAGCTTAAATTGAAAATCACTTGAAAGAAACGAGCGAAATAGAGCACTTATAGGCATACAATGAAAAAAATACAACACCAAAGTAAATCTTTAAATTCTTTTCTTAAGAATATTTAAATTTAAACAAAACATTTTTGCTTTACTTGGTAACAACAAATTAGAAGACGGCAAGTTAAGTTTTAAGACTTGGTTAATTAGGTTGCTTGAAATTTTGATCTTATAGTTATTATAAATAATTAAATAGAATCCATTATGAGTTGCTGCAAGTGCATACATAACTTTTACCTAACAAATTAGTTAGTCTGTCTGTATATATGTGTGTGTGTTAGTGCGTGTATTAGTGTGTGTTTCTTTATGCTAATCTACGCATACAACACGATGAAATTCAGTAGAATAATGCACTTTGACGGGCATTTTCCTTTCAATTCTACCTCCCCCACCCCTGCCACTAAAAGAGACTTTCCTCTACCTTGGTGTAGTTAGATACTGGCAAGCCGCTTAACCTTAGTTCATGTTCTCAGCTTCAGTATCCTTCCAGCTGTCGCTGTGGTTACCTCTCACACATACCAAACTCCCAGATAAGATTTATCCCGAATTGGGAGGTGCAGCAAGTAGACGATGGATAATAAAAACCAGTTTCCTGAAAATTGCTTTGGCATGTGCTGTTGCAAAAAGGTTTTTAATCTTTATGAAGCATATTTTATATATGTATAGCATGTTTTATATGTATGTGTGTGTGTGTTTTTTATGTTCAAGCTTACATGAAAAGCATATGCATAGAATACATAACATGGCATATTATTTAGGTTATTAAAAAGCATTTTATTCACTTTTTTTTTTGCCCAAAGAATATTGATTGACTTTCTTTTTAAGGAAACATGAATTAATACTAAAAACAATTTCTTTATTTTTAATTCGTTTCTCAGATATGTGAGCCTTAAAGACTTGAGACAAGAGGAAAAGCTAAATAAGCTTTACTTAAGGGGAGTTGTAATCAATACTACAAAAAACACAAAAAGTAAGTAGCATTACGTTTTGATTGGGATTGATCTATTAGAAGTCTACATTCCTAATCTGGTACTAAGGATTTTAAATTAAAAGAAACTCTCTAAAGAAGCAATCGAAAAAAAAGCAAAATTTATTTAAAATTTAACTTTTTAGAAAATTAAATCAAATTACAAATAATAAGGACATTGGAACTCAAATATTTTGGTATTAAAAATCCTTTTTTTAACATAAAGCATTTCAATTGTTAAGCTTATGTTACAATAAATCTACCAAATTTGGCAAACTTTTCTTTAACTAATAATCTGAACCATTCCCATTGAAGATACTAATTTATTTGCTTGAATAACATAATTTGGTACAAGAGTCTTGAAAATTTTTGTTAGCTTTAAGTGGGCAAGCTGTTATTCATTCATGCCATATGTTGCACTGATTGTCTATAACTACAGATTTTTCTCTTTCTGTCCTTTCGTCTTTAAGCCTGCTAATCCATGAGAACAACTACAACAAAACTGTGAACAAGTTCCGCTTTTTACCCACTCACACACACACATTTACACATGCGATAAACACAAACAGTAAACAGAACTCAAACACCTACCAAACCACCCAAATCAGGGAAAACCCAACCAAACAAGCAAACGGCCAACTGAACGAACAACCGAACTAAATAAACACTTTTCCATGCACTTGTCGAACAAGCGTTATTAAAGCCGCCTTCCTTTTTTCAATGGAAAATAAGATGAAAAAAAAAAAAGGCCCATCGCATGTTTGGGCCACATTTTGTAGGCTCAAATTTACGAGAACTCAATTCCACTCTGACACTCGGGACACACTCGCAAATAAAGCAAAGTAAATTGCTTGACGATTTTCGCGCAATATTTTTGTTTTATTTTTTTGGGTAAAAAGTATCCTTTTGCCCGTAAATCACATGAAATTGGCGAAGCATTTGGCAAACTAGGGTTAAATTTCATACATAGACATAAAGCATATAAAATAAATGTCGAATATTTTATTTATATTGACACAAACATGGTAAATGTTTGTTGTTTCTTGTTGGCCACGCACGATTGCTTAAGCGATTTGGGTTACTTAATTTCATGGTTAATCCGTTACAAAATGTCAACTGTCAATTGTCAATCGTTCGCTAATTGCCGATGCATGTCCATGAGTCTGTCTATTGGTCCCTTTGTCCAATGTTTCACTTCAAATATGCAGAAATCCTTGCATAAAAATGAATGTTTGCATACTGTCAGAGTGATGAGTGCAGTGCGGCAGCTGATATGTTCCGCAATTGTTGAAATGTTCATGAATATTTAAATTTCTATTGTTGCTTTTATTGTTTGTTCGACGGTTGTGGGCTCTTTTGGGATTTCCCATGTCAACCTTAACAACAACAACAACAACGAAAAAAGGAAACAACAACAAAGCACCAAGAATAACCACAGGAATCCATTGCTTGCCCTTGCCTCGTTAACGCACTTTTTTTTTTTTTTTTTTGAGACGCACCACAGCATGTCCTGCCTCAACTGCAACTTATGTAGATTACGCGAATATTTCTCTCGTCAAATTTTTTTTTTTTAGTTTTTTTGGCTGTTTCTTCTTGACGGTTTTCCTTTTTTTTTGTACCGATTTCAATTTATTTTTACACGTGTCACACTTCCGCAGCCCCTGAATGCCGTTAGACTACTGCTGCCGCTGCTGTGGCTGATGTGAGACAAGAGTTGGGTCTGTGATGACGATGATTCCCACTGCCAGCATAATAACGAGGAATAGGCCGAGACGACGACAACATCAATAGCAACAGTCACTGAGCCGAAGGCATAGGTAGAAATCTGATAAAGGAGCTTTACAATTTTCCCCCACAAATTCGCCGTATTCCGAAAATTTAACAGAATTGAAGGGATTTCCATAGAGATTATCACTGTTACGGGTTCACTGTTAAGCCCACTATTAACAGTGAACATTTGTTAACATTTAATGTTATTGCACTGATATTGTTTCACTGTTTGGTAAATTGATATAAGCTTTTGTGATTTTAATTGAATTGTAATGGATTTCCCATATATTTAATCTTTTTTAGATGCCTAAACTGTTTTAATGACTTATTTTACGGAAAGCAGGGCAGTTGTCAATGTGTCAATGTGTACGTGTATCTTCATTAATTTAGATCTGTTTTTAAGTCAAACAACTATCATTCCTGTTGCCGATACACTAATAAGTGCAAAGAAATTTTAAATTTTCTTTCATACGAGTTTTTAAGGACATACAATATCCTATATAATCCATCATAAAATCCTCTCATTCCATACCATCCTCCATACCATTAAAAAACAGTGTAAAGCTGGACAGAACGAACATATTACAATCCCAAAATTATTACAGTGCCCTCATGAAATAGTTTTTTATCTAATATTATAAACAATATAGCTAAAGTTATATGGAGAAATCAAAAAATTTGGAATAATAAATTACTCTTATAAAGAAAATTATTGGATAGCTGTTTTAATTTTAATTTCAAAAATTTAAGGACTTTAACGTATTAAGTAAATATATTAATTTCCCACTAAATTATTTTTAAATTTATTCCTTGAAACGCCGATCTAAAAATCAATTGCTAAATAACCCTTATTTGTCGCTGCTTTAGACATGTTAACATTGTTCTAACATATCCTTTTGCAGGATATCCCAATTTAGAACACTGTTACCCGGACTAAATGGAGTACCAAAATAGTTGACTACAAAAATTACCATTATTTGTCGCTACTTGAAGACTGTTAATTTGCGACTGTTACAATAAATGTTAAATGCCAAACCTCTGTTAAAATCCTAATATGTTTTAAACATTCTCTGTTAGATTTCTTTTCTTGCTTTCGAGGGGTAAAATTTCCCATTTCAATATCTTTCAATCACAGGGGTAGAATTTAGGAGTAAGTTCAATTCAAAATTTGGCTTTGCAAAAGAAATGACAGTTAAGTTTTGAAATAATTCAAAAATCTAAAATTTAAAAAAAAATATTAAAAAATACAGTTGGATCAATAATTGGAATAACAGCTATATAAATCAGCTTATACCCCATTCTGTCCTTCTTTTCAGCCATTATTGGTATTAAGTCATTTAATCCTACTCAATGGAACAAGATTAACTAAATAATTCCAAAACAATTATAACATTTCTTAAAGAACTCTTTTTATGATTTAATTTAATATACAAGTGCATGATATATTGGTATAATTGATTATATTTGCAACGACATTGCATTCGTGTCACCAATTAAATTTTACTTGAATACAAAATCTTAATCCTGCAACACAAATTTCATTGACATTTGCTACCAGTCATCGTGAAATTTTATCAAGTTATTTCATACACATACCCAGACTCATATATATACACCCATACCTCTATCCTTTTCTCTCAAGGTAAACTCAATTGAATTCTCAACATTTGCACATCAATTATTTCACAAGCAGCGCGTCGAGTAAGCTTTTTATGGTGCCAATGCGGAACATAGAAAAAAAAAAGAATATTACATAGATAGGCATATACTATACAGTAGACACATATATACTATACTGTGCATATACTGCTAACCGGCACTGTAAATCAGTCAACCAAAAACTGCAACAGCACCAATATACATAGATGGTGAAACTAACTGTTGGCAGTTGAATTTGGTAGTGATGGAAAGTTTTTAAAAATTAATATACACTATTTGAGGCACCAAAATAAGAGATTATATAAAAAAAGAAAAATTTAAATTAAGCAATTATAAATATCTATTAAAAAAGACACTAATCATTATTTTAAATCATCTTAATTTAGTTGTTTTCTTTATCAATTGAAAGTTTTTGTCCAAGCTAATTTCTATCAAAAACTTAAATTAATCCTACTTAATTATCAAATGTGTTCTAATTAAGTTCTAGATGTGAAGTTTCAATTTTAGTTTATTTTTTTTACTCTTATATTAATTATATACATCTAAAATCTCAGAGTAATTCTTCAATTGGAGATAAAACAGTTTATAAATCACCCTACCATCTCTAAAAGATATCAAAACTCTTACCAATTCAATGTCAAAATTTACAAACTCAGCGCAAAGAATAAGTTACAAAAAAGAGAAGCAGCAATCAAACAAAAACAGCTGCTGGTTAACTAAGCAATGATGAAATTTTTATACCCTTTACATCGAAATATAACTCATTCTATGAAAATTCACAAAACGAACAAACAATTGTGCACTCTAAGAAACAAAAAAATTCACGTTTCCTTTTGTATGCAGGGACATTGGGTTAATATATTATAACAAAGAAAGAGCCAAGAAGAACTAATTGTTTCTATTTGTGGTGCACATTTTTAAATTACGAATCAAATATACTTTAATCATGTTATGAATTCATATTAAGTTAATACATATTCGTAGAATAGTTATTAGATTCACTTCGATCACATCATGAACTCATATTAAGTTGATATAACCCAACATTAAAAAAGTAATGATATACTGAGATTGCATTAATCTAATTGTTAAAAGGGATTGATGTTAATAATGAAGATTGACAGACCCAAACAAGAAAAATATAATTGACTTTAAACAATAATATTCCCTATATAAAAAACCTGCAGTTGACCAATAGCTACCGAAAGCAAAGATACTCTTCCCCAAAAAAAGTACAAAAAAAAAAAAGTAACTCACGTTTGTGCTGATGAATTTGTGGCCGTGGCATAAATCCAATGACAAGCATTGAAAAAATGTTCCAGCTAATACATAAAATAACACAATGCAATACCAAAAATATGAAAAACTCCCACTAAAAAAAACAACAGAAAAAAAAGGAGAGAAAATATGAATAAAAGCGAAAACAGAACGAAAAGAAAAATGGCAATGAAATTTTTTTTGTTGGCTCGAATTTTGGCGCCAAAGTCGAACAGAAAAATAACAAAAGTAATGTAAAGAATATAAAGAAATGAAAAAAAAAAATAGGAAACAAATCGTGAACTCAACAGAAACGTCTCTGAAAATTTATTCAGTCAACGTCGAAGTTCATTTGAGTGTCATAAATCAGTTGCTTCCCATTTTGCCACCCAGAACCACCCCAAGGCGCAAATGGTAAGGAATTTGTTCGTAGTGGTATTGGTGTCAGTTTGGACGATTGGGCGTGGGAGTGTGAGTGGGCGTCGTAGGGGCATATAAATGACAACTTTGACTATTGGCTGGCATTGCACGTACAACAAAAACTGCAGCTTGGGCACGATTCTATGGCTATGCCGACTTGGATGATGTTGCCATAGCCATGGAGGATTTGTGCAACGGCAAAAAAAAAAAAAAAAAAAGACAAAGAATAGAAAAAAATATTTTGGAAATCGTTGCTGTGTGGAGTCAAATGTCAGGAGAAATCCTGTCGAACAGACACAGACACACACACAGACACCAACACTATAGAAATATATCCAACTAACTTTGTTTAATATGTATAAGAAGGGAACACGAGGAAAAAAACACTTTTTCCATGTTATAAATCAATTTGAATTGCGCGAAGAGCTTAAACCGACAAACGATTGCAACAGGACTCAGGACAAAAGAATAAGTATATTTGCTAAGGCGGAAAATTGTTGTTTATTTAGGCAATCTAGCAAAAAAGAAAACTTTATCACTCTAAGGACCAAGAATTCAAAGTGTCTCAACGATTTGGCCAAGCGGCGATGATTTTTAAAATGATTTCCCATTGTAAGCATTTACTAGTTTATTTTGCTAAACGAGTTCGTTTATTCAAATTTTTTATCCTATTTTTATATACTAAAAGGGTAAACCAAGTTTATTCTTATACTAGTTAGTAAATAAATTAATATTAAATGTTGAAAAAGATATAAACAAACAAACTATAAGAAGAGTTGTAGGTTGGTGATATTTTGGATGAGCATGAATTTTCTAAAAAGTATTTTTAGTCTTTAAAAAGGTTGAGATAATAAGTAATCATTTTGACAACCAAAATCTATTAATAAACAGAGATATAGTAGAAATTAAGATGTAAACTCTTCAAGAAGTGTATTTGGGAAAAAGATTGTATTGAGGAAAAAGAAAAATCTTTTTAGATTGTGAAATTTAAGTGGAATTTGGTTCGTTAATGTTCTAATTTAGAAAGTATTTAAGCCCAAAACAGATCATTTTAGTGATTAATATGAAAAGTTGAGGCTAACTGTATCGTTAAATAAACAGTTATATACCCTGTACATAGAATAAAAGGATATATGTTAAAGTTGCTAAAATGTATGTAACATTCAGAAAAAAACATTTCCAACCCCAAAAAGTATGCTATGTTTTTATCAGTGTCAATAGGCAAGTCGTTTGAGAGTTTGTTTTAGTATAAGCTACTCTCCCAGGTGCACCAGCACAAATCATATTAAAAATGTAGCATGAATTGTAAGGATACATCCAATAAGGGCTAATAAGTTTGTATTTTGTAGGCTGAACTTTGTTATAAGTTACTTTACTTTTAGATTATATGTCTATCCCATCCAATACAATAGCCTTTGCATTTGGTTTCAAAGTTTCTAGAACTATATTCATTCAAAATGATGATACTAAATAAATTCTTGAAGAATTTATACTCTTTGACTACTTTCATGTTAAATACAATAAAGGATACATACAGTAATATACGATAATTCAAAGCAAATAAAAAAAAAAATCGCAGAACAAACAGAACAGGCGCATCCTGATCCTATACCAAATCAGAGTTCCTATATCTTAGGTAGAAGAGTAATGAAACTTTTTAGTTGCTATTCGATGCCTATAAATGTCGAGTTTCAGTCTTAAAGAAAGAGAGGGGACAGCCATAACTACCATAGCTAAGTTGACTCAACAAGTCTTTAAAAAGATATTATACCAGAACAAAACTTCGCTATCATCTTCTATATAGTAGTAATTTCCAATAATATATTTACGTAAACATTCGATAACCAAAAATGCCGAGGTTTACTCTAAAGAATTTGTATACATAGTCTAAGTCTCTATAAATTAAGCTCTTTAATTTTATTTAAGAAACCATTACCATTTAGTTTTTATATGCACCTTTTGATTCTTTCAGGTACTTCAATACGTTAACGTTAGTCAAACTGCCGTGTTTTCTTCAATAATATCGATTCTATCTAACTATCTATTATTTGACCAAATATTTTCACTAATACTTCTAATACTAATACTTCAACACTTTCGACTTGCAACTGAAGAAACTTTAAAATCAAAAAGTTTTCCCCTTTTATTTTGTGTGTGTGTGTGCTTGAAGGATTTCGAGTAAGGAGTCTTATAACGTACTAGAATGACCACAGCAGCAGAAACAGAAGGAAGAGTAGCTCAATTACACCTGAAAACACCTTTCTCACTTTTGCCACACTCTAAAGTCCGGACCTAAGTCGACAGACTTGAAGAAGTCAAGAGTGAAATTAAACAAGAAGGAGAAACACACCCAAAAAAAAAAGTGAAAAAGAAGGCCAACAGCAATAGCAACAGTAAAAGCAACAACAACAACATAAACACCTAAAGCAAAACACGTAAGCATTTTCGTTATTTTATTTTTTGGCGAGGAGTCGCAGACAAAAATGATGCTGGAACTAAAACTCATAACGGAAGTGATGATGATGCTGATGATTTCCGCAAACAAATATTTCGTTTGTTGTATTAACAAGCAAAGAGGGAGGCGAAGTGGAGTATAAAGTGGAATGGATAGAAAGGAAGGAACAAAAAAAAAACGAACCTAAACAAAACAAGCGAAATGAAGAAAAGAAAGAGCAAGGATCAACATTAGCCAAACATTTTTAGTTTGGTTTGGGTTGTTCCACTGCCGCCAGGTATAATATGCCAAGTGTAAAGACTACACACATAGTCAGGTGTATGTGTGGGTGTTACCTTTTCGCATACAAAAGTGTGCGCATGTGTTTAAATTGTGCACTCTTTCCCCGCCTTTACCCTAACACCCGCTTAGTTCTTCATTGTTTTGCTTCCGGTTTGTGGTTTTTGTTTTTGGCAGGCTGCAGCAAAAATGAGCTCAGTGGGTTAAATGGAAACATCTACAGAGACACACACACACATCTTTTCATTCTCATTTTTAGTTATGCAAATGGGTTAGGCGCAAAGAAGAAAAAAAAAACAACAGCATCAAAAAGAAAAAAATAAAACAAACAGAAAATTTGCAAATAAAACAAAAATATAAAATATGAAAGCCCTTTGCCAACTGGGACTACCACTGCAAGCAGCTCTCCTGTGCTTGACACTTGCAGATTTAGCGCTTCATTTGCAGTGCCCGGCAGCAGCAGAAGTAGCACCAGGACCAGCAGTTGGCAGAATGAGAATGGCATCCTGGGTTAGGATATGGGTTTAAACATATCCTTATTTGTTGTCAGGTTTTTTGAGCAACGCCTACACCCATTGTTTAATGGTAAAAGTAGCTTTAAATTTCATTCCAAATAATGTCATAATTACACTATCTAACATATTAAATGATATCATTCAATATTTAGATATCATGATAATGGGAATTGACTAGATAAACAATTAAATTCGTTCAGTAAAAAGTGTCTCTTTGAATTTTATTGAGCGTTGATTGCAGGGAGTTATTTGGACTAGTCAAATTTATAAAATGCAATCAAATGCAATCTTCAACAGGCAACTTTAAGTTAACATTTTAAATTTGTTAACAAAGTTTGAAAAAGAATTATACCTGTTTGTAACAAGCAATAAACGATTTAAAAGAACTTTTACTAAATGACAAAAATATATCCTTATCCCTCTTCTTTTCTTTTCCCAGGGGAACTAAATTTAAGAACTTCTTCATCTGGGTTAAAGCATCCACATTGGAACATCTACAAAATGGATGCCATGACAACTGAGTGACAAGCGCAACAAAAGTCTGAATCAACTCTGGAAAAAGCTTTAAAAACTATGATTATATATTCTTTCACACTCAACCAAGACATTTCACTTTTTACATTCTGTATATGAAAGATTTAAAAGATGAAGCAAGTTCATTAAACTTTCTCAAGCATTATATAAAATTGTTAAAAATAAGGATATAAGTATATACATATATAAGAAGTTTATTAACCAACAAAAACGATGGAAAAAATTTAATTAGGAACTTTACAAAAAAGTTAAATAGAAAATATAAAAGTACAAACAATTTAAATTATAAACTCTTAACTGGTCTTCAATATTTTTAAAATATTTTTGTAAAATTTTTATTTTAATATATTATGAAAAGAAAAAAGTGCTAAAAATTTAAAGTAATATATTTAGTTTTCGTATAAATGCACTTTATATTTTTAAATTCATCATTTGCAATACTAAAATCCAAAAAAAATAAAAAAACTAAAAACTTGTTGCATAGTGTTTGTTTATAAAATTAAACAACTATCTGTTTAAAAATTTATCTAACTTCTGCACACTGTCAACATTTGTGGAATGCTTAAAATATCACTAAAATGATTTAATGAATATTTTAGCAAGTGTCGAAATTTATTGAATGCAATCAAAAATTCAAAATGCCAATAATCCAACCGTCTATCCATTCATCCATTTATCCATTTTGTCAGTGCCTGAAGAGAAAACTCTTTCCCTTTGTGATATGGCAAGTTAATTGCTTGTATTTGCGTATATTGCATGAATAATTATGTCCTTTTCACAAAAGGCAATGGAAATCCGCGAGCCAAATACAAACAAACATTAGGTGGTCTTGCGCGGGGGTATGGGGTAAAAGCGTTAGAAAATGTACATACATAAATGAAATTGAGCGCAAATAATAAGGCATTGAGAATGATATTGACTCGATGAGGATACGGCCACGGACATGGACACGGACACGGAGACACATAGACACACACACACACACAGAAAAGAAGCCAAAGAAAGCGATTAGCAGCCAACTCAATTTATGCAATAGAAAACTCCGAGGAAATGGTAAGTGGGAAGGACAAAATTGGGTAAGGACGAGCCAAACAATTATCCTGATAAAACGTGATTGATTATGTAAGGCTGGGGCAACATTTACAACCATTTTATTACACTATTATATAGATTGGCCATATACCATTTGCCAAATGTTTAAGATCTTAGATAATTCTTAGGGGTTTAAGCCTCTTTATAAAAGATAACCCTGTTTATGTTTACCTTTTTAAGATTTATTTAGTTTAGTTAAACTTTATTTAAGGTGCTGGCTTTAAACTAAAATGATTATAAAATGTTTTTAATATATTTAGAAAATTTAAAGATAAAGAAAAAAACAAGATCTTTAGGAAGAGTCTCTCATAGATGAGAGTAGATAGAGAGTCTCTCATAGATGTAATCTATAATTATCGTAATTTTATTGTCAATACATTATTATTTGACTATTATTTCACTTTGATCCTATTAAATAATGTTATATAATATAAACTAAATAAACTTTTACATATTTTTTTTTTTTTTTTTTGACTAAATTTACCAAGAAAGATTTTTAGAGTCTTTTCTTTTTTGTTTTTAGATTTATAAAGATTTAAGTTTAATTTTGGTTTGAGAATGAAAATTAGTTAAAAATAGTTTTAAAAAAAATATATAAATATTTAAAATATATAAAATAATGTTAAGATATATCCCAGTTTATGGTCTATATTAAATATGTTTATATAGAAAATAAAAAATAAAATTCAAAATATAAAATTAGAAAACAGACAAAATACCAAAAAAAAAAATATATATATATACTTTAGATCGGTGAAGCTTTCAAACAATATATAACGTCATCCAATTTTATTAAAGTTCATCTAATTAAAAGGAATAATAAATTTTAAAATATATATAGAAAACCTTTGGTAAAGTATCTTTAGCAAGATTTAATTACTAATTTTTTCATTAATTAATAAACTAAAATGATTTATTAAATGTTTAACTTTTTAATAGATAAATTTAAAATAAATGAATTATTTTCAAAAACCTTCTAAAGCCTTGTTAAATTTTAAATAAAATTCTTTCAAGGATAACTTTAAATTGATTGCTTTAAAGTTAAGATCTAAAAGAGTATATAATAATTCTAATAATTTAGCCAACAAGGAAGCAAGGACTTTTCGTTTCCTGCTCCAAGAGCAACAGAGCAACGAAAATGAAACGAAAATTTTCAATCAATGAAATAATTATATGTCGTTCTATGTGTGCAATGGAGTGTGCAAATTTTCAATCAACTCGGTGGCAGTCTTCGAAAATATTTTCTGTGTGGCGCAATAAAAATAAGTGAGGACAGGCCCAATAGTAGCTCCTGGCGGCTGTTACTTATAAGTGTGTTTGTGTGTGTCTCTGTGTGTGTGTGTGTTTGTCTTGGTGTTGGGTGAAGGAGTGTGTAGAGGGGTTTCTCCAATACTGATACTGGAAGTAAAATCTACTTAACCAAATTGATGACAATGCGATAAGTCAGACGGCGAGTTAAGCTGCTTAAATGCTTATAAACTGCCAGCCAGAACCAAACTGAACTCAGGCAACACACACAAAAAAAAAAAAATAAGTGAAGGTGCGTTGGAAGGAAGTATGAATAGGGGGTAGGGTACAGAGGTACAAAAATATGTGCATCTACTTTATATGATTCCTTCATATTAAGCCACATACCAACCAATGCCAATTGGTTAGCAAACTTTTTGGCTGGCTATGCGAATTATTTGCTCTGCATATGCTTGGGCGTTTGGGCTGGGCTGGGCTGGGCTGGGCTAGGCTTTGCTTGGGCTGCATAAATTGTCGTCATGCCATGCCGCATTAAATTCAGCCCTGGCACGTACAACAATTTTAGGAGAATCATGGACTCACTCTTCCGCTCTCTCTTTTCTCCTCTGTCTGCTTTTGGCCTTTGACCGAAACAGTTCTGCCAGGTAGGAATTGTCGTAAATATATCAAACATTCGGTCGTGCCATAAATAAGCAAAATGCGTGCATTTTCTTACCCATAATTGGCAATTTGCGTTTTGCTACTCGTTAGTTTTGTTCCATTTCATCTTTCACCTTTCAACATTGGTTCCTTTTGACTTATGAACTACAAGCCAATATTAAGATGGCCAAAAAAGAAAGCTCATTAGCACTAAAAATACCTGCAAACAGCCATCTTAGTCATAGGTTTGTTTTGACCAAAAAGGATAAATGAGGTACAAATTAATCTCGAAATTCTAGGAATCTTTTAAAAATGTCCTTTATATACAGCTAATGCATATTAATCAAAATTCTATATTGAATATGTAAGAAATTCTTTTCTGTTTAACCTTAAAGTATATTTTTTTTTTCTCTTTCAAAAATGCATTGTTAAATGTTTGCACTTTTTATTACTTGGCTTAGGGCCAATAACTTTCGATTTGGTCAAAAGTAGAGCGACAAAGCGAGAAAGTTTGAACCACTCAAACCAAAAAAATTAAAGGAAAAATGAAAGAAAGAAAATCAAAGACAGAAACAAACAAAATAAAACTTAATGCTGCATTGTCAACCACAGAAGGTCAAGCTGAATTATTGATTTAGACAAATAGGTCTGCGCTTGGATGACTTATACCAACAGCACCACCACCAACAACAACAACAACAACAACAACAACAAAGACTAAAGGAAAATCCGTAAAGAAAATCACTGGCCTTTGCCATTTCTTTACTTTTCTCTTCTCTAACTCACTGAAAAGGCGAGGAAAACTCATGCATTAAACATTTGTCAGTTGCACATTGTGGAAATGCTTGAAATTCGTCTATGGGGAAATTGGGAAGGCAATTGACGGAAACTTGTTCAACAATTTAGTTCTGCTTGTCTTTTCGTCTATATTTGTTTGTTTTTCTTTTTTACTTTGGTTTACCACAAACAAGAAAATATTTATTGAACACAACTGTGTCAAAAATGATACATATCAATTTGACCCAAAGGACTTTAAATTTCATAACTTTATGTATTTGTAAATTGAAATGCAACAAACGAACCCCAAAGCAACATAGCTATATGTTACCATTATCAATAAATGGATTTCTTATAATTTTTTATACGAATTTGTGAAACTGTTTCGATTGAATAAATTGTTAGAAAACTGCCAGTTACAAACTAAAAGTTAGTCAAAGCAATTTACTAGACCGTAAATCATATTCTCTAAGGTAGATATGAAATTGATTTATATGCCTGGCCCATGATAAATCATGTTAAAAAACAAAAAAAAAAAGGTAGACAAAAACATGAGAAGGGGGGAACTACAAGCAGAAATACATATATCTAAATGTCTGTTTATATATATATAACAAACTAGAAGAGTTTATAAATATATTTATTTACATCAGTGCAAGTAAAAATGTCATGCCAAACATCAAAATTAAGCCATAAAAGACAAATAAAATGGGTTCTCCTTGGTACTAAAAAAAAAAATTTAAAAAAATAGAAATCAAAAGAATATATTTATTTATTTAAATTTATACTCAAATGGTTTTTGAACTCAAAAACTACCTTTTGGACAGTAAAAACCCCTCAGAGCTTTTCCTTCATATTTTCGAACTGTGTTTAGTTAACAAAGGCGAATCCATTTGACCACATTGCACTACCAAATGCACGGACTTTAGGCTTTAGGGTTTCTGTTCGTTTGTTTGGTTGGTTCAACACCACAGCAAAACACTGGAACATTCACAAATTCAATGGCATTAACAATTTTTGTATATTTCACTGCTATTGCTGTTATTTTGGGAACTTTCATTCATTATAGACCACGTACCAGACCAGGTACCGTTATTGTCCAAAAGTATGCCCCCTTTTTTGTGGAAGGTAGCTACCTTCCCTAGGGTAAACATTATTTTGTTGGACCGCTAACTACGAGTCAACTAGTCAAAAGGGAGTCAAAATTTGAACTTTGACTTGGGGTGCAGCAAAAGAAAGGGTGGGATTACTTAAAGTGAAAGTACACACACACACACAGAACTATAAAAGGGGAACAAGCAAAGCAGTTCAATAGTTTGGCCTTCCCACACACACACACAACATACAATGGAGAATGAAAAGGAATATGAACCATAAATAGTAAACAAATGGCCACATGGGAACGCTTTATCTAGAGAGAAGGAGCGAAAACAAATGAGAGGGAGTAAGCGGGAGAAGAATTGAGAGTGTATAAACAGAACCACAAAAGCAATAGCAAACAAAAACCGAGCTAATTACATTTTGAATGTGTGTGTGCATGTGTGTTTATGCCTTCTTATTTGTATGTGTGTGTGTGTGTGTATTAGTGACCAAAAACAATTGGTTGCCAAAATTATCTGGTAAATTAAGCAATTTCAATTCAACAAACGAAACGTAAAAACAAGACAGCAAATCTAACGATTTCCTTTTCGTCCAAACTGAAACCTGAATCCAAAGCACAATTACGAGTGTGTATGTGTGTATATATATACGCATTTGTGTGTGTTTATATGTGTGTGAGGTAAAAAGGAACTTGCACAAATCGTTTGCTAAGTAGCTCATAATGGCCGCTTGGTTCGGTATATTCCCACAAGCGTGAAAGAAGTGGAGCTGGGTGGGACACTGTTTAGTGGCCATAAAATAATGCAAAATGCATCCATTGAAACAGAGAAAAAACTTTTTCGTTATATAAAAGTTAATTTCCATCCCATGTACGGGATTCCTTTTTTTTAAAGCAAATTTTTTTCTTAAATATTTTCAATTTGAATGCAAAAATTTATTTTTTTTTTTAATCGATCAGTTTTTAGTGCTTGAAAGTCTTAAATTTTACAGCACTGAATGACAGTAGTTGCTCTCGTTATAAGGTTTTTCAGTTATTAGATTAAATTTTCAATCATTTTTATATACTTCTGTCATTATTAAAATAACGTGTAAAAAGATTTTTCGATAAATAAAACTTTATAAGAATTTTTTATAAAATATTCTTTCATATGGTTTTTCTGAAAATTTGACATTATGACTAGATATTTTCTATTTTAAGATTAACAGGAGAATATTTATTATTACAATAAATATTCTCCTGTTCTAAAATTTATGTTATTTAATTTTAACAAATCAAATTCAAAAAGTTTATTACAATTTTTAATTTAAGGCCTGTAGATTTCTATACATTCTGCAATGCAAGCTTAACCATTTAGATCAAATAAACATTAATAGACATTAAACTTCAACAATTTTTTTAAAGTTTAGAAGATTCTAGTATTCCTTATACTACATTTTTAAATGATTTGAATTGCAAAGGATTAGAAAAGGACTTTAATTGGTACGCCAGAGCTTATATTTTCATCAAGTTCCTAAGGTTTAATCAACTTTAGTTGAAAAAATGTACAACTAAAACCATATATAGTTACATATTACGTTCTCATTTACAGAAAGATTCGTTTTTCTAAATACACAAACTTAAATAGTTCTGTTGTTAGACTAAGCTTTGAGCTTTAAGATTTAGTATTGTACAATAAATCAATCTAGTAGAAACATTACCAAAATTGTGGCCATTTGGTTGAAATGAGACATCATTATGAGAACTTTAATCACATCAAGAGCCTAAAACTATGCAACAAAAAAAAGAGAAAATTAAACTAAAGTGATGGAAAAAACGTACAATTATTGAGATACTACTTTTTGTAGCTAGGTGAGCAAAATTTATATATATATATATAGTTGTGTCCAGGTTGATTGTCTGTGTGTGTATGTGTCAAACTGTTAATGATGTTTTTCAACTTTACACACATACACACACACACGTTTGCAGGCCAGGCCACACACTTTTAGCATCCAATTAGCGGCAAAACGGGTTCCAAGCGGGCATTTCTTTTTCCCCCTTACCCAACTGAATGCTGCTACTGTCTAACAAGCACTTGAATCGCTCTTTTTTTCACACGGCAAACTCACATATGTTTCATGTGTTTGTTAGTTTGCACACAGATACACTAACACAGAGACACCCTCGAGCTTTTATGCATGTGTGTGTGTGTGTGTGCACAGGAGCAAACAACAACAAATATAGTTGGTGCCAAATGAAAAATGGCAACACTTTAACTTTTGAACGGCACGGCGCTTCCTTTTTTTTCACCAAATGCGTTTTCCCTTTCCCTTTTTTTGCAATTTTTTTTTTACATAATAGAACTATGACTACTGCAGCACGGGTGGGGAGAAAGTAAAAGTGTTAAAGTGAACCAACTCCTGGCTAGTGAAAACAAAGTCAACAACCGTAAAGATTTCTGAGCAAATGTTGAGCGTTGCAGAAATTCCAATTAGGTTTTAAATTTTTATCATATGGAATGGAATTTCTTTTTCTATTTTCGCATTTTTATCCTTTCCTGAATATAAGCTAATCAACGAAAGAATACATTTTTAAGAGTGAAGCATTTTCTTGACCCTCAAGGCGAGGCAGAAGTTTTTCAAGGATTTTCCGTTCTTCTTTCACGATTTCCTTTTGGCAACTGCATTCGAAACTAAAAGTACATGATAGTGCCATTATGGAAAGTAATAAACCAGACTGAAGCAATTAGAACATGTTCACCACAGGACACAACAAAAAACAAAAACAAACTAACTAGTTCTTATTCCTTTTCTTAAACTGTTCTCGCTTAAAAATAACATTGTTAACAAATTACATAGTTTTGTATTTAAACTATTATTAATTAACATTACAAAATTTAGAAAATAGATAGGAAGAAAAATTTCCAAAATCTCTGTTAAAAAAAAAGGCTAAGAAATAACGAAACTGTTTGTTAGTTTTAAAAGAAAGTAAGAAAAATAAAATTTGATGATCAACCTAAGCCTTGACTATTACTTTTTAACCGATTTTCAATCCTCATGTTTTTCCGAGTACATAGAATCATTTCAATCGAATATTTCCGGCACAACAAACTCTCATTTTTTCCAAAAAATAAAAATAATACAAATTATTGAAATTTTTTTTTTTTTTTTTTTTAGCAATTCGTAAGAAAATCTATTAAAAATGTTTCGATTTCTAGGCGCAGTTGGTAAGAACATTTCAGTGCCAAGAGCGTTTGTCGTTCGTTTGGCTCAAGAGTCCAAGATGTCTACTAGTTTGCTGTGCCGATCGTCAACCCGCAAGCCACGTTCCGATGGTATCAAAGTAACTGACATCAATATTTATGATATGGCGAAAGCAGACAGGGAGTTCGCACGCAATTTTTTGACATCTCCGTGTGTGCCCAATAAGGCAAACATTCCAAACCCAGTGAGCTCGTCTTTGCCTAAATCAGAGGGAGAAGAACCAACCGTAAGTAACTCTGGTGGCAGTGCTCCTGCTAGTGGCGCAGGTAATAGTTCCGGTTCTGTCTTGGACATGAATGGTAATCCAATTGTGCCAATTGAAATCGATGGATGGAATCAGGACTTTGAAGAAGGCGATCCAACGGTCCAAAAGCCGACTACTGTGGACATTGGAAACGATGACGAATATAAGCAGGAAATGTCTCTCACTGTTCCCGAGACGCGTGAAGGTCAATTTGAGTACAAAGGAATTAAAATCACATTGCCCAAAAAGGCCTCCAAGGATGTTGGCACATATCGTTTTCGACGTGATGCCAATGATATTGAGACAGTTGCCGATGACATTCGTGTCGTCAAATTCGACAAAAAGTAGATAATATTACATATTGCAAGTTTTTGGCATTTCAAACCACACTTTCCCCAAATAATATGCCAATTACTACTACTGCTGTCTAAATTTGTTTTTAGATAATTGCATTTTAATCAATAAGCAATCAATAATTCGATTTATAATTATAATGTTACACAACAAATTAAAAGAGATGTCCTACCCCTCGCCCCTCAAGTTGCTTTAATTACCTTCATTTGATATGTTTTAATTAAGGTCAATTTGAATCGGACTGACTCTACTGAGTTCTTTGCATGGGAAGGAAATCGGAAAAAAAAAATCCTAAGTAGAATAAAGTTTTTACATATTTAATAAAAATTGTTCAATTTTATTTCATTGTTTAAAATATAGTTTTGGGTACTCACTATATTAATTATGTATTTGTAGTTAGGAATACAAATTTTCCTTTTGGTAAATCCTTTAACACATTTTTTTGTGTTCACGTTTCAACTTCATGCACTTTTTACGGGTTTTATCCAACTTTGTTTTTGGGATTTGTTAATGCTTTTTGGTCAAATGATATCCGTGATTATGGCTTGGATAAAGGATGGAGCCAAATAAGAATGTTTGTTAGTGATTTATGCAATGACGGGCTAAAGAAATGGCTACGACTTGGTCTCCGCTTTCAGCCATTTATAATGGCAGCCACATTATTGAAGATGGAGTTAAGCCAAGGCCATGGATATTTTGCATAAAATGCAGGAAAATTTATGTCAAATTTTGTCGAGAGTTCATTTTAGCGTCTGCGTTTGGCGGCTCCAAACCCTTTGCCTTTTGCTTTACGTTTTCCTGTGGATGATCGATCTTCCTCCTCGTCGTCCTCTTTAAACATAGTATCTTCCAGTTTGCCTGTACGCACTTCACGATTAACTTTGTAGGCCTCACTCATCTTTTTAATATTCTGCTTGTGGACCAATTCATGTTTAACAATCCGATGGGGATAATCCACCCCAAGAACACAGCCATATTCCCTTTGAGTTTGTAATGTAGCCAGCCAGGGCTCATAGATCAGTTTGCCGGGATACTTGGCTAACTCTGGACAATATTTGCGTATATAAGTCCCTTGGGGATCCGTTTTTTTGCCAAATGATACAGGGCTATAAACTCGAAAATATTGATGAAAAAATGCCGAAGCCGATAGCCACATCCAATTTCCTGCATTTAAGGCCCAATCCTGATCCAATAGCAGTTGCTCAAACACCCTTTGACCCTCCTCCCATGATATCCAAAGATCACCACGAGTTAAAAAGCAAGCCACAGCATGACGGGCTAAATGATGAATCCAACCCTCTTGTCGCAATTGACGCATTATGGCATCAATAAATGGATATCCAGTGCGCCCATGCGTCCAGGCTTCTAGATGTTCGGGATGTTCTTGCCAAGGAATTTGCAGACAATAGACATTACCCAACATGCGATCAAAATTTGGTTCAGCTGCTGCCACAGTATAATAGAACTCTCGCCAAAGTACCTGCCCAACCAACGAAACGGGCGGTTGAGAGTGTTTCGGGTGCCTAGCCAGGATTTCCTTTAAACGCTGGTAAAACAACCGGGCACTAAGACAGCCAAACTTTAAATAAGGACTTAACACTGTTGTACTAGGCTCCAGAGAATTTGGCGCAGTGTTTGGCTTTTCAAAGCGAGAAACCCAAACCTCATCACTAAGAGAATCCTCCATGCGACGCAAGGCCTCACTCTCACCTGAACAAAATGGATTGGAAACATTAAAAATAATATAAATTATCGGGATTTGCAAAAGAAACCGAAATTGGATTTAACTTATAGTATTTCTCTTTTTGGCTTAAAACGTTTCGATTGCATTTCCTAAAACTTGTTTTTTCTCATAATTACCCCCAGGAAAAAGATTTGGCCCGAGGTCGTTTGGTTTCTTGACCAACTGTTCCATGCTAGGATAATCGTAGACTTTCTCCTCAGCTTGTTCTAATTCATCTTTAGGTGGTTTAGTTTCTGGCTCCAACTTTTGTGGTTTGTCTAACACTTTGGCCAGCTTTAGTTTCTCAATAATAGCCAAAAACTTTTGATATGTTATTGGAGCCTTTCCCAGATTTTTGGATATTACCAATTCTGGATTGAAAATTGTATGCGAACAATGTGTCTCCACTTTGATGCCTTCTTCCTTGGCCATTTTCTGTATAGCCTCATCTCTTTGTAGGGAATAAGGCTCAATGTCCGACTCAAAAGTCAGTAACTCAACGTGCCAGCTCTTGAAAATTCGAGGAAATACTTCAATTGGCTTGCCTCTTACCACATACAAACGGGAATTCAATTTTCTTAGCTGTGTGTCTAAATCTTGAAGAGTTTGTTGTAGAAAACGCCAACGGTTGGCGCCCACTTGCATCCAGTCTAAAATGCCAGGATCTAAGATAAATATCGGGCGAACATAGAACTTCTGCGGCCCAGCTTGGGCGGCGGTAAAGATTTGCAGTAAAGCTGGGTTATCGTGAACCCGGAGACCCTTGCGGAACCAATGGATGAGCGTGGTTTTTCTTTTAGCTTCCATAATTCTTTCAGCACGTGTCCAGCAAAGCTATAACGGTTCTTTATGCACTTTTTAGACACAAATTCTTATTCAAAACAAAACACACGCGCGTTTATGTGAAAGAAGCTGCCAACTTAATACAATTTTGTACAGTGAAACAAAGTTGTTGGATATTAAGTTACAATAAAAAAAAAAACTTTATTAAAAAATATTTGCATAAGCAATTTCCTTAGCAAAATACAAATTATAACTTATGAATTGTTAAAGAACTTCTTTTTGTATAATTTTCATTTAAATTTAGAAAGTGTACTGATAAAATCATATATTTTGCATATCAATAATTGACACTGTAAATATTATTTCTTCCTCAGTGTGAACAGCTGACATGAAAAGCTAAAGATACCAAACTTTCATAATTTTCCAATAGGTTGGTAGTTTGCGCAGGCCTGCACCGGCCAAAAGAAAATAAAGGTTTATTTTTACACAAATAAAACAAATAGTTGGGACTTAATTGTTTAACAATTAAATCTAATAATAGGCTAAACAACATAGTAAGTATACATCGACTTCAGATCGAGCATGAATTGATAAAATAACATAGATTTTTCCTTTTTTTGCAGCATCATATCAAACGGAGAACAGGGGCAAGGACAGACTATCTTCAAAATGGACCTCCTCGACTCCATTCTGTCTTCAATGGACGCTCCGCCAGCTACTAACGAGCAACAGAAGACTATGATAAAAAAACAAAGAGAAATGATGGAACGCATGCAAAACAAACAGAAAGAAGAATTGCTGCGATTCCGAAAATATGTGGAGGAGCGTATGGGCCGCTTTGCCAAGGATGATCGATTATATATTGAATTTCAGCCGTTAGACAAAGTACATCGTTCAATTATCCATGAGATAGCCGAAAATGGAGGTTTCATAGCTATGAGTTTTGGTCGCGAGGAAGTGGACCGACACTCTGTTGTTTATAAAAAGGAGCATGCACCCAGTGAAGATGAAGTAACGGCCCGCCGCAATGGCGATGGTTGGAACGAAGAAATAGCCAAAGAATATGCGGAAAGGCGAAAAGAACGTCTGGCCCAAGAACAAAGCGAGCAAGCCGAATTAGCAAGCTGTAGCTCCGCGTCACAATCCCTAGACAACACAGATCAAACAGGGTCAGCCGGCGGTAGTGGAGAGATTAAACCATCATCTAACTACAAAGCAAAGTATGCTCATCTTATAGGAGAGTCGGCTGCCCTGCAAGCGGCTCGTAAGACAGAGACAAATCAAAGTTACGGATTTGTGCCGAGTAAAAATAAAAAGGATATGCGTTCTATAGAGCAGACTTTGGCTGATATTCAAGCCAAAAAGCGGCTCAAGCTCCAGCAGCAACAAGAGCAACAAGAACACCAACAACATGAGGAGGAGCAGCAGCAAGTCCAGAGGCCTGCTGATTAAATTAGAAATTGTTTCCTTATTAATTTTGTTGAAATTTCAGTTTTAGTCACTTGCGAAGAAATGAAAGTCGTAATCGGACTGCCATGTTAACTTGTAAGCAATTCAATATTATTGTTGGCCAATAGGACGCATAGAAATAGCAGTAACCTATAAATTGTTAGATCAAGTTATATATACTACGTATTAAACTGCAGTGTCCAATTCGCAATATCTATTTATATAATAAAAAACGAGCATATAAAACAAAATGTAAATAAATTCAAAACATTTTTAGTGTTGAAAAACTGCGGAAATTAAAATGTCCTAAAAAACACGAACCAACTTCAAACGGTAGTTTGCATTATTAAAAATTGTTAGAATCCCCAGCAAGTAAATTATTTTCCAGTTGCACATTATTTAAAATGCTAAATCTATTAACAATTTATTTTCTTAAATTTGTATTCAAATCAATAAAAGTTTAACATGGTACCAGAATGAGAAAATGTTAATTAACAGGTCCAGTGAATGGCTAATGTTAATTTACATGAATTTACGTATTCTCTTATATGTATGCACAAATGTTATAACAACGCCATGTGGACCACGTGTTGTAAAAAAGTTAAAAAATGAAAGTACACAGTAAAAACTTGTTAAAAAATAAGAAAATGAATTCTAATATATGGGATCCTTTTCCATAATCTGTTGGCAGATGCCATATTGAATAAAGGGTAAGAAAAATAAGAAAATTTATGTTAGCAATAATGGTTATATTTATATGATGACAATTCATGATAGGGACATCTGATGGCTATGACTGATTTATCATATTGATAGTAGATCTGATTCACGTATAATTCATAAAGAAATTGCATCAATTGAATTTCCACTAATCCGTAAAAATGTTATACATTGTTCTAGATGAAGCGCTCTTTTAAAATTTGAGACCTCTTGGACAGTAGTCATCAATACTTTTCAAACAAGGTACAAATGAAGCCGAAGCCCAATTTTTGGAATTGCATGTAAGTTTGTTTGTACTCACCCCATATACCTACATATAATGTGCATGTATGATGAGAACTTATGATAGGGACATCTGATGTCTGTGACTGATTTATCGATTGATAGTAGAACTGACTTTACACTTCAATAAATGTAGGAATCGCATTTCTTGACTTTGTACTTATTGGTATATCTTACGTATTTTCAGATAGAACCGTAAATCTTGGCATTTTCTGGACAGGATTCGCAATATACTTGTCTAAGTTGGATAGAAATTAATCCAGTTTTTATGGCTAAATGTAAGTTCTTGGCGTTATAAATAAAATTCATGAGTTAATGCATATATGATGAGAGCCTATGATAGGGACATCTGATGTCTATGACTGATTTATCAATTGATAGTAGAACTGACCATTTACTATAATATATATTATGCTGCTTTTGTTTCCAAAACCCTATAATGACCTCTGGATCTCTTGTTACAGGTGAATGGATTTTGTATCGAAAAAATAAACCCACTGAATTAGTGTAAGTTTAACTGTTTAATCCTTTCTAATCTATGTTTCAATTTATGTGATGAAAATTTATGATAGGGACATCTGATGTCTATGATTGATTTATCAATTAGATAGTAGAACTGACAATATTCAAACAATCATAAAAAGTATTTGCAAGCAATTTTCTATGCAATCTTCATGTTATTTTCTTACATTTTCTAGGTGTGGGACTTATCTATGACGGTGAAGTGTTTAGTCTTCAATGTTAACGGAATTGAAAATTTTGATAGAAAATAAATGCAAATTAATAAAATCCATATATCTGTGTATTTTAATAAAACTTTGAAGATTCGTACAAGTTTGTACAACACAATATTGGCGGGTGGTATTTGAGAACGAAATTGTGTATTACAGTGTTATAGTTTGATATTTCAATGCTTGGCGGAGACGGTCACACTTATAATGAAGCAGCTGCTTTGGAGCTAGCCGGTTTTGGTTTGATTTTTAATTAGAAATTGTATCGGCAATCGTCAAGATCGACAAGTTACCAAATTAAACATGATGCCCACCAAATCAGATTCACGACGACGACTCAATGCAGGCATACCCGCGACTGCTTCTAGCAGAGACTATATCAAGGACTGCGATGACCCCACCGAGGTTGATGGCTTTATAAACGAACAATGGGTTTCACCCAATGCCGATGCAGAAGACCCGACGCCTTGGAAAACCATTTTAATTATATTTACATTGTTTACAGGCGGAACTGTAAGTATAGATAGATCAAAGTCTGCTCCTTTATATATTGAAATATACATTTTGTTTGCTCTTTGGCAGATTTGCATTAGCTGCGCTACTTATAATTATTTATCTGATTTTAACCAGGAGCGGTCGGATCGCGTGTGGGCTTTGTTCATAATAGGGGCATTAACAATTATACCTGGAGGATATTATATTTATGTACTATCTTGCATTTTATTCCATCGTAGAGGGTATACCATGGATGACATAAGACGCTTAGGTTGAAAATCATCATTTGGTCTCATTGGTTAAGTTTTGAACTAGATATTTTTTCTTTTGTGTTTATTGCAATTTTTTTTACTACATTTTCATTGGCATATTTTGTTTCCATTTTTTGTCCAAAGTTTAAGCAATAATTTTTAAGTGTTATTATTATTTAGAACTTCGGCAATTGGAACCATTTGTTTAGTGTTGTATAAAAATATTATATGTATATATATATAGTGTTATCAAAATGTTTGTAGGCGTAACCATCAGATCGCTAACTATATTGATAGCTGATTCAGAGATTAGGGTAATGTGAAATAAACTTTTAGTTCACATTACTCATATCAACAGCCCAAAGCTTAATAACTTGTAATATACATATATAAATATATTCATATATTTATATATATATGTTGATATATATTATGGCCATTCTTTGTCTAACAAGCAATATACATGTGTTTATATATAAATACGGGGTTACAATGAATTCAGATTCGTAATTTTGCTCATTCTATATTTCTAGAAGCCTGGCTAAATTACTAACTGCATTTTTTTATATTTTGAATGGTATTTCAAAACGGGAATTCATTTAACTCCAAAAATGTTGGTATTTTGAGCTTAATTATATACATTACTATACTGTATTTATTTTGTAAACAATTGCTTTTGATTTCATTATTTGTTTTTGTTTAGATAGGGGAATCAAATTGTATATAAAGGGGGACCGATACACACTCATGCATATACAAATATAACAAAATTAAACTACCATTAACAGAATTACATGTTTTGTTTTGTTTGTGTTTTTCTTAATTTTAATTTACTGCTCAACAACGGTCACCTCAATGGGTGGTATAAACTTCCAGACATGCGCCTGCTGCTCATCGTAGCTGGCGGAGAATGATTCTAATTGACCTAGGTTTGTGGTAGTTGCTTCAAGCTGAGGCTGTGCTTTTGTCGAACACTCAATACTGGCCTTAAATCGTCCGGGGGTAAAGAATATCACCGAGCAAGTATGCTGATTTTGCTCCTGCTTCTCCAAAATAGGAATAACAATTCTAAAATTACAAATAATAGATTTTAAATAATAGTAATTAAAAACCAATTTTAATTTTAAAAAAGGAAGGAAGGCAAGTAAAAATTCATTTTCAAACCTATATAGAGAACTATCTTCTTAAATCTATATCCTATCTACAGGATTCTACATTTGCCATAAGTGTATCAGTTAATGAAAGTATAACTCCTTTAAATATTTATAAAAGATATCTAAAATCGGAAAAAAGGTTTTGTGTCTTACCTGTTTGGTCCAGATATGGCCACGCGTGTCTCTAAATTGTAATTCTCCATTCCATTTAAATAGTCCTGATAAAACTTAATGCTCAGCACCAAGTTCTTTAATGGTTGTAAAGATTGATTTGTCAATTGGATACTAAGCAGAGAACATTGACCGACTGTGCAAACCATTTCACTGTGCGGTTGCACCGGAGAGTCACGAAAGGTAATGTCTGAAATTATGAAAATGAGAAAGTTTAAAAGCGTTCTTAAATATTATTTTTTTAAGTGATTACACTTACCCCACTGCAAAGGAGATACTGTAGTTAGATCCACCATGGATTGTGCCAGCACAATGCCACGCAAAGAGGCAATGCCTTCTATATCGGTTCCCGTTAGCAACCAACTAATCTTCACTCGCTCGGCTATATGTAATGAGCAAAGTTTACTTAAAGCATCGTTAAACGAAAGCAATTGTGTGCGAAAACATAGTTCTGAAAGTTAAATAAAATTTTGTAATTAAAATTGTGATTGAGTTAACGATGGTGTGGTCTTTTATCTAGCCTCACCTCTTTCCAAATTCTCCGCAGCCTCCTGCGCTCGTGCCGCACATACTTGCTCCAGAGAACAGCGATCCACTGGAATGGGCACACGACAACTTTCTTTGGCCTCGATGAGTATATTCTTGTTATCGGTATACTTGAGCGACATCTCTTGAGCTGTTAAATTGGATATATCCAACACCAGATAGAACTGAGATGCTCTATAAAGTCAACATACAATGAATTATCCAATTATTTTAAAATTTAATATATATCTACTTACACCTCAGCTGGTAGAACGTCCCAGCCAGTGACCTGGACACTGGGCATAAGTTCTAAATTCACGGAAACCGCACATTGACGACAATAGCCCGCAATTAGGCCTTCACCCCCCGAATACTTTATTCGCACCTGAGCTTCAATATGTTGGGAATATTGCGAGCCCAGGCTAGATGGTCCACCTCCCGCGGCACTGCCTGCTTGAATACTAAGATGGGCCAAGGAATGTTGGCCACCACCCGACATGGTGGAGCGAAAACTGGTATTTTGAGGCTCTTGTCGACTACTTCGATGCTGGGGTGAACTAACCCTTGAGGGTAAACTGGCATGACCTGAAGCTGACATATTTGAATAGTTTGTCATCGAGGAGGGTGGTCCATAATCTCCAGCCGGGCAACTGGAGTGTATAGAAGCAGCAGCTGGCACTGGACAAACAAAATCTGCCTCGCCGTAAATATGCAAAAGAAAGTCAATGGAAGCCAACGGTGGCACGGGTAACTTAGCTTGCAAATCCTCCGCATCAAATCTGAATATTTTTTTCTGCAAATCCTGCTCTACATTTGAATTGATATTTATCTCCAAATGCTCCAAAGGCAGCGTTGAACTTTCGTTAGTAATTGTTATCGTACAGCTGGAGGATTCACCATTATACAATGTAAGACTGGCGGACGTGACCACAATGTCTGAGCTATTTAGATTGCTGAATGTCGCCGTCTGGGGAAGAGAGGTTTTCACTCCAATACGTGGCAGGGCGGGAATCACATCGATCAAATAATTAGGAGGAAAGCTTCGTCCTCTCATATGTTTCAGTCGGCAGTTGGATTTCACACCAAGGGTATGTGTGCTATATCCTTGCAAGTCCAGTTGCCCCGTCTCAATGGGTGTCCCATGAAGGGATACATAGGTGGGCACATGCGGCTGAAGAACAATGGTTTGTGGCAGGGATTCAAATACCACACCATTGGTTAATAGACGCATATCAGTGATGGTCAGCTCGAAGGGCAAAGGATTCCGCAAACGGACAGAAACCTCGCTCAAATCGTTCTGAACCCACAGGAAAGCTAATAATAGAAACGTATACAATCATTAAAAAATGTGTAAGACACATTAGTTTCTGAATCTCCTACCTATTTTATTTTTATCTTTTTTCTTATCCCGACGATCCACGGAATTAAAATGAATTGGAGTGAATAGAAATGGACCACTGTCCGCTTTGGCCACTTTGATCCTTTGCGGCCTCAAATGAGCCGCTAGATCCTTAACTGTTAGATTCATACAATAGGGAAGATCAGTGAGATTGGCGGGAGGTATCACAGTGCCATTCTCAAGCACCAGAGGTACAGGTGAGCCTTCACATTGGGCGCTCAGATTCTACAAAATAACATTAGGACAAATAAAGATAATTTAGATATTAATTATATAAAAACTCACCTGTAACTGCACAGCCATTTCACTCTGCTCCGTGGCGGACATATTATCCCACTGGGTTTGCAATAAAAATGTCATATGCCTGGTGGCGAGAGCCGAATGACCCAATCTCCTTGCGGCAGAAATTAAACTTTGAACTAAATCAATTTGCAATGCTGGCCAGCCGGACGAATTCTCCAACACTTCGAGGGGATCCAAAGAAAGTAAATAACCCGAAAAGCTGCCTAACATAAGACGATAGCTTTGAGTCCAATCCGGAGCTTGGCTTCCCTGTTGGACGTGCTTCAAGGCAGCTAAACGTTGGAAGAAAGCAGCTTTGCGTTGATAACCAATTTGCTGATAGAGATCCGTTATAACTTCAAATCTTTTGACCCGTTCCGATTCACTCATACTGAGATTGATGTAGAGGATATTTTGCAAAAATACGGCCACATCCAATGGCCTATTTTGCTCAATACAAATCCGAGAGGCCTTTAATGCCGCCTCAGTCTCAACGGTCGCTGCATGACGATATTTGCTGTAGTTAATGATTGCCTTGCGATAGTAAGTGGTTATCTCCTCGGGCTTGAGTATATTTAGAGGCAGTTCACCATTGCGTGTGGCATGTAAGGGAGCTGGAGCAGATATTGTGGAAGTGGAAGAAGACGACGAATTAGTAGTGGGTGTGCCAGAATTAGAGGAGTTTGTTGTGTTTGTCACCAGGGAAGATACCGATGAGCAGGAAGATGAAGTCGATGTCATGCGGATATCGTTCATGTCAGGAGGATTTATTTTTTTGGTCGCATCGCTGGCACGCCATTTCTCTGGCGTATTTCTAAGCGGGGATGAGGTACCAGCTTCCTGAAGAGATGCATTTCGGTGCAATGTTTCCAGCTCCCTCATTTGCGGGTAAAGTAAAACTGCAGATGCCGCACACAAACCTTCCTCGGTGCCCCCAACCCATAGGGAATCTCCAACAGATTTCAGAGTTTCATTGGCATTGTGATATAAAGTCAAGGCATCATCCACTAAGCCGGCTTGCAGGGATAAATCTGCCAGATTTTTCATTACTCTTCCGACACAACGCTTGCGATTATTTCTAGATTCCATATCCAAGCCTACAAAGTCACGCTTCTCGAAGGGAGCCAAAAGTAATTGAACTTTATCCGGCTTCTCTCTTGATCTCTCTAAGCGCCGAGACTCCAGTACCCAAAACAAGGCCTGAACAAAGTCACCAATGCGCGCATCCAAATCCGAGCAAGAATCGTGCTCGCGATAGAAAAAAGCTTGTGATTTGAAATTAGATGGCGTGGTGTAGTCATCTTGTAACCGATGATTCTCCTCCTCGCCCTCTTTCACGTCGGGGCCAAAGAAAATGGCACGGAATTCATACAAAGTGCTGCCATAGCGCACCTTCAAAGATTCATGCTGACGACAGAGCTCGTTGAGTTCGGTTTGTGTGTCAAATTTTCCGATTGTGATGAGACCCAGTAATCGGCGATGGGTTTGAAAGTCACCCCAATCGTTATGTTCCACAGGATGGTCATGGATAAAACGTACCCAGATCGAACGCTGATGTCCACTGGAATCTGTAAGCAAAAAGTTAAGATTCAGTGCGGAAAGAGTAGCTTCTAAGACCTTACCAGTCACTTTTATCTGGTTGACACGACGCACTTTTTCGAACGCCCGTTGGAGTATACGGGCCCGGGAGGGTCCCACACCGCGGAGCAGTACCAGTAAGCAACTATGATGGAGAGCATTCTGTTCATAGTCGGGTCGTGACATAACTGACTCCACGTTGCTACCATGAGACAGCATAAGACCAACAGCAGCACGCATTTACTTTGGTGTAGAATCAATTTTCTACGGGAATCCGGATCCTGCTTCTGGTCAATAGGGATGTCTGTTTGATCCCAGCATGTGGCCGGCTTAATGGCTGTCCATTGTTTTGAGATTGTGGGACAACTCCTACTATTAGTTCCAACCTCCCCCTTTTCCGCCTGCTCCACTATAGCCCTTCTTTGGTGATGATGATGTTGCTTTTGCTTTCACTTCAATCAGATTCCGCCTCTTTAACTCCTGGTTTTGGCCAATTGCTTATGTCACATGGACTTGCGACAAGGTCAAGTGTTAATGGACTTTTTTTGTAAGTTATTATGTAAATCCAAAACGAAATAAAACGAAAACAATTTAAGATAAACTTTTTAATGAAGAAATTGTCCAAGAGAAATTGGCAAAATGCAGGCCACACTGGCATTTGTTTGCCACTATTTCAATGTAAGAAACTTTGGTCATACTTTTTTAGTTCAGCCAACTGTTTTCCCGCTATAAATCCCAGTATATGTAGTGGAAGGTGGCTGAGTCGTTTAAACATGTGTGAGAATTTATTAAATTTGTGTTGATATAATTTGTTCACTTTTAATCATGAATTTGTTACCGAAAACACGCGAAGAATTCGCACAAACCGACTACTGGAATGAGTTTTTCAAAAAGCGTGGGGAAAAAGCTTTTGAATGGTAAAAAAAAACAATTTTATGAAACGTTTAAAAACACGTTTGTTTTTCTTGTGATTTCTATGTTGTTTATTCATATATTCTTTTTAGGTATGGCGAATATTTGGAGCTATGTGATCATATACACAAATACATAAAGCCAGTAGATAAAATTCTTATGCTTGGCTGTGGTAATTCAAAATTGAGCATGGATATGTATGACACGGGTTTCCGGTAAGGATAATAAATTGAGAATAATAACTAAGTATATTTAAACTTTAATTGTAACGTTAATATATAGGGACATAACAAACATTGATATCTCGCCAGTGGCTGTGAAAAAGATGTTGGAATTGAATGCAAGAACGCGACCAGATATGAAATTCCTGCAAATGGATGCAACATCAATGAGTTTTCCGGATGACACATTTTCGGTGGCCCTAGATAAAGGTACATTGGATGCACTTTTCGTTGACGATGCGATGGAGACCAAACAATTAGTCAATAAATATTTCCAAGAGATACTAAGGACTATGCGGTAACTAACACGAGAAAAATGTCAGAGTTCCGACTTATGACCTTATGATCTGCTTACTCTTTAGGAATGGCGGACGCTATGTGTGCATATCACTGCTGCAAGAGCATATTCTTAATTATCTTCTCCAGTTCCTGCCTAGTCACAACTGCATGGTCCGCATCGTTCATTGTTTGGGTGTGGAACAGTCCAACAAAGAGAAAAATGCTGATGATGCCTTAACTTTACCCGTTTTTGTGGTAGTTGCAACAAAATTTAAAACTCTACCCGTGCCCATATTAGAATTTGGCTTAGGCAATGATAAGATGCAACGATTTTCTCTTGCCACTGAGTTGGCCAATGCTGTTAGTTCGGTCCAAAAGGCTGCCTTGGTATGCAATGGCTTGGCCCGATCAAATCTGGCCGGACACAATGAAGTGACGATGGACTTGCATCGTCCGGCGGATGAAACTCCACGTTATACCGTCCACATCCTAGATCAGCCACCAGCACGTGGTCTAGGCAAATATGCTGCATTTATAGTTCCTCAAGGTAGAGAGATTGAATGGCTTTTTGCCACACCAGCAGGTCGCAAAAAGCTACTGGCATCGGCCAAGTTTCAACGTCTTGCAGTGGTTACACTACATCGCGATCAGGTTTACAGCACGTTGGATGATGTCAAGTCAGAGTTAGGTGATAGCATTAAGAATCTAGCCCCAGCTGGGCTAAATGAACAGATTCCATATCTCTCCCTTGGGTCAGATGTGGGCAAGCGAGAAACCTTAATATGTGGTTTCTCAAAAATTTCGGGGGATTTTCGTATAGAAGAAGTGGAGGCTAATGGTAAGACATTACGCCGTCTTATCTTTTTGAACAATCAATTTGTCGTACAATCGGAAGCTTTGGTCAAGACAAGTAAGTAATGAAACGCTAATTTTTTAGACAGCAACTCAGTTTTGTTTTTTCTATTTTCTAGTAAAAATCAAAGGCAATAAAGAGCGTAAAAAGATCGATTTCGGTTATTTAGCGTGCCAGCATCATTTGTACATGTCCGTTGGTGTCCAATTGGCTACAACTTTGCAACATCCCCAAAAGAATGTGGAAAAGGATGTTCTGGTCATAGGCTTGGGTGGTGGTGGACTGTGTAGCTTTTTGCATGCAGCTTTGCCGTGAGTTTAAATATAATTTTAATTGATAATGATTTCTTTGACATTTTTGGTCTGCGCTTTTAGACAAGCTCGGATTACTGCTGTGGAAATTGATCCTATAATGCTAGAGGTGGCAGAGCAATACTTTGAATTAAAACAGGACAAACGACTGCATGTGGTAATCGATGATGGTCTGGCATTTGTGGAACGATGTCGCAATGAGGGTAAGACGCCGTTATTAATCTTTTATTTATAACGCCTAACTACGGTAGTTTCTACTTTTTATCCTTAGATATACATTTTGATGCCGTGCTTTTTGATGTAGACAGCAAAGATCTGTCCTTAGGCATGAGTTGCCCACCACAAAGTTTTCTAGCTCATGAAATATTGTTAAATATCAAAGAAATAATTGGACCGAAAGGTCTGTTTATGTTGAATCTTGTCTGCCGTGATGAAAGTTTAAGGGGCGATGCCCTAAATAATTTACAAAGCACTTTTCCGGCTGTTTGTAGCTACAAACTAGATGAGGATATTAATGAAATTGTTTATTGTGCCAATGATGAAAAGTACAAAACTATTGAACAATGGAAAAAACAAATGGGAACGGCGGGACGTGGCCTAAATGGAGCAGTCAAAGAACAGAAACTCGCCACTGATGATGCATTGAAAGTGACGGAATTCTTAAAGGAGTTGAAACTTTAACAGAATAAAAATGTGACTATAATAGTTTAAATAAAATTTTTGTAATTTTATACAAAATCGCAGAAGAGCGGAAGTTGTATCCCAAACTGTTTTATCTACACCGAATTATTATAGTTTTATATAAGAAAAACACGAAATTGTTGTTTAAATAAATGTTAATAGCATTTATAAATAAAAAGTATCTAAACTATTAACTAAATTGTATACAAATTGCTAATTATAATAGTAATAACAATGAAAACTTATTAATTGATTGGCAAAGATTTTGCAAATGGTTCGTATCGTTTTACTTTTCACTTAATAATAAACTAGAAACTAAATTTAGCAAGAATAATAACGAGGCTTGGAATAATATAAATTAAACTATTCTCTAGGTTCTGCTGGTTTTTAGAGATATTTTCCTTGTTGTTAGACAAAATAAAAAAAAAATGATAAAACTATATAAGTACTATATTTAAATTTTTTGTTTCGTTTATGTATCGATTTGTTTTTTCTTTTAGTTTTGCAGTCATTTGCATTTCATTGCAACAGAGAAAAAAAGGAACTTTTTAAAAAATGTTGGGAGAAACTCTAATTTGAAATATTAATTTTGGTTTTCCCGTCATGTACAATTAATTCTTAGCTTTCGCTTTTTCATTTAATCAAAAAGGTGAACACAATGGATAAAGAGGAAATAAAGAAAACATTTGAAAAATAGAAGTCACTATAAACAATCAATTTGTTAATTAATAACTGGGTAATTGCCTAAATACCTAGATAAGCAAATTAAAATGATAATCAAAAGACTTTGCGAAATATATTATTAAACGCTCGCTGTTTTTTCTTTGTGGTGGATGAAGTGGTGCTACCACCACTGCTACTGTTGCTGCTGGTGGCAATGCCTCCGACAGATGACTTTTGATTTAAGCCATTGCCGTTGGTATTATTGTGATTGCAGTTGGCACTCTCCCCAGAGGAGAGTATGGCTTCGCCGAGTATGCGAAATGAGTTTTCTGTGGAATTTAAAGGAAAATTCACTTCCGATAACGATGAGCTGTCCAGACTGTTGGCATTCATCCTGGCGGCAATTTTTTGCTGATGCTTCTCGTTTCTTTTTAGACGATACCATTCCCAAGAGGTGGCCTCGTGAGCTGAATGGCTGGATTTGATACCACCACTAAAGCCATTAAAGCTGCCACCTTTGCTCTTGCTTTTACCAAAGGGCGATTTAAAAAAGCCTGGTGAAGATAGCCGACGAGATTTCTTGGTATTGCCATTGGTGGTATTAGTTGCAGTGATTTTATTATTACTATCTGGTGTATGGCCAACTTTGCCGTCTACTGTATCCAATATCTGATAACCGGAAGGACCTTCGGGCATAAATTCGTTATACGCCAAATCACTGTTTGGTATAAAATTGGCCAAATCATCATCGTCGAGTAACAAACTCTCATCATAATCTGTCTGGGAGGGCTCTTCGGACTGTTCATCTGGCGGATATGTAGCCGGGGCAGATTCTTGTCTCTTAAGGCCACCCACTGTTGACAAAGATTTCTTTTTATGCGCTTTAACTGGCAGCTGATGCTTAAGACTTTTTAATGTATCTACAAAGAAAAAGTAAGGATAAGAGATTTAGAAAGGTAACAAACATGTTTTAATTGAAGTGAATAAAAGATCTCCTTGACTAAGCAACTAACCATTGTGCTTTGATATGAGACAAGCATTTAATTACACATCATACACAATAATTACACCATTGGATAGGATGATATCATAAGAGAATGTACTTACCCACATCAAAAAATTTGTCACATGCCGATTCTTCCTTATGCCACGAATGTTTCGCTCCCTTTCGTTTGTGAAGCGATGCCCTAGCGCTGGCATTTAACATATTTGCAGTTATATTATTGTTACTGCCATAGCAAACGGATATCTTTCGCTGCCTAATAGATGCATCTTCGGGCATGGCTAAATTATCACCACATTCCTTAAGTATAAGCATAGCCTCTTCGCTGGGTCGTCGCTGTTTCGCCGGCGATTGTGTCGCGTCGCCCATCATTTGTTCATAGGATTTGCGACGACTTAGTTTCTGCTTCTGTTTGTTACTAGCTGTGTCCAGCCCGGCTGGTGTTGGCTGTAATTGTTGGGTTTGGCGGCGCAACTTGCGATAATAGACAGTACCCATGACTAACATGAGGAATATACAAGTACCCACTATAATGATGACCAGGATGCAAGCCTGCACTTGGTAGGTCAGGGCACGCACTTCACCAGCCAGTTCCGCACTTTGCTGCTGATACAGTTGCTCTTGTTCAATGTAACGACGACTCTGATCCTCCAGCGTACGCACTGTTAGAGTTTGCTGTGTAAGCGTCTGCTGCAGTTCCTCCACCTGCTTCTTATATCGACGCGATAACTCCTCCAGATATTGACCAGACAGCGACATATTGCGTTCAAGAGCCTGAGGAAGACAGTAACACAAAAATGTAAAAAAATAATTTACAGACTGTTGTTAGTTACAATAAAGATGATGATGACGTTGGCTGCCAGGTAGGTGGTAACATAGCGACCTTTTTGCGAGCAAAAAAAAAAAAATTGTTACAAGGATGATGTGGAGAGCCTTTGGGCGGGGCCCAATACGGAAACCGGAAAGCAGCTACCAATTGTAATAGTTTAGCAACACGCAACTTGGCTATAAACAAGCCATGAAAAAGGGAAAACAAAAGTTGACCAGAGAATACCCTAAGACTAAATGGATAAAAAAAACGTAAGCTTGTTGGTTAAGAAATTCTATTTACCCTGCGAAAAAAAAATACTCTACAACACGTGAGAGACTATGTTTGTATGTATACGTGTTTGCGTGGGTGGTGCTCAGTCGTTCTGTTAGTTTGTTAGTCCAATGACGCACATGGTTTCATGAGAGCCACTTGGGTGGAGTAAAACTGGGGCTTGTCTAACATTCGCGATATCAGGAGACTTACCTTAATACGATTTGAGAGCCTGATGAAAACACTTTCGGACTGTGGACCATTTGTAATCTTTTGTTGTAGATTAACACCACCTGAACCACCATTAGTGGTTCCACCTCCATTAACAACAGCAGCGGCAGCAGCTGCTGCTCCACCACCAGCTGTAATCGAAGCCACAGTTGTGGTTAGAAGATTATCAATTGTTTCCCAATTGGCTGGATTTGTATCCTCAATAGCCAGATCAGAACTGCTAGGTGTCTCAGTGCTTGTGGTGGTGGTTGATGATATTGTTGAGCTCTCGTCAATGCTAGCCTCTGTGGGTGAAGGTGTAGGTAATTCTTGAGATGTGGTTGATGAATGAGTTGTTTCAGCTTCCTCTATAACTGGTAGAACATTGAATATATTAACATCTGCAGGTGGCGGAGGTGGTTGTGGTTGGTGGCTCGTTGAAGAGGTAACGGGTTGTTCGGCAACCTCTGGTGCATCTTTAATGGGCAACTCTTGACTGATAATAGTCTGCGGGTTAAGTACCTCCAATGTGGGCGTTGAGCTTTGAGATAGTTTCACGTTTTCTTCTTGAACAATTTCATGACTTATCTCTGGAGCAACAATTGAGGCAATAGGATCACTTTTTGTTTCCAAATTATGCATGGAGTCGGATAGATTTGCTGGTGCAGTTTGATGTTGCTCCACAGTTATATTATGCTCCACTTGTAGAAGTTTGCATAGAGCTCCCACTTGTTCTGGCGGCAGCATACTCACATAATAGCTTTGTCGCTTGGCCCAGGTGAACTTTAGCGAAGAGCTTGATAAGCATATGCCATATTCCTCTTCACAGATGCGACTCTGGAGTAGATCTGCACGCAATTGGGGTAGTTGGAGCAAAATTTGCAATTGATAAAATTGACACGATATTAAAGTATTAATCCTTTCTACCAATGTAATGTTGCAATTGGCACAGCTAAAAGATTCAAACGATGCTGTGCGGCAAAGCAGCGATTCACTTGACCACTTAAATGCCTTCGTGGGCTTGACAAGAACTTCGGCCGCCTTTTTTACAATTTGCATGACAGCATCTGAGGCACTTTGGAATATATTACCACCGCCGCCTCCACCGCTACCACTACCACTAGCAGTTAGTTTATGTGGCTGCTCCTGTTGTGCACCAAAGTCATCATAGAAATCATCTAGATCGTCGCCTGGACGATTTTCGGTCTCAAAAGCTTCATATTCCGAAGTGCCAAAAACACGAAAAAGTGAAACGGGACAAAAATGTTCCTTGGAATAATGTGAATGAATATCAACACGAACAAATTTCCCAAATAGATGGGGATGCAACTCAAATGTCTGAACTGTACGTTTATCCTCTGCAGCAAATCTTCCCACATTGCTCCAGTCCCGTGTGGGAAATCTCTTCGAAACGGCTACAGTAAAATTTTTTGGTGACGAACTAAACAATTCAAAATTGGCCAATTCAACTTTTTGGGCTTGAATGGCTTCGCATAGTTCTACCACAAACCAGATGCGACTTCCGCATGTACTCAGCATATACTCATCACTGGAATGACTCAGAACGGCACCTGTATTGGTGGCATCTGCATTGGAGGCGATAATTTTTGCACCACAATCGGGTGATGCATAGTTTTTGGCTCTTAGTTTCAGAGTAGGTGGTTTGCCATTCCCTGAACTTGTGGTATTTCTACGTTGCGCCGAATTATTAACCACTTGTTGCTCCTGTTCCATAGCTTGTTCTCGGCTAGCCTCGGCTTCCATCTGTTTTTGTGCCCACTCTGAGAACACGGGCATAGGCACCTCTTCGGCACTGGTCAAATTGCTGTTAGTGACCGTGTCATTAGTCTGACCCACTTCATCGTTAGATGACGTTAGCACTTCATCGGTACCATCCATTGAGGCCAGTAGGGTGTCATCTGTATCACTACCTCCACCCGGATCATTTATTTTTAAGATTTGCTCATCTGCAAAAAATAAAAGGAAAGAAATATTTTTTATTTTGTTTGCAAACTTTTCTTTAAGTGTTCAATCTTACCCTGTTGGGGCATTTCTTTTGAATTTTCTTCCTGCTGCTGTTCGTGTGGTTCGGTCTTATTCCTCACAGTTGACTGGTGGTCGGCATTGTCCAGAATAACTGCATCCAAACGGTTCTTTATATGCTCCAAAGGCAGCTCTGTTACTGTAACAGTAGGCAGCTCTGTTATGATCTCTGGAAAGCTGAAAAAAAAAAAAATTAAGAGATTTGTTTATAAGTACATCTTTTTATATGTTAAATATTATTATTTCATTTGACTTTATACTTTAATTTCTATAATATCAATAACTGTAACTATTCTAAATATCTTTCTCTAAAAGTTTTATATAAATAAGGGCAATCCTAAATATATGAAATACTGTAGAACTATCTCATTTTTAATTTTTGAGATTATTATTTCCTTCCAAAAAGGAATTATATAGTTTTAGAATAGAAGAAATCAACTCCGACTTTATATATATACATGTTTAATAGTCAAAATTCGTGCGTTCGTCTGTCTGGATCAACATCCTCCAAATCCTAACAAAAGACTTCCCTCCTTCCATGTCTTGGATTAATTCCAATCGGATAGGTTTTTTATAAATGATCGGACGAGAAAAATGTTTTATATCTGCTCTATTGAACCTTTTGGTTCAATATTTATATATACAAGTAAAAAGGTTATATAATTATTTTAAATAATTGTATTAATAAATATGAGAAAATAATTAACGCTTTAAATTGTCTTAAATTCTTTTTATTTAGCTCACCTCATAAATACAGTCGATATGGCTATAATTTGTGAGAACCATATAATCCAGAAGAATATTAAAAACATGGTTAAATTTGTTTTTAGCTTTTTCAATTCACTACAAATGAATTTCATTACACATTGTAGCAGCATTTTGTGACTTGAACAATTTAATTATAAATTTATCAATATTTGGATATTGTAAAACAATTTTCTACAACTTAACAACAGCTGTGACCCTGACTCAGAGATGAAGCTAAAGATTGAAATTGTATATTTACAAATTTATACATATAAACTTATATGCATATTTATATGGTATCCCATTCTCAATCACTTTGATTTTACTTCAGATGAAACAGCCACGTCGGAAGTTATTTTTCAACTGATATTTAACTGTTGGTAGAGCAAAACAGAAACAATAACCCAGAGAAAATGTGTATAAACCGCCACCAAGTTTCAGCTCTCAAGTCAATATAGATTGTATATTAAATATACAAAACTGAGTGTTTTTCTTTTAACAAAAACCAAGAGCAAACAGCTGCGCGCTACTACTAATGCAGCTCCTATACACTCTTATGAGAGCAATAATGTATAAAAAAAAATGAAATTAAGACACTGTGTCTGTGACAGAGACAGTGAGAAAAAGCTAATGAACGATTTGTAAATTCACTTTTAAAAATTGTGTGATAACAATCAGAATTGTCATACAAACAAAGGCGGGCTTTGACTATCTTAAAATAAGTTCTGACCGAAGTTTGCATACTCTAACCAGATAAATAAAAGCAATCACTGATAAGGTCTTAAGAGAAATAGAAGCTGGGATCACCTGGGATTTTATCTACTTTAATCAGCAATATGTAGTAAATATATAGATTGATCTACAGTGCTACATAATTTTAAATACAGTTTTAAAATCTTTTGACTTATGTTTATTTAACCAGATTAATGTTCTTCTAAACAATTTTTTAGGATTTATGTAATATGTTTTCTATACAGTCAAAAAAGATTTTAAATTCATTTGTCAAGTATAAATATAATCAAACCCGTAACATTATTTATCTTTATGCAAATAATAAGAAAAATGTTTGACTTTACGTTAATATTTAATAACTTGAGTAAGTAAAAAATATTACAACTATATAGTAAAAGTATTATATTGTACCTGACAACATAAGGAATTGCTGATAAATTGTAAAATTTCTTCTTTAATATATGTTAATACGTGTTTTAAAATTAATAAACTACTAAATAGTTTAACGAAATTTTCATCTTAAAATTTTTAGTATATAATTTTATTTCATTTAGAATTTTCTTGATTGTATTCAAATATAGAAAAACCATTTGTTAGTTTTTGGCATTTAGATTGCGAAACATTTTTGCCAATTATGTTTCAAAAACAAAAATATTTCTAACAAGCACGTGTCATTTTAATGCAATGCAAAATATATGGTAAAACAATGTAAGAATATATGCAAAAGTCTATATATAACTAAAGAAATATATATATAAAAGTCAACAAAAATGATGCCAAGTACAAAAAGTGCGTATACAAAAAAAATTTGATTATTCCGTTGACAAGATTATGAATACAATTTATAAAAATAAAACTTATGAAATGTGTCAAGATAAACTAAGGTAAAAACAAAGTCGAAGTCTATATACCCTAGCATAAAATGATAACCTCTTAAAAGGTCTCCAATAAGGAATTACCCAACCGATGAATTCTTTAGTATTAATTATTTTTCTGATAAGAAAAATGTGTTTCATATGCTAATTCATATTTTAAATTATTGTTTCCCCGGAGGAGTATTATCTATGGGAAATCTCTACTGATTAGTCTTATATATACCTAAATAAAGCTTTTCATCTATGACATTATGTAAGAAACGCATATGAAAATAAGATAGTTTTTGGAAAGTGTTACATTCTTGATATATCTCTCCATATAACCAAATGAGTACTAGGTATAATATATATATTTAATGAATAAAATGATTTATATAAGTGTTATTCTTGTAATTTCAATGAGCATTTTCCACTTTTTGGCCACTGACCCCATTTAATAAATATATCGAACAATAAAGTGCAAAGATATAGATATATACATATATCTGTCGCTTTACAAGTATTATTATTTAAATGTAAATGTTGTGCCCATTAAATTGTACTATGTAGATTTCCTGCTTCTGTAGCAAAAGTCGTAATATTTTTCTCTTAGACTGTCGTCTCATATAAAATTTGTTAAGCTTTTGGGTATTTCCTATGTGCGTCAAAAGACTTTAATATGGATTATATTATACGTTTATATACATTATATATTATTGACATAGACATAGAGAATGTATATGCATATATAAATTGTATTTAATCAGTTTGTGTGATACTTAAATAATGTTCACATGACACCCAAATTCACACATTTCAAATTTTTTGTTCTACTTTGCGTATACGTTATAGAAAGAAAGATCTAACTAAATTTAAAAGTTAAATCTTTCAGTTTTCTTTTGTTAAATTATCGAAACTTTTTTTTTTCAAGGAAACTACCAAAGAAAGGCGAACCAGCCAATTGACAAGTAATTATTAACGCTTCAAGACTTCCTTTGTATTGAATTTACTAAGGAGTGCCATTTATTTTTTGACCAATAAGCAAAATAAAACTAAAATAATAAAATTAAACACAAATTGAATTTATCCAGGAAACTTAACAAAAGCTACAAAACAATATAAAAAGAAAGTTATATTATATTTAAAAGATATTAGTAGGACTTGAAAATATAGCAATTGTTGCTAAACTTTCTCGCAGTGGTTGGAAATGTGAAATGAAGTTTCCTTCTAGATGCTAACTCACTCACTCTAATTAGCACATACAACAGCGCACCAATCGTACATTTTTATACTGATAAATTTTATATATTTTTTGTGAGAAACTTAAATAAAGTTAAAATTGAATTAGTTAAAATGGAAATATCTTAAAGACTGTAAAAGTGTATACAAACTTGACCTATACACATAAATGATCTAGAAACAAACAAGGCTAAACCACAAAAAGACAATAGCATTACGGATTCAGGGAATAATATATAAATAAGAAGTATATAATTAAACTAATAAAGCAACAACATTTGCTTAAACTGATCGTTAAAATGACACATAAATGTACGATAAATTTAACCGATTTCTTTAAAACTTGGTAGAGCTATTCGTATATAACATAGCTAACTTATAAATACTAAAGTTCTTGATCAACCGATTGGGAATAACTGATTTTTAATTTGTTTTTGAAACCTCTTTATCTAGTGCTAAATAAGTTTTTAGTATATACGTAATATATTTTTTGTACAGTGTAAAATGTGTAAGGTTGAACAGCTATCAAGTTCTTGTTTTAAAACTGAATTTTCGATATATTGATCGGCTATATTGATATGATTACAAAAATATATATATTAATTCAATTGTTGGCAATAATACTTGAAAAGTGAGTTTCTTTTTTTTTTTTTTAACCTAATAATTCTCTGAATTTTATATAAGTAATCTTAAGTAATTGTTGCTCATGCTTGCCTTAACCTCTTCAAAACCAAAACTGTATTTTGTAACCAATCAGTTTGAGTGCCCTTCCGATGAATGAAAATAACAACAACATCAACAACAACAACAACGAAAAAAAAAAACAGAGGGAAGAAAAACATGGATGAAAAAAAAACTATGCCACAACAACAACAAGAAAATGAAAAAATTATAGGAAGACAAGTTACGAGAGCGCAACGGACGCGACACCTGACGCCTCTGCAGCATCTCAACTGAGGAACTTGAGATGTCTAGAGGTGGGTTCGGTTGGTCTCTTCCTCCCATCTTTACTATACTGTTTCTCACTCTGTCTATCTGTCTGTGTCTCAATGGAAAACCTCAAAGGCTTTACATGAAAAAGTCACGAAAAACACTTGAGCCGAGTCTTGTAATAATTAGCAAAACATTTGTATGCATTTTTATTGCATAATAAACAACTCATCACATAGTTATAGTTAGGTACCTATATATACATATATATATGGGTATGGGTATATATATATTTCTACATATATGTAGATTTGTGTATAAAGCTACTAGCAACCAACAAAGCACATGTCTTCTACCACTAACATTAGTTTTCACTTTAAGCTAATTAAATGAACTGAGTCAAGTTGGTAAATTTGCTGCAAAAATTGTTTTGGTCTGGTGCCAGGCGCAATACTAATGACTAAAACTGTATCAAATCTAGTAAAGTTCTTAAACTGATCGACCAATTGGCTACCTTCTAATGCAAATTCCCAACAAAAGTGCAAAAACCCACAATTCATGTCAACAGTGCACACTCTTTAACACCACGCCCACCACAAATCTATCTTTCTATCTATGTATCTATCTACATCCCAAATGTGTGTGAGTGTGTGTGTGTGTATACTACCCAGCTGGTGGCTGATAGTTGGCATATTTATGACTTGTCTTCTGTCTGCTGTGAGTCTACATCAAAAATTCACAAACTGTGAAAATTGTCTTGGGCAGTAAGCCAGACATTCAGCTAGAGATCAAGTCATAGCAAGACCAAAATCCATGGAGGATATGTATGTGTGTATGTATGTATGCATGTAAGAAGTGAGGTGGAGCCGACATATTAGGTTAGCCCGTTCCGGCAGTTTGCATATTGTGCCTACAAGTTTGTCAGGAATTTCTGGCTTTTCTTCTTACTTTTGAATAATGAATACTGCACATGAATAAAATAATTATTTCATTTTTTATGTGTTAATAAAAAAAAAGTGAAAATATCTCATCAACAACATTTTTAAATATACAATTTTTAGAATAATAATTGCGAAATATAAGTACAAAAGTAGTTACTTTCATTAAGCAACAAGTGTTTTTATATCAATGATATAATATAGTTTGACCAATTACTGATGGTTTTCAAACTCTTATCTTGGAAAAACAGAAGTAAATTTTCTTGCAATTAAAACCAAAAAAAGAACAAATGGTCTTCTCAGGAATGTGTAATATTATAAGCTGTGGTATCGATTTTCCAATACATTTATTATCCAATTTATGTTATATCAATTTTATCATTCATATTCGGTTTTATCTTTGTAAATCAAAGCAGTAAAAGTAGTTAAATTTAATAATGAAGGCGGCTACAGTATAATAATACAGAAATAGTATAATAACTCATTAATAGGTATAATATGTATACAGGTTAGCAACAACAATCATCAAATGTATAACTTTACACTTTAAGTTTCAAAAATCTTCCTTAAATAAAAACATTTGAGCGGTTTCCTATTTAATTTTGTTGTAATTCGCAACTAGTTTTAGCATAGAAGAATAGGCATGATAACGATCGATAAAAAAAGAGTGCTAATGGGACAACTTTGAGAGAACTCAAAAGAGCTTTATACGGATAACCCGATCACTGTTTTGAAGTCCTATTATATACTATGCTATGCCGACTTTATAATTCTATAAAATTTCGGGGAAAAACCAGAAAACGATACCATATAATTTGAGTTATTTAAAAGATATTGATTTGTAAAATTCCGGCAAGTAAGTTTCCCATAAAAATTTTCAATTAAAATAATGTTATTTAACCAAATTGTAGTAAAGAAACAAGTGGATTTAATTTATGTTTCTATTGCATGATATTTAGATTTTATAGTACATAAGACAAAATACAGTGTGTTGAAAAACTCATCAAACAGAAATAAGTGGTTTCATGGAAAATTAAGTTTGATATTTGATATAATGTTTATCACTGCAACAAATTCAAAGTACTATATAAACTATACGTAACAATTTGTAATAAATAGGAGATTGAAGTATTTAATTGTTAACATTTTTAAAGACATTTTTAAACACATGAGCTATAACTTTTGACTGACTTATGGGGGAAATAAACAGAAGATGGTTTAACTATGATGGGAGTTCATGTTTCATTGGAGCCATTTTTTCAGTATCACAAAAATTGCCAAAATTAAATTTGATGATTTGAAAACGTGGTTTTTATTTAGCGCCATAACGTGGTTAATTGATGTTCGTTGAACTTGAATCCACTGATTAGTTGTAGAAAGTGGATCAACGAAATTAGTTTTCAAATATTAACTCATTTCAGACATGAAAATGTAAGTTAATTTAATTGACTTAAATTAAGAACGAAAAACTTTATTTCTTTAACTTTAAAAAGAAAAAACAAAAAGTTTTCGTATATTTATCATAACAAAACACTTTTGCTAAATTTTCGTTTTTTTTTTTTTTTTTTTTTTTGCTCATTTAACATTGACACATTTTTCACGGCTATCGAATGAAATGGCATTAGCTGCTTCAATCGATAAACACACATTATAGATAAAAGTCATATTTAGTGTGTGTGTGTTTAAGCTAGTATGTATTTAAGTTTAATTTATGCCAAAGTAAATAGTATTAAGTTTTCGCACAGTTTTCGTTGTCAAAACTGGAATTGTAATGATGATTGGTTGGTTGGTTGGTTGCCTGGAGATGAATGGATGTTGCTTTAACTTTTTAATTGATGAACAAACTCAATTATAGACAATTTGTGGATTTTAATGGTTCCACATCCGGTTAGTTTGGGTGGTCAATAAACTAGAACAAATATTTGCATTAACAAAAATCAATAGAATTTGTTATTGATATTATTGTTGTTGTTGTTCATTTTTAATAAGCTCTATTTATGAATATTTATTGAATAAACAGCAATTGAGAATTGGCAACTACTTAAAAGACAATAATCATCAAAAAAAAAAAAGGGAAAATCAATGAACAAATTAGAGGTCGGCAGAAGGTTGTCAGCTGTTGTCAAGGATATGCAGGAAGTTTGTTTAATTTGTGTTTAAAATTTACATTAAATATTGGTTTCAATTAATTTAATATTTATATAGATTAAAAGTTTCTTTTTGTTTCTTCGTTCGTTCTTTTAAGTCAAGTGCACAGCGGGCACAAGGACTTCAAAAACTACACGCACAAACATGCATACACAGTTGCAAGGACATTATATATTTTAAACAGATATATGGGGGACGGATTTATTTGTCACGTCTTCGTCTTTATCCTTGGCTATATATCTTCACTTCACATTGCGCGGCACCACTCAATCCGAGAGCCACCACACAGCGGAGGCGACAAAACGCACGATCGCACCACTGGAAATCGAAATGAGAACTGAATTGTATTAACGGAGTAAACTCTAGGTAATTGTGGTCCAAGTGTGCGGAAAATTAACCGGCCATATGTCGCACACACACACACACACACACATACATACAGATACATAGCACACACTGCCATAATCAAAGAGACAGAGAGAGAAAAAGAAACGCAAAGAGCGAAGAAAACAAATTTCTTGCCATCTCTTTCTTTGTCTCCCTCTCTCACACTAGAGAGAGGAAATTTTTTGCTTGAACGAGACTTAATAAAAAAAAAAGCATTCGGCATCATTTGTAAAATGCACTTGCAGTGCTCTATAGCAGCTCCGCTAGCTGAGACGTTAACGTCGACTGCATTTTACCGGCAAACTTGTCATACAACATTGAGCTAACGCTTGTTATGTCCGTCCGGACCATTCGACCACAGTCTGTCTGTCTGTCTGTCCGTGTGTCTGGGATATAAACTCAAATTGATAACAAGAAAGAAAAGCCCCGATTTTTTTTAAAGCGAATGGAGAGAGCTTTTCATACAACGTTTGTTTGGCAATGATAAGATAATAGCTAATTGAAAGTAATACTAACCAATCATTTGACTTAAGACAATCTTAATATGGTTATAACTATTTCAGTGGATATGCATTTAAATTGAATTATATCTTTTTTGTTTTTAATATCCTTAAGACTTGGCATAGAGAAAATAAAAAACATTTGAATTGTAGGAGTAACAATTTTGGTGAACGATTTTTCCAATTTTCCTTTATAACTTCATCAAGCATTCGTTTATTTTATCCCAGAGCTTTTCCATAAAAATAATCCATAAATATTTCCTGATATATGTTTTATGTAATTTTTGTTAAAAAATAAACAACAAATATTTTTATGCTTCGAAATCAAAAAAAAAAATATGATAAAGAAAGAGTTACAGAGTTAACTATGGACATAACTATAAGAAATTTTCATTGAAAATGTTTACACTGTTGTGAAAACATAAAAAATATGTTTATGTTAAAGTTTTGTAGGCAGTAAAAAAGAAATACATTTATTTATATGTTTTGCAGTGTTGAAAATGTTGATGGACATTGTTAAAAAAAAAAACTTTAGAAACAAGTGTTTAAATAGAGGTTTTTAAAAAATAATAAATATTTTATTTTTAAATTTCTAAAGTTTTAACAAGATGTATATAAAGTTGGTGGTTCCTTCATTCACAAAAAGAAATCTTTTTCTTTTGGATATAAAATTGAAAGATTGTTTTTAAAAAGAAATCAAAACAATAAATTTCAATGTATTATATAAAATGTATAGTTTTAAAATGATTGGTTTTAAATTTTTTATAATTTCTAACTAATTTTAATCACTTTAAAGAAATCTTTTATAAAAGAAAGCGTTAAAATAACTATTATATTTTATAAAACAAAAATTAATAGCATAAATTTCAATGTATTACATAACCTGTCAAGTATTCAAAATGATTGGTTTTGACTTTTCAATAATTTGGATTTAATTTTGGTTTCTTTAAACAGATCTTTCAAAAAAAAAAAGCTTTTCTAGTTCTGTTCTATGAACAATCATATCTTAGTCAAAAACTTTAAAACGAAATGAATCTATTATAGGGACTTATTCTTAAAAAGTAGTACAAAAATAGAAATATAAGTGAAATAGAAATATTTATTTTTCAATTAAAGCATTCAGTTTTGGGGGGCTTAAAACAAATAGTAGAGTGAAGAATAGTTTAAAGATAATTTTTAGTTAAAAAGATATTGATATGTATAAATTCAATAAGTATTGATAAAAACTCTCAGATCAGATCTTTATAAATCTACCTAACCAACATAGTTGACATTTTCAAAATTTCCTCAATAAATTATAAATTTAACCGTTATGATTGAAAAACTACTTCGACTGCTACTACTCAACGAGACTCCACCACTACCAACAACCACCCACAAGTCCAAAAACAAAAACGAAGAAAACAACATGTGTCTCGCTGATAGAAACGAAACAAATTTTGTTTCTTTTGTAAAGTATTATTTATCCTCCCAATGTCTCTCCCTTTGGCGCACAGCTGCATAATGGAGCACCAGAAAGAAAAAGAAGGTGTCGGAAACGACTTTTTTAGCCCCCACAGAAATAAAAAAAAAAAAAAAAAAACAAGTTGAACCAAAGCAACGATTTTACTCGAAGCCCCCAAGGAAGCAACACCATGCCACAGTCTTCTATCTCTGTCTCTGTTTCTGCCGGGCTGTGGCATTTTTGTGTGATTTGGCTTGTGACAGGTTTATGTCTAAATCTGCAAGCTGCATACAGGACCATTAGCATTTCAGGTGTGGGCAATACGGTTTTAGCAAAACCCAAAAAAAAAAAAAAAAAATAAAAATAGAAATATTATATTATGCATTTTATAACAGACAGATAGAAATCATAAGGATGTTTGAACAGAAAATATATAAAACAAATATTGAAATGCATAATTGCCACAAGTGCAATGAAAAGTGAAATGTGGCTCATAAATTGGCCAAAATGCAACCGCTGGCAAGTTGCAACATACAACAAACAAAGCAAGCAAACAACATGCAACACAATGCACGAAAAACAACCAAGTCCTATAAAAAATCAAATTTTTCCCCAATAAGCTTAAGAAGCAGCAAAAAAAAAAAAAAAAAAAAAACAAAAAAAAAAAAGGCAAAATCGCCGCCAAGTGCCTTTGATGATGTTGACTCCTTTTGTTCAAAAGAAAAAATAAGTTAAACAAATAAAAAGGTTACAACAGGCCAACAGTGTCAATTGAATTGAACGATGCCAACTTCGGTTGCTGGTGCCAGCCAAACGCCTGCATTGAAAGATAAACACTTGTAATCCGAAAGTGTTTTCGAACCCAAAAGGCGCTTACACAATTGACTCTAACAACCAGCAACTAGCAACAACAACTAGCAGCATTGAGCACACACACGAGTTGTTAAGTGGTTGGTGGCATAGCCAAAGAAATAGAGAGAGAGAGGGAGAGAGAGAGAGAGAGAGGGAGAAAATTCATGAGACGGGGGCAAAATTGTAAAGGGTACCGCATCTGTCTACTATCTATGGAAAGTGCTGCAAGTGCAAAATATATATTTTTTTTTTTTTCTTTTTATCTATCTGTAGTTCGAGATGCTGTCAAAAGATGCTATTGCGGGTGAAAACCAAGGCAAAGATCAGGCCAAATAAGGCAAATGCAATTAAATTTCAAGTTCAATAGGTCCCAAATACTTACTCATAAATAAATGCCCATTTTTCCACATATCTAACTAAGACATTAAATGCAAAACCATAAACCATTCTCAAAAAGTTCAAATAAAACCTTTTTCGTAACCTTTGAAATGGCAAAAGTAATTTTAAGTAAATTTTTATTTGCCAAAAATACACGACACAAAACAGTTAATAATATAATATTTAAAAATAGTTTTGAGTAATTTCGATGATTTATCATTTTAAGTTTCCAAGATTTTTATAACCTAACATCTCGTACCTATTTTTAAATATCTTTTCCAAAAGTGAAAATTGTTGAAAAACTTTATGTCTTAACCTCAAATATAGATATATTTAATTAATATTTAATTTAAAACTATCAAATATCGAATTAAAAAACATAGATAAACATAATTTTAATGAGTAAACTTAAATTTAAAAATAGTATTAATATTGCACCTCTCAATATATTGAAAAAATATATATATATATTATACATAAATATTTATTTAATGACTATTAAAAAAGAATATTAATATTGCAATAATTAATATTAATATTAATAACATTAACTAATATTAATTATTGAACCAATTAAAAAGAGATTTGAAAACTTGGCTGAGGTTGAGATATAAGTTTTTTGGTGAACTTTTAAATTTATATTATTATAACATTTACTAAGAAAAATTAAACAAATGTTATTGCACTAAAAAACTCCAACACAGTATTATAAATAATTTAATAGTTCTCCTCTTTTATTTTGGAACATAAAATATATATTTTAATTATGCCATATTTCATATAGATTTCCATTGTATGGTATAAAAATAAGCAATATTAGACATTAAAAGCTATCCCAAAATACAATATAATATATTGTATATGGAGATCTTTTATTTTCCCATAATTTCATAAATTGCAAGTTGTAATTTATCAGGATTTTTGACTCATTCATGCCAACTTAAATCTAAAAGGAGTTTTTTTTTTTTAATATTTTTTGCCTTCTTTCTCTCTAACCATTTCTATTGACAGTAACCGTTAAAAAAAATGATTATTAATTTGTAAGTATCACAAAAAATTAAAAAAAAGGAAAAAATAGAAAAAAATTGAATGAAAACTGCAGCTGCTTTAAACGTACAAATACCCTCCTCCAGTTCGCCTTCATCTTTATGCCCCATGGAACACCTACGCCTTGAACATTTTTCACTCCGCACGAAGCCCAAACGGCGGCTACGCGTCTATGTCTGAGACAACAACAACACAAAAAAAAAACTAAGCTTGAGAGAAAAAATGCCGGCAAAAAGGCAGAAATGTAAAACCGGCTTTTCCAAGAGACTTTGAATGAAAAGCCCCCATAGACAAGAGAAAAAAATGCAAAAGGAATGTATGGCAAGAGATGGAGACAAGTGAAGGCGTATGGTTTGAGGACAATCAACGCATGATCATGCTACTAACTTAATCAATGCAGCAGTTAGACAAGAGATCAGTTGATCGAAGCGATCAACAATTGATGGACGAAAGTCAACGGCTATGATGATAATAATGATGCTGATGATGATGATCATGACGACGCTCACTCACAATCAATTAAGTATTTGGCCAACGATATGTCTTTTTTTTTTGTGTTGTTGTTCAAATAGATAAGATCATTATGGTGTGGCCCGTGCGCTGATCGTTGAGCGATCATTGACAGCAAAAATAATGTAAAGTGAAGCAACGCAAATCAAATCAAATTCCATATCATCCACCAGCGCCCAAAAATATTTGCATAAGTGTCGAACTGCAAAAATTTCTGTTTTCTGTTTACAGTTTTTTTTTTTAGTTTTGTTTAACATGATAATGGGTTTTTGCCAAGTTTGATTACCGTTCAACAAGATCATGATGCATTTGAAAGCAGCAAAAAACAGCAAAATATTTATTTTTTTAATTTTATTTTTAGAGAGTCCTTTACAACAAGAAGAAAGTGAAAGTGAAACGATCTGCGACGATCACCTGCCAACTACTACACACAATGTGTGAATTGTCTGTCTGGGAAAAGGCATAGCATCCACTCTACTCCGCTCTTCTCCTTGCGACTGCTCGCTTCTCGTCACTTTCTTCCTCCCCCTTGACAACTCTTATCTGTTTGGCTGGCTAATGTTTTCATTCTGAAAATTTATATGCCTAAATGAAAGTTTTTTTTTTCTGTTTTTATTTTGGAGAGGCAAGGTGGGTAAAAAAAAACTAAAAGATAAACTCATTTCCATGGCATCAAATCAAATCTTAACACTTTTACGTCAATAAATTTTCTATTGAGCTAAATGAAAAATGTTGAGCAAAGCCTTTAAAGGATCAAAAAACTAAAGCGTTGGCGGTTTTTTGACTACCCACAGCAATGTTTTGTAAACGCAGTTTCGTTTTTTGTAATTTTGAAATGGCCACCAATATGGAAAGATGGAGAGACACACAGACATAGAGTTCGAGACGACAGAGGAAGAGACTTGACGAGGAGGCATTTAGAAAGTACGCGCCACTCACAAAACAAAAAATAAACTAAAAAGAAAGAAAGAAAAAAAAAAAAAGAAAAACCGAAAAAAAATAAATTGAAAAACTGTAAAGCAAATTACCGGCAAAAGGCTTTGTGACAAGGCATAGCGTGGGTGGGTGACTTTGCCTCTGACTCTGTCTGTGACTTCGTCGTTCGTTTTGGTCGTGGTCATGGCCTGCTATTGGTAATAGTATTGGCTATTTGCCGAAGGTAAAACTTGACTAAACTCTGCTAGCGTTAAATAATTTATTATTTTCAAATATTTCTACCACATGTCCATGCAAATATGTTTCCCTAATTAGCTCGGGGCTATCAATAAACCAAAAGTCTTAGGAACCAACCAAACAATAAAAAAAATAAGCCAAGCACTTAAGCAAAAAAAATCAATTCTTACCCAAGTCGAAAAGGAAAAAAAACTAAACTCTTTTAAACAAGAAATTTTATAGTTTATAACTATGTGCTAGTTTTTTAGCAGTTCGAAAAAAGTCAGAAAACGTCGTCAGAACTTTTTTAAACGACGACACAAATCAGTTGGTTAAAAGATCTTAAAGACAAAGGTCTATATTAACTTGCAACATTGTTAACTGGATTGTTTTTAAGAATTAGAAATATTTGAGTCTTTAAATAATATATATATGTATATATATATATTTAGCGAACAAAGTTCGCTTTGACTTAAACAATCATTCCATTCATTCTACAAAGTATTATAGTATGCTCCTTATCAGTATTTAGTAGTAGTTAGTATTTATCTGTCTCTTTCCATTATGTTTTGTATTTTGTCTGTAATTAAAGTTTTGCGATCGAATAGGTAGCGCCACTTTATCTCACGCCTTGAAAAAGGGGATCCCCAATTTCTTTAAATGCGCATGCATTTTACATTAACACACTTTCACATTTAGTCATAAAAAAAATAAACTTTTTATTTTATTTATCTATTAAAATAAAAACTTCGTCTAAACATTTTATCTACTAAACAATATAAATTCTTTAATTTATTTTTTTTTTTTAAATTATAACCAAGTTGCTGCAAAAAAATAAAAAATGACCTAAGAGACATTCTCAATAATAATATTAATATTTTATTTTGTTATCCATTGAAACGACATTATCAAAATACAAAATTTTAAAAAATCAAAAATTTGGTTTTTTAAGATTAGAAAAGAGAAAGTATTTTTTATTCTTTCTCCAAGATCTTTTCAGTTATTTATATATATTTTGGTATATACATAATTACTTATAAAGTTTCTAAAGTTGGATAGATCATATATATACATAAATCTCCACAATAAAGGTTTCGAAGATCTTTATTCATTTTGACAGCGAATATTATTTTATAATTGCATCACTTAAAAGTGTAACCGGAATATGACTTCTTGATAATCGTATTCATTTTTTAAACATTTCAGGCTTAGTTTATATAAACTTCTTTGAAAGAGACTTTATTTATTTGTCACATTATTTAACAACTTTTTTTAATAATAATGAAAACTCAAATGTTTTTCTACAAATTCTATTTATTGTTAATATTTAAAAGAAAACATAAACAAAAACAATTTGTTGACCAAAACAAACATAATTCAATTATCACCATTCAATGTGAAGATCAAATTACAGAGAAGCTGTCAACAAGATAAGATATGCATATAGTAAAGCTATAAATAGATGGCGCCAGATGTACACTTAACAGATTTCAACGTATCAATTGATCACCGATTAATCAATATTGAATTTCATTTAATGTAAAGTAAGCTATTTATTAATGAATAAATACAGCCGAGGAAAATGCAACGTCGTTTGTCATATACATAGAGTTAGGTAAAACAAAAACAAATTTGATCTATTGATAATATATTGGCAAAGTATCGACTATTTTTAGAAAAACAAAGCCAAATACAAAACAATTCAATATTGACCTTGGAGCCACGAGTGAGTGAAAGGCAACTTTGTTTTTCTGATCGCATTTTAAGTAGATTTTTGCTTATTTTTTTCTCTTTCTTTTGACAAGTTCCATGTGAACGAACTTGGAAATCGTGCGTAAAGCTAAACGACGTGACAACAGCAACGGAAAATGTTGATAAGAATAATTATATACACATATATATGTATAGATATAGTAATCTGTGCATTTGTTGTATTGTATTATAATTCATGGGAGTAGTAAATAGTTTCAACCAAAAGATGATAAGCTTTCAATTCAATATGCCTCTCGAGGCCTCCAATGGAATGTGATGCCCACATAGTTCGTCTCACTGATGTAACCCCATTTAAACAGTTCCGTTTTCATTCATAATTTATCTCTTTTGAATTGTGCGAACATGATTTTATATAAATTTTATTAAACAAGCTCTTCTTGATAACAGAAACGATAATATCTTTCGATATCATCAATTGATGGAAGTGAAAAAAAGTTACTTGTTAATATTTGAATTTCTAATACCAAGATATAAACATGTTTCTTAAAATAATATTGTAATTTGCCAAATACTTAGGCCGTTTTAATCTTTATAAAAGAACCAAGAATAACTATATAAGGAATAACATATTGCTCCAGTAAGCAAAATTCAAGTTTTGGAATTCTTTCTTCTTTATGTAAATTATAGACTTCCTTCCGTTAAGGCCCAACAATAGGTTAAGACAAAGACAGGCAACAAGAAAGAACAGTTAAAGCGCTATATCAACTATAAGGTTCGGTAAATTCATCTAAGCTGAAGTTTGTATACCCTAGGTAAGTCTCTACTTAAGAATTCTATTCAGCAAAGCACATAGAAAACCATATTTTATGCTTTTACCTTAGCTATATGACTTGGTCAAACAATTTTGAAAAATTCAAGAAAAAAACTGGCACTTATATTATATAGTCTATTGATTTTTATAAAACATGATGAATGAATTTTTTTATAAACCGAATTGACATATACCAAGTTTGGTAACAATCGATTGCAAAATATTAAAGTTAGCGATGTAAAACTTATTTTCGACTGATAATTGTATTAGAAGTTATATGATATAGTCATCTATTAAACATTGCATAAAAAAGGTTTTATGTGGTTTTAGACAGACGGACAAACTAAACAAGAATATATAAAGGGAATATATAGGGATGCTTTTTTCATGCGTATTAAACTTCTGACAAAAAGAAATATATCTCTTTTGTAAGGGTATAACAACGTAACACTTCTTTATCTATCGCTGGCTCTCATTTACTCACTCTCACTCACGCTTTACTCCGTTTTTTATTGCTTACGTTCAAGTTCAATGTAAACAAAAGTCACGTCAATTGTAAAAGGGGAAAACAACAACAGAGAATGGGAATTTCATTCAATTGATAATTATAATTACGCCCACTTTCATGTAAATATGCACAAGACAGAGGGTATCTCCCATAATGTGGAAAAATATGTAAAAAAAAAATAGTTATTTATTCTATTTCAAATACACTGTCAATATATTATATTACTTTATTAATTTAGATTACTAGTCATCTCGATCAATACTTCTAATTTATTCTAATATGCAATGTATTTGATTGGTTTTGATAAAAGAAGATTGGTTGATGTTGAAACTTATGTCACATTTTAAAATATATATGTAAGAACCCTAGGACAGGATACAGTACTTCAGAATGCCTTGAATGTGTCTAAATATTGAAGAATAAAAACTGATTTGTAACACGTTTTAGAGTCTCACATTTCTTTATATAAAAAGGGTATAGAATATTTGATATGTTGAAATTATATTCTGGGTTTTTTTTTTTTTTGTTATTCACTTTGTTTTATTTGCTTACCCTTTAGCAGCTTGTTGTTGTTGGTTTTGCTTTGGTTTCAGCTTGGCCTCGGATGGCGATACACTAACACTAGGCACTTTTATATAATTGTTATTATTATTATTTAATTGATTTTTTGGCACTTGAACTGCAGCAGCTTTGTTGTGAGTGCTGCCATCAACCGATAATGCCTCCACATTGGCATTCTCTGTATTTGCATTATAATTGCTATTTACATTAGCAGCAGAAGGCGACGGCGGCGCCACCTCTGACGTGTCTTTTGCCGTATTGCCTTCCCCACTTTCATTAACCGGCTCATGGGACGCCGTTTTAGTTCTTGGCTGATTGCCATGTTCCTTCATTGATTCCCCATCTGCCACTTGACTTGTTTCTTTTACTCCATCTTTAACGTTTGCTATTGGTTTAGCGGCTTTGTCTTCATCCGCAATTTCTGTTGCAATTTTCCTAATTTTTTTGTAATTTGGCAATACTTTGTCCTTGTCTGGTGGTTCCGGCGTCAGTATGGCTGGCTTGGGTGGCGCCTCCGGTTGATTTTGTGGTTGTTGTTGTTGCTGCTGCTGATTGGTGGCAACTTTCGTTGCAGTAGTTGTTGTTGCAGCTGCCACATTGTCGTAGAGCCAAAAACAGCAGCTGTAAGACGAATGTCAAAAGGAGTGGGAAAAAGAGGAAGTGATTGTACAATTGGAAAATTTAAAAAGAAAATAGATTTTTGCACAGCCTTACCTTAGAATTAAGTTTATATACATAAATCGCACTAAATGCATGCGTATCTGCATTTTAATTTATATTGCTTTTATTAAATTTTATTTCACTTTAAATAATTAACTTTTATTCAGTGTAAAACTGAAAATTAACGGTAGTTCTTTTGTTTGCCATTTGCAGCAATAAATTTTTGTACGCGCACGTAGAAATCTTGTTCACACTACTGTATTGAGTTTACTGTACATATTTAGTATATTCTGTATTTGTAATGGTTTTAAACTAATAAATAACTTAAAAAACGAGCGCAGACAAAAAAATTTGTTCAATGCGATAGAAAACAACAAAAAAGAACTAGGGATGGAACTTAATAATAGGAAGTTATCGATTTGGCAAAAACTGCGACTTTGGCCAAAGTATTTGCGAAAAGTCAGGTTCATCCTTGATAGTGATGAGCTGATTAGTTCAACAAACTAGTTCAGCACTACATTTAGAAGCAAAATCATTATAATAATTTTTACTTGCTTTAATTGAATTTGTTTATATGATTTAGTTTACTGCCATGACTGTTGCAAAATAACACAATTGAATAGTTTGAAAAACACTGCTTATGCATTTATGTTATTTAGCTGCTTTTGGATTTGTGGGTGGGTATATCCAAACAGTTTTAGTTACCTTAATAATTTTGTTAAATGAACCGAAAAAAACGATGCATTCACTAAACTAGCTCTGAAAGCAATTGCATCGGTAAATTGAACTAGTTCCGTTTTAACAATTGGTAGCTCTTGTTGCACTTGTTGTGATGAATCGCAGCAAAATTTGGAAAAAAAAAATAAATAAAACTTAAAAACCATGTCATTCCTGCGTGGGTCGGTCAACTATGTGTGGTGCACCACCAGTGTGCTTGGAAAAGGAGCCACTGGCTCTGTCTTTCAGGTAAAAAATACGTCATACGAAATGTCTTCAGATATCTCTGAATTCAGACCACCTTCTGCACTGCTTCTCCTCTTTCCTTAGGGTGTTAACAAAATCACTGGCGAATCCGTGGCAGTCAAAACCTTTAATCCATATAGCCACATGCGGCCAGCAGATGTGCAAATGCGTGAATTCGAGGCCCTGAAGAAGGTGAATCATGAGAATATTGTAAAACTGTTGGCCATTGAAGAAGATCAGGAGGGTCGTGGCAAGGTGATTGTGATGGAACTCTGCACAGGAGGCAGTCTTTTCAATATACTAGACGATCCCGAAAACTCATACGGTCTGCCCGAACACGAGTTTCTTTTGGTTCTCGAACACCTTTGTGCTGGCATGAAACATTTGCGTGACAATAAATTAGTCCATCGTGATTTAAAGCCAGGAAATATTATGAAGTTCATATCAGAAGATGGTCAAACCATTTATAAGTTAACAGACTTTGGTGCTGCTCGCGAACTGGAAGACAATCAGCCATTTGCCTCGTTGTATGGCACTGAGGAGTACCTGCATCCCGATCTCTATGAGCGTGCCGTTCTACGCAAGTCCATACAGCGTTCGTTTACAGCTAATGTAGATCTTTGGTCGATTGGTGTGACACTTTATCATGTGGCCACAGGGAATTTACCTTTTCGGCCTTTCGGAGGCCGCAAAAACCGCGAAACAATGCATCAAATCACCACTAAGAAGGCTTCAGGTGTTATATCGGGCACTCAACTTTCAGAAAATGGACCAATTGAATGGTCAACCACATTGCCACCACATGCTCATCTGTCGCAAGGACTGAAGACACTGGTGACTCCTCTCCTGGCTGGTCTGCTCGAAGAGAACCGCGATAAAACATGGTCTTTCGATAGATTCTTCCAAGAGGTTACCCTTATTTTACGAAAGCGGGTCATTCATGTATTCTATATGAATCGCACAAGCTCCGTTGAAGTATTCCTTGAGCCAGATGAACAAATCGACAATTTTAGAGAACGCATTTTTATTCAGACTGAAGTGCCACTGGAAAAGCAAATATTGTTATTCAATAATGAGCATCTAGAAAAAAAGGTTACTCCGCGCACGATAGGTAAAGTATTGAAAAGTTAAAAAGATTTTGCCAAATTGTAAAAAAATAAATACTTTAAATTAATTGCAGCCAAAGCATTTCCTATGACCACCACAGAGCAACCAATATTTCTCTATAGCAATGATGATAACAATGTCCAATTGCCTAATCAATTGGATTTACCCAAATTTCCAGTATTTCCACCAAATGTGTCTGTGGAAAATGATGCAAGTTTGGCCAAGGTAAACTATTTAATACTATATTTAATGTAGTAATAGTAAGAAATAATAACCAATAATCCCATAATAACCAAAATCCTTATACGATTAGTGTAATATTTAGTCTTTACTGATCATTCCAGGCTGCTTGTAGTGTGGGTCATGAATGTAAAAGACGTGTTGATATCTTTACCACCATGGACATACTCATTAAAAAAGGAGTAGGGCAATTTATTGAGATGCTAATAACCACCATTGGTTTGCTTTTAAAGTAAGAATTTTTGTTTTTGATTATTTTGTTTCAAAATCTAATTTAATTATCATTTTATTTGCCACAGAAAAACGGAAAGTTTTGACAATTTGTTATCTACAGTAATTGACTACTCCGATGTGGTGCAGAGCATGACCAGAGTGGTAATATTAAGATGATTTTAACTTACAACAAAGAATAAGTTTATTATTTTATTTAGACCAAAGGTGACCAAGAGTTAAAATCCCTACTAAATGCTTTGAATATGGTTAAAAGTGATTTCGATGGAGCTGCCGATGTTATTACACAAATGCATAAGCATTTTGTGACAGATGATGAACTAAAGTATGAACTTAATAAGAAACATAAACTCTATCTGAAACTGGGCACATTATAATCCTTGTATGTATATTTTCTTTCATCCCTGTTTAGTGATCAATGGTCTTCATCAATGCATGGAAAAAAATGTCCTTGTCGCACCCGTGCCAGTGCCCAAGCAAAATATCTTGTAGAACGATTACGTGACTCGTGGCAACATCTTTTAAGGGATCGGGCCACTCGTACTTTAACCTACAACGATGAGCAGTTTCATGCTCTGGAAAAAATCAAAGGGGATCACAATGGCAAACGCATTAAGGCCCTATTAATGGATAATGTAAATCCTGCTGTAGCACAAATTGCTGAATGTCTGGCTGATTGGTACAAGTTGGCTCAAACAGTGTATCTAAAGACTCAGATTTTGGAGAAGGATGTGCGAGATTGTGAACGCAAATTAAATAGCATACGTGATGAGCTATATCATGTGAAATCGGATCTAAAATTGGATGTGGATACAAAAACCATAAATAATAATAATCAATTGGCAAAAATAGAGGAACGTAACAGATTGCGTATAATGCAACAACAACAGCAAGAAGTAATGGCTGTTATGAGGAAAAATGGTGAACTGATTTCGTTGCTAAGCCAATTGGGTGTTGGTAATGGGGCTATAGACACCACTTAGCTACTGGCAAAGCCAGATTTTTTAATTTACATTCAATTATTAATGATTAAGTATTATATTATAAAATGCAATAGGTTAATAAATTTATATAAACAAATATTAGACGGAACATTGATTATTGAAAAAAATAAAACTATTTTGCCTTGTCGGTCAACAAAATTTTAATAAAACTATAACTTTATATATATAGTCGATGCTTTGTAGAATTATTTAAAGTATAGTAAAATTTAGATCTTTTAATGATTTAAAGGTTTTGGAAATTACAATCACTTTTGAATCTCTCCTTTACTCTTTCCTTTGAATTTCAAAAATATTCAATGCAAATTTTTACAAAACCTAAGAGTTCTGTATTTAAATTTATACAAAAAGTTTTTATTATTAATAATTTCAATTTTTAATATACTGTTTATAGAAATATACAATTTATTTTTAAAATTTTTTTTTTTTAGTTTTTCATATCAATAATTATATATTTTAAAAACAAAACTTTGGGAGATCTAAATTTGTCACCTTTCAAAAGCGAAAATAACAGATTTATTTTGGAAACGTTATTATTTATACGAGTTTTAAAAAATTTGTCAATTTAAAAACTTTCAGTTCTTGATAAATGATTCTTTAAAGTGCCGCCCTCTATCCTCTTTTTTTTTACTGATTTCCCGTAAGATATTATTTTTCGTTTGCAACCCTTTTGCAACTGTCAGTTGACATTTTCTTTGTGGGGCTTCTTACGTTTGAAGTATTTTTTCTTTGCTTGTAAACTTTGTAGCTATAAACAATTTCTAGTTAGAATCGCAAAAGAAAAAAAGACAACTTCCATGACTGAAATTGTGGACAGTAGTGATAATGATGAATATGATGAGATATCGGAGTTGCGACAACGCCAAAAGCCCGAAACCCAAGTCTCGGTGGATGTAAATGAAACCTTGAACCTTAAACAATATTTTCTTACATTTCTGATTAATCTGTGTCGTCTTAGGAGGCCTTCGATTTGGATGATTTGCTGCCCACAATTGGTGAATTTGGCAAATATCAGAAACTATTGGTTTTTGGCATTTGTTTGCCTGCATGCATTCCCTGCGGATTTTGTGCTTTTAATCAGTTGTTTATGGCCGATACGCCTGATGATTATTGGTGTCGTGTGCCCGAATTGCTTGATTTTGATGTGGAGCAGCGCAAATATTTATCCATACCCATGGAACAGGTGAGTAATAAAGCAGCCATATGAATGTCGTGTGGGTTTGCCGAGGGGCAATCAAGCAAATTGATTGTGCGTAGAAAAAGAAAAGAAATGTCGATATCGATGTGTCCAATTTTCTTTTTTTGTTTACTTTCTTCTAAAAAATTTTCTATCTTATTCCTTTCTTTTCAAGGAAAATGGTGACTTGGTTTATAGCAAATGCTTTACCTATGGCGTTAACTGGACACAGTTGCTGGATCCCAATGATGGGGACAATTATCTGACCACACTGGAACCCAACATCAGCTGGCCATTGATTAAATGCAATCAGGGCTGGGAATATAATACAAGCACTGTCTGGTCATCCATAGTGATTGATGTGGGGCATTGAAATACATATTCAAGTTCCACTTTCCATTCACATCAATTTACATGTAGGGAAGCTTGGTTAAAACATTTCCCCAACATAAAACTGGTCCCATTTTTAGTCTAAAGAGCATTTACCATAATGAATAGCTAAAATTTGTATACAATTTGCAGTTTGATTTAGTTTGCGATCAGGATATATATCCTACAATTGGTCTGGCTGCTCTCAATACTGGTGGCCCAGTGGGAGTGTATCTATTTGGCTTACTAAATGATCGTGCCGGACGGAGACTTTCCTATTTTACCTGCTTGGCCACATTATTGGCTGGCAGTTTGATGACATCTTTGAGCAGGGATTTCTGGACATGGGCAGGAAGTCGAGTTATTGTTGGCTTGACTATACCAGCTGTATATCAAATTCCGTTTATTATATGTAAGTAAAATCGGAGAAACTTTGTCTTGAAGTATCTATGGAATTCCTTGTAATAGAAAAAACTAAGCATACTTTTGGAAGTATTTTTAAAGGATTATAAGTGATTTGTAGTATAAGAATTAACATTTTCTTAAAACAATATGTTCCTCTATCCATTTCTTACCTTGAAATCATTCCTTCTACCTTTTTTTTTTTAGCTCTGGAGCTTGTAGGTGAAAACTATCGTTCATTTGTCACCGTAATGACCTGTACTTTCTATACCTCTGGTATTATGTTGCTCTCGGTGGTTACCTATCTCGAGCGAGATTGGGTCCGTCTCTCCTATTACACATCTCTGCCATTCTATGCCTATTTTCTTTACTTGTTCTTTATGCCGGAATCTCCACGTTGGCTATTGATGCGAGGTCGCTTGGAGGAAGCTTTAAAGGTTCTCGAAAGCATGGCTCGTGTGAATGGACGCCAGTTTCCCGAAGTAGTGCACAGTAAACTGGAGGCACAAATCAAACGGGACAAATTGAAGAAACAAAAGAAAAAGGTGGTCAATGTGGGTCTGATGGATCTCTGTCGTACACCCAATATGCGATTGAAGACCATATTGATAACACTAAGCTGGTTCGCCAATGAGACTGTATATCTGGGTCTGAGCTATTATGGGCCATCATTGGGAACAAATCAATATGTTAGTTTCTTTTTGTCCGCTGTTGTGGAATTGCCAAGTTATCTATGTTGTTGGTACTTTATGGACACTTGGGGTAGACGTTGGCCCTTAAGTTTATCTATGATATTGGGGTAAGTGAGAGATTTGTTAAAATTAAGTTTAAAAATTTTAAATATTTCAATTTTAAGGGGCGTGGCATGTGTTATAACAGTAATGCTACCCGATGATGCAGTTGATGAAACTCTTGTATTGTACCTTATATCCAAAGCCTTGCTTTCGGCATCTTTTCTCATAATCTATCCTTTTGCCGGGGAGTTGTATCCAACACAAGTACGAGGCATTGGAATTGGTGCTTCGAGTTATATAGGCGGATTGGGTCTAATTGTCATTCCATTTGTCACATATCTTGGCAAAGAGAATCTTAAACTGCCTTTGGTTATAATGGGCTTTGTTTCTATGTTGGGCGGCTTGACGGGTCTTCGTTTGCCCGAGACTCTGCATCATCGTTTGCCCCAGACCGTAGAAGAGGGAGAAGAGTTTGGCAAAAATTGGCAGCTTAAGGATTGCTGCTCTTGCAGCAAGAAACCGTATGTAAATATCAGCTGATATAGAAATAACTTACTAAACTTTAATTTTCATAGAGATGTTCTGTCACCTCCCACATCGTATGAGAATCTTGATGTTTTGGCTGGTTCTTCCAATAATGCCTCCGAGGTGGAGCTAGAATTGCGGGATAATCGTCGTTTGCGGCAACAGCCTGATAAATCGGATGAACGTACACCCTTGGAGACACCAGGTCCCAGTGTTTCAGGTCGTCCAACTCATCGTCCTTCAATGAAACGTTTAGTTCGCCAGATGAGCATAATGGACACACAGAGAATGCATGATGGCACAATGCAGCTAACGCATTGGATTTAAGTTAGCATAATTGTTAAAAGCATAATTGTTAAAACTATTCAAAAATTTCATTAATTAAATAATATATAATCGTTGAGCGCAAATTTTTATTGTTTGTTTTTGATATATCAATATAAATCAAAGATTTTAGACGAATTTGATTTCCAAAAATAAACAAAAGATAATACAGTCACTGGTACCAAAGGTTATAAAAAATAGAAAAATAAAATTTTCTTTATTAATTAAAAAAAATCAATTTAATTTGATTGCAGCAATGGAATAGATACAGGAAGGTAACTTCCAAAGGTCGAAGTGGAGACTTCCCTACCACTACTACGACTATTACTAATACTACTACTGCTACTACTACTACTGCTAATACTACTATTATTATTACTACTACTACTGCTACTACTACTGCTTTTACTACTACACAAAATGTAGCTTAAAAATAAATTCAGTAAAATTCACAAATATAAATTTCAACTAATTTTTTAGAAATTTGGAAGTTAACTTTAGGCCCGATTATATTCTTAGGATTTAAAGTTTCAGTCTTTATAAATATTACGTTTTATAATAAGACTATTTACGTCCATTTAGTTTGTATTAAAGAGATTAATACGGAACTATCGATTCCATTATATGAATAATTTTCAGTTTACAAAATACAATGCGTCTAAATGAGACTGGAACTTATGTCTATTATCTGGGAAATACTCTAAAAAGTTGACTAAAAACTACAAAATTCTATATATCCGGTAAAAAAAATACATAAATAACTAAGTAAAGCATACACTGTGCAAAATAAGTAGAATTTTCCTTTAAATTTTTAAAAATGTTTTTCAAAATAGCTTTAAATATCTATACTCAATAAAATAAGTGATATAATAGACCTTGGTTTAAGGTAAACCATTGGGAAATTTTAAAGTATTAAGAACATATTGAAGTCTTTTTTTTCTCACTGTGCATATGCTGACTTCTAATTGAATGCATTGATATGTTATTGTTTGCAGCGGCCTTTAGATTAATTCATTTATTCATACAATTATGCAATTAATTGTTGTCAAACAAAAAGAAACTAGTTTCTGATTCCTCAAATGAGGAATGAGAAAATTGCCAACACCTGTCAGCCGCATAGTTCTGGCTGTCACTGTAGGAAGGTAGAGTAATATGTTGATCATAGTTCCCTAGACAATAATGTAGCTATGTATGTATATCAAAAATTTAAAGTGCAAAGCAAGCTACGCATGAGCTAAAACAATGGACAGAAGTATGGCTGGAATCCTTAATCAATCGCCGGTGCAAGATGAAGCTTTAGTTAGCAATTTAAGGAATCTGCCTGAGGACATCATACGCTGCATATTTGGCTATTTACCCCGGCTATCTGATAAAGTGCGTCTAGCGTGTGCAGATCCAAAATTTCGACAAATATTCGAGTCGTATGCACGTAGCCAAAAGAATATACTGAACTCTGAAGATTTGGAAATGATGAATTTGGTTGATATGATTGATTTCTTTGCCGTGGCGGGTTCATTTATTCAAGTACTTCACATAGATTCCGCTTCATTTCAAAAGGAATCGTTGCTGGTGGAGTTCATTACAGAGTTTTGTAAAAATCTCGAGGAGATTAACTATACCAATGTAACAGATGAATTTCATTATGGCATCATAATGTCAAAGTTGACTAAATTGAAACGGGTGACTATCGAATGCATGGATGCGGAAGATGTTCTTAACTTGAATTTCGAATCCAATTCGGATTTGGAATACTTTGAATTGGTAAATGGTTGCTATACTGGTAAGGTCTTTAGAAAAGCACACGGAAAAGAATGATAAATGATTTATATATTGATTTAGGCAAACATCTCTGCGGATTTCCTAAGCTTCATACTCTTGTTCTTCGTGATTGCCTGCTCTGGAATTCAGGTGAATTCGGCATACCCTTAAAAACTCTTCGCGTTCTGGATTTGGATGATTGTTGCTTTGAGGTTATGAGTCAGTCTTTATATGAAAAAATAGCCGAAAGTTGCCTTCAACTGGAAGAGCTCTTGTTCTCTGGCTGTGACATGAATTTCGAAGTCATTGCCCAATTGCCAGAGTTGAAACGTTGTACTCTAAAGACCTGGATGACTTCCAATGAGTTGAATGTTGGCTTTCTTTCCACACTGGCCGAGCGAAAGGGTAACAAACTTACCAATTTGCATTTATCTGGGCAATTTCTTATTACCGGTGAGCATGCTCGTTTTCTTGGCCAATTAAGTTCCCTGAAGGAATTACGTTGGACCAATAATGATGTTCTAGAAGATGATCACTTTAAGTTCTTTAACGATCTTAATATGTTGGAAACCCTTGGCCTTTCCTGGTGTGGACGAGTCAGTGACTTGGGCCTTATGAGATTATTGCGAAAGTGTGAGCAACTAAAGAACTTTGATATAACAGATTGTGAACTAGTTACCGATGAGTTTGTTATCAATGCCATGGCCTGTTGTTCCAAAACTCCGGGAAGAAATTTGGTAGTTAATGTTAAAGGCACCAAGATTAAGGAAACTATGCTTACGGTGAGTGATTTGTAGTATTTAAGATTTTAGTCATAAATGGAAATTCCAATTTAAATATTTTAAAAATCTAACTAATAATTTAATATTTAAAATTTATTAGAAAGTTAAACCGAAATCAACTTTAGCTTCTTTATTTGTTAAGTGACACAAGGAAAATTTCGTAAAAATTTCTTTACTTCCAAATAAATCGTGAAATATAGTGATAAAATCTTTTTCAATATAGTTTTCAAGTATATATATATACTATCTCGAGCTTAGACTGTTTATTATTTCTCTAGCCTTTTTTATAAGTTAAAGTTGAGTTTAAACAAAGGACCAGAGCTTCAAAAAGTGATCCCAAAACAAGATTTGCTTAGTGATTTACTTAGAGGTTATAATTTAATTTGAAAACATAATGAAATGTTATTAAAAATCTGCAATATTAATATCTTAATTATATTTACTAAATATTTTTATCTGTTCCTTTCAGCATCCCGACTATTTGGCACCCTTAAACCATGTAAAGCTTAACTTTACAAAGTGAATGGACATTTTTTAGTTGTTTTATTTTTTTGTTGCTTTGAATCCACCATGGCCATCATTTCCCATCACCTGGTCTTAGTCATCTACCAACATGCAAGGGGTAGCCAAGTACAATAATTGACTCACAAGGAAGTGCTCTCTATAGTGTCTATGGTCAATATTTATGATCACGCACACAATGCTCCATTAGCCAGCGGTTAATTGTTAGAGCGCGCACCTTGGATGCACTTGGGGCATTTATTTAATACAATAAAAAATACAAAAAAATAAAATAACTACGAAAACAATTTGATATTCGATACGTTTAGTTGGGGGGATTCGTTTCAATTCGTTTCGAACGATCAATCGATCGATCGAACAAACTATTTGTAATAAATTTTCACATTCAATTGTTGCTTGAACTTTGTGCGCCAATTGAAATGATGTCTGTGTTAGAGCAGCAGGAAGCCCAGCAACTTGGTTAACAGATACCAGTTGGTGAGATCAACTCACCTGCGGTCAGTCGATTGGTTAGTCATCGGTCTTCCTCACCTCCTTCTCTCGCTTAACTGTTCGTCTCTCAGGCAGTATTGGCGATTGTTGTTGGCTTCCAGATTATCTGACCTCGTGTTGCTCCTTAAATGGTTATAGCTTTGACTTGGTTGTAGTACACCATATAAACTGCCTTGACATGTTCAGGTGGTGTCTGTCCCTCTAACTCTTTGTCTCTTGAGTGTTTAACTTTGTTTTTGTGTGTTACTCTTGACTAATTAGTGTACTTTAACTGGTTTAAAAGATATTGTTTGACATTTTACAATCGAATTGTGACTTATTGGCTTATCTGGCGCATTGTGCATCTTCACGTTTATATATGGATTTATTTGTGGTTATATTTACTATATATTTGTATCTAGTAGTAAGTTGCATGAGAAGTTTATATTAAGCCTCAATTTGTATGTACTCAAAGCGTGTCCAATCACGCCTGTGAATTATTTAAAAAAAATATCTTTTTATTTTTTTTTTTTGTTTTTGTTTTCCTCTTTATTTCATAAGAGACAAGCCTTAAAATTGTTCAAACTGATGCCATAGAAATTCGTGTTGCGGGTCTATGTGATGATTATGGGAAATGGCTTTTGCTATCGCTTAGCACACCTTTTGCCAGGTGAACTTTTGAAGTGTGTTTGCTTTTGTTCAGATGCTTGGGAGAATATTTTAGAGGCGTCTATAAAACATTTTATTGTCAAGTAAAAGGCACTCATAAAAACGAATTGAATAACTTTTTAAATAATGTCTTATATGCATTATTTAATGTTTTTCATATTTCTGATATTTGAATTAAAGCTAATACATTAAAAAGGAATATGGATACTTGTTTTTAATTATTTGAATAATATAGATAAAAAAAACTGTTGTAAAACTTTCACATAAATATATATAGAAGTTGATTTGTTTTGATCAGCAGATTACTTTTAAAAATAAAGGAAAACCTTTCTTAAGGATAGAATCCTAATAGATAGATTTTGGAAAGTTTTTTAAGACAGATATCTTTTGTTAAGGATAAGATCATAATAGATATATTTTAGGTAGTTTTTTTACTATTAAAACTATTACTAAAGCCATTCATGTATATATTTTTGAAGTCAACTTTATGATGACCGCTCGTCGCAGAAATCCTTTAAATTGCGGAAGGCTTCAATTTAAAAACTTTGTATATTTCTTTTCTTGGTAAAATCAAATCATAAGAGAAGTATAAAAAAAAATTTATTTCTTTTCTTCTTAAAATCAAATCTTTACTGTGACATAAAAATCTGGAAAACTCATTTATGACCTAAAATTTTGAAAATTTTAAAAATTTGTTATTTTTATTTTTGTTTTTTGAAAATTTGTTATAAGTCTAGGTGAATGACAGACAACTTTTTAATTCGAAAAAAAAATTATCATTTCCATACAATTACAAAAGAATATTTAAACAAAGTACCAAAACTCTAAAAGGGACTTAGAAATTTATAAATAACAAATATTAACAAATTCAGAAAGGTTTTGTTTTGGCATATTTATTAATAATTGATGTTAATCTTGACCAATCATTAAAAATGATTTTAAATCGCTCATATTAATTAGATTTTATTTAGATCCCAATTTTAGTGACCAATTATATTTCTAAGTAATTAAGTTTTAAGTTTTCTATATTGTATACTTAACAAATGAGAAAAGTATATTCAATAGATTGAAATTCATATGTGAAATATATTTAATTAGTAAAATAACTGAAAATTAATTCTTAAGATTTAAAGAATGTATAATCAGGCATATTTTCGCTCCAATAAGGAAGAGATTTGGGGGTAGGCAACTAAGTGAAGGATTTGGAATAAGGAAATGTTTAAAAAGATCTGCAAAAATTCCTAAAATGATGAAATAAAAAATATTTTACCTCATAATAAAAAAAGTTTAATCAGTAAATATAAAAATCTTTGTTATTTTATAAAAATAAATTGTAATCTTTGATCACCTGCAAGTTTTCCAATGAAATTCCGAGTCACTGTAAAATATTATTTCAAAAATATAACTATTATTTTTAGTAATAATCAAAAATTTTTAATCTTATATAGAACTTTTGCTTTGAGTTATTTTTTGCAAATTGTTTTATGGCACGGCATATGCAATAAAAGGCAGAGTTGATGAAATTAATTTTATATTAAATTACATTATATTACAGTTGTTGTTGTTGCACGATTCTACAAAAGATGATGATGACGATGATTATTATTATGATGATGCAAAGTTAATTTACACTAAACTCCTACTTGTTCTATACATGAACTTTTGGGGGCATAAAAATGATTGGCACATTAGCACAAATTGTTAGTACATCTTATTTAAGTCATTTAATTAATTCTACAGATTCTGCAATAGACAAAAACTCCCCCCCAGAAAATAAAACACAATAAAAAGAAAAACAATCAACCAGCCACACGAATTCAGTCTGTAACTCTCAGTTTCATTTTTAGGTCCAGCTTTAGTATCTTATTTTTTTTTCTTTTTTATTTCATGCCTGCCAATTGCCATTCGAAGACGTGCGCAGGCTTGTCAAGGCTTTACGGATCCATGTGGCTATTGCCAAAGCTACCTTCAATTTGACAAAGAGAAAAAAACTATAAAAATTTATGTACATATAGTTACATACATATGTATATCTATATACCAAAAATAAAACCCGCTGGCAGACTACCGACAATTGTTGCATGTTGCCTTTCGATTTGTTGTCCAAGCTCTTCTGGAAATTATTGTACGTTCTGGCTATCAATTGATACAAATCTATGCAATTTAGAATATAGAGACGTAAATGTGCTGAAGCTTAGTTTTAGTTTTGCCACATTGAATGTCAATAAATAATACTGCATATAACCAATGAACCGAACATCCAACTAAGCCACCAACCAGCAAACGGTTCGTCTCCACACACAATGTATACCAATACAGCATATATATATATATATATATTTATATACATATATATACACATGCATACATATATAAAAAGTGGAGAACATGGCACACGGGACAGGTCGAGGTCGGCAGCTGGAGTTGTCCGGTCTGAAGCGCCGCAGGTGAGAAAATGTCCAAAGCCAAAAGATGCGACTTGGCTTGGCCAACATGAAACATGCAATGCGGTAACTGGAAAAACGGCAGCTAACTATTATACACCGCTCAAAAAACAAAAAAAAAGAAAAAGGGAAAAGTGCAAAATTTTGGCTGACAATTTTTTTAGCAGTTTATCTAGAGAAAATATTCTTTGAGTAAAATTTACATTGATAATGTGAAAATTATAGAACTGGATATTGTAAGGATTTTAATATATTATCTAAAACGTCTATTGAATTTGACATTTAAAGGATTTTAAATTCAAAGGACGCCTATACTAAAAAAAGCTTCAAAAGCTTGGACTTCTTACTATTAAGATTGCTTAAGGATTTCTTGTAAAGTGTTTCAATTGTTTTGTATAATTTCTTCAAATATAATTTCTAACAGTTTATCAGCTTAAAACTTGAACGTAAACCAACTAGCAATGATTTATATTTCTAATAATATTCAAACTTTAATCTTATTTTTATTATCATTATGCATTAAAAACTAGAACCAAATAAAGTTTGGGAATATAAAAAAATAAATAAATAAATACTTAAACTTTGCCAAGTAAAGCAGATAAATTTGTTAATCAGTAAAATAAATCATAAGGAACTATTTTTAAAATTAGATTTAGTATTTTTATATATATTAATTAAAAGATAATTTAGATTATTTTTATTTGTAAAAGTTGATAAATACATAAAGTCCAAGTTAGAATTTCCTAATTATCTTAAAATTTTAATTTATAAACTAACATTTTAGTTTTACAAGCAAAATTTTTCTATCAACAATAAAAAATTCTATATGCAGGCTTATATCTTAAAATAAAGTGCATTACTTTAACCTGTTTTTTCAAGTGTAGTTAGCTTTACATTTAGTTGTCGGCATCTTCTTCCATTTACAATTGGTCCTCAGCTGTAACATCGTCTGCTCTTTATCAATGACAGATTGTGAGTGGAGCCATTTAATTTATGGCAATTTTCACATAACTTTTGTTGTACTTACCTATAGATAGATAGAACTCTGTTTGGTTTTGTTATGCGACTTTAGATCAGGTTTCCACTGCCTGAAGTCTGAGTTATCTAATTCATTAAGTTAAGCAACCTTTAAAACATATTTTTCATCTACATAAATCAAGTGTTTATATGAAGCAACTATCCATGTGACATTGAAATATTAAATCAAACGATTAATTTTCTATTTAAGATCCGCATTAGATAACACGATAATTGATTTATAAAAAAAGTGTAAATTTTCTACAATTATCCTAATTATAAAAGTTAATAAAGTTTATGGGATCATTTATCCATTACTTCTTTATTTACCCCCAAAAGTATGCTATAAAAACAACATTTTTGAGCATTTTTTATATTTTCATATTTATTTAATTTTAATAATGTTTTATATCTTCAATTTTTAATTTTCACCTCACTAGGACTACCTCATTAGACTCATTTTAACGTAATTGAACTACTACTAGAAACCTAATTTGTGGGCCAACGCTTGGTTAAGAACCATTACCTTAATGAACACCTGGCCAACTGTTCAGTTGAGCAATTCCTGCGTGGGAGATTTCTCTTTTTGGCAGCATATTTATAGTTTTTCTCTAAATAACCAATTTGCCACGTGAGTATAAAATAAATAAGTTTATGATAATCTATATTTCTGTTTCCAGATAAACGATTTCTCTTGCTTATTTTTAAAAATCTATTTATTTAGCCTTTGGCACACCCCGCTCCCCTCCTTTTTTTTACACCTGTAAGAGGACTTTTTGGTTATGTTAGGGCTGCTTAAACCTATTTTTGCAACAAAACAGTGCGAAAAAAAAAGAGTAACGAGAAAAAATGCCTGCACGTGTCGTTATCCTTTGGCTATTTTTACTTCCGCTGCAATGGAGTGCACACACAGGTGGAAAATGGGCTTTCAGTGACATCATGTGGGTAGCTGCTCACCGAAAATAGCCACAAGCCATCCGGCCTAACTATGACGTGAGATGTGAGCGAGACGGCATAATATACCATAGGGGCTGTGCATCTCTTTTCCATATGACGTCACACGAAAGCGAGAGCACGCTATATACACAAAGCAACGTATTAACAACGACGTCATCATTTAGTTTCTTACTCTCTGTGTCTCTCTCTCTCTTGCTTTGTCTCTCATTACATGGAGCGGTGAGACACAATGACGACGCCGTTGCTGCTTGCTGCCGGCCGGTGTTTTTTTTACCTGTCTGTCGTAGTCTGGTTCGCTTCAGTGCGCATGTCCGTTTCAGAGCCACGCGCCATTTCAGTTGTAGTTGCCCAAACTGATGACGTCTTTGATTTTTATTGATTAAATGTGACGTCATTGGCATAGCGTTCAAGTACTGCCAACCGCCAAGCGGTAGACTATAAATAATGCATAGTAATTATCACTAGAAATTGATAACCCAACAATGCTAATTGCTCCACCTCCACTTTAATTTTCTTTCTCATACCCTTAACCAATTGAATACATCTGCCCCATCTACCAATTCTATTTTCTCCATACCTTGTTCATTAATTTAAAATAAGGATCTAATAGGGTACACATCAACGTACTTGCATATGGATAATTATGCAATGTATTAAAGTGAAAAAATTGATATTACTGCTGGCTAGAATTTACACTTAAATTTGTATTTTTATTTAGAGAACAGTAGAGTGGGATTCTTTAAGTCATTTCTTATTAGTTTAGGCTCAAAAACAAAGATGAGACTAACAATAAGAAGTCTTACTTTAACTTTCACTTGTTGAGCTCGTTTGCATAGATATTTGTTCCATTCATGTGGTAATCAAACTAATTTTTAATAAATTATAGTCATTGTTTATTTGATTAAATCAAAATAATACTATCTATTCTTTCATTTCTTTTTTGTATATCAAAGAAGCATATGCAATTGATCAAAGAAAATTGAGCTTGATCTTGAAGACAATTCATGAGAATTTCTAGACAATTTATTATTTGTCTTATATTTAAGAATTTATAAAGAATTTTTGTTATTAATAAAACAAATTTCATTGGAAAGAATTTATATAAACACATCTTAATCAATCAATATCAGAAAAAACCCTAATTAAATAAATTATAAAGACTTTTTTGTCAATAAATAAAGAAATTATTTAAGGACATATTCTCCAAAAACAAAACTATACTAACAAGTGAAACAAAAAACATTGTAAAAAAAATAAAAAGAAGAATTTTTTAAGAAAAGGATTCAATAAATATAGATTATGTATTATGTTTTCTACATCTAAAAGAAAAAAGTTTACTAAGTAGAACATCAACTAAAAGTACCCTAAGAAACCATAGGTATTTATTAAGTCAAAACAAATCGAGAGTATTGGAAATCTTTGGCATACTTTGTGGTAGATCTTGCTTTACAATATCAGTCAATAAAGATAAATAAAAAATTTTTTAAAACTAAATCAAAGCAAATTAGTATCTCATCAATGTAATGATTTGCTTTTCACAAAATTGATATTGATTTTACTATCAATTCATTGCACATTAATACGTAAGAGTCAACAAATATCTATAATTTGGGCTTGTCCTGCTGAGGTCAAAGACACACGCAGGCCCATTCACACACACTCACACTCAGACCCACACGCACGCATCTAAAAAGCCGGCAGACGTCATACCCACTTTTTTTTTGTGTTCAACGTTGTTGTTGCGGAGGCTTGAGTCAATCAATTCCATTCTGATAAGACAGCGTACAGTCAGTGAGTGAACACTGTACAGTGTACATAGTTAATGGGGGCGAATCAAAATGGGGAGATAAAACGGTAAACAACAAAAAAAATGTTGCCTACTTTGGGGCGTGCGTGACGAACATGAAGCAAACGTGTGTTGGAACTTCTCATTTTGTTGGGCGTCCTCTGACGCGGTCAAGACGAGACGTAACAACGGAAGCAGACCATAAAATCAATGCCGACATCGTTGGGTGCCTTTAGTTCCGCTTTCAGTCCATGTTTACGTCCGTTTGCGTGTCGATTGTTGCGTAGGGAATTCATTACCACTGAAGGAAGACAGCGAAATCAAATCAATGGAAGAAGAAAAGGGGCGACAATGGAGAATAAAAAGTTGGTATACCTCAAGGTCATATTAAAGAAAAGATGAGAGATGTGAGTGGGTCGATTTGTCTCAAGGTTTTTTTTGGGTGAAATGAATGTTAAAATGAACTTGGTTAGGGGGAAAAAAAAACTTTGAAAAAGAAAAGTAATGTAAGTTGGGGGAGAAGGCAAATTTATAAGAAATTATGCAATCAATATATTATAGAAAGTTAGACCAATAAATAATTTAAATCAAAGGAACTTTTAAACTGTAATTAGACTTATATTATGTAAATGTTGGTTTATTTTATAAACATTTTAAATAAAAAAAAAAAAAAAAAATGTTGTCTTATGTTTCCATTGTAAATTTATTAAAATATAAAGATTTCCTCACAACACAATTCAAATTCTTTATTTTCGCAATACACATTAGCTAGGTAATATTTCAACTTCTTCCACGAAACTCAAATTTATTATGCCAAAAATAATAATGTTTAAGCTTTTTGAGTTCGTAAATCATTTGGCTAACAGCTTGGATGGCAACAGCAACAGCAACACTTACAATTTATACAATATAATATAAAAATTTGCATTGCTTCATCCATTGAAAAGTAAAAAAATGAAGCCCAAGCGAGAGTCATGTCAATTGGGCGTATACTTGATATTATGACATGTTCGCCTATATAGTCGTTTAAAGTTTGAAAATAGCCCAAAATTGCCAGCAAGATATTTATAAACTACACTAAAACCAAAAAAAAAACCTAAAATAGTTACAAATATTAATAGCAAATGAAAAAAAGAATGAGAAGAAAATACAAGAAACCAAAAATAATGACAATAATTCGCCACAAAATGCACCTGCAGGCACAAATCAAGTCAACGCTAAGGAAGGTTGGGTCGTCGTCATCATCGTTTCACCACTATGGTAAATGGGCATGTCCAGGAGTAAAAGCAGTTTTATTTTTTTTTTTGTTTTTTTTTTTTTTTTATTTTTGGTAAAGGGTTGGCGAATTTTGTAAAGAAAAAAACCAAATTATGCAAATGAGTCAAGAGGCGCCGTTGCAAATGCAATAACGGCAAGCAGCAACAATGCAAAGTGCCGCATGCTAATTGAAATTTACAAAAAAACAAAAAACCAAACCGTACAGAAATCAAAGCTTAAATAGCAATCAAAAAGAGCAAAAATTCCTTAAATTAAACTCACGAACTCTCAACGGCAACGATGCGAAAATGATACATGCATTAAAGTCCACCAAAAAGAGCAACAACTGCAACAACAACACTAAGTAGACGTAGCAAAACGAAGCAAATTTGGCTCAGCACATTTAGAATATCATCGCAAGCAAAAAAAAAAAAAAAAAAAAAAACCGAAATAGACAAAGGCATACAGAGACAAAAGCAAGGAGTGCCAAAGTTTCGTTTTTTTTTCTTTTTTGCTTTTTTTTCTTCTTTTCCTTCGACTTTGGCTTGGCATGTCATGCTTAATACAGCCAATAAAACCACCAGCAATCAGCAACAACAACAAGAATCACAGTCGCAGCCGCAAAAGTCTTTGGAAGCGACTCCAAACAAACTTCAACTTCAAACAACAAAAACTCCAACGCAAAGCTTAACTCTGTTGCTTAGCATGCACATTTTGGGGCCACGAGCGGGTCAAGCCAAGCAACCAACCAACCAGCCAACCAGCAGCCAACACTAGCAACAACTTCCACCAACTTACAGTAGTTTAGAGTATATAAATTTTAAAACTATTGTAAATCTACCGGTTATGGAGTAATTTATCCTAGAAATAAAATACTAAAATAATAAAGAAACTTGAAATTTTATTAGTTTCTTTTATCCGTAATTATAGTCGCATTAAACAATTAGTTACATGAATTCAACTAGTGATTTATTATGTTAAATAAGTTTACTAAACAATTTGAAATCTATATATTCAGACATTGTTCCAATTATTCAAATGACAAAACTTATTTCTTACTTTTTTTTACTCGGCAAACTTATTTTATGTAATAAAAGTAAAGTTACTTAATGTTATCCTTTACTTCTTCTATAAGCAACATTTTCTATTATATTTGCTTCACTGTGCTTAGAGGCAGAGCATATACATGATCCATGTATGTATGTATGCTGATACCTGAAACAAAACACAGACCAGTTCCACTTGCGTCGCTCCCAAAAACGAAAAAAAAAACAAAATTCAACTAATATATATGTACACGAGAAGCCACACCAAGTTGAAGCTGCAACTTAAGCGCCCCCCTTTTGCAGCATGCATCAAGTCAAAACCGAAATACAAACGGAATAGTTATAGCATTATGGGAAAAAATCTAGCTAAAACGAAAGGAAGAGCCCACTGCGCCCAAGTTGCCGACTCTAGCGACTATAACGACAGCGACGACGACGACGATCTCACGTTTGTTCCAAACATCAGCATCCGCCTCTATATATCTCTCTCACTCTCTCTCTCTTACTTACTCTCTCCCTCTTTGGGTCTATCGTACTCTTACTCTCTTTTTCTCGCGTACGCTAACAACAGTTAGAAAACGTGGCTTGGAACCTGTCTAAAAATAGCCACAGCGAATGCAACCAAACACACGAACGAAAACGAAAACTAAAAAAAAAAAAAAAAACGTTGCCGGCCTCACCTACTAAGAGACACCGCCTCGACTTAGACAACGGCTCAGACAACGACTCTTGACTCTCACTCTCTATGCCGCACTGTAGGCATTAGCATCGATATCGTTGTTGTTGTCGATGTTATACGTCAGTTAAGCTCAAAGAGAGGCCAACTTGCTGTTAGACGATCGTGTTTATGAGCTGCAAAAGCCGGTGTCAATGGTAAAGTGCATTAATTTCAATTCAAAATTTTTTGTTATTTTTAATATAAATTGCAATATTTTAGCGGATTAAAGAAATAGTCGATGAAATACTAAATGCAGTAATAAAAGTTTGAAAAAGTAATAAATAGAAAGAAATAGGTCGCTATGCAATAAAATATAGGCAGTAAAAACAATCGTGCAAAGGTTTAATTGATGTATAAAATTTAAGAGAAACCTTTTTGAAAGGATCATAAAAAAGTAACAATGATGTGAAAGTTATAGAATTTTATACAACTTTGGAAATTATCCTAGATATACTGGCAATAACTAAGAATTGCCTAAAATTTCTGCAACAGAAACTCCAAATATATATATTATTTTTAATTAAAATTAACCACTAAAATAAATTATATTTGTATTACTTGGGAATCAATTGAAATAATTTCATATTGAAAACTCAGAAACAAAAAATCTGACAAGGGGTTTTTTCAATATTTTTCTTATGTTTACCAACTTTTGTTGGTTTAAGAAGAAATACAAAATGTCTAATTAATTTTTAACAATTAGCTATAAAAAAATCTGTTTTTTAATATCTTTTAAGAGTGTGTTTGCTTTTTTTTTTTATTATTTGACTTTCATTATGTTAATTTGATTTGGATTTGCTTTTCAAGAAAATCTGCCCACCTAAATGAAAATATGTCCTTTATACAACATTTGCAGGACCCTTGTTGTGATACCCTTTATATAGCTATCGCTTTCACACAGATGCAGCAGGTAGCCAAAAACATCAGGTTAATTATCATATACTGTATAAGTTTTATAAGTAGATCTGATTTACCCTTAATATATACATATGTATGTATATACTTGTATATATATATGTATATAATTATGTTTTGTATGTTTACGATAACACCTACACAAAAAATAACAAAAAAGCCTGTGAAATAGAAGCCTTAACCAAGGTTGTTAGCAGGAGAGGAATTCCTGCTACCCACAAAGCCAATGCCCACACACATTCATTATGAAATCCTAATGGTAGGTGAGATGTTAGCGTGGTAAGAAGGATGCGCCCGTTAAGTGGGCGGTTAGAATGGAACAGGTGAGAAATAATCAATCTTTGCCAAATGAGTGGGAGAGACAGAGACAGTTATAGTCAGTTTTATGACGCAAATTATTTCCGTTTTCGTTTTCGCTTATTATAGTTGCTGGCACACTTACACAGAAACACACACACACAGATTAATATATATAAATGCATAGCGCATTGTTGGTGTAGTTTTTCCTTTTGCGTTTTCTTATTTTCTTTTACAAGCGCAGGCGCCCTAACAACGACGTCATTGATTTTTCTCGCACGAGCGCTTAACTGATGAGGTTTCTTAGTAAAATGGGAATGACGTAATAGCTTGGCCGCAAAGGCTTCGGCTTCGGTTAAAGTGCCGAATCGAAAAACGCAAAAAACAAGCAAGGTAGGTCGTGTTTCTCTCATTCTGTTTCTTTCTCTTTCATACCTAGTCTACTGCTAGTATTGGGACTACCGTTCATTTGGCTTGCTCTCGCTTGCTCTCTCTTTCTCTTGATATCTGTCTGTTTGTTCTCTTTGATGGCTCAGTCAGCGTCAGCTGGGGCAGCGACAACGCTTTGAATATAGTCGCGTGTAACCGTTAAGATAAGTTCAGTCGCGTCATAGACGCCGCATTGTTAACAACATTTTCTCACAGCAAGAACTAAGCAAAAATCAGTTTAAATAACTAATAAAAAACTTTCAAACAAATTCAAACATTTTGCTCACAAAATACAACTAACTAACGGCACTTTTTAAATCGTTCAAACAGTATTACCTATACAAATATATATACATTTATATATATATTAATATAAAGCAAAACAGAATCGTTGCAACAAGTTGTTGGAAAAAAATCGAAATAATTTGAATGCGGAAACGGTTGCCGGTCTGACACTGAGACGTATGTGAAATAGTTTTGTGGAACAACATTGCGTATACTTAATTTCATTAAAATTGTTCGAAAAAATTAAAATTGAATATAAAATTTTTGAACAAGTTTTCTAAGCGGGTGTGTGTTTGTGTTTTAACTTTAAGCAACGTCCTTGTGCCTCCCACTACAAGCTATATATATATATATATATATATATATATATAGCAAATATATATACTACGATATCGTATATATATGTATCTTTATATATACAATATATATATATACTGAGTGCGTAAGTCATTACGTCGTCAGTTTGGTCATTGCGCAAACGCCAACACAAGAGCAACAACAACAACAAAAAAGTATAGTAAAACAGAAATCGAGTTCAAGTTTAAGGACAAGGACATTTTGCAATAAGAACAACAAACGCGAAACATGTCCAAGAGGCCTGATTACAACTATAACACCAATCAAGGCAAAGTTTGCATTAACTTTGCTAGTCAACAACAACTTCTTGTTAATTACTAAATACTTTTTGGCCGCCAATTGCAAAAAGGAGGACGAGAACAATTTGGAATTGTCGTGCTGGATCTCAAGCGCCTTCTAGGGCGCCAAACAGGTGCTTAATCCAAAGAAAACAAAAAAAAAAAAAAAAGAATATATATATATACATATAGCAATGAATATGTTTTATGTTTCATATGTTTTCTGTGTGTCTGTGCGTGTGTGATTTTCTGTTTCTATGTGTTCCATTTATGTTTCTGCTTATGTTTTGTTGATATCATCATAAAGACTTTACTCAAGCTAAAGACATATCTATGATGCGCGATCGTCTTGCTTCCTTAATTGTGGTGAAGCAAGAGGAGCAGCTTCAACAGCAACAGCAACAAACATCAGCAACATCAGCGGTAGCAGTAGCAGGTGGCGCAATACAATCCATGCCCATTAAATGCGAATCGGCCATATATGCCCTACCCCAACAATATTATGAGATCAATAATAATTCCTGCTATAGACAAAATTTGAATCAAAATCAGCAGCAATTATTGCCGTTGCCATTGCCATTGCCACCGCCTTTGATTTATCCTTGTCGAAATTTATTTCCTGACGGCTGCGATATTAACCACTTAACCTGCTGCAGTTCGAATGCCACAAACACCAATACAACAACAACCAGTACTATATTTTCCTCCAATTCGCCGTTGTCCTCGTCCTCGTCGTCGTCCTCTCCATCGTCATCATCATTATCCAGTTATACATGTATGTATTTTTTATTTTTCTTCATTTTCTTGTTTGTTTTACAATTTTTTTTCTTTCCAAATACCATTTTGTGTTTTTTTTTGTTGCTGGTGTCGGTTTCTAATCCTACTAATCGCAAAACGCTGCGTATGCGCAATATCACGCATACGACACATTGCCAAATCTTTACACAGACAATGACTACATAAATTTTGCATCAAAAGTAAAAAAAAAAACAGCGCATCCTAAAAACGGTGAAAATATTAAGCAAATAATACAAAAATGAGGGTTTCATCTTTGTTGTCGTTTTTATTTTTGTTTTCCTTTTTTTTTCGTTTTCTTCGTGTTTTTTTTTTCTCATTTTCCTTTACTCGTCCCAATTGTGCGGTGTACACATGTTTACCAGCGTCAGCAAAGCATTGCAGTAGACAGCAGCAGACGGCATAAACTCGAGGCAAAATGATTTATAATCTGCACACAATAAATACACACACACACACACTATACACTATACAAATATCGAAAGGGTTAGCCAGACATTGCATTTGCCATTATTAATAACATAATACATAAAGGCGAAAGTGAAAAAAAGAAAGTATAAGGAAATGTAATTATATCATTGATATCAAAGTGCCAGGATTAGAACGATTTTGTATTATTTATTTTATGATGTAATTAGCAAAATTTAAAGAATTAGGCTTAGTTTAGAATGAAATTATTGAATCAAAATAACTAGAAATTAAACAAAAATGTAGTTTGCAGGTTTTTGCATTCAATTTATTTAAGGTTATTAACCCTTATGCTTAAGGAAACATTGTCATGCTTAATAAACCTTTTTAAAGCTTTGAGTATAATGTATAAGATCGTATATTGTTTCTCATTCTCTTCTAGTATTTCGTGATTGAGACTTTTTTATTATTATATTTCGCTACAGAGTATGTCAATTCGAGTATTGTATTTTTGAGATTAACTAAACTAATTTTTATCGATTTAAATTTGTTTATTTTAAATGGCTATAGCTTAGACTATAAACAGTGCACAGTGGTCGAATTTATTTTATTAAAAAGTATTTTTTTTTAATTTCTTTTGATATTTTTGAAATTTAGATACTTAGATATGAAATAGAAATTAGATATGTTAAAATAAAACAGCAAGAAAAAATTATTTTAGATTATTTCTAATAAGTTTTTCAGCTCTCAAAGTCAGTTGTCGTCTTATCACTTGCAAAGTGGCACGTTGCACAAAAAATATTGTCGATATATATGGTTAAATATGGTCAATATTCAATACCAATCTGATAACAGTGTTGCCTTTTTAGTATTAACAATCTTAAAAAAGTTAAAACAAAATTTTTTATATTTTCATGGGCTGAAGTTTTAAAAAAAGGGCTTTAATTTAAAATTAAGTTAAAATTTATTCAAAAGATGTGCCAAATTTAATGAGTGTTACTATATTTTGGTTAAAGTGGATAGTTGAACTTAAACTTTGAGTACGAATTTTCTGTAGCAACGATCTGATAATAATATAATATATAAATAGTACAGTTTTCGATACAATTTAATATACTTAAAAAACTTTAACAAATACTTTAGACATTTAAATTAAAGCTTCGGTACTACAGTATAAAAGTTTAATGGTTAACCATTAGATATTGTGATTGCATACCTGAAACCCTTTAATATAAAAAAGACCGCTAACTCTTATATATATATAATACAAAAGTCATCCAAATCCAATATCCTTTTTATGCCAAACAAATTCAATTCAAAAAAGCGCCACATCAGCAATCACGTTACTAATCTTCGCGTGCTACTTAAAACCACAAACCTATAAATATATATAAACAAACAAAAAAAAAACGTTAAAAAACCATAGCAATATAAATTAAAGACAATTCCCTTTCAACCTCACCTTACCTTAACGGATATCGTAACAAGAATGAACAAATTAAAACAAAGTGAGAGTTAAAAAAAAATTGTTAGTGGCGCCAAAAGTTGTTCGATGAGGGCAAAAAACCAAAGCAAAACAAATTGGCAATGATGCATTTTAGAGCATATGATCGGGCCAACACCACTTGCTGTTGGTACCTCTCTGACCACGACGTGGACGGATTATGACGCCAGCAAGGCCATGAAATTTAAATGTAAATTGTTAACGGATTAGGCAGAGACACGGGATACAAATGCAAAACACACGTCATCAAAAAATAGGAAAAAAAAAGGGAGGGCTAAGAAACAAACAAAATAAACAAAATAATATGCCATATACATACACTGAAAGAAATACTATGAAAAGTAAAAGAAAAATAAGATTCAAAGTATTCAAAAAGATTTTGATATTGTTGAATTTTTAAAAATCTTTAACTCTTTAAGAACTTTTTGAAACCAAAAAAGTTTTATATTTAGTTAAAGCACTAAATCAGTTTCTTTTTGTTTTAAAATATATAGGTATATTCTCTCAGTGTTAGAAAACGAAAAATAAATCTTGAACTTGAAAATGACGAAATGAACACATATAAAAATTAGAGAAAATTTGAAAATAGCGTGAAAAGAGAATAAAATGAGAGCAAAAGCAAATGCGTCAACTAATAAAATGCATTCATCTATTTATTTTCGATTCATATCGAACAATTATATATACATATATATAGTTATATATTTTCATGTTACATTTTTGGATGACCACGTGCTGATGACGTCGCCAATTTGTTTTTCTTTTTTCCTTTTTTTTTTTTTTGTCTGCAATGAGACAGCAAATCTTGTAAAAATAATAATCACGAGTCATTTTGTGTAAGATTTTTTTGGCGTGTGAATAAGTTAAAATTTCATTTTGCTTTCGTTTCTCGTTTTTTTTTTTCTTTGGGATCTTTGTGAATTGTATTAATCATACGCCCCGTATACGAAAAGAAAACCACACAGCCTCTTCGTTTGGGGCGTAGCCAATTGCAATTTCAACATATATCAAGTTATCTTGCATTAGCTCTTTTTTTGTAAGTGTTTTTTTTTTTTTTTTTTGTGTTGTTTTTTTTTTTGCTTTTTGTAGTTTTGATTTTGGGTTTTATATGAATTTTTTTTTCGTTGTCTTGATCTTCCCTCTGCGAATTGACCCCAAGCAATATGAGCATGATAAATGATGCAAATACTCTCTCATATCTATGACATCCCCAGCTACTGCTGCCTATAGACCCGTCTATTGTTTTTTTGCACGATCCATCGTGCGTTTTGAGTTATCTTTTTGTCAGCTGTCGGGATGGCCATTGTTGAGATGAAGATTGTTAGTTGGAGTCTCTCTTTTTTAAGTAACTCTCCTCACACTCACATACGCACACCGGTTTTATTATTACCAAAAGACCAGTAGTCTAACATTTTTGTTTTTGCCTTTATTTTATTTTATTTTGTTTATATATATTTATTTTTGTTAGTCAGCTAAACGCAGGTGTAGCAGGTGAGGCGTTAACTGGTTGCCTTTTCAACCTGCTAAATTGTAAATGTCTAACATATTCTTATGTGGCTAATATATTAGTATATAATTTGTAATTTGTAAAATTTATCAAAAGCCAAGAAACCTTTTCAAAAAAAGGTTGCACTAATGATAAATCTGTTTCTCAATGGTAATTAGAAGCATTTAAAGTATCTTTTTATATCTTTTAATATTTAATTGCTATAATAAAACTTTTAGTTTCTTAATCTGATCTACAACATGATGAAAAGGTTTTAATTTATAGTCTTTAAAATTCCATTTGATATTATATTCTTTACTGTGTCCATAAGTGTTTAACTAACTTTCAATGTTAGTCATTATTATAAACAACATTTTTTTTCTACTTTAAATAAACAAGTTATTGGTTATTTCAAAGAAGTTTGGCAATTCAAGATCATAGTTCAAAATATTGCTTAAATACGTATAGTTTTTATCAAGTTTTCAATATTAAAATATAACGTTTAAATGGTTTTTAAACAAATATTTAAAAATCGTAGATAATTGTTTAGCATATAAATTATGTAATATATTTTTTTATGATTTTTGAAAAGAAAAAAAAGAATTAATTAGAAAGAAATGTTTGAGATTATTGACACAATTCAAATGCTTTTTGTTGTTTTTACATTCGTTGGGATATTTGTTGTATATAAGGCTAAAGTAAATTGGTTTCACATCTTTCTCTTATTGATAATAATGGTAATACTTATTCGATCTTATCAAAACTTGGTGTACAGTTTATAAGTAGATAGTTGCCCGTTTCGACTGATTTTCATACTTAAACTGGATGATGAATTAAAAAGATTACCTACCATGTTTCAAATATATAGCTTGAAATTGAAGGTCTATTTAGTATAAAGAAACAGATGGATATGGCGTTATGGACTCAGCTGATTAACAATTTATATATTTTATGGGGTCAGAAACGTATTATTCTATGCGTTACATATATAAGATATAAAATCTAAAGTTTGGTAATATATTTTCATAAACCATTTGCCTAATGAAATTTATGTTTTTATTAGTTTGTTTTTTTTAGTGTGCCATTTATGCATTTTAAATTTTAATATTTACAATATTTTATTAAAATTTTTTCAGTTTTCTACTTACACTTTTTTTTCTTTGTTTGTAAAACCACTTTTGCTCTTCATTTTCACAGCCCAAAAACCACAAAAAATAACCAACGAATAGCTTGAAAAAAAAAGGCAACAAAAATGATTTGTTAATTTATCTCTATGCTCGTCGTCCGATTGTGAATCTGATGACGATGAGCTATAGCTCTTCAATATTAGCGTCTTATGAGATTGCTCTGCGACTGCTTAATTATTTGTGTTGATTTATGCGAATTTTATATTATAACCACAAACTGCAAAGACAGGTAGACAGACAGATCGATAGACTTAGGAGGGGCGGTGCTATTGGTAGAAGAGGGCGGATATAGTGGGTCTCTAACCATTATTGTTTATGTCTGATCGATGGCTTAGACATTAACAACAATAAGACGAGCATAAAATTCGAAATCCCAAATCTAAAATACTAAACATCAGTTCCAGTTTGATAAACAAAAGATGAAAATATTTTGCGGGAACCAAACCTCAATTACGTAATAATTATAGATTGTATTTATCTTTTTCCCTTTTTTAAATAAATTGTATTTTATTATATTGATTGTTGTATTTAATTTTTTGTATCTTTGTGTTTGTATGTGTTGCTTTTTTTTATTATTATTATTAATTGTAGATTGAATTATTACTTTTTGTACAAATTGTTCACACGCTAATACCAATTGGCAATTAAACAAAAAATATGAATAGCTTAAGTCCTTCAATATTTAAAATATAATATGAAAAAACTTCTCAAAAGGATTAGGCAAATATAATCAATCCTTTGATTCTATAAATTTTCATTACTAATGGTAACTTAGGATAACTTTTTCGACTATCTAAATATGAACTTTAGAACTTAAAAAGATAATATGTGTAATCTTTTATAATTTACTTGAATATAGTTCAATGAAAAGTCTTTTCAAAGGATATGCAAAAAAATATGTTCTTATTCCTCTTCCTTCGTTTTTTCAACTGATAAAGTATTTACTAGTTTGTAGATAGATACAAATGTATCTTCAGTTTGTAGATAAAAGAAGTTATTTCACTTTATACGAGGTCTACATTGTTTAAAGATATTTTATATAAGTAGAAGATAAATAGAAGAAAATTTATTTATAAATATAAATGTGTATCTGAATCCCTTTCTGAATCTATACAAAAAACGCTGATAACTTACTTTAATTTTACAATTAATTTATTTTTAATTTTGTATAAAATGATCTATAGATAACAAAAGGCTTGCAAAAAATTTAATTTATCAAAAAAAGAAATTTAAATGAAATTATAAAATATCTTAGAAAATGATCAGTTAAAAGACTAAAAACCTTTTATACTTATCAATTTTTATACTTCTTGGAACAACAAAGCTAACTAAGTTCAATGCAATTATTTTCAGCTTATATCTACTAAACCCATATATATATATCGAATTTGTATTTTTAAATATAGAAAATCGTAATAAGAATACGGAAAACGTATTGTCTGCATAGCATTTCTAAAATAATTTTTCTAAATTTATATGCATTTAATTTAATTTTAAACCAATTGCCACTTAATTAGTTTGTTTTGGGTTCAACGCATTCTTTTTTATCATAGATACAGATACTTGTATATATATATCTGAAGCCATTAGATGTATTGTTAGGTACCATCAGATGCTCAGGTCATGAGTCGATAGCTCATTTCATTTTTAGTATCATTTCGTTTTCCGCATTGTTTGTTGTGTTTTGATTTCGATTTCAATTGCAATTTCAATTTGGGTGCCGAGTGATACCAATTACAATGGCGAGTGCATTGTCCTCGGCAAAATCACGCGGCTGGTGTCACACTTTGGCATGCAAAGAACGTGCAGTTCGGATAATTAACGGATTTGGTTAGACTAGGAGAGACGCCAGCAACATCATTAGCAGCATCATCATGATGATGCTGATCAAGTATTAGCTGCTACCTCATGGGAATGCATTTTCGAGGCGTCGCCAGAGTTCAGCCAGCAGGTTTTCATGTCTCTTAGTATTTCTTATTTTTTTTAGTTTTTTTGATTTGTTTTTTTTTTTTGGTTTTTTTAGTTAGTTGGTCGTTGGTCAATTTTGGCTGTATTTTGGCTGCTGGCGTTGCATATGTAAACCTTAATTTGAAACTGATTGGATTGCCTGGCCGTTGGCCTCTGACCATTGTTGTTATTATTGTTGTTGTTGTTGCTGTTAGCTGCTGCTGTCTCGTTTTTCTTTATAATTTTTATATTTTTGTTTTATAAAAAATAGTTTTATTTTTTTTTATTTTTTTCTCTCTTCTATCTATTTGGTTTCCTAATTTTGCCATGCACTTGATGAGTTGATGGCTTTGATTTGGTTTTTGCATGTTGAGGTATGGCACGGCCTTTGAACGGCGATCAGTCAAAATGGTTAAAGTTTTTGACTCTCGGCTCTTTTGCCTTGAATTATGAATCACAAAATCACAATGGTTGTAACCTCTTCAAGACCTCAGAGAAAACCTAACCTAACAATCAGCAGGCCGATTGTTCAGAGAAAAAATATCAATCAATATTATTTTGTGCCAAAAAAAAAGACAACAGAAAAATGCAAAACCTTTTTTTTTTTTTGTTTAAAAATTACAATTGGCATATTTAAGGGTCTTTTTTAGGTATTAACAATTAAAGTAATTGAGTACTTTAATTTTTTTGTAATAAGAAAAGTTTTTTCTCAAGAAAATAAAACTTTATATTATATTTTTTTAATATATTTTATATTATATTTTATATATTTCTTATTTCATTTTATTATATATATAATATTTTATGCGATATTTTATATTATATATTATATATATTTATATCTTAACATATCTTAAGCAAAAAATTTCAACACTTTGGTGGGAAAGTAGGCTTAATTCTTACTTACTTCTTAATTTTCTATTCTTTATGAGGACACTCTAATGGTAAATTATAATAAGTTCTCCTTATACTTAAAATCTTTTAAATATAATATTTAAGTTTAGCTTAGTTAGTTACTAAATTTTGTTTCAAATATATTTGCTCTATGGAAGAAAACTAAAATTCTTTAAATTATTTTGCTTCTTCTTTTTGTAATTATTCTAAGGAAAGTTATTAAATTATTAGATAGTAGCTCTTTCAGTCTCTTTCAGAGATAAACATTTTTAAATTATGAATCTAAACTTTTTTCTGAAATTATTCCAAAGGAACTTCTTGTATTAATCTACAGGAGCTATTATAGCTCCTTCTTTTTCTTTAATTGTAAAGAATGAGAAAAAAATTTTGAGAATTTCAAAATTTAGCTCTCCTAATTTCTGTATTGATATAGCAAGAAACAACAACTTTATTTTACCCTATTTTATCTAATGTGACAATAATAAACAAGAACTAGGATCAAAATAATATAATAATAAACAAGAACTAGAATCAAATAATAATATAAGGAAGCATTAAAGCTAAAAGATTAACACAAGTTTTCTAATTAAAAAACGTAATTTTATTTTCTATATTAAAATATTAGAAATACTCAATTTTATTAATATTCATTTATATTCACATTGCGCTGACATTTTTTATCTAAAAAACGATAATAAACCAGAACTATAAACAAATCGAATAAAAGTAAACTTTCCCTTTTAACTTTTTATTGTATTGGATCTTAAAGAAAAACTTAATATATTTTTAGTCCAACATTATAGATATATTTTAAACTATACTATACCTTAATTATCATGTATATGGCCATCTGCAGTTTACTGTCGTTTTAGCCTAAAATTGAAATGTCTTTTTACGCAATTATTACGAAATTTTACCTCGAAACTAAAGTCGTAAATTTAATCAGACATTTCTGCAACACTAAAAAAAAAAAAAAACATTTCCTATCATACAAGCTTAGAATTTCACAGTCAACTCTAAAAAAAAAAAAAAAAAGAAACAACCAAATACAAAAAGTTTAAATGACAACAAAAATAGCAACAAATTTGTTGCCCATAATGATTGCTTCTTTAATTTGATTATTTTAATTATTTGTTAGTTGTGTTTCCTTTGAGCAATAAACGATCCAATGTGCCATGACGAATGTGAGCAGCGCCAACAAAAAAAAAAAAAAAAAGATGGAAAAACCTCCAAAAAAAAAAGAAGAAAAAAATAACAACAACAACAACAAAATTATAAAATCAAAATCTTAGTAAGAAGCTGCGACTTAACAAGTTTTCCCCCACCATTGCCTCTTCTTCAACAGCCTCCTCCTCCTCCTCCTCCATCATGTTGCTTGGTGTTGTAATGTGCGTTCAAAAAACAAAAATGTAGAAACTACAACATTAAAAATGAAATAAAATAAAATTGTTTGCTAATAGCAACTGTTGTCGGATAGAAGATTCGTCTTCGTTGTGTCGTCTTGGATGTGATCATGCCAAAGCACTCCATTCCAAGATTCGTGCTCCATGTTCCATGCTCTGTCTGCCTAACCGTTCTTGTCTACAAAAGAAAATTCAAGCAGCAGCAGCAAAATGAAGAAAAAAATTACAAAAACAATTGCACTTACAACAACAAATTGTACAAATTTGTTGTTACCGTCTGTAACTGTGTTGGAGTTGAAGTTGAGCCCATATCAAAAAATGTTTAAAGCTTATATACCCTTACAAAACGAAGAGGAAGGAAGTCATTTATTAAATATGCTATAACACTTGTATTAAAAACTTGGCTTAAACATTATATTGCTGTTTTTGAAATTGTTTAACATATGTATATAAAAATCAGGGTTGGCTATATAAAGCTAAAGTGTTGTGAGGGATGAAAAACTATCTGACTGTTACATTTTTTTAAATCTTTCTTTTTCTTTGAATAATTTAATTCACTTTTATAACAGATTAGGCTATTTGAGGTATAGGATATCTAAACAAAAACTTTCTTTTGAAAAATCTTTCTATTTAATACAATTTTTATTATTTTTACTGCAAAATCTGTTATGATTTTATATCTAATATTTTAGTTATATTTAAAGTCAACAAATCAAAAATAAAATACTTAGAACTTGTTAATAGAATATTGTATTTTACGCATCCTTCTATATAAGATTGAGAATTGAGATTTAGAAATATAAAATTATTAATATTTGACATAATACACTATAATCCTTTATGAACTATGTAGTAAACATACAAATCTTACTTTTTGATATGAAAAAATTGAGTTTTTATAATGAACTTGGAAAAATTAACAAATTATTGTTTAACACATGGCACTATAATCCTTTTCTGACGTATAATAAATAATATATATATATATATAGTTAATATTAGCAAAGTTCTTTTATGAACATCGTTTGTAGTATTATAGTACTCCAGTTGGTTTTCTTTATTTAGGTACATTGTGAAAATTTAGATTCTGACTTATTAAAATCTTATATTTAAATTTGAATTATTATAATAGATTATATTCAAAAGTTAAATATTTTAAATTTCCTTCCACTCTTTGAACTCAGATCTCATATCCATCTTATTTTTCTATTCTTCTTTTTTATCATACATAATCTATACATCTAATACAAAATTTGGTAAATTAAACTTTAGTTTCAAATTTGGTTTTAAAATAGAATATTTTCTTAACAAGTTCTAAGTATTTTGTTGATTTCAAATATAATATAAACATTAAATAGAAAATCATTAAAGAATCTGCAGTAAAATTTAAACTTACTGAGAGTTTTAGCAGAACAAAACAAAATATTTGTTTTCATTTTTAATAAAATCTCTCCAGATAAATACAACAATTTTCCATATTAATATATCTTAAAAAAATACTGAACTATTCAAATTATAAAACTTGATGAAATAAAAAACAAAACTTGTTTGGTAATAGGCCCATAATTGATACTAAAATAGATATTATTTATCGTGAACTACAATATAATAATTAAATGAGAAAAACAATTACAATAAAAACCATAATAAATCATAACTGTAATATAAAATTTAATATGTAATTAAAGCAATTAAACAAATTTAATTGTCTAAAAAAAAAAAAAGATTTAGTCTAACATATATATTAACTAGAGATTTAAAGTTATAAAACTTTATATATAGCCATCAAATTGATAGCCATTTTTAATTAGCCCTTGTGGCAATTGAAAGAAAACTGTCTAAAGAAGACAAGGAGGCTGATTAGAAGGAGTGGCCCTTACGATATTGCAACTCCAATCAACACGCTTGGTAAATACAATACAAAGTGTATACAGATTTCGTTAGACAAAAATGCAATATGAATTTACTTTAAGGTTTTTCTTGTTGTTGTTTTTGTTGTTGTTTGTTTTTTTATTTGGTTACACTGTCAATTGGCTTGTTTATTTCATGTTTTGGCGCGTAACTTGTTTGTTTGGTTGTTTGACTGTTTGGTTTGTAGGCGCACACTTGAAGATGCAATTGCAACTGCAATTGCAAATGCAATTTTTATATATATAAAAGTTTGCTTTTGATTGGCAGACAGACCAAGTGTTGAGCAAACGAAAGTTGAATTTTTTTGGTATTGCTTGTTTTTTTTTTTTTTTGCATACGCATATTAAATAATAATAATAAATACATGCGAAACGAAAGCACATAACTCAAACAAAAGTGCAAAACTATTTTTAAACGCAACAACTAAAGCCCAGCCGGAGGCCCAGCTCACGTGCAAAAATAAAACCGAGTAGCGAGAAAATCGAAGAAAAAGAAGCAACAAAAACAAAAACAAAGAAATAAAAATAAGTGAAACCTATTTTCCGGCTTGACGTTATGTTGATGGCGTAATCGTAAGGGAAAATTTCAATACACACACACACGCGCACACACACGCACAGAGTGGGAAACACACCCACCCTAAAAATACTTGCATGGCGTTGTGACGTCATTGAAATGTTTGTTGGCTCTTGGTCTGTAGGTCGGGGTCGTAACAGCTGCCAGCCCAAAAGGAAAACACGTTAAAACTTACACCCCTTACCTCTCTTTCCCCCTTCACACACAACTCCCTCATTTGGCATTCGTTTTGGCTTTCAAGGTCGTTTAGCTTTTACTCTCTCTCCCTTGCTCTCTTTATTTAGCTTTCTCTTTTAGTCTCTCTGCCTCTTGTCTCTCTCTCTCTCTCTGTCTTGTTCACTCTCAGCCCCACGATGATTTCACACTTGTGGCCAAAACCCCCGCGTGTAAAAAGAAAATAGAAAAAGAGCTCATACCCTTAGAGCCATTGCAGTGTTGGTATAGGTATGTACATACACATGTATATATACATGTATTTACACGCCTTCTTTTTTTTTCTCTCTCTCTCTCTCTCTCTCTCTCTCTTTTGCAAAAAGTTCTTTTTATGGTATCTACTTTTAGGGGCCTTGAGAATGCGATTTTAAAGTTTGTTTCCTTGCATTTCTTTATTTAAATGTTAAATTGTTTGGGAATTTGTTTGTTTAACCACGAGATATTAAAGGTTTCTAGTTGAAATAATAAGCCAAGTCCTTTTGGTTCATTTGCAAATATTATTTTAATTATATATTTCATATGAATGCCGCTTACATTGGTTATAAAAAAAAAGGTTTTTAAATGCTAACAAATCATTGGTATTGATTCAAAAGACACTTAATGGGAATAATTATTAGTTTACTTAAACATTTTTTATGATGATTTAAATATAGTTTAAACATCTTTTTATCATTTTTACATTCACAAACTGCAAGAACTTTAAACTAACTTGGCTTTTCTTTAAAATAAATCTTAAAAATATTATGGGTATTCATTGAGATTTAAATTTTATGAAACAGAAAAGTACTTAAGACTTTAAACTTGACTGTGTTTAAGGAAGATCCCTAATAGATAGTTATAAATCTCTTAAAACATAAAAGTACCTACGACTTTAGGCTTGACTTTATTTAAAGAAGAACTTAAAGTTCAAGAACTAACTAAATTAAACTAACTTAAAAGCTTCCTCTAATATTTTCCCCAGTTAAGACATAAAATTTAATAATCAGTTTTACATGGACAAAATGCACTGTAGGCAAGCAAATTTGCAATTATATGAAAATGATATCATTAAAGTGAATATATTGGAATTTTCTGATAACTTTCAATAACCATATAAATTATATATATATTTTGTGAAAAAACAATCAATAAGAGCCCATTAAGCTGCTTTAGAATAAAGCCAAAACAGAATATAGCCAAATGTAAAATAATATATCAATAATTTCCCTATTCAAGTATACAAACAACCATTAAACTAAAGCTTTTATATATATTAATTACAAAATCTAACTCAATATCACAAGAATGTACTGAGAACTAAAATTTCTTTTATTTAATTATCTTTTAAAGTACAAGTTGTCTTTTTCTTCTCCTTTAAAGGCCTAAAACAGGCTTTCAAACAGTTGTTGATTATTAATACAAATCACAGTTCAATATATTCACATTAAAGATAAACATAAGTCAGACATATAATTTGCATTTAAGTAGGCGAGCCAATACACTGGGCCAACTATATAATTAAAGCCAAAACTGTTGTTGTTGTTGTTATATGTATATACATATATAAAACATATACCTACTTAAAGTGTGTGTTTTATATATAAACAACACGCACTTGGGAGAATTAACTGATGACGTCCTTGGCTTTGGACTATTGCAACACTCTTACACACGCATACACACAGCTGGGTTCACATTCGATCGATAAAGCGACGCAGGACATTTTAAGGACTCGTCTCTGTCTGTGTATACTGTTGCCATGTGTACAAAGCAAAATATACGACAAAAAAAAAAAAAACAAAAAGATGAAAACTCTATGACGTCAAAGAGGAAGTGAGATAGAAATAGAGACAACAAATGTTTTGTATCTTATACTCTCACTCTCTCATTCTCTCAAAACTCTCTTTTTAATTGTACTCTTATACAAATTGTTAGAGATATTAAGTATACGACATGTGTATGCTGCTCCTAGCTAAATTTATAACATTAAATGCAAAAGATTTCCCATGAAAATTGCAGTAGCCAGTTTTTAAGTATCTGGCAATTAGAAATCACCAAAAAGCCTCAAACACAAAATGCAGCTCAGCGCATGAAACTCGTTGCTCACTTCGTTAGTGCCAAATGTAGTTTTTATGTAGCAACAAATCATAATAATAAAAAAAAAATAAACAAAAAATAAAATAAAAAAAAAAAAAAAGAAACATATAAAAATCGCTGAAGATGCCACTAGCAACACGGCAACAACATCAAGATTGGCTTAATTGAAGCAACAACAACAACAAAAACTACAAGAGGCAACAGCAACAACACTAACAACATCAACCGTGTAGCACAACGAGCATGTCTCATTACCAAGTCAAACACATCGAGACAATGTGACAAGATTGTCAAATACAAACAAAATGACATCAAGCATTAAGCATATTGAATGCAAAAAACAAAGACACGAAGAAGAAGAAACACCAATAAAAAAAAAAACGTTTTTATTTTTTTATACTTTTAATTTAGAACATTGCAATTTAAATAACGGCAATGGTCGAGACAAAGACAGAGAGATCTATTTATGTATGTACATACAAATATGTATACATATATAATATACGTCATTCTAATTAGCATTTCTTTTGTTATAATTTAAAGCAGCTTTCAAGCTAGTTTATATACTAATAACAGAATAACAAGAACAAAAACAACAACAGCAGCTAGAAGAAAAAAAAAACCTAAAATTGAATTCATAAATTTGATTGGAATCGCGCATTTCCTGGGCAAACAGAATTTTAGCAACTTCAGTCAAGATTTCAGTTAAAATTTCGCTAAGTGATGACCTTGAGTATTTCTTTGATACCCTAACAAAACAGGTATATCAGTGTTAAGCATTTTGTATTAGTTTTTACATAGAAGCTATGAGAATTAGAGAAATTAGTTTAAATATATTTAAACCTGTTCAAATGGCTCTATCTTCATATCAATCAAAAAGTTATTTAACTATTTAGTTTTTAACTTTTAACTTTAAAGTTTTTTAAGATAAATTTCTTAACAATATTGGCATAATATGTAATCTATGTTTACTTAAGCTAACACTCAATAGAACCGCTTTGACTTCTAGTAAATTTATCCAAATCGGGTTAACTATATCCACATATATATTTGCTTACCATATAAACCATTAGATTAATTTGTTATTGTTATTGTTAAATTACATATTAGAAAGAGTATTAAACCAAAGCCAGTTCTTTTTTTTTATTGATTTTTCTGTCATATTATATGCCAAGAATAGATATTTATGATTAGCGCTTGGAATAAAACTTTCTATAACCAACAATTTGGTGTGTCTTTTTGTAGATTTAAATGAGCTCATATGATCAGATATGGTTTTTGGATAAGTTGGCAGCTAAAACTGACTTGTTGCAATACAAGTTTGAGTTTTTATTTTTATTTTTCATTCAACAATAAATTAATATATATGACTTTAGAAATTTATCTCATGAATTAGATTCTGTTTTGTTTGAGGTAGATATAAACTGTTTAATGAATGTGAACAAAATATCTATGGTAGTCGGCAAAACAAAGATTAATGCATTTATAATCGAATCCATTTAGAGAAGTAAACAAGTATGAATTAAATTGAATTAAATCAAATTAAGCTGTTAATTTTGTATTGGAATTATATTTAATACTGATATGAAGAGAAAAAAATAATTTAATTATTGTTATTAATATTATTTAATATTCATTTGCTAAATCAATCGTATTATAATAAAGAGAGTTTAAAATTCCTATAGTATTTTTTACATACTTATTTTTCTTCAAGAAACTGAACAATTTTTAAATTGACAGATTATTACCTATAATGAAATTTATGATAATATTTGGATAAAGTTGGCATTTCCTTGGCATCAAATTTTTATTTACTATTTTTAATATAAAAAATTTTAATCTATTATTTACATTAAGATATTACGAAAATATCTGATTAACTTAACGTTGCCTCGCAATACTAACCATTTATCGTTGCCAGATTACCATCAAAGATGACTTTTTGTGTAGTTAAGTTGCCAATTTTATGTTTTTAAAGTCATTTTTGTCCCAAAAGTGTTTACTTTTGTAAAAGTAAAATTATCTATAATAAATATAAGACTATAATTTTCATATAGAATTAATCAACAACTTCTTTTGGCAATTCTCTAAAGTTTAAGTGTTGTAAAAGTTTGTCATATCTTGTTCATTCACCTCAACCTAAAGCAGGATCTAAGTTAATGTGCATTATTTGTTAGCGGCGCCTCTAGATCACTCCATTAAGTAACTAATTTATGTGCCATAACCGTGTGTCATTAAACTAAAGTAACAACAAGAAAAGCAAAAAAAAAAAATGAATTATCATGTCGATGTATCTTCAATCTGTATCTCTAATCTTTATTTTTTTTATGGTCCCCCCTACTTTCATAGAGATTCGTGTACATATAACAGTAACTGTGCTTTTTGTGCATCATAAAAATGTTTAATTAATTCTGCTATTCTTTCTTTGTTATATACATCATAATATGATTGTTAATGAGTTGCTCTTAGCCGCAAATTAACAGAAACAACAGTGCAAAAAAAAAAAAAAAAAGCTTTACTTGACCAAAATCCCCAAAGATGAAATAAATTTATGGCCAGCCAACCAAACGTATTGAGCAAATGTTTATTTAAATTAATTGCTTAGTGAATTTGAATTGAACTTGCATTTAATACCCACACAAATTCGTTTGTTCTGTTCTAAATATACAACATTTGATGAGATTGTTGCGAAACACTAAGCCTCTATAAGCCCCCCACAATTGGCCTTGAAAATCTCATATTCTTAACTATACTATATATAAAAATATATATATATATACTACCTAGTCAATCAGAGTTGTAGCCACATAACATATTGCAGAAGCTGTAGCAACACAAAAAAAAAACAAAAAAATTCAATCTTGGCAACTCTTACAATTCTCTCATCAACTGACCAAATGGCAACCAATAAAATTGCACAGATGTTGCAGTTTTAGCTATGAAAGGAACCATCACTTCTAAATTTTTTTTTTTCATTTTGGCCATGTTAGTTATGCCTTTTGGGTATTCATTCCCCTAGGCTTTGTTCTAAAACTTCTTCACAAAGTTATTTTGGTTTAATTAACTCATTGATCTTAGCGTGTTATTTTTTTTTTTTGTTCTTCTTCTTTTTTGGTTGTTTCAAAATATTTTACAATCGCTTTTAATTAACATTGCTTTTAAGCCATTAAATTGTTTTAGAGAGAAATTAATGCCTTTCAAGTGGACATAAATTTAATTGAGAACCAAAATTACATATAAATCAAATGAAATTATTTATCGATTTCAAATGGTTTTTTTTTTCTCTTTATATCATATCCTTGGCCCCACTGAGACAAAACATACTGTCAAACCTTAAACAAACGCGCCCACTTTTGCCTGATCGCTTTTTTTTCCCTCTTAGTTTTCAATTTGTTTAGACCTTTTGACTTGCCTAGTTAACGGTTTCGAACTTTGCTGGTTTCTTGCGATCAGGCAATTGGATAATGAATGATGCTTTGAACTGTGGCAAATTCTTTTGTCTGTGAGCAGACTTTTAACATTGAACTTTTTCGTTTTGTTTGCATCGATACAAGAGCGACACTAACTAAAGATAGATATATACATTTCGATTCCCACAGCACTCAATGATTTATGGATGGAATAAACGTATGTAAAGAGAAAAAAAAAAAGGCATTTGGTTTTCGATTACTTTACCAATTGCGGATCTAACGGATGAAATAAGAACCTTGTTGTTGCATTTAACACGCTACATACACACAAAAACACACACATACACACCTTAGAAACAGCCACAATAAAAATAAAATGCGATGAATTATGGGGCAAGTTTTTTTTTCTTTTTTTTCCTCTCTCGCTTCTTCGATTCGCTTCACTTTGCTTGGCTTTTGCATTGCCAATCAGCATAATCGGTGATTGGTGATCGGTGATCGGTGATCAGTGATCGTCAACCAGCAGCCATCACTTGCCACCAATTGTGCATCGATCAAAGTGAGACAAGACCTTGTGCATCCAATTGCTAAAAGAAATGCGTGCAACATTTTTGGTTTTTTTTTTTTTTTTGCGCTTACAACCAATTTATCGAAGGTCTCATTTTTTTATGATATTTTTTTAGATGGATTTCTATCATTTTTTTGTTAATGTTGTTTTTAGCCCAATTAAGACTCTATACATATATACAAACGTATACGATTTCGGCAATGTTTCTCGCGTGCTGTCGAGCTAAGAACAATTAGCATAAATTAAAATTGGTTTACGGCGCAACATTTGCACGGATGACACACACACCAGAGGTGCACAAGACATCGCCATCATTATGATCATGATGATAATCGCTACGATAATAATGTTAATGATGATCATGATGATGAGAGTAAAAGTGATATAACCGGTTCGGCACAGCTAAATTCTATAGTTAGTCTCTAAATTTATGACCCGAGAGCAGCACCGCTAACACAGCGACGATCTTAGAATCAAACGCAGCTTTTAATCGCGCCATATAAAGCGCAGACAGCAACACATACAAAAACAAAAGCAAAAACAAAAAAAGCAATCGCACAAAATGCTTTGCGCATGCGCCGCCGCCGCATTGCCTCATTTTTTTTTTCTTTTCTTGTTGGTATTACTCTTCTTCTGAATACCCTATAAGTATAAGAGAAACGAGTATATGATCAACTAACAGCAGAGAAAACTTTAAGTAACAGTATTTTAGTATTTTTATGTAATTTTCTCTCTGTCGTGGGAGTTGAAAATACTAAAATTAAGATATTAGTAATTATTTTTAAAACAATGCTAATATTTCCAGCTACAAAACTCTCTATTCTTTTCATCCTTTCGATTGACATAAACAGTTTCTTGTTTTTTGTTTAACACAAAATGTTATAAAATACGCATAGAAATTAATGTTTAAACATTTATTAACGACAATATTGGTTATCAATTTAAAGTTTATAATTTGTAATTTTTATTAACTTTAATAAGTGAATCAAATATTCTTAGTTTTTAAATGCAGGGTATACTTGTGTCGAATATGTAGATTGTGGAATTTTTTTTTTTTTTTGCTGTTCTCATCATAACTGTGATTATTTTTTTCCTTTTTTTGTTTTTGCTTTTGCTTTCGTTTGCTGTGTGTGCTTATGTGCGCCTTTGACCAGTTTGAATGCCATTGCTAATGCTTAAAACAAATAGAAGATTTAGAGACATTCTTCTACAAAAGCCGTTGATTTGACTAAATTAAGCGCAGCAACAGCAGTAACAACAATAGCAACAGCAACAACATCAGCCGGCAACGGCATTAAATTGTAATCAATTTTTATGTGAAGAATTGTTGTTGTGGGAAGACGCATCAGTTTTAGCTTTAGCACAGATCATCAACTGGTTTCCAAATAAATATATATATCTACATCTTTATAATTTTTTTTTTTTAATATAAATGTATATAAATTTTTGTTCTTACAACTTTATAAATGGTCAGTGCTCACCGAACTGTCAACAATCATTTGATTTTTTAAAGATCCGTGCGAATTTGTTGGGAATGTTATTTATTTTTTTTTTTTTTTTTGTGTACTAATCATAGCCGCTGACGTTCACTTTGTTAGTAGAAAAAAATAAAATTTCAGTCTTGGGTGCATTGCCTTTTGGTCTGTAATTTGTTCAGTTTAATTTATAAAAACTTTAATTAACTTAAAAATAATATCTTAATAATATGTTATGACCAATTAAATTGTTTATAATTTTTAGACAATCATTTTGCATATTATTTAGAACTTTAATATGTTTTCATTAGGCATTTGAGTCATTTATTTTTTCTTGTTATAAGAAAAAGTCTTACAAAAAAATGGATCTTATTTAAAGAAGATCAAAAGTTGCATTTTCTCATAAGATCAAATATTTAAATTACTTCAAATGTTGTAATAAAATTAGTTGATTTAATTAATTTTGCCCAAAAGTTGCACAATATCCTTGTGTCTGCTTATGTATACACTTCACATTTGTTGCATTCAAGAGTTTCCTTCTCAATTCAAGCATTAGTTGTGGCCATTTTTGCATGCCGCAACAAATTAATTGTGTAATTAAAATTCACAATTGTAGAGTTTTTTACCAATTTAGGTAAATTTGTAAAATAAACGCATATGGAGACAAAACTTCCTCAATTGTTGTCCTGGGTGCAACAGAAAAGAAAAAACGTAGAGAAACAAATCGTGACTCTTCTGCCAGCTGTTATGGCTGCTGCTGCTGCTGTTGGTTGTGTAGTGTTGCCAGAGTGAAATCAGTTTGCGATCTTTTCACAGCAATAATGCATATTAAAATGCCACGCTAATTGTTATTATAGGCAAACGATGCTCCATCTCTCCCCCAATCGACAAAAAACCAATATGGTACCTATACCTCTTGGTACCTGTCCCTATGCCATACTATCGCATCTTTCAATCCCAGTTGGTGACTTGGACCGGCAATTAAGTAATAGACAAACAAAGTTTGCGTGTTGCCAACCATTCAATGGACAAATTTTTATGCACAAGTGGCGGATGGCGATTGGAGGATGGTCGACGGAGCAGCATACAGTGTAGAGTTTGCATTACAGCTGCCTCTTGGCCAAGGCGTCGCTTTAGTGTTGTCGTTGTCTTTGGCTATTAATTATCGCCAAAATTAAAAACAAAAAAAAAAAAAAACAGTGGAAATACCCATTGGAAACTGTCAGTTAGTGGGTAAAGTAGGAGAGGAAAAACCTAAAGAAGAGGCAACTAATGAAAATAAAGACAAGACTCAAGTGTAGTTGGACTTTTAAGCAAAAAAAAGATTGGTCAACCAATAGAGATGAGAGCTTGGACAAAAAATTAAGCAGACCAAAACGATGTTGGCTTTCTCTGCTGTTAAAAATTGTAAACCCGTGTCCAGTCACTGTGTTCTCTCTCTTATATTGGACACCTTCCTTTCGGTCCAATTCAACTTGTAGGTTAATTTGTAAATTTCAAAGAAGTTGGAAGAAGCAGAGCTTCTTTTTTTTTCTTTTGTGTAGTATTTGCAGATTCACTTTGGATAACTTGGGGCAGAGTTGTGAGAACCGTTTTGGTGGCAAAGATTTTTTCATTAACTAGGCCATTGAACTGTTTTATAGGCACTGAACATTTTAGTTTATGGAGGAGCGTAGTCACGATGCTGCTGTTGCCCTGAAACATGGAAAACAATGGAAATGACTTTTCCACCATTCGAACCCACACGACCATAATAAAACAATTATGGCAAACTTACAACCCAAAAACAAAAACAAGAGAAAAAGACAAGACAAGGAATAAATATCGATGGCAAAAATTTATCACACCTTAGTTAACCTCAACACCTTGCCTTGCCTGAATAGCAACCATGGCAACATCGACGACAAACGTGGCTGGAATGCGACTGCAAAACCCCTCGACTTTGACTTACACTGACTGCAATAAGTTAATAGTTCGATTTTTGGGAGAGACCAACAAATATTGTATATAATCTCCAAGTAGTAGACAAAGCTGGAGAAGCGCCTCAAACTAAACCAAAGTTGCAAGTATTTTTTTTTTTCTCTTTTTGAATTTTGGAAAACAAAGCTTGTCTAATGGCAAAAAAACAAAAACAAAAACAAAAAATATAATACGAAGAAATACAGAGAGCTTGGCTTTTGGGTGCGTTCCGTGAACTCCACGATGTTTGTGTGTCAGCAGCCGGCATGCCAGACGCCGACAAGCAACACCATCAAACCAGTGCTAATGATGTACCACCACTCTGAACCGTACCGTTGCGGCTCCTTCACCTTCCCTTTGTCCAAGAGCCCGAGCCCAATTCCAAACCATTTATTGATCATGATGAAGTTTTCGTTTTCAGTCTTCAAGCGCTTTGGGGCGCCTTCGTGTGCTTCATTATTGATTTAATAACAGTCTTGGAAGACACGCTTAAACTGCAGTCAAAAACTTCATAGAGTCAAGTTGCTTTTTGCCTAGATAGAGATTATTATGACGATGATGATGAACATGATGAAGGTGATGATGCCATGAATTCCACACCAAAACGAAACCACACCAAAAAAAAAAAAAAAAAAAAATTTAAACCATGCCAAAAGGCAGAGTCATGTCAATCTGATGTAGATGTGCATGTAAATGTGGTGCGGATGGGTTTTTTAGGATGGTGTGGTGGATGCGGCTCATGATGATTATGTTTAAACACTTTAAAACAAAAAGGTTGTTATTGTTGTTGTTACTGATGTGCATATGGGCACTTGATAGGTTTATTTTTTGATGTGGGCGTATATTTTCTTTTCCTTATAGTTTTTCATTTTGATTTTTAGCAAAATGAAAGTAAAAAGAGCCTTTTCAAAGGAGCGCATATTAACTAAATCTATGTAAATTTAGCTTGAAGTTATGTGCATAACAAAAAGGGTTTTATAAAGTCGGAAAATTAGTTATTTGTTACGAATCGAAGTCGTTAAAAGAATTTACAAAGCTTTACTAGAAAATTTACGATATGATAAAAGATATAATAAAAGAGAGGATATAAGATAGGATATATATTTTAAAAAATTATCTAATTCAAGAGGATAATCTTCATCAGAAACTGCATATAATGATTTTCTTTTAAGCTAACAAAAACATTAAGTTATATTACCTTAAAAGTTTCAAGAATTAAACTAATATATTCTTTTATATACAAGATTTTTTACAATTAATATTAATTAAAATTACAAATTTTATTAATTTCTTTACAAAATAGTTAATTAATTTTGAGTTATATCATAATATATGTACATATTACATTATCACACCAAATAATGATTAATTTCAATTTACATTTAACATTTTAAAACTTGAAAAATAGGGGGAAATAATTCCTATTATTATAATTACACTCTTCGATAGAAAGAACTATTCAATTTAACAGTAAACAAACTAAAGTTACATAAAAAGCTTTTAAATTAGGATTTGGCGTTGCCATATCTAATCACTTCCTTTCTAGCTAATGTCATGTTAACTTTGTGGCCATCTTTCTGTTAGAACTAGCCGCCATTTTATGATTGTCTTCTGTTTAAATAACTTCTTTTCTGTTTTTCAATATTCCACTCCTCAAAATCGTTTGATTTTAATTTCCACATTTATTATACACATTTTGAGGCGCCTAATTTGCATCTCGGAGTGGGAGTGTGGACTGTGGTGTATGGAATGGAAGAAGGCGGGCTTCTCTGTTGCTGGGTCAAAGGTGTACATGATGCTGCAGTGCATCAACGTCGCCGTCTGATTGACATGACTGAGACAAAGATAAATAAGCTGCCAGTTTTGGAACGCCGCTTACATAATTACGGGCATGGAATGGACGGGTTTTTTCTTCTTCTTCTTCTACTGATTTTGCCGGTTGCCAGGCAAAAGCGCATCCGAATAGGTGCAGCTAAAATAGTTGGCTGGGAAGCTGGGAAGATTTGGGCAGGCAAAATAAATACGAAAAACAAAATTTGACACAATTTTTTATTTCGATTTTTTTTTTCTTCTAATTTTGGTGGTGGCAACAATGCCGGTGCAGCAAGTTTTTTTCTCCTCTTCTTCTTCTTCTGAAATATCAGCTAGCTATCAAAACACGCGAAGCAACCAATAAAGAAATACTCCTACTCCTACTCCTCTCGGAATCGTATTAGTGTTAATTTTGCCATTGCCTTGCTCTCTCTCTCTCTCTATTTCTATCTCAGTCCATCTATGTTTAAGCCATTGTTGGCTGCACGTTTCAGTTTTTCGGTTTTCGCTTTCGTTGAAAAAGCAAACAGTAGGTAGATCCGAGAGAGAAACCAACTGAGGTAGAAGGGTGCGGGGACTAGATGGGTTTGGGGACTCCAAATCGATTACCCCCGCCAAACAAAGCGAGCAGTGCCAGTGAGTTTTCCCAGCAGGTTGCAACAAACACCAAAGGCAACATGCATTAAAACGCCAATAATGTGCTTTGTCTTACCTGGGTATCTGTGAGATGCAACTGCATCACGGCTCAGTCCAAGCCCCCCAAAAAACAAAAAAAAAAAATATATAAAACACAACTCCAAAAACTGAATCCAACCTCAACCTCATAGTCTCATCGTCTGCGCAAATTGAGCCTAACCCATATATTTGTCAGTGAGTTTGCGAGTGGCTCATGAAGATTTGATTTAGTGTGAGCAGCAGCAGCAGCAGCAGCAGCAGTAACTTGCAACTTGGAATTGTTATTTGGTTGCATATCTAAATTTAAGTTTTGTATCTTTCAGATACAATAGATATTTCTTTTACTATGATGTAAAATGGCAAATTTAACATCACATTTTGTTGTTTGTCTATGAGAAAAGAAATTTGAAAGGGAAATAAATCTAAGATAACGGGCTTAATATAAAAAACTAAAAAAAAGTTAGGTTATAAACGGTTTTAACTGATCTAATATCTTCCAAAATCTTTGAAAATGCCTTTTAACTTATAACTTTAATGAAATTTTTTATAAAAATATTTATTCTAACTATATTGCTCTATAAAAAAAATAACAAAAATATATAGGAACATAAAAATTGTATTACAATTTCTGAATTGTAGATATTACAAGTTTTAAAAATTGATAACCTGCTTTGAAATAATTTTAAAAATTTCTAAATGTCTTAGAAATCTTTTAAAATTTATATTAAACAAATTGCAAAATATATTAAAGAAGATTATTTCTATAGTTCTCTATTTATTGATCAAATCAATCGATAAACTTCTCACAGGTTTTTTCAAAATGGACTAGTTCTTTTTAATTATCGGCTTATATTGTCTACAAAAACCTGATCTTGTAGTTATCTGATCCTTTCATAACTTTATATGTGCATTATTTTGTTAACTTATGTTTTTCTTTTTAAAATTAATTGTCTGATAACGATTTTTTGTGCTATCAAAATCAATACAACAAAATATTTAAATTTAAAACTATAAACTTTTCTGACTTCATTCCATATATTGCATCAAACGAGTATCAAAAAATAAAAGTTTTATTTGAAGAAAAGATACTTAAATGAATAATATCTGGATTATGTGTTTAATTAAAAGAATTTCTTTTTTTAGCTTTCGAAATATCATGATGATTGTTTTCTTTTTGTAAATTCTAAAACTTGCTTGTCTTCGCATTCTTTAGGCCAACTGAGCAGATGATATAACATGTCAATTAAACCAGTTTATACTTTTGCTGAATGGCATCTGCATTTGTCTGAGTTCTATGTGGCTAACACCTAAACGGCAAATCTTTTATTAGAATTATATGCAAATTATATTTGGTCAGAGCAAAATGTTGCAGTTCCCTCTCGATACATATCATTTTATGTATCCACTTTTTGCATAATGAACCAAAACGGCGGCTGCTGGGCAGGCTGAAGCCTCAGACTGAACTGATGACAAGTGCCAAAGCCAAAATGTATAAAGCGTATTGGCCAATATCCACTCACATACACACACACACATACAATCAAAGATTTAACTGGTTAAGATGCGCTCAGACAGGTAACAAAAAAAAAAATGAAAAAAAGTGACTTCAATCCGTTTTGGATGGCTCAGGTCCGAAATGTCCAAGATGGCCTTCGATGATTTGCAACGATTAAAAAACGATGACGTTGCTTTTTGGTTTTTTTTTTTTTTTATCTTCTGATTTTGGTTTTGGTTTACTTAGCATTCAAAGTGGCGCAAAGAGATTTATATGTATATAAATAGAGACACAGTTTTTACTTGAAATTCTTTAAACAATCTTTTTTTGTTTTATATAGCTTAGTTTTTTTTGTTATACAATTGTTCGTTAAGTAATGTTGTTGTTGCTGTCATCGCAATAGTTTAGAGCCAACACTTTCCATGTTCAACTCTGTTGACCTTTGGTTGGCAAACATTTTATAGTTCTTGATTAAAATCCACATGAGGTTTATATATTTTTTTTTATTATCTGTTTTTCTTCTATAAGTTTACACATTTTATTAAGACATTGCTGACACAGTTTTTCTTCTTTTTTTTTTTTGTCTTAACTTTGGCTACATATAATTGTATGAAAATATATACATATATTGGTTTTTAATAGTCACATTGTTGTTGTTGTTGTTGTTATGGTATGTTGTTTGTGTGTGTGTAGCATCAAATGTTGTTGATGGCCAAGATTAATACGAGATCTGCTTGGTCGTATAATGGCCAATTGCCACTTGATTTATGTGAGTAATATCGCACAGCAAAACAGGAGAGGGAGGGCAACTAAATAGTTTTCAACTAGCATTTAACGTTTTAATTGAAATTTAATATTATTACTTAGTTTTTCTATTTGTTTCTTTTTTTTTGCGCCGAGGGCGACATTAAATAATAATATTTTTTTACAAATCCGGCTGAAGACTTGTAAGATGTTCTATAGGAATTTTTTAAGCACTTTATTTTTTTGCTTATGCAATAAATCTTAGATATATATATATATGTATATATATATACATATGTCTGGTAATAATACTTTAATATCCTGGCTCCTAAGTTTTAAGGTAATATAGAAGATATTGACAATCAAATAAATTCTTTAATTCTTTTGGTTATGGAAGATCTTTAAAAGCAAAGATCAATAAATTCTCGAGCTTGTCGAGCTCTTTCAAAAGTATCCTAACTTTAAATTTGTTCAATTATTTATTAAATAATCAATCAAAAATGATTGATGGTTTAGATTTACTTGAAAAAGTATGAAAATTTAGTACGCCTATCAATCAAGTGCTAAGAAATCAAGTTTTAATTGATTAATTTGAATAATATTGCACATATTTTACATTTAAGTCAAGCGTAAATTAAATTATAAATTAAGCATTTAAATTAGGAAAATAATTAATTTGACAATTTTGTATGGTTTTTCATACAAAGTAGCAGCAAATAATTGGGCAATCTTACCTAAATTACTGAATAGATGAAAGTCTTTTTTCCCCCTATTATTCTTTACTTTAGTTTAGCGTTGCCACATTTAATAATTTTCTTCACTTCTTTCTTTAAATTTTAACATTCCTAAGGACAATACATTATAGATTTAATCATTTCTAAGGATCTAATATGGCGTTGCCATATCTAATCGGTTTCTTTATTTTCTTTATAACTATTAATAAGTGATCTAAACATTCATCAAAATTATTTAACGAAGTATCAGGAACCAAATTTATTATTGTTATTTTCACAATTCGAAAAAAACTTCATTAAAATAACTTTTTTAGGAAAATAAACTTTTCATCTGTTTTTATTGATTTGTAAAATACTTCACATGAATAACTTTTACTTTTCATTTTAGTTAGTTACTTAAATTGAAAAAAGAAATTAATTACAAGTGATAATTACTTTATAACACCCACAAGAATACAAAAAATTTATTCCTTCTAATTTCTAACTATGAAATATAATTGTTAATTTTCCCATTAGTTTTATCTATCTTCTTTATTTTAAATTATATTATATAATTGCCTCTTTTTTAGCCTTAATGGTTTTTAAATTTCTTAAGAAACTAATACTTCCTAATTTTTAATTATAATATATAATAGTTAATTTTTTCCTTAATGGTTTTTAAACTTCTTAATTTCTAATTATAAAACATAATATTTCATATTTTCCAATATGATATTTAAATTTCCTAATTTTTAATTATAATACACAATCATTTAATAAAATCTTAAGATCTAATTTCATTGAATAAATTTAATTTACTTATTTTATAATTCTTTCACTTCATTTACGATTTAATGAAAAACTATGCCAATGTTAGAAAGGTAAATTTTTATTTAAAAATCTTTCATCAGAAATCGAAATTTTTCTTAGAAACCATTTAGCAATCAATTTATTTCCTTAGGCAATATAGATCAAACATTTTTCTTCCACATTTCAATAAGAGTTATGCATATTGCTTCTCTATATATATATATTTATATATAAATTTTTACTCAATTCATTTTTATCAATAAGCGCTCCCTTTTTGTAAGCCACCAGGTCAAATAATAAGAGATAATAGAAAAAGGCAATGTGAAACAATGCCACCAGATCAATATGAAATATCATTCCATATTTGGCCTCCAGTCATTTAGAAAGCAATTCATCGAGAAACTATTGTGGCAGCAAACAGAAAATAAAACCAAAAACCAAAAAAATATACTACCGTGGGCTACTGCCAAAAATGCTACCGGGAAGAGTGCGCGATAAACATTTAAGATAACAATGTGCCATTGTTTTTATAGCTCAAAGTAGCGTTAAGTCAGCCAAATTATTTGGGTTGGGTTCACTCAAGATGGGTTGCATCTTCAGGGATTTCGATAGCTATTGAGGATTTTGGATTTCGCATGTTTCTAATTGTGATGTGTTTTTTTTTTTTTTTTTTTTTTGTGTGTTGAGGGAAAATTTTCTCGTAAGATTGTTGTCGTTGTTGTAAAGTTTTTCCTTCTTCATTTTCATTTTGTTGTTATTTTTTCTTGTTGTTTTTTTATTTACAATCCAAGCTCGTTAACAAATTTATTATAATGGCTATGAAAAGCCAGTCAAAAGGTTTCCCTTGCTTCTTCTTCTACTCTTCTCGTGTTTTCTGGTCATTACATAAGATTGCTAATTTTTTCCTTTTGGTTTTTTTTTTATTTTTATTTTTTTTTTATATAATATCGTTAATACATATTATTTGGCAACTTGCTTTGTTCATGCTCCAGGTCCAAGTCTTGTGTACTTTGAACTGCGAACTGCCTGGCTTCAACATGGACATGGACATATGTATGCATCTGCCGAAATTGACAGACAAAATGCAAGGAGGTAACCAAAAAAAGACCTAAAAAAAAAAAAAACTATGTGCAGTGACCCAAAGAAATGGTAATGCGAGTATGGTTTGCCATCTTCGTAGTCATCGTAGTCGTCTCAGGGGTTTGGACGGCGCACAGGTCAGGCCAGGTTGTTTTTCTTTCTCGTTTTTTTGGCAAGGCACTCAGTCATTGAGTCAGTGGGTGCAACGACAATGATATGAAGCTGTACCAGAGATGATAGCGTGAATGAATATATGCTATTAGAAATCACTTGATTACTAGTTTATTATAAAATTAAACAATTTTATCTTTTCTGTTTCTAGCTACTTTTTAGAATGACTTTGTCAAGAGAACATGGACTGGAATAAGCATATTTATATAGTTTAGATAGTATGTTCTTATAACTGATTGTTTTATAAACTAAAATATTTTGGTTCATGATCATTTACAACACTAAAAGTTTATATTTCCGACGAGCATAGTAAGTTACTCCTAAGCATTTAAGTTACTACTTCATGGGCATTTTATGTTCATTTACAACACTCAAAGCTTATATTTCCGACAAGCATAGTAAGTTGCTCTTCAGCATTTAAATATTTGTATAACAGATTGCTTCTTTCAGATCTCCTTCAATTTAAAACTGATTCTTAGAGACTTTAGATTTCGCTTTGAAGTTATTTTTCTTACTTTAACATCACAAAGAAAGGTTTTCCAGTCATTTTTGAATTTACTTTGCAATAGAAACCTTTGTGATTTATTTGTGTTTTCTAACTCACGCTCTCATCTCTAGATTTACGAAAATGCAGTCATTTCGTGTGAAGTTTTGTGAGAAGTATACAAATGGGTTTCAGGTTCGTCTTGGGCCAAAAGGAGTTAGTCATTTTTACAGGTTTACTTTGTCTGTGGCTGGAACGGCTGTTGTGGCGGCGACGGCGGCGGCTTCGATGGTATCGCCTTTGAAATCCACGAACAGCGACAAACTTCCAGACGAAGACGTTTGGCCTAATAGACATAGGAAAACAGAGAGAGAGATCAAGCCGGCATAAAAATAAAAAAAAAAGAAGGCACAGATAGATAGAGATGGTAGAAGAAAAGAGAGAAACAAAAAAAAAAAAAAAACTTCCTGCAGAGTACCTTTAGATGATGATGATGATGAGGCCGTTCGTTGAATCGTTCCTCGTACTTGTTTAGACTTTCACTATTAATTGTCGATTTTCATCAATTGTTGCCCATTGTTGTTGCTATTGTTGTTGCCTAATGGGCAATGGGCAATGGGTAATGGGGTTGGTATTTAAAGTTGTGCAAAAAAAAAAAAAAAAACACCAAAAACCATCAAGAAGAAGAAGAAATAATACAAAGAAAAAACCTTAAGAAGAAAACCCAATTTCAGGTAACATCTCCAAACGAAATTCATATCGAAATTGGATCTATTACTCAATGGTGCTCGAGTGAGAGACAATTTGATTGATTTATGCAATCGCAAGACTTCAAGCCTTTTTTTTTTTATTTTTTTTATTCCATTGTCTGCGTCCAAGCTAATTGCCTAGTGAAGACGACTACAAGAAGACACTGTGTGTGTGTGTGTGTGTGTGTTTAGTTTTTGGCTCAATTTCGGTTATATCATCCATTCATTGGTATGAGCAATTTAAACCAAAGATTCGTAAAGATTGCGTCCGCATTTGCATATGTACCTTTACATAGGTTAAAGCTAATGTAAGCAAGATTTGACATAGTTTTTTTTTTCCTTTTCTATAAATTATTATAGAGAATACTTCTTAGTTTAGCGATTTTTTAACATTTTATGAATATTTGTCACTGCCAAAGTGCCGCAAAGCCTTTTCCAACCGACTGACTCTTTGACTCCAAATGGAGAGGCGCTTGCAATGTACATTTTGATTTTCATTTTTCTTATTTATTATTATTATTTTTTTTACCAAATGCAGCATTTTAATAATCAATAAAAGGCCAAGTTATGCGTTTCGGCATGCATTTGATTTGTTGTTTAGTTTTTATGTATGGAAACTTGAAATTCCAGACAAATTTGTACAACAAACAAACAAATATATATTTTTTTAATTACTTAAAATTATAATACTTCTACTGCTTACTTAAGCATTGTTAAACTCAGTTTACATATAAAAAAAAATGCATTAAAACTTTGTTTAAAGTTAAAAATTAATTTATAATTATTCTATAACTCAATATTTAATTGTTTTATAACCAAAACTATTTAAACATATTTTTTGCTTTAAGTTACTTTTCGATTTATGGTAATTTTATGATCATTTACAACACTAAAAAACAATTTTTTCAAGATTTAATTGTTGAATTTAAAAATTCCATAATTTTATTATTAAGTTAATTAAGTAATCGAATAAATATTAAAAGATTTTGAAAAAAAAAATATCCATTTTATTTGCATTAAAATCTTTTCCTTAACTTAATTATCTATTAAAAAATAATCAACAATTTTCCAAAATAGTTATTTCTTAAGTACTTTTTCAGTTAAGAATTAAAATATTTATTTTCCAAGTTTTTCTCAAATTTAATTTCGCAATAAACATTTACAATTTTCCGTTGTTCCATGTCATAAAAAAAATGCATGAATATTTATAAATTGTCTATCTTTGTTTATATCAATATTTTTTTTTTTTTTTTTTTTTTTTTTTTCATCGCTGCCCCCTATGAACTATGTCCACGTTTTTTTCTCTCTTGTAAAATAAAATAACATCGACAGCAACAACAAAAATTATATATTAATTTGTCAAATTCAACGACATGTTAGGAAATAACAAAAACTTGAAGGTTTTTTCATATTTTGTCTTAACTCTGCGTTTAGTTAACGCCAGTTTATAACTAATTCTTGTAGATAAAAAATAAGAAAAAAAGAAACAAAGTGTCAAAAAGTCAACCGGCCAGAAGTCAAGACAAAAGTGCATTGAAGAAATACGAATAAGAGATAGAGTAGATAAATGTGTGAAAAATGTATGAAGGTGGGGTCTAAGAGGGGCACATAATAACAATAAATATAATAATTAATGGTTAATAGATTTTGCTGACACTTGAAATGATTAATTTGTTAACGATATGACGAATAATATAGACAATTAACTTCATGTAAATTGTTGTTAATTTGTTTCTAATATGTGGAAAAAATAGTCAGTAATTGATATGCTTAATTTATTTTAAAATGTTTTTAAATCAATCGAATTGAAATCGAAATCGAAGTTTGAGTATTAAGGTGCTAAATCAACTAACTAAATTTTATGCTAGTATATTTAACTATTTCTTATCTTTGATGAATTTTTTATATATATGATTATTTGGGCTTCAATGTTAAAAGTAACCAAATAAAGTTTTGACTAGCCGATATTATACAATATATATGTATATTTACATATAGATAATATCAAATTCAATTCGAAACTATATTAAAATACATGCTTTAGAATTGAATACAATATTTTGAAATTTTTAACTTGTAACTGCAATTTTAAGTGACTAATGAAGTGAAATTATTAGAAATTTGGTGGCTTTTTTTGACCCAACAATGAATTATAAATTTTTTTAAAAAATCCTATATAAACTTTGTATCAAAAACCATGTTCAGAATTTTTTTTAGTTTTTACAATGCAGAATTTAAGCTAAAAAAAATATGTTTCATACAGGAACCAACTAACATGATGTCAGTCACAAGAGCCTGGCATTAATTACATTTCTGTGATTTCTAAATCTAATTCCAAATAAATAAATTAAATTATATTACAGTTTTCAATCATTTTTTTCCAACATAATTGAGCTACGACTAATCTAAAATTACATTAGTATATTGATGGCTAAAAAATCAATCGTCTTACTAAGTTTTTATTTATGTATATTAATAGTTAATAGTTAATTATAAATTATATTTAATCGGCACACTAGCTATAACTACTATAGTCTATCTCAGTCTCTTGTTTTTTGTGTTTAAAATAGTTTTGAAATATAAAATTGTTTACTTTGAAGCACTCAAATTTTAAGTTAAATATAAAAAACAAATATAATAGATACAAAAGTTAAAAATACAAAACCTAAAGATACAAAAGTTTAAAGTATAAATTAATAAAGTATAAATTATAATAATAATTATGTTTTGTCGTATATAAATTTAAGTATAAATTAATAATAAATTTATATACGACAAAACATACCGAAAACTTATAAAATATTGCAAATTTCGGATTTAATCTCTGGCATTGATTTTTATTAGTTTTAAAATCAATCAATCGAACTGCCAAATATTATATAAATTTCTATATATAATCAAAGTAAATTAAGGTTGAAAAATATAGCTATATAAATACAGTTTTTCAAGATAATCAAGAATATACATACATATATATTGTATCTAAGTAGATCTCAAAATACTTTCATCCTCTTACCAACTTTCCTTAATACCAAGAAGAAGCCTATATATCAGTTTGGATATACCAGATTATCAAACTAATAATAGAATTTTTTTCAAGTGTAACGATATACCAAAATCCCTTCTTAGGATTTCGCAATAACGAATAAGCCATAATATTTATTTTAATCAAGCAAAGCACAACAACAACAAAACACACACACACACACACAAAGTAAAAACGACCACTAAGCGCACCCGCAACGTGCCACAAACGACGACGGACAAGAAGACAATTTATTACATTTTATGTGCAGCATTAACCAAGATGGAGATGTGATCCTCGTTGGTTTGTTTCTTTTGATTTTTTTTTTTTTCTTTTTTTCGTGATCTTGCCTCATGCCTAACCCCGCTGCACAATCACAGTTAAGCTAGGTGTCTTATATGGCCAGCAGAAGAAGAGACTGAGGACGGAAAAACTGAACATTTCTAATTAAGACATTCGATATGGTGGGTTTGCGTGTGGAACGCAAGACAATTGGGCAATGAACATGGCAGCACCACCAACTCTAACACCACCGCCGCCTTATGAATCTTCATCTTTGTGCAAGACAGTAGCAAGATTTTAATTTTTTCTCATTTTTTTTTCTGTTTAATATTATTATTTTGGCATTTCACCAACCATTTAGCATAAAGTACACCCCAGTGACTCTTTATCTTAACATTTGACATTCATTTTAAAGCAATGGAAAAAACAAAATGAATACAATTCTGAATATTAATATAAATTTCTTTATCCTTGCAGGTGCAGCCATAACCACATCAAGTGAGCCACATAAACCTAAAGTCCCAGAGCTAAGTACACGATACTCGGCAAGCAAATTGAAAAGCGTGAAAACAGACAGCAGTGCAGCAGCAGCAGCAGCAACAACAGCAGTAGCAGAAACAGAAACAACAGCAACAACTTCGGTAGCTTGTACAACCACCAGCGCAAAAACAATAACAAAAATAGCTGTAACATTGAGTCCCACAGCAGGAGTAACTCAAGCAGCAACATTAACAGCAGCAGCAGCAGCAACAACTACTGCTACAACAACAACAACAACAAAAGCAACCAATATAAAACCTAGCCAAGTTAGGCTTAATAACCAAGCGACAACAAGCATGTTACTTTTGCAGCCCAATGTAAGTAAATTAAAAAAAAAATTTAAGATTAATTAATTAAAAATACATAAAAATGTGGAAGAATTTAACTAAAAGATATTAGGAAAATTTGATTTGAAATTACAAGAAGATTTAGATATATAGATAAGGAAAGCAGAAATATATAGAAATAGGTAAACTTCTCTAAATAAAATAATAACCGGGGACATTCTTTAAATGAATTTATTATCAAAAATATTCCATATATGTATACTGAATATAATTAAATAAAATCATTTTAAAATAAAGAGGTGAATTTGGCAAATTTAATTTGAAATTTAGGCATATAGATATGGAAAACAGAAATATATAAAAATGGGTAGATTTTAAAATTTAATTCTTCTTTAAAAGATTTCTTATAAAAAATATTCTATACATACTGAATATTATAAAAAAAAAAAACCATTTGAAAATAAATAAATTGTAAAAAAGATTTAGGTATATAGAAAATAAAATAAAATAACTATCGGAAAATTCTTTAAAATATTTATTATCAAAACTTTATTATATAAGGTAAAAAAAATCATATAAAATCATTATAAAATAAATAATTTAAATCAAAATTTTAAAAAAGAGAAATTTGGTAGAATTACAAATAGATTGAAGCTTTCAAATAAAAACTAAATTTCATTATTTGGATCTCTATAAAAAAAAGAAACTAAAAGAAATTAATTATCAAAACTATTTAAAAATATTTTGATATAAAAAACTTTACTTAATTAGGAAAACCTCAAAAAATATTTATGAGCTAAATTTTATTTATAGTCAAATATAATCTTTATTTTATATAATTTATCTAAAACTAGTTAAACATCTTGAAAAATATCTAAATATTCGCAATACTTATTTGTTGAAAATAATGAAAATATGATGAATACATTTTGAGAATATTTCCACCAAGAAAAACAATATTTAATCAGGAAAAACTTTATAAATTTTTAAAAGTCTTTTCAAAATAAAAAAAAAAAAACAAAATAAGGTTAAAGATTTTTTTTTAAAATTAAACTAAAGTTAGAATTTAAATATTTAGACTGACTTTTTTGCTATGCTAAGAGCTAATATTTCACAATATCAAAAGTAATATAAAGTTCGAAACTTTCCTTAAAGATTAATTCATGATTTTAAATCAAGTATAGAATTCAATACATACAAAAAATTTAAAAGATTCAAAAAGATTAAAGAAGCTTTTTGAACTATAGTGCCTTGGTTATTAAAAAATTATTAAAGGTTTTTAAAATATTTTTTGAAAACATCTTGTGCATGAAATCTTGTGATATGCAAAAATGCCATTGAATGGAATCGTAAATTAACCATTGTCAGGTATTTGCCACCCCATTAAGTACCCGTAACGCAATCACAATAGACATCTAATTAAGGGTATTCTATATGTTTTGGCAATATATTTTGCACCATAACCAATTAGAAAATTATCATTCAGGTTTCAAGGGTTGGCAATGATAATGGGAACCAATAGGATTGTCGAGTCGAAATGCGCATGTCTGTGATGGGACTCCACCCTGTATTTGAATGTTATTTGGTCTTTTACTTTATTGTGTTTTATTAACGACTAACTTTAGTCTTGTTTGGACTGTCTTATCTTACAGAGCTCCTTTAGTTCACTCTCTCCGTTTGATAATTTCTCCACCCAAACTGTGTCGACGACGACAACAACCACGACGTCAGCCATAGGACATCAACATCATCTTCATCACCATCATCATATACACCAACAGCAACAACAACAACAACAATTGCAACAGCAGCAACAACAACAGCAGCAGCAACAACTGCAACATCAGCAAGAACAGCAACAACTAATTAATTTACAATCGCAACATTTGCTTAAAACCGAATCCCTGCTCTCCCATGAGGAGGATCAGTTGATTAGCAATCTAACAGACGCTGCTGTGTCGCATAGTGAACTCTTCTCGGATCTCTTTTTTCCCTCCGACTCGAATAATTCCCAACTATCACCAGTTTTAGAACATTCTACAGCCAGTTTTACGGATACCCAGGGTGGAGGTGGTGGTACCTCTTTGCTGGGCAGCACTGAGGATATAACTAGCTCCATTGAGAACCTCACCAAATTGACTTGCCTGCGCGATAAGCGTCTATCCTCCATACCAGAGCAGCAATTGAATTCAGCTGCTGATCATCAGGATCAGCAATTGTGTTTGTTGAGTCTACGTTCCAGCAGTGATCCGGCAATTGCTCATCACGCCCAACAACAGCAACACCAGCAGCAGCAACAACAGCAGCAACATCAACACCACCAGCAACAGCAGGCAACATCGCCCGTCCAACTTCAATTATTCTCACCAATTGGTGGTCCACTCTCTTGTGGCAGCAGCCTGCCCAGCTTCCAGGAGACCTATTCACTTAAATATAATAGCAGCAGTGGCAGTAGCCCCCAGCAGGCTTCGTCATCGTCCACGGCTGCTGCCACACCCACTGATCAAGTGTTAACACTGAAAATGGATGACGATTGCTTTCCAGCTGATGTAATGTCCGGCTGGAATACCAATCAGGGACAACTGCAGCAGCTGCATACGCTGCAGACCCAAAATCAAACGCAGCAATCTCAAAATCAATCTCAAAATCAATCTCAAAACCAATCTCATATGCCGCATCCTAGTGCCACAGCCCAAAATAGTAACAACAGCAACAACAACAACAACAACAGCAATAACAACAATACAAATAACAGCAGCTCAAGCAGCGGCTATAATTATCATGGCCACTTCAATGCCACATCAAATCTCTCACCCAGCTCCTCGGCAAGCTCTCTATATGAATATAATGGTGTGACATCCGCCGATAGCTTCTATGGCCAACAGCAACAGACCTATCAGCAACATGTAAGTGGAACGAAAAATAATTTACTTTAGTTTTTTAATTCTCAGTTTTTAAAATTAAATCTAAATTTTACAAATAAATTTTAATATTTATTTATTTTTTTTTTTTTTTTTTTTTCATTTTAGAATTACAATTCGCTTAATGGCGAACGTTATTCCTTGCCCACATTTCCCACCATTTCCGAATTGGAGGCAGCAACCGCTGCAGTGGCTGCAGCAGCTGCAGCTGCCAATATTACATCGGTAGTTCCCCCCGTACGTCGTGCTTCATTGCCCATACAACGAACTGTATCGCCTGGATGCAGTTCATCTGCCACAGCAATTGTTGCCTCCGCCCAGAGTCCCAAACTGGCCAAGTTAACTTTGGGCCAGCGACATGCTCATGCCCATGCCTTGCAATTGAGTTCTGCTCCAAATTCGGCAGCCAGTTCACCGGCTAGTGCAGCTGGTACAGATCTTCAGGCAGGAAGATTACTTCAATCAACATCACAATTGTGTGCTGTATGCGGGGATACGGCAGCCTGCCAACACTATGGGGTAAGAACCTGTGAGGGATGCAAGGGATTCTTTAAGCGTACCGTCCAGAAGGGTTCCAAATATGTGTGTTTGGCGGATAAGAATTGTCCGGTGGACAAGAGACGACGCAATCGCTGCCAGTTCTGTCGTTTTCAAAAGTGTTTGGTTGTGGGCATGGTCAAGGAAGTGGTTCGAACCGATTCCCTTAAGGGAAGACGTGGCCGACTGCCATCAAAGCCAAAATCCCCACAAGAATCGCCACCCTCGCCGCCAATCTCATTGATAACAGCTCTGGTGCGTAGCCATGTGGATACAACACCGGATCCATCATGCTTGGATTATTCCCACTATGAGGAACCTTCAATGAGTGAGGCTGAGAAGATACAGCAATTCTATCAGCTGTTAACCAGTTCAGTAGATGTTATCAAGCAATTTGCCGAGAAAATTCCTGGCTATATGGATCTAACACCCGAAGATCAGGAGCTATTGTTCCAATCAGCATTGTTGGAACTATTCGTATTGCGTTTATCCTATCGAGCTCGAAGTGATGATACCAAATTGATCTTTTGCAATGGCATTGTACTGCATCGCAATCAGTGCCAGAGATCCTTTGGAGATTGGTTAAATGATATCATGGAATTCAGTCGAAGTTTGCATAATCTGGAAATAGACATATCGGCCTTTGCTTGTCTATGTGCTTTAACATTAATTACTGGTAAGTTTAATAACAAATAATTACTTTTAAGGTTATGTTGAATCATTTTCCTTAATCCTTTACAGAACGTCATGGTTTACGCGAACCGAAAAAGGTTGAACAACTACAAATGAAAATTATTGGTAGTCTACGTGATCATGTTACCTATAATGCCGAGGCCCAAAAGAAACAACACTACTTCAGCCGTCTACTGGGAAAACTACCCGAACTACGTTCTCTCAGTGTACAGGGTCTGCAGCGTATATTCTATCTGAAACTAGAAGATCTAGTACCAGCACCAGCTCTCATTGAAAATATGTTTGTTACCACATTGCCCTTCTAAGGACATAAAAAAAAAAACAGAAAAAAAACGTTGCTTCCTTAAAATCCTACAATTAAGTTAATATTTATATAAGTAAGAAATAATGAATAAATCTCACAAAAAAAAAATAATAAAAAAGAAACAACAACAACCACAACATTAAAAATCAAGTCCAAGTAGTATGATAATGTCCAACCATAGGCCAGGCACAACCACACCCATATTGATATACAAAACCCTTCAACATAATTACCCATATGAATAATTTAGTAACTCTCCTCGAATCGGGCCATTTCGTGACTTGTCAGTGGTTAGAATTCACAACTTGTTGACGTTAATTGTTAAATTGTTTAATTTCAACTGTCAAAATCAATAGGCACGCAATAGAAACGAATAGCAGAAACCCTTTGTTCTTACCATTGTTTGGTCAACTTTTACACTTGCCTTTTAGCTAACTTCTAGTCAATTGTTTTAAGCATTAAATTCATGTAGAATTAATAATAAGATGTACTTAAATGTTGTCCACTTGCATTAAAACAATCACAAAAACAATTCGATATACATACTTGCATATAAATATGTTTACAATAGTTAAAATTCAAAAGCAAATAATTCAAAATTTCTATCCAAATCAATTCAAAAATAAATCGACATCAAATTTCAGTTTATACCATATCACTAACTATAAATTCGATGTGCTCTCAAACACTTATCCCAAATTATAGTATTTCTTTATTTCTAGATATAGCAGAATATGAAAATATATATAACTAAAATTCTAGTATCCTCAGTTCAAGTTTTCAAATTGCACGAATCTGTGCACAATGAGAGTTTAAGTACCTTTATGTGATTTGTGTCTGACACAGAGAGCTGCACACAAATACACAAAGCTAGTACATAAGTTAGTATATATACATATATATGTAAATTTAATATATATACATATATAGATAGATAGTAAATTTAAGTATTCTTTTAATCCTAAATCCTTTTCTATATGCAGTTAGTACGTTCTAAACGGATAAATCTTTTTATTTGAGTTCTTTAAGAATTGCAAACGGATTGTCAGCACTTGATGTCTCTATATGTATGTAGATGTATGTTTGGGTGTAAGAATGTGTGTGCGTGTGTGTGTGTTGATCCCCCCCCCCTCTATGTGATTTTGTGATAGATTGGCATTGAACTCTACACATGCATATATATATTTATATATATTTATATAACATTATTATATGTCTCTAGATTTATATATGTCTAACTTTTTGTATGATTTATTTTATACATAAAACTTTTCTTTGAAGAAACAAAAAAACAAAAAAGACAAAAACAAATACAAAAAACAAAAAATCGCTAGCTAATATTGAAAATATAAATTCATGGAACAGCCTTCAATGACAACTTTCCAATTATGTATTACAAAGAAAAGAAAAAAAAAAACTATTATTATATTTTCTATATGGCAAATTCAAGACTTCTATTAACTGTTTAGGCTAAACCTTAACTAATCCGGACAAAACATATCTCTCTCAAGCTTTCAAGTGCACAGGACACACACAAAACTAGGACAAAAAAAAAAAAAAAAAAAAAGAAAAATGAACGAAATCCTAAGTGTTAATAAATTTAATTTGTTCCCAAAATGCATACATACATACTATTAATATTAATTATAATTATAATTATGTCCTCTATTGGCAAGCCTAGAACATTAAATGTTTTGCATTACCATTTAGATAGAGAATTAATAAATTATGACATTTAAATTATAGATTTTATACCTATATATATATCTAAGTTTGGTAAATCCAATACAAAAATAAGCCAATTTAAGTTTAAGAAACACCGAACGAAATATATAAAAACTAGAAAACAAACTTTGATCTATGCCGAAGTTACTATATCTTTGCAAAATGATATATTATCTAATTAGTTTAGAGATAGAGTACGAAGTTTTTTAAATCCGAAACAATATTTCTAAATGTTTGTTTTCTATAATTATTCAATAATTTAGTCTACCAAATTTATATATTTTTAAGAAGATTAAAACAAAAGTAAATTTTTTCTATTTTTAACATCTAAAAAGCAATGATTTTAGACTCCTTTACCATACACTTAGAAATATATCTGTTATAGTTGTCCGTTTTGAGTTCTTCTAATACAAAATATATAGGAAAACATTATTTTTTAAACATATCTCAAAGTAGAGGTGAAAATAAGTTAATAGATCAATTTGCAAAGATATAATAAACAAATCCTTACAATTCAATTCAAAGTTGAGCTGTTAGCAATTTATAGCAATACAAAAAAAAAAAATAGAAAAACCATAATTGTTGTAACGGTTACAAAAGGATAACACAGGATTACAGTGAAACAGGAACAGTTAAGTGACCAAAATTAATATTGAGTATGAAATGCTAGATAGGTTTTTTGGGTTCGAAACCCGCAATTTGATGCCATTTTATAGCCGTTACATATCTTTAAAACATAAAACTAAAAAAACCAACTAATAAATAATACATAAATAATAAGTCGCTGTTAAGAGCATAAACTATATTTAGTAAACTTTAGTATATTGTATCAATCATGCACTAAGCATATAGTACAATATATATATATATATCTATAGATAATTCAACTTGCATATAGCATAGATACCTACATTGTACCTACATACATACATAAATATATACAAACACACACATACAAACACACTCATACCTGATACATACATATAAAACATAATAGATATATTTTGAATAGAAAACTTTTACAAAAATTACTTTCTGGGCCCCCTGAATTTGGCCATAATAGTACATCATATTTTCTGGGTTCTATTGTCCTTTATTCATTTTGTAATTTTATACATATTATATACTAAATTGTACTTATATATTGGTATATATATTAATAATTGAATGTCAAGTACATATTTTTGAGATACATAAAGAAAAAACAAAAACAAAAAACCAAATGTGAATTTTTCGATGAAACAATTTTTGCAACAATACAAAACAAAGAAAAGAACAGAAAAAATAAAAACCTTTTTAAAATATTGATAAACAATATATGTATATTATATACATATATATATATTTTGAAAAGATATACATACATATATATATATAAAGTTGCATATACATATATATTTTATGATATTTAAGGGCTAGAAACGGCGCATAAAGCTTTATGATGGAGCAGACAAGAAACCAACACAAAAACAAAAAAAAAAAACAAATAAATTGGCACAAATAACATTAATAAAATAAGTTAATTACACCAAAAAGAAAACAACAACAAAAAAAATTAAACAAAAAATGCAAATTAAATAGTGTTCTATTGATAACAATAGTTACTTCTCACATCTGCAACATATAGTTAGATCCACTTAACTATGATATAAACATTAAAAAATATGCGCGTTATAGTAAAAAATAAACAAAAAAAAATAAAACAATACCTAAAGATGCTATATACATTATATACATACATATACACTTATATATATTTATATCGTTATAATTATATAGCCCGTTGTGTAATTTTATTCTAATTTTATTATTATTATGTTTCATTTAAACAATTAAGTACCAAACAATATGCATATGAATGTTAAATCCGAAATATATATTGCGACTTCAATTTAATTTCGATTTAATAAAGATCTAAGCATTACAACAAATTTAAACTGATTCTTTCTTTATACTTACTAATCACCAAATCAGGGTGAGCTCGGATACATATAAATATAAAAAAAGGGACAATGCTTAGTTAGTCATTATATTTGCCACATTTAAAATGGTAAAAAATAGTCAAGATGTTTTACCTAAACTTAAGTAAGTATTTGTTAAAAAGTTATCAAAATCTGTCTTTATAAAATATTATAAAATTCACAAACGATGATTTTCCAGTTATAAAGTATTATTGAGTTACTGTATTTTCTATATAAATTTATATAGATAGTCTTTGTCAGAAATAGTGGTAATTATTCTCTAATCCGATTAGCCGAAAGTACATTGCACTTAAATCTTATAATAATTGCCTTAAGTCCCTTGTAATCTTAATTCTATAATTGTAGTTTACAAATACCTAAAGTTTGGCTTCATAACAAATTGGTCAAACTTAGGGTAAATTATCAATGGCAGTATTATGTTTGCTATAAAATATATACTCATACATTTATCTAAAACGATAAAACATAAATTTTAAACATAAACAGGTAGAAAAGACGAAATTGCATTTCGGCAAATTGGACACTTCTCTTCAAAACGCAGTTCAAATTGTTGAGAGCACTCCTTGCACAGACAAAGGTGACGACATGGCAGGATTACTATATTACGATTGCGGTCCATACATATCACACAACCAGAGCGATTATTTAATGAATTCGTTTCCACCGGTGTGTCTCGTAACATACCCATCATCCAAGCCAACTGTTGATCTCCCCAAAGATAGGCATTTCGCATCTCGGCTGCCATCAGTAAACGTAATCGAACTAGTATATATTCATTTAAGAAAACGTACAAATAGCGCCGATACGTATAAGAAGCAAGGATCACAACCATGCCTATGGAGAGCAGCATCAAGTTCTTTAGAAGCTTTACACCGAATTCAACTCCCGAACTAAATATAAAGTCCAACACATTGTCTGCCAGAGCAATAATTGAACGCGGTATGAGGAGCAATACCCATAATACTATTGTTCCTAAGGCAATTAAAAGATTACATATGAACTCCAAAATTCCTATACCTGCATTTTTGGCAAGTCGTAGTCCATCTTCTGCCCCGAAATAGACATAATCAATTACATCGAAGGTGATGAAGCTCACTTTATTAAAGATTTGAGAGGCTTCATTAGCTCCAATTCTAATGATATTCCATACATATGATCCTCCTTCTACCAGGCAGTATCCGACCAGCCAGCTACCAAAAAAGAAGTAATAGATAATAGCCAAAATTGTCTTGATAGCAAATGCAATAGGTTGAAGCAGCAGCAGATCCACCCAACTGCAAATGGAGAGCAGAAATGATAACATTGTTGTTAAATCATGTTAACTTCGTTGAATGAAATAATAATAATAATAAAAAGACGCCGGTGAATGACAATCGATAGATTAATCGATAGTCAAGGTCATTTACTTTGACTACTCGGATCGTTTGCAAAAAGGGCTAGATTTAAACTTCAGTGTTGCTAAACACTTACGGTGCCCGCTAAAAACATACGCTGCCTGAAAATTTGAATATATTCGTAATTTTTTTAATGTCCCTTGCAGAGGACATTATAAAATGTTGTAACGCATAAAAATATACGTTTCCGACCCCATAAAGTATTTATATTCTTGATCAGCATCAATAGCCTAGTCGATATAGATGTGTCCGTCTGTCTGTCTGTTTCTTCATACGAAATAGACCTTATATTTTAAGCTACATGGTTAAAACTTCGTAGATAAGCTCAGTTTTTTTTTACTTTTTAAGTTTGCAAAGTACACCGCCTTTCGTAACGCAACGATGTTTGCAATGAAGCACAAATATTTTATTTTAAGAAGTCAAAAGAAATTTATGTAAAGATATAAGACAACTAAAATAACAATGTTGGTTACAAAAATAATTTTTTATTTCTTCGGGTATATAGTTGGCCGAAGTTAATGGCAATTTTATTTTTTAAGCATATTGCATATGTTTATTAATACACGTTACATTATATTATAATATTATATTTTAAATCATATGAAATTCGAAAAGCCCTTAAACACTTTTCACCAATAAATCCTCTTTAGTTTTTTCGGTAGGAATAGCTAGTGAAATATTAACATGATAGTGTCCCAGTTTTTGATTGGCACTTCCATACAATCTGTTTATAAACCAATAGCAGGCAAGGAAACCAACCGTTCCGAAGGTTAGGAATAACAACAATACAGCCATGATGGTATAACCAAGATACAGAATTGTCGAAGCAGTGTCGGCATACAGTGGCATTACAGCGATCCAATAAACAAACACATAAACTGATGTAGAGCCGGGAGATAGAAACGAACGCCACCACCAGTTATAGTCCTGAACACGAAGATGATCGTAGCAAAACAAAATCGTACACTCTGCACAGATAATGACTTCCAAAAGTAATAATAGGAGGAGTAAAGGATAATCAGAGGCCGAAAAAGCATATTCAATGGACGACTGATTAATATATATGAACAGCAACGGAAATAGTCCACCAATTAAGATTCCAGGAAGACGACGCGCTAATATCGGTGTTACGGGAATTTTTCGTGGAATAGGACCAATGGACACTGCGTCCAGCTATTTAAAAAAATTGGGAAATAATTGGTTATCAATAATAATTACTTTGAAAAATATAAGCTTACTCGTTTGTAAAAACCCAAAGAGGTTCCCAAAAAAGTTAAAGGAAGAGCGACAAAAATCCACAGCGTGAGAAAAAACGAAATTGAATTAAAGGAAAGGGATGCGGAGCTCTTCTTCATTTTAAATACTTCATCCATTGCAAAGACCAATACTAAAAACAAGCTATTAAGGGAAAATCAGTTAGTAATTTTAAGCGTCTAATAATTGGCACTATGTGACTCCGGAGCACACATTTAGTTTAATATATACTCACCCAGGCATAACAGCTGTGAGAAGAGCATTTTGTGTCCACTTCCGACCACCAAATCTTTTGTAAAATCGGCCCGAAATATATCCAGCGGGTAATCCCAACAAACCAAAGAGTACTAATGCAAAGTACAGGGCATTTCCTTGATATTCGGGGGAATCGATGAACATAAATCCAAAGATTATGGTAATCATAAAAGTAACCAACATTTGGACACCACAACCAATCAGTGAAGACAACACATCACCATTGCAGGGTGATCGAAAAACATCAGCATTCAGCAGAGTCCATGGAGAGTTTTTGTTGCTATCCTTATGAGATAAACTTCTTAATAATGTACAAGTCCAAATGCTAAATATAAGGACAAGAATCAGCGACTCGAACATGGAGAACCAATCGATTGTATGATTGTTATCTTTGTTAATAAGATTCCAGCGATCAGACCACTTGATGGTACCATTTCTAACAAATTTCACACTGTAAGTATAAACAATTGAAAATTGATCTCCGTCTTTTACTGGAGCTTCAGATATAAAATCACTTAGGGTGTTATCCCTACAAAAGTCATCATGTTTCACTTTTACAGCAACAATGCGGGCAATGCTTTTACCAAAGCCCTCTCCCCAGTCCTCCTCGGCACCATTTTCATACACAATCTCAAAACTCAAATGATTGTTGGCAAAGTAAAACTTGGTACCGTTCATGTTTACATAATCGCCAACATTAAAACCTTCGGTGCAAATTTCCCCCGATTCATATTGGCTGCATTGTGTCACTGGTATATTGTCCACAAGCCAATGATGTTTATAATTTAAACGGATAGCTTCTTTTAATTTTGAGAGTCGCGTTTCGCTGTCATCATCACCGCCTATATAATACTTCTCGCAGATCTAAAACGAATACTGATGTCAATTATTTGTATTATATTTCTTTGGTGCATATCTTACCCTAGAGCAATTTACATCCTCCAGGAACTCAAAGTTAAGTGGAGATGGTTTTATGCGATCACCTAAGATATCTTGACCCAGATTTAGAATCGGTGGATATCTTTCATCGGCCAAACAAAAATCAAAATCATGATACTCATATGACAGAAAGGAATTGTTGCTGGTCAAACGATTCACATATACATTAACCAAGGGCTATTACGGACAATGGAAATAAATTAAATGCAATTAAATAGCAAATATCATAATAAAAAATCATTTTTAGCTTCTTAAAAAAAAGTTACTACTTAAATCCTAATATATTAGCAATGGTAAAATGGTTTTTACTACAGATAAGAAAACAAAACCCATTAAAACTCGCTCGAAACTTTCTTTATATATCGCTAAAATGGAAATAATTGTCAAAGCAAGGGCGTATTAATTATGAATTTGATAATCTGGCAAAAATTATAAACTTGTAAAATAAACATTTGGAAAATCCTAAGAAATCAATTTGTTTATTGGAAATGCAGCCGGTGCACTAAGCGCTGAAAACATGTGACTCATTAATCGCTATATAAGAGAACAACAAAAACAAAAAAAAAAAATCGACCAACAATACTGTTTAAATACTTGTAACTATTATAATTTAATTATAATTCTTACCTTGCAAGCTGAATTTATATTTATGGCGTCTGATCTTGTGCAGTAGGGTACCGGTTCCATGCCGGGCCAGTAGAAACCTTCTATCAGTTTAGCCTCTCCTATTAGAAGCCCCAACAAAAGGAAAAATGTGCGCAAGATAATTTTCATATTTGTCTGCCAATTTTTGTTCCGTTGTCGTTGAAGAGAATTGATGCACTGAACAGAGATTTCTCTAAGCACATTGATCGTCCCAGAAAGCTTGCAAAAAAATAGAGAGTGAAACTGAAACAAGACAGCCGATACTTTTTCAACAAGTCGTGACGAAGTTTGCATACCCTTGCATTAAAAACTTTTTAATCCAACTTGTAAGTGCTCCAAAACGATGTCGTTCAGCCCTCAAAGGAGAATCAAATAAAGAATTGCCTTCATATTCAGTCCAGCAGAAAACGAGGTCTTCCGTTTTAAAAATAAATCTACTCAGCAGAATCTTTACGTTTAGCAAGAGGTATTAAAAGTTCCACTTGCAAAATTTCCCCTTATATTGCGAAATTAAAACACGTTTGTTGTTCTCTTCCATTCAAATTTCTTTTATTCTCGCTCTCTCGCTCTCTTGCACACAAAACACATTTTACACTTTTGCTAAAACTTGTCACGTACAAACTAATCAGTCATACAATTGTTTATAAACATTTAAGCCGCACTTTAAATACTCAAAAGGAAACAGAAAGAAAACAAATTTTACAGTTATTTCTCTTATACAAACATAAAAGCTCATACTCATTACTCTCTGTCTCTCGCTACTTAGTTGGTAAAAGAGTGTTATACTAGCATACATAGAATACATATTCGTACATACATCATCATCATTACGCTCATTAATATTTGACATATTGTAATTTGATTGGGCTAAAGCACCGCGCGTCAGCGTTACCAATTTCCTCATATATATATAAATATACATATATGTTAGTTTAATATAATGTAATGTTTAGTTATTTATTTATGTATATTTGTTGTAAATTTCACTAGTATACGTTCAGTTTGTATGTACGGTATTTATGTACGTAGTGGTGTTAAGTCCCGTGGTGTAAAGTAATTCATGGTGAGTCCTTAAGTAAGTAGTGGGTATGTAATGTATAGTGTAATGTATAAATAGTAAGTCTCAGTTCTCAGTATAAAATCAGTACCATTTGTTACGTTTTCAATTTGTTTTTTTTTGTAGTATGTATAATCCTTTGTTTGGTATGGTTTTCATCTCCCTCTTTTTTTTTCTAGTTTTATATTTTTACAAAAAATATGCTTAATTTTTTTATATTCTTTCTATATACTTTATTCTGCTGCGCGTGGTGCTTTATTCATTAGATTTATTTTACTTTCTTTGTCTCACACACACTCATATAGTTACGCAGCCATACGGGCACACACACACATACAATACATACATATACACAATACAAATTATCAAATCACAGGCAAAGTTACAGTTACAATATGTTTGTAGCACAGTTTTAAGGTGGTTACAAAAACTCTTGTTTTTTATTAAGATTACAACAGACGACAGAAATGACACCACATTCTCTCAATCTCTCTCACACACACGTTGATGTATGTACATACATCACTACATACTAAGAAGTGTTTGTAATTGATGAAATGAATGCATTTTGATATGGAAAAAAACTTTCATTTCACCAAATCACATAAACTTGACTTCTTTTCTTGTCTTAATTATAATGACATGAAATGATCTCTTACTGGCTAAAAATTACAAACTTAAGAATTGCAAAATGATATTGTTTCGGTTTTGCATTATAATTATATATTTAATTTATTAATGTTTGATTGGAATGATTATAACCACACACAATTCTCAGTCACAGTCTCACACACAAGAGTAGAATTATTTATAAATGTTAATTGTATTGTACAAACATTTGTTTTTTGTGCTAGTAAAGTTTTTTTTTGTTTTCATCCACTCTTCAGATTCTCATGTTCGAACAACCATTTGTCAATCATCACATAAATTCCACATCATACATCATACATCTTCAATTACATCATCACTCTTTCTCTCTCTCTTTCTCTCTTCTCTTACTCTCTTTCAATTTCTCTCTCTCTCTCTCCCTGTGAAAAATGTGCAAAGAAAAGAAGAAATTTGTTAATTTTTTGTGCTTTAAATAACTAACTACTAATTACATAATATTATTATTTTAAGTTCTAATTGATCACTTACATTTTGCATACCACAGCCATAAACGTACAAGTTCCTTTCATTTGGCGTTCTTGTCGGAAATCATTGCATCTCATCTCAATAGTCACCCAGCATTCAAGCGGCAGACATTCACACATACATAAGCATGTCACGATTCATTCCAGGTTCATTCAACGCTAACATATATATTATTATATATTAATATTAATCTAGTTCATTTTGGCAAATATTTTTCTCAAAGAGTTGCCATTTTATAATTATTACCTTAATTTTAAACAAAATAATTAAAACAAACAGACGAGATCAAAAAACAAAGAAATTAACAAGGTAATAATTTTGACAAATTTAGTATGTTTTTTACTAAAGATTCAATTTTTTTTTTAAGAAATTGTATAAACTCAAAAGAGAAACAATTATAAAATGGCAACTCTTTTTGGTAGGGGAAAAAAATATTTAAAAATTAGGAATTCATTACAAAAAATGGAATCTTGTTTAAAAAAAAAAAAAAGATAAAAGTAATTTCAATTAACTCAAAAAGTTCAATGAATTCAAAATTTTTAAATTGATTTACAGAGCTTAGATAACAAATTTTTCAATCTATTATATATTATTTTTCAAAATCGATTCATTCACACATTTATGATATACATTTGATTTTTGTGTGTGAAAAGATTTTAAACGGTTATTTTCATGTATTCATTTTATTTTATTGGCTTGTTTTGTTTTTTATGTTTTTTAATAAATTTATATTCCGGTTTTGTCCCACAATTGTTTGTTTTTTTTTTTTTTAATTTTATATAGTAGTTTACATGTTTTGTTGTCACGTCTTGCGTTAGGTAGTTTTTGGTTATGTATTAGTTAGTATGTATTTTTGTATACAGTTGTGTAAAATGTTTTCTAAATTAACTGCATATATGTATGTATATATGTATGTGTATCGAGTCCTAAAAACAGTCGTAATCAGTTGTAAGTTGTCTTTATGCGCATTCTATATGTCTATATGTAAAATGAAATGTGAAAATAAAGATACAAAAATAAAACATATCAAGGTTTTCTTTTTTTTAATTTGCATACCCTGGTCCGTTGTTTCGTAAGTTAAGTGTATGTTTTTGTTTTTTTTGTTAACTATGTACATATGTTGTATATAGAATACGATAATATATGTATATATGCTGCAGGTAGTTATTCGGTTGTTGTTCTTGTTGCTGTTTTTCTTTCAAAAATATTGCTTACAGCGGGATGGTCGTAAATTCCGATTTAAAACTTATAATTACAAATTTGTCAAGTTACCAACAAAACATACAAAGAATTGATAATTTGAAACTGTTTGATTTGAATTATATGAAAAGATCGGTAATTAGAACAATCTTTACACAAATCAAATTGTGTAATTATAAATTTCCCATAAATTAAGCGTAAATTTTCTTTTTTATAGAATCGATAAATAAAGATTGAATTGATTGCTGCTAGCAATTTGTATTTCCTATTTATGTATCAATATTGTGTGGAGGGGGGCTTTTAGTATATATATTTATATTGAGAAGACAAAGATATAGAAGTTGTAATCAGGCAGTTGGCTATTCAATTTGTTTCAATTGTTTTTATTTTTATTTTTCTTTAATTTCAATAAAAATTGTGGCTTAATTATCAGAAAATTAAAACTTAAAATTCCTAAATATTTGGTTTGTTTGGTTGCCACACCCCCTGCATTTTGTACGTCCCTAAGTCCATTTCGTAACTAGTTTCATAAGTATTTGCAGTCGATCATCTTTTGGTTTACCATCATATTGAATTTAGTTTTTCCTTGACAAAGTTTTCTTTCTTTTTTCTTTTTCTTTTGTATTTTGTTTTCAAATCCGTTTAAAATCTTTTGTTGTTGATTTTACTTAAATCTAAATCATTCGTTACTTTTTCACTAGACATGTTTTCTTAATTTTAAAGAATTTGTTTTTTCATTTTTTCTTTGTTTGTTTCTTACAATTAATAATATCACACACCAGACACATGCCACACATGCACGCTCACAGAATGAAAAGAATTCTTCTTTTGTCCTCGGATTCAGTTGATTTGTTTTATTTATGAGAAAGGGTCGGGGGATAGGGGATAATCCATTCAATCACACAGCACTTTCTATTCAATTGCCAGACAATCATCACAGATTCACACTAAAGTAGGTATAATTATTAAAAAAAAAAAAAAAGGATAAAACATTATGGAGAAAGTACACGTACTCGCTTGCACCCTTTTATCACTCGTTCATGTCGTCATCACTCGTCCATACACAGTGGTCTATATAAAATCATACATTATCAGACACTCAAATCGTTCAGTCAGATTCAACGATACATCATTATATAGTTCTAGTATGGATACATTCATATGTATATATATATATTTCATTCACAATCTCACATCTTTCATTCAATATATCACACATGCACACATTTCATCTTCATTCTGGCATTCTTACTTGATATTTTTTTTTTTTTGTTTTTTGATTTTTTTTTTTTAGAGGATAGGAGAATACAATATTATTAATGCTTATAAACTAATTCGGTATTTTCTTCTTGAGGGATACCAAAAGTTAATGTTTCCACAATTTCTTTTTCGTTTGTAAATGATTTAATGCCGATTTTTGGTTAAACACTTAAAAAATAAACTCTAAAATCGGTTTGGACATAATTGTAAATGATATATCATAATTAGAATATAGGAATAGTTTTTTTTTTTTTTTTTTTACTGTTTTGATCCAAAAGATAATGAAAAAACGCAGGAAGGAGGAAAAACAAGCTACTTAATGGAAAAAGTTGTCATAATTGCTTATTAAGTTTAGTTTTGTTGTATGAGCAAGCAGCCTGCTTCAGACATATTATAACAATTTTTGTTTTAATAATTTATCAATAGTTGCTAGAGGCTTTTAGCTTAAATATATAGTTTTTGTATATATATAGTATAACTATCTATAAACAATGTGTCTTAAATTTGTTCGAATGTTGCACAGCAACAATATATTTTAATATATCGGACAAACACTCTTAGTTATAAAGAATTCGGACTGGACTGAAATGAAAACGATGCATTATGAATAAGCGAGAAAAGAAAAAATTGAAAATATTTATATGGATAACTTTAGATTTTTTTTTACGTATATAGATAATATATATAAATATACTCACCAGTTTGGCTGCAAAACATATAAATTAGAGTTGGGATTTGTTTTGGGGGAAACATTAACCTCTATATAAAAAATATGAAATTTACTGCGCAGGGACTTGGGTATTCATTTTCTTAATCTCCTTTGCTGCCCAGGCGCATAGCATTTTGGTGCGTTGCAATTTGGAACGTTTGCCATCTGCCAAGAATTGTGTAATAATTATGTCATCGAGCAATGGATAAAGACGTGGCCCAAACGAAGTGCATAGATCGCCAATAAAGCCAGCAGCACTGGCCATCATTGAATCAGATACATCACCCTCTTGGGCAATACGCTTGATAAAGCCAATTATGTGCATGAGATGCGGTTCAATGTGCAAGACATCGTTATTGGCTGTCTGATCGACACCTTTAAGGCCTTGAATGATGCCGGTATAAGCCTCAAGAACACTTTCGCGCAATTCACTGATATACTCGGTCATGTCGAAATTGTTGGCATCAGTCTAAAAATAATAAAAAGTAAATTATATAATTAAAAAGAAATTTTTAAAATTCTTAATAAAAAAATGATACATAGCACATTCTACTATTAAAGTGACTTGTTAACCAAATTCTAAAGAAATAAGTTCAATTGTTTGTTTAATATTGTTATATGATAACTACTTTAACCATATGTTATGTGTAACTAATGGTGTCGGATAGCAATAACAATTATTAACAGAAAGTTCCATGAATTATTTGTTGAAAAAAATATTTAAGAAGAAAACCTTTATTACTTACTTGCAAATTGGAGGCAGCCCTTAGTAGCTCGAGAACCAAATTTAAATATTTTAAAAAGTCATGGCCAATGCTCAGGGCCATATCACCAAAAGCAGATAGAATTTGTGGCTTAACACTGCGATGCAAAAGTGGTTCAGACAAATTGTGCATTAAAACGGACATTATCTCATCGCAATATGGAACGACCAGGTTCTTAAGGGCACGACAAATGTCACCGGTCACACCAACAGCAGCACAACACACTTGATACTCGTCATGATTCTTTAAGCCCATAATGAGAATGTCTTTAAAGGCCGGCATGTATTTGGCAAAATGTTGGCCCAATAGTTCAACCAAAGTTGATACAGCCATAAAGGCATCCTCTTGAACACCACCAGATTTGCCAGCACTCGATTGGAACATGGTTAGAAGTGCCGTCATTATGGCATCCGATATCTGTGGGGCATCCTCCTCACGAACCTTACGCAATACCGACTGCAATGTGGCACAGAGCAGTGATTGCAAATCATTAAACTGATGGCGATCACTATGATTGTTGATATGTGTCTCCATTTGCATGACCTGATTGAGTCGCTCCAAAATGACAATTGTGGTGCGCTGCACCACTAAATAGCAATCAAGGGGAGAATTTTTAATCATATCCATTAGTGCCTCATAGGCGGCGCTACGCAAATTAGCCTGAGCACCATCAGAACGATCTGTTGTCTCCAGCAATTGGGTAATGATGACCTCAAAATATGGCGATAGAGCATATGTTTCAGGAGTTTCACCTTCAGTGGTTATAGCAGCCTCATAAGCAGCATTAGAAAGACCAATAAATGCCCAGCAAACATTAGCTGCCACACGGGGTTCCGATTTCAGGCTAGTGACAAAGCATTCGAGAAGAGTTTGCAAATATGTCTTATTGGTAGCAGCTTCCGGTATAATCTAAAATTTAAAAAGAGGGAGAGGTAAACATTAATAATAGTCTTATGCAAGATTTGTATTAATACTTTAAAGTGACTGGTATCAACTTTAGTAAAAGCTTTCTTTTCCTATCATATACTCACATCGCAAATGCGTCCAAAAGTCCAGGCTGTTGTATCCCTAACGATGACACTAGAATCATACATTAATCGGATTAGAGTCGGCATAGCCTGTTCCACCAGGGGTTTCAGAGTATTCGTTTCCAAGCCGTTGAGAACCGATCCGAATGTCATTACAGCTGCATCGCGATAGCGCCAATTGGGCGACTCAATATTCTCTTTGATGAATGGAAGCACATGTGGCACTATCTCATCCTCACAGCAAGTGGCCAAAAGCATAAGGCACACAGATGAAGCTTTAGCTGGGCTCCAAGTGTCCTCATCATCGCATTCATCTTGCTTGGTCAATTTTTCAACCAGCACTGGTGTAAGGAATTGTAAAGCTCCACGTGCATAATGTTTTGATACACGCTGCGGCGGTCGACCCTGATCAGTAGCCTCCTGACTCTCAATGGCCAAATCGATCTCCTCATCGCTTACATTTGACCAGAATTCGATGCCTTGCAAGGCAATGGCATCATTCTCCGACTTCATGGCATCCAATGTAATCGGAAATAGTGCCTGGGCCATGTATGGTTCCATAAATTGATAGTATAAGGTCATGATCTTTACCAGACACTGCATGGCGGCCACACAGATTTGAGCATCGGGGCATTGTGTTGCCTCGCACACCACCTCCATTATGAAATTCCTTTCCATTTCTTTTTCGAAATTAGCCTTGGTAAATTCCAAAGAGTTATTCAACGCCGTGGTGGCAGCCAATCTCACATGGTTACTGGGTTCCAGTTTACGCATACCATGGATAATAGCAGTTAGCACTTGATTTGATTGGTTCTCCAGTACACCGTATTGTATATCCTGACATATATAACCAATAGCCTCCAGGGCCGATTCACGATGCATTTCACTCGAACCCTCGCTAACCACCTTATTAACCAGCGTCTGGATAAGCATCCCCCAACGGTTAATCGGTAATTCAATAACAGCCACATAGGCGACACACTGGGCCGCACATGAGGGTCGTGTATTTTCTGTACCCAATGCTGACAGAATCTAAGAAGGAAACACAATAAATTAGATATAAAATAAGCATAAATATTGATTTTTTAGAATTTTGAATCTTTGGACCTTACATTATTCTTAATAAGTTCTCTAGTTGAGTCCGGGAATTGATGCCAACGATCTTGATATTGTTGGCTAACCTTCTCATCTTTGCTGGTTAAATGGTTTTTCAATTGGAGACCAGCCGCCATACGAGCTACAGCACTATTTGTGATGTTCACCAAAATTTCAGACAGAGCCTTAAGGAACTCTGGCAAATTGCCAGCTGCTGCCTGCTCCAAAAAGTTCTTTGCCGAAAGTAGCTCATTTTTGTCTATAAAAATATAAAACATTTTTGTTATCGCATAAGATTTAAAAAAGTATAAAAACAAGTTTGTCGATCAAGCTAAAGTGCGTCCAAAAATTTTTCACAAAAAAGAAAAAATTATATTTCCCTTAATGCAAAGTTATCAACTTCTAAGCTGGATAAGGGATAAGTTTTGTGTTTTCCAAAGAATCGACAGCGTAGAATTTCCAGAATTTTTGAATTTAAGAATTTTATCTTATAAAATAGAAGACAAAACAATTACTTGACAAACTGTACACCAATTTCTATATGACGACGTCATATAATAATCTAACAATTACTGCAACTTTTGTACATATTTACAAAAAAAAATTTTGTTAAGATTCTATGTTTTCTTGCGGATACCATCAATGCAGAGCTTCCACTTAGTTCTAAGAAGGGTGATGTGCCAAGTATTAAGTTTAATTAATATTGGGACAAAATTGCTACGAATATACATACAGAAGTATATGTACACACATACATATATCGTTTTAATGAAATTTATAATAATTGAAATATAGCCAAGAATTTTTGCAATTTGTTTCAAGATCGTTAGTAACATTTGCAGGTTAAGTTGTGTTTTGTGTTTTCCATTTCCCCTGCCACTTTTTTCGGGCAATTTATAAATCCTTAATCAGTGAAAGAATTTGGGAAAAACATAATTGTTCATTTATGTATATGTGTACGAACATACATACAAAAGTATGTACATACAAGCACATGTACCTATATATATACCCGTCATACATACGTTTGTGTATATGTGTGTGTGCTGGCCCCTAGCAACCAAACATACATACACATGCGAGATTGCAACCCTGCGCAACATACATATATACATACAACGCGCGCTCCTCCCGCCAACAAAAAAAAATAAAATAGAATACTGCACAAGATGTCCCTGAGTGTTTCAAAGTAATAGCTCGATCTGACAAAAATGCTTAGTTCTATTTCACTCACCTGGCGATACTGTCTTCTCCAAAATGGCAATTAATTGTCTCGTAATATCGGAAGTCATTTTTGCGCTTTTTTTTCTGTTTCACTTTACTTTCTATTTCGTCGTCAACGTCGTGCGTAGAATGTTGAGGGAAGGGGCGTCTGTGAGGGAATTTTCTTAGTAATCCTTTTTTAATTATAGTTAGTTGTTGCCGAACAGCTGTAAGAAAGCAAAAAGAACAATTAGTATTGCTTTTTAATACGATTTTATTCGTCGAGAGGTTGCAACACCTTGAACGTCACAGAAATTGATTTTTTCTCTCTATTTTGCACACACACATTTGAAGTAAATTTACACAGTTACTCAAAATTGAATCACGTTTTGCGTCACCTTTGCTTCTATCTGTGATATTTATACGTTTCAGCTGTATAAAAATGAGGGTTTCTCTCTGCGTATGTGATCGTTGAACAAATGTAATTAGAATTTTGTCAAATTATGTTACAAAATTCGACGTGAGAAGCTGATAAGTATTTTTTTATATGGCTGAAATGGAAGCGAGACAGGCCGGTTCCGAACAATGAAATATCAACTATAAGTTCGAACTTGCACCGATTTTATCTAACCAATCGATTTGTTAACGAAAGCTATCGGCTTACGTCGCTTGGTGCCAACTGGCAGTTGGAATTTAAATTTTCCAAGTTACACGACAAGTGTTTCACAGTACTTAAAAAAATAAATCTTACGAATAATACGGAATTTGAAACAAATTTCACTTTTGTTAATTTATACAAACGGTATAAAATGACTCAACCTATTGTTTTCCATGAATAACTATTGGTTTTCTATACTGAATTAATTTTTCACCTGGCATGAGGTTTTCTCTGAAAATGAATAATTAAATAATTGAACAGTTCTCTTGGAATTACACTTTAAATGTTGATTGGTATTTCTTAATAAAGTAGAAATAGAATAGATACCTTTTCCAAACACTAACTGTAAATTTAAAGTTACATTAATTTCATCAAGAATCGATTTCTTGACGAAAGCTATCAGCATACGGTGCTTGGTTTCAACAGACAGTTGCAATTTGAATATTTCAATTAACACAACAAATATTTTTTACTGCTATTCAAGATGATAAAATAATGCAAAATTCTCGAAAATTGCTGAATGTTTGATATTTAAATTGTGAAAAAACATTTAATGTCTAACATACTTATTACAGGAGCCCTGTGGGAGGGCTACTACAGTGAGAAAAAACAAGTTGTCATGTCTGTTGAGTTTATTCTTTTCTTTTTCTGTCAGATGGCAACTCTATGAATGAGGCACTGCTGACGTTCAGCCAAAAAAAAGAAGACGATACAAAAAGGAAACGTAGGTGGCAAAGAACCAAAGGAATTGGACTTAGAAATAAATACAATAAACTATTTGCAGTTTTCGTTCCCCCAGCTGAAGCTCATCCCGCTGTTGGTTAGCAAAGCAGTAGCAACAGCACCTTTGCCTTACCCGAATTCGAGATAAAACAACCTAAACTATGATTATCCTGCCTAGATCTCCGATCAAAGGCTGCTACCAGCAGCTGGGGATGATTGTAATTCTTCTACATACGCTGGCAATAGTGGATAGTTTTTACTTGCCTGGCTTGGCACCGGTTAATTTTTGTAAGAAATCCGATGTCTCATCAACATGCAAGGTGTGTATGTGTGTGTATGTGTACTTGTGTGTATTGTCTTCAGTTCTACGTGTGTTTGTTTTATGTTTTAAAAAATTTTAAACAAATTGCAATGCTGATAAATTATAGTAATGGGTATTTGCCCCCCAACCCTTACCCCCTCTCTTCATAGTTCTGTCATTTCCCCTTTACTGTAGCGGAAACTAGCGATAAGGCAGCCGCTGGTACTCCGTATCCAAGTAATCGGCATAGGCATACAACAGGCCCCTTATACCCCTCCCTTTCACTTGTTGTACCATGCTAGATTCTGCTGCTGACGTAGGCGGTCGGTTGGTTTTTTCTTGTATTAGGCACGCTTCAAATAAATATTATATCTATATAAGAGCGAGGCATTGCTTAAAATTTTTGTTAGTTCAGTTGGTAGCCCACTTAGCCAACGTTAACTACCTTGCGATTACATTACCGCGCCAATTACACATTGTTAATACTTGGAGGCAGATAGATCTTTGGTTGATTTGAAAACTGGTATATATGTATCTTTAATGCATTAAAAATTAAAACCTATGCCATCAACGTTTTTATCTTACTTTCCTGATTTTATTTTACAAAAATCAATCTGATTTCAATATCGATGGATGATAAGATAACAGTGCAATGAGTGAAAACTATTAATAAATTTAAATGGTTTATAAATTGAGTTTGCAATATGCCATATTTTATATGTATTGTTTTGATTCATCACCCAATTTATTCTTAATTTCCAGTCTGATGTTATATTGTATGTTAATCGGTTAAATACAGAAGAATCGGTTATACCCTATGAATACCACCATTTCGATTTATGTTTGGGAAATGAGGAGAACTCGCCGGTGGAAAATTTGGGTCAGGTCGTTTTTGGCGAACGTATACGACCAGGGCCTTACAAAATTCAATTTAGAGAGGATATTGAGTGTGCCAAGGTAAGTTCTGAGAAATTATCAAACTGAATGTGTGTTACCGCTTGTCGTTTTTCAGGCCTGCACAAAAAACTATACCGGCGGACAAGTGGATAGTGATCGGCGGATGATGGTTTTAAAGAAAGGAATCAGTTTAAATTATCAGCATCATTGGATTGTAGATAACATGCCAGTGACATGGTGCTATCAACTGGAGAATGGAAAACAATACTGTAGTATTGGTTTCCCCATGGGATGCTTAGTGCGACAAGATGGCGAAGGATGCCCCATTAACTCTATCTACAATCAACCATTGCATTATTATCCCTTCAATCATGTTGATCTCGAGATAACGTATCATAGTGGTGCAAGTGAGGAATGGGGCAGCATGGCCAGCAGTGGACGTATTATTTCGGTTAAGGTTACTCCAAAGTCTATTAATCATGTAAATCCCGATCAATTGAATTGCTTGAGCAATGAACCATTAGCCATCAAAGAGAGTTCCCTTAAGTCTGGCGAAGTTTTGAGTATTGTCTATTCTTATGGAGTTAAATTCATACTGAATAATTCAGTGAAATGGTCATCCAGATGGGATTATATCTTGGAATCCATGCCCCATACGAATATACAGTGGTTTTCCATACTTAACTCATTGGTCATTGTCCTGTTCCTTAGTGGCATGGTGGCTATGATTATGCTACGTACACTACACAAGGATATTGCTAGATATAACCAAATGGACAGTGGTGAGGATGCTCAGGAGGAATTTGGCTGGAAATTGGTTCATGGTGATGTCTTTCGACCACCACGCAAAGGCATGCTCTTGTCTGTTTTCCTGGGTTCGGGCGTTCAAGTGTTGGTAATGTCTATGATCACACTGGCGTTCGCTTGTCTAGGATTCTTGTCGCCGGCTAATCGAGGTGCCCTAATGACTTGCTCCATGGTATTGTTTGTGTCGCTGGGTACGCCAGCGGGCTATGTTTCAGCCAGGATTTACAAAAGTTTTGGTGGCGTAAAGTGGAAGAGTAATGTAATCTTGACCTCCATTGTGTGTCCAGGGTGAGTTTAAGAACCAGCGCAAAATTTATTGCATAATTTTAATAATCTTATTTTATATTTTTAGTGTGGTTTTCTCGCTATTCTTTGTAATGAATCTGGTATTGTGGGGTGAAAGTAGCTCCGGAGCTGTCCCCTTTAGTACATTGGTTGCTCTTCTGGCGCTTTGGTTTGGCGTCTCTGTTCCTTTGACATTTGTGGGTGCTTATTTCGGTTTTCGCAAGCGCGTACGTATCAATATAAAATTAAATGAGATAAAAAAACATTGTTTACTCAATTATTTTGTTTGTTTACTTGCAGGCCCTAGAACATCCAGTGCGTACAAATCAAATACCTCGACAAATTCCCGATCAGTCCATCTACACTCAACCCATTCCCGGCATTGTGATGGGTGGAGTTTTACCCTTTGGCTGCATTTTCATTCAACTTTTCTTCATCCTGAGCTCATTGTGGTCCAATCAAATGTACTATATGTTCGGATTCCTATTTTTGGTCTTTCTCATCTTAATCATAACATGCTCGGAGACAACCATACTGCTATGCTATTTCCATTTATGTGCCGAGGACTATCATTGGTGGTGGCGTTCTTTCCTAACATCAGGATTTACCGCCGTATACTTGTTCATCTACTGTTGCCATTATTTTGTAACAAAACTTTCGATCAAGGATAGCGCATCGACGTTCCTATACTTTGGCTATACTGCCATAATGGTATTCTTATTCTTCTTGTTGACTGGAACAATTGGATTCTTTGCATGCTTTTGGTTTATACGAAAAATCTACAGTGTGGTTAAGGTCGATTAGATTTTTTTTTAACACTTAAGCATAATGTGTGTGTGTGATTTCTGCAACAGTAAGACAAAATGTTTTCTGTGCACTAACTTGTAATTGAGGTATATATATATTTCTATATATATCAGCAAATATATACCTATATATATTTATATATATATATGTGTGTTGTAGTATGAAACGCGCAATTATCTTTATGTTAGAAGTCGGGGGACAAACCCAATTGTATAGTTCACACATTTCATTCTATTATTCTTTAGGCCTAAGGATTAGCAATGAAGTCCATTTTCAAAAAAAAAAAAAAATAATAATTACAATTATATACATATATATAATATAGTAAGAAAAACAATAAAACGTATTCAAGTTACGTCTGCTTCTATTTTTAAATAGCCTCAACGATAGCCCTGACCTCTAACTTTGAGGTAGTTTTATGTATTTGTAACATCCAATAGAGAGGCCCGCCTAATTCAAGTAATATAATTTTTTCGCAGTTTAAAATGTGTAATATTTCTAAATAATTAAGTTTAACTATTTAAATCTAATTTGAGAAAAAAAAAAACTACAATAAAATTTAAATTATAAAATATCCAATTTCTGTAAGCTTATTAATAGTTGAAGAAATCAAATTTAACTTATATTTTCCAATCAAATTTGGAAAGTGTCTAAAGAGCCGAAAAATATATTTTGTTAGTTTAAATGTTTGCGATTCTCTATTTTAAATGAAATAATTAAAAGACCCACTTTCTATGCTTTAATCCGTAAAGAAATTAACCAATAACCTTTATTCAAATTACCAGACAACAAACTTTTCACCATCTATATAAATGTTGAAATATCACCACTACAATTTGGCTTTGGTGGAACTAATATTTTTTCCTTCTGGTAGGGATAATATTCCTTCCTTCATTAAAAGCTTCAATTCTTCAGGTTCCAGTTCCAATTCATCCAAAAGTTCTTCCTGATTATCGTGTTTTGGCCATGCCTTGCCGGGTGTTCGACTTAATTTTGGAGCAGGTTGTGGCAGCCAAGCCTTATCCACTTGTTGGAATGCATTTCGCTCTATATTATGATCATGCTTATGGGCTTTGCGCCAGTCCAGGACAGGATACACACAGGCATCCAAATCTTCAAATATTTTTGACCATTCCTCTTGAGTTTTAGTTAGAAATGATTGGGTTAACAATTCTTTGCCTCTTTGTTGATGCTCATCTCCAAATTGAGGTAAATCATCGGGCAGATTTAATCGTTCTCTAATCACATTGAAAAATTGTGGCTCCAGGGCAGCTACTGACATATAGAGCCCATCTTTTGTCTTGTATGTATCATAAAAATAGGCACCACCATCGAGCGCATTGCAACCGCGTTCACCATTGGGCGACCAAATACCAAGATACCGAGACATAAACAACCAACTGGCAACATATGCTGCTCCTTCCACCATAGCTGAATCAACTATCTGCCCACGACCAGAATGATGACGCTCCAAAAGGGCCAAGCAAATGCCCATTGCACAGATAACACTTCCACCGGCAAAATCGGCCAAAAGGTTAATGGGCGATGTTGGTTTTTCATGCTTTCGGCCTAGCATGGAAAGTACACCAGAAATACCAACATAGTTGAGATCATGTCCAGCTCTAGAAGCCAGACGTCCTGTCTGTCCGAAACCCGTAAGTCTTGCATAAATTAAACGCGGATTTGCCTCACATAGTTGGGATGGACCCAAATTTAATTTCTCCATAACACCAGGGCGAAAAGGTTCAATAAGGACATCGGATTTTCGGGCTAATCTTTGCACTAACTGCTGTCCCTTAGGATCTTTTAAGTCCACACACATGGAACGTTTGCCATACTGCATAACGTCAAAAGCGTTGTCCAAGACCTGTTGAATATTGAAAGGAAGAATAATATAAGGAAACAAATATGTAAAAAGATTTTCATCTTGATTACCTTGTCAATTCGTGTTACGCAGGCTCCAAAATCACTCAAGATTTTGCCACATAATGGGCCAGGAGCTAGACCTACAAACTCTAATACTTTTATGCCCTTCAGTGGCATTTTAAGAACATTTTAAAATAAAAAATTGTTAAATGCACTTTGAACGCCATTGTTGGCTTATTTAGCCATTTTCAAGCCAAAAGCTGCGTGTCATCCCTAAGCTTTTCAGCCCTGCCAAAAAAATAAAGAAAAAAACCACCAACAGAATGTCAACACAAAAGAGAAACCAGAACAATAATCAACTGCAATTGAAATTTTAGCATTAAATCGTACGGTAGACAAAAAAAAAAAAAAATTAAAACAATGCCACAACAAAGACGCAAGGTGGCCTTCAGTGGCAAAAAGAAGAAGGATCAGTTGCTGCAGAAGCGCCACACAAAAGGTAACAAAACAAATAATAAAAACAACAAGAGCCCTTCCCTATTTTGCATGCCGCTCTCGATCAACAAAACCAATAGCCGGCTGATGACATATGTATGTATGTTTGTATCTAATCTTTAATTCACATTTTAATTGATTTCAGGTCCACCAAAATACTTGCGCAGCACTCAAGAATCCTATGAAGACAGCGATGTGGCGCCTGAATCATCCCGCAAGCTAATGGAACAACCATTTGGTCGAGGCGGCAATCGAAACAAGAATGTGAATCGTTATAATCTACAATTTTATCAAGAGAGCAAAAAGGAAGTGGAACAAATGAAACAAGAAGCATTCAAACCTCTGGCCGTCCTCAGTGCCAAGGATCGTGAAATTGATGGACAATATTTCATTGATGTTGAGTTTCCCATCCGACCACCCTGGAGTATAGGAAGTTCGAAGGAACAACTTGATCGCAGTGAGAACCGATACTTTAAGGTAGGCCCGTTGGCTTAAAGACTGGAAAATCGTTAGTCGTATAAAAGAAGGAAGGTCTTATTTCATATTCGTGTTAGTTTCAGATTAGTTTCATAGAATTAAATATCCTTTTTTTCAGGAATATGTGGACGAGCTGCAAAAGAAGCAACGCAACGGTGATATAAAGGAACTCTCACTATTTGAGTTAAATTTGGAAACTTGGCGTCAATTGTGGCGAGTTTTGGAGTTCTCTGATATTTTGCTGATCATAGTTGATGTACGCTATGCTTCATTAATGTTTCCGCCGTCACTTTACGATTATATTATCAAGACACTTAAAAAACAGGCAATTGTCGTTTTTAATAAGGTTGATCTTGTCGAACCAGAAGTAGTGGTGGCTTGGCGGTCATATTTTCAAGAACAATATCCCCAATTGCCGATTGTATTGTTTGCATCGTATTTACCACGTTCCCGGAAGAGCAATCAACGGGGACCACAATTTGCCCATCGGAGAAGTATGGAGGGTGTTTATAATATATATCGGGAATGTCAGCGCTATGTCAAGGGCGAAGTGGATCTATCTGCATGGGAGCAAAAAATACGAGAGGATATGCGTACTGAACAATTCGACATACTGGAAGATGTGGCCACTGTTACGGGGGAGCTGAAGATAAGTAGTAGCATTGATACGACGCCCCATGAGCATGTGAAATATCATAATGGCATCTTGACTATGGGTTGCATCGGATTTCCCAATGTTGGAAAATCATCACTGATTAATGCCCTTAAAGGACGAAAAGTTGTTAGTGTCAGTCGTACACCAGGACATACGAAACATTTCCAAACAATATTCCTGACGCCATTGGTCCGGCTTTGCGATTGTCCTGGCCTAGTCTTTCCATCAGCAACACCAAAGTCACTGCAAGTGCTGCTGGGTAGTTTTCCCATTTCTCAATTGGCTGTGCCTTATCGATCGCTTCGCCTACTGGCCGAGAATTTAAATTTACCGCAGTTATTGCGTCTCCATTTGCCCGAGGATTATGACGAGTGGTCAGCGGTGGCCATTTCCGATGCTTGGGCCTATAAGAGAGGATTTCTAACGGCCAAAGCAGCTCGTCCAGATCGTTATAGGGCGGCAAATCATATTTTACGCATGTGTTTAGCTGGTCAACAACAATTGGTTCTACAATTCTATCCCCCTGGCTATGAGAAGCAACTCGATAAATGGCAGAACCATCCGGATTTGGCTGAGGTCAAAAACTATCAACAAAATGAGACAGAAGATCCCGAGTCAGAGACCAATGGGGATACATCATCTGTTTGTTCGGACAGTAAGAAAATCTAATGGAAAATGCAACTGAAATATATAACGGTTACTTTAAATCGGTTTACATTATCGCTACGTGGTTTATAACCGTAGAATGTTTTTTTAAACAAATTTTTATAAAAAGTGTGATTGGAGTAAAGGCAATAGTTAAGGAATATCTCACCAACATAGATTTCGGTAAACATTATAATAATATCGCATGATTATAGTGTCGGAAAAGAATTATTGGAATACAACAATTTTTGACGAGAAATCGTTCGTATCTTGATAGAAACATTTTTTCGATGTTGTTAAGCTTTCGCTCATCTACCCCAAAAATTTCGGTTGCATTCCAAAAATTTCAAATGACAAATAAAAAAAACATGGTTTCTTTTTTAGCTGCTGATAGTGAGGACGATGATGAGGATAGCTCTAATGATGAAACCAATGCCGATGAGAGTGAATGCCCAGTCGAACAAGAGGCTCCACGTTCCCGAAATGTTTTCGCATTGCTGGAGGATGATTGAGAGCCACAAAAAAAAAAACTAAGGGAATTACACAAGTTAATTCTATAATTACATTGATATTTGTTATTGCATGCCTCTTGAAGTTTGCATCTATACATAATTAATTTATATTACTAACTTATATGAAACTAAACTAAAATACATACAAACATATTTTTGGTACAGCCAAAGTTATACACCATAGAAAATGAGACTTTGATATTTCTAGGGAATCGATTAACTATATTAACATACATAAATATATTTTTAGTAATATAACTTAGCTGACTGGTTGAGTGATTTGTAAAATATAAAGGAAAGGCTTTAGATATCATCGATATCGTCACCTGACATATAGTCTTCACCCAGTTTTTCATCAAGCGAAAGTAGCAATTCGATTGCCTCAATTAATAACAAATCTTCTTCACAATCGTCAATTGGTGCTGGATGAAGTGCTTTCTTGAGAAGTAACCTTTTGAGATTTGCACGCAATTCAATCACAATGTTTGCTGTTTCCGGATTGCATTTGAAACTGAAAGCATAAATAAGAATTGTTAAATGGATTCAAAACAAATTAAAAATTGTTTAACTTACTAATATGTTTTCGCCACGGACAGATACGGCGTATTTTGATAAATACCACTCTCCACGCCATCGCCAAATATTACTAAAGCCATGGGAAATACCATTGTGGAATCAAGAAGGTAAAGATCTTTTGACTTCTGACGTTGAAAATAAACAAAATAGCCGGAATCAAACGAAGATTCACCACTATTAACTGATGATGGATGAAAATTTACACGACGTCCATCGTCAGTGGCCATATGATGAATAGCACGAACACGATTCCGTGTCTGGCGTGTTTTTCTAAAATCGCAAAAGAAATTTTATAAATATTCGAAAACCGATCAATGCAGTTCCTTACCGCATATGCGCCATATTTGGATAGAGACCAGCTCCAATGATAGCACGTAGCAGGGAAATCTTTTCGGAATTTTCATTTGATTCACTATGCTGGCAATTTGAATGCTTTAGGAATCTTTGAAATAGTTTGATAATGATTTATTTTGAATGTTTTAATTATTTTTTGGATTTTCTACTTACCTATAATTGTAAAGAGATTCTGAAAATTGATTTTTCATCCGCTCCAATTGGCTTAACGTCATGTAACTTAGGTAATTTGTGTAGCAATATTCCCGTTCACGATGTGCTTCCCGACTTTCCCGATAACAGACTAACGTGTTGTGTATCATCAGATGATCGCTTCGCATATTTCTAGCCAAATGTCGTTTAACCTCATCTACACGTTTTTCTTTACCCAGGGGCGTATAAAAGGGTGTTTTATATGATAGAACAGCAGCTGCCGATGTGATAGGATCCAGACAACGGAACAATGCTGACATTAAGATCATTTTACCCATTTGTGGATCAATGGGAAGCTTTGCCAAATGCATGCCTAGCGGTGTTAAAGTACCAAAGCTATCCAAACATTCAATACTTAAGTAAAAGAGCAATAAATGTATAAGATTAGCGTTTTCTATGCATTCAGAATCTGTTAGGAGCACTTAACTTACCGCTTAAGCAACACAACACCATTATTAATTGCCTCCGGAGCCGGTGCATCGAGTAAAGTCCGTAAAAACTTATGAGGATTATCAATATGCAGCAACTTCAAGCTCAATATGATTGACTCCAATTTACAGCGTAGAATCTCCGGTCTAGGTATTTCAAACATTGTTCGTTCGCGGGCACGACTAAAGAGATTGTAACATATACCCGGACTAACGCGTCCGGCACGTCCCTTTCGTTGTTGCGTATTGGCCAAGGTAACCCAAACTTCTTCTAGCATTTGAATATTACTCTCAATGTCATAGTTGGTTGTCTTGGTGCGACCAGTATTTATGACATAGACGACATCATCAATGGTAACCGATGTTTCGGCTATAATGGTGGAAATGATGACCTTACGTTTGCCCTGAGGAGCACGTTTGAAGATTGCTTGTTGCTCTACGGAGGGCATAAGAGAGTGCAGGGGATATATGATCAAATGGTCGCGCCAACGTTGACCTTTTGGCGATTGAGGTTTCTCCAAAAGATTATAAAGCTGTGAAATTTTATCGAAACTAGGCATAAAAACAAGAATGGCGCCTGGTGGTTTCTGATCACAAATGTAATATACGAGATCGGCTATGAAATCGATACACTCGCAACCTTCGGATTCCGGCAGACGCAAAAGATCGAGTACTTTACTGTCATAGTTACCGCGAATACTTCGTAAATAGGGCTCAATCATGGCTCTGTGGTTCATAAGTAGTTCTGGTTTGTCTCGCATAAAGCGAGAGTTCCTGGGATGGTTAAACTGATAGCCGGTCCATGATAAAATGTCCTCGAGATAGAGCATTTCAACAGGAAACATAACGCCTTCAATGCGAAACATGGGACAATTGTCAAAATAATTGCAGAAATCCTGCTCCCTTACGGTGGCACTCATTAGGATGACCTTAAGAGAGGGTCGATGGGGTAATATGACCTTCAGCAAGGCCATTAATAAATCTGTCTCCACACTGCGCTCGTGTATTTCATCCAAAATCAACACACTGACACTATGCAGCAGAGGATCAGACTGGAGTTGCTGCAGAAGCACACCTGTCGTGCAAAAAGTAACGGAACCACGATCCCTGGCTCTGCGACTCTCCAAGCGAATTTGATAGCCCACCGACTGCCCGAGACTTTCGCCCCGCTCATAGGCTACACGTTCCGAAACTGTTATGGCCGCTATGCGACGCGGCTGGGTGCATATAATTCGACACAATGAGCCTCTGCCCTGGGAAATATCATAGTCCAACAAGATCTGCGGCACTTGAGTGGTTTTTCCGCAACCCGTGCTTCCTACTATCAAAATTACTTGATTATTCCTTACCGCATCGATAATATCCTGGCTCTGGGCCATGGTGGGAAGCTTAAGACGCGCTTTCAGACGATCATTTCGATCGGGCATTGACAAGCGTTCTTCATATTCATTAAGTAATCTTTCATCTAGTTGGGGATTACTAAAATCCGTTCCTGCATGCTTTTCCTTTGTTTCTGCTATAAATTGATGAAAATTTACATTCAATAAATGACGGAAATGATTCTTGAACTCCACATCGACGCTATCTTCCACTGGGGCCGTTTTGAATCGATCAAGACATTTTTGGACTCGCATAATCATCTCTGGTGGCACAGTCAGGCTAGCTCCCAGGCGTATATCTTGACCCCGATCCTTTTTTCGTTGACGCGTTAAATTACGATAGTACAAGCCAATTTCCTTGCCGCGTAGTCCTGGAGGTCGATTGCTCTTACGGCCATGTGCTCTCGAGGCGGAGGGTTGATCATCATCAAATTCCCGTTGCATATTGTGTTTTCTTTTTGAAAACAAAGTTTGTTTTTATTGACAAATTTATAATTTAATTCGCGAAAAAATAAACGCCGCAAAAAGGTTTGACAAACAGCTGACCGCCCAAATGAGTTGCCACACCGCCAAATTAAGTTGACGGAAAATATTCTGCACATGTCAAATCATTTATTTATTTTTAATTGTAAATACAATTTGAATTTACAAAGTGAACTAGAGCAATTTAGAATTCAGCATTTATTCATATTTGAACTAACCTCAAATTAAAGATTAATATTTAGATCTCAGATATATTTAAAATCTATATAGATCCAATAGCCCTGAACTATTATTGTTGGTTCCGGATTCTTAAGACTTCTGAACTAGTTCCATTATAAAATGTGGTAAATTGTGCATAACGTCAGTTAACATTTTCTTGTTGGCGTGGAATGTTTGAATTTATTTAGTTTTTTTTTTGTAAACTCACTAAATAGTCCGAAAACGAAAATAAATACCAATTGGAAAGCTGTTTAAACTACTACTACAAGCTAAAAATTGCAATAGTCAAGATAAACACAGCGTCACTCGGAGAGAGCCGATATTTCATGTGTGGAAGCGAGAGAGGGCGATCAACAAGTGGTGGCTAAAGAAAAAACCAAAACGAATAGAAAAACTAAAAAAGTAAGCAGAAAAAAACGAACACTCATTGATTTTAGTCTAACCAAAAAAGGTAATGTATTAAAAATTTGTTTAATAGTTGCCAAAAGAATTGTTTTTGTGGCTAGAGCTGCGCAGCGGCAGCGGCGTCCTAAAAACAAACAAAAATTCGGGAGAAAAGGCAAAGCACCCCAACAACAACAAAACAACAGTATTTAAGCCGTTTGATAGTGCTCTGTAGATTTGTGTGTGTGCATTTGTGCTTGTGTCTGTGTGTATGTCAAGCCATTACTTTTCAGTCTTATGACGTAAACCACCGAAAAAATCAAAAGTGAGGCGACACATATAAAAAATACATTAAGAAAATACAACAACAAAATGTGAGACGAAGGTGAGCGCAATTATAAATTCTTGTTTTGAGTCTCTTTTTCTTCTCTTTTATTTAGACAGCGATTTGTTTGTCTTCTTCTTGGAATTTTTTGCCGTTGCCATTTGAAATTTTAACATAGACGCGGCTGGCTTGTTTACATACGTTTATATTAATACACTTTCTTTAGGTTTCATAGCTAATGTAGTATGTTTGTATATTATAGAAGGCAACTTTGGCTTGATTTAAATTGTATGTGAATATGTATTTTATATACAAGTGAGAGTACATTTTTGTAGTCTTCTCCCAGGTTATATTCTAACGAAGCTCGGTCTATCCGAATACAATTAAATGTAACCCATGTAATATTCGACATTAACTATAATCGATTTGAACTGTCAATTTGCTTATTCTCGTTTTAAGGTTATTTAAACTTTGTAAAGAGTATTTAAATTTCAGCGCTGTAAGAATTACTTCCGGTATTTTGTTGATTTTGAATTACACTACATTTAGAATGTAGAGAGAGGGAGCAGAAGGAGGTGGTTGCGTTACGTTACCCATCCCCATATTCATACCTAATATACAGTGGGACTCTTCTTATAGTGGAGTCTGCAGAACTACTACTGGAGCAGCATGTAAACAAAAAAATATTTTACCAGAAGGCCTTTGCCAACAATTTCTTAAAAATGTGCTTGTTGAAAGCATTTCCTCCTCTGCACAGATTGCTTCTAAAAAGAAAAGAAATTGTTGCCCGGCATGAATAAGTCTTGTTTTGCCTCCTTCACTCCAACCCACACACACACACTGAAAGGGAGCGAGAAAGATGCACAACAACATAAATTTCACATTCACATCATTCACAATGATCTGGAGAAGCATAAAAGATTTCATTTATGGATATTATTGAAATTAATTTACCTTTGCTTCGACAATATGCGTCTTTAGAATTTTGGTTATTTTCACATTTCAAAATTGCCAAGCATTATAGTATATGAATGACAAAATGTTTCAGATGAAACGGTTTTCGTTTATTATTTCTCTTTAATTTATGAATCCTATATATTTTCAAGATACAAATATATGTATGTATGTATGTATATACATAAAATGTATATGTTTTTTGTGCGAATGTCATTTTACCGATGACATAATATGAAATGTATAAATGCGATCAGTTAAATTGTTTCATTCTGCTAGGTTTTGTTTTAAATTATTTTCAGATCTCTTTTCCCACTGTTTTTTAAAAAGTTTTCTAATCATTTTGGTTTATTAAACAATTATATTTGTTCTAAGAATGATTTAACTCTGTGTATCAAGTCCAGTCAACATATATGTACATCAAATCTCGTTGGCCCGGCCTATAGAGTGCCATAAAAGAATAAGCTAACAAAAACCTGTTGACGTTCATTCCAGCGTATAGGGTAAACTAACTTCTTCTTTTCTCTCTCACCATTTACCTGCTTGCCTGATGAGATTTCATCAATGATTCATTAGCTAGAAGTTAGTGCAAAAAAAAAAAAAAAAGAGTAAAGAAATATCTAAAGTCCAAACATTCCCATAGATTCGATGCATTTTCTTCTTCCAGCGTAAATTAGCGCCTGTTTCATTTGTTTCTAATGATTCATTATTCAAATCGTTCTCTCAAATGTTTCATATCATTATCGCATCATCATCAGCATTTTGGCATTAATTCATGCATTTATCTAATTTGTTTAGTTTAGAGTCGTTTTTTTTTCTGTTTTGATTATTTAATTAAACAGTTTTCACGCTTCACATGCGGCATCTATTTTCCAGCTTTATTATTTACATGCTAATTGGAAGAACCAACACACACACACACACACATGGTAAAATTGGGTAGATGATCATTTGGTTAATTGTAAATAAACCAACAACCAATAATTATGCGGCTGCAATTTAATGAAAATCCATCAGCAATCAGATCAAAAGCCACAAAATGAGACGAAGAATTAGAAAATTTAGTCCATGAGTGCATTAGGCAAATGAAAAGGGATTTGTTTGGTCCCGCCTATATATTTTTTTTACTCTTGTAGATTAAATGTCTCCTTACCTTGATCAGCATCAATAGCCGAGTCGTTCTTGCCAAGTCACTCTGTCTGTATTTTTGCGTCTTTAAATACGAAGTTTTTAATCTCTGTTCTTAAAACTCAATAAACTAGCTTGTTAGGCATATAGGTAGGCTATGTTTTTTAAATTATTTCAATCGGACCACCAAACGATGGCTAACTGTTTTGTTTTTCGAACTTTCGCAACCAGTAGCCATGCTGAACGGAAAAAAGTCTTTAATTTATTTAATCATTATGCTACTTGAGCCCCAACATGAAATGTACATTCCGTCCCTGTGGCAAGAGAAAACTACTCCTGGTTTTCTCGGCACACCAATTGAATGTAAACAAAAAACAGCTGTGTGTCTTTTTAGGAAGAAATGCTGCGCATGTCTTTAAACTATAGAAATGCCCTTAGTTAGTTTTCAACTAACGGTCCAACAAAATGCGTCGTAAAAAAATTCGGTTTGTCGATTTAAAATTGTTTATTTTAAAATAAAATATTAAATACAATTTTTGTAATTTGTCTTTACAGAATGTCACGGCACGAGAAAACGAAATCTTCCGGAGGTGGAATATTGGATAGCCTCTTTGGAAAAACGAAAACGAAAGGTGGGAGCTACAGCAACAACACTCTGACTCATGGCGGTCGACCCACCTCCACAGATAACAATGCGATTGCCGGTGCTGAGGACTATGAGCGTTATATACAAGATCTGCCTGATGCTGAACTGGATCAAAAGTTCTTGGAAATTATCGATGATATGAATATACCACAGGACAAACGGAAACCCCTTTTGGCCAAATCAAAAGAGGAGCGACAAAAGATGATTCTATGGCATTTAAAAGGTAAAACAAATCGATTTCGCTATGGTGTCATTCCACCCATTCCAAATTTCTATTGTTGTCACTAGCATTCCATGGTGATAAGATTATAGTTCGCCAAATGTATATGTGGGCGCTGTATGTGTGTGTGTGGGTGAATATGTGTTCGATTGCGACGTTTCAATGCGAAAAAAATATCGCTTTGTTTATGTCTTTCCTTTTGTTTGTCAATTTTCTTTTGTTTTCAAATTCTCTTCGGCTTTCTTGTTATGTTTGTTTATTTGATTTGTTGACACAATTTGATTAGTTTGGTTTATTTTAGAGACTACTTAAATAGTTTGTTACATCTTAAATATAATGACGCAAAGAATTGCATTTAAAATTGTCTTTGACTCTTAGTTTAGTTATAGTTTCGATTATTTTTTGCAGCGAATTTGAAACATTCGTCTTTTTTCTCAGAACTTTTTACAAAAACTCAATATTAGTGTATATATATATATATAAGTTATATATAAGTTAGGTTTTGAATTTCCTAGATTAAGAAGAATTAAATGTTAGTGAGATGCATGAGATTCTTCAATATATTTTATTTAATTTTGCATATCTTTCTTTTAAATAGAAGTATTTCACATAAATTTTACACTTACTTTGTCCTATTATCTCTGAACTAATAAGAAAAACTCAAAGTCAGAAAAACAAACAGTAATTTTATTTTAGGCTAATTCTTTTCATGGAAGCTTTATGATTTAATAATCCAATTCGAACATTTAGAGAACTTGATAAACTTGCATAATTATAAAGATTATATACAAGTCATTTAAAAAGTAATATCTAAAACAAGCATAGAAACAGACAGATAGTTCAGTTCGCGTATGTGACCGAACCTTCCAATAATTAAATTAAATAAATTACGTTTGTGAGAAAATTCTAATTCTTCTTATAGTCGAAGAAATCAAAATTCTTAGAAAGTTACAGTGTCAATCATATGATACCAGAAGTTGTAACAAGTGTTTTAATAGATAGAGTACTTAACATGAAACAGTAATAAAATCGAATACGGCAAGGCAATTGTCTAAGTTAGCTTATATATAAATATAGAAATAAAATGACATCATCTTAAAGTATATATATTTAATTTTTAAATCAGCAAGTAAAAATAACGTATCTAAGTTAGTTATGCCGAAAGTTATATACCCTGCGGTTAGATAAAGCATTAAAAGAACTTTTTGGAAAATTTTTGGCATAAATTTCAAAATTGAGATTTGGTTAGATATATATGAGTCACATAAATATTTTTTAAAATTTTAAAAAATTTTTCTATATTTTTCAAAGCTAAATGGACAATTTAATGTCTTAATGTATTGATTTCTATCCATAAATCGTCTTACTATAAATTTACAATTGTTCTATTTAGAAAAGGGTATTGCAAATTCTATATACAACTTCAAGTCATTGACTTCATCATTCGATTGTTTGTTTCTCAAGTAACACGAACTATTCAATTTTGGTTGCGCTCCAGTTAATTTTTCTCCCTCATTTTCCGGAGTCCATTATCAAGTGTTGAAATAAAATTAAACTTGCCAGAGTTGATCTCGCTTTCTTATCGTATGTAACGGTTTCTTGCGGTCTCTGTAAACCTTGACTTTTTCCATATATGTATGTATACATACATGTGTATGTAAGTATGTTTATCAGAATGCGTGACAAAAGCTATGAATATATTTCTGTATGTGTACTTGAGTATAAAAAATGTTTAAAAAGACATTGAAAATGACATTTAGTGTGCATATTATACAATTTTAATTACGTCAAGTATGTATGACAATATAAAAAGAGACAGATCGAGAGAGTAAAAGAGAGCCAAACACAAAAGTCAAAACATTTCTTGTGATTTTTTCAATAAATGCAACGTAAATGTGAAAAATTATGACAAAAGCAGCTGAAAATAAATTCTGATGATGGGCAATAAACTTTGAAAAGATGGTTAAGGGCAGAGGTGTCAAGAGGGGTAGATAGGCAAGCTGACGATATTTGCAACCAGTAGAACGACCTAAGAGATACCTATTACTAAATTTGATAAATAAAATTCATTTTTAATTTATTCCTCCTTGTTTATTTTTATTTTTACTCTTTTCTTATATTATTCTTATACCATTTGTGTTTCCAACATTTTTAATGAAATATTGAGAGAGATATAGTTATTTTCTTTTTCTGCGTGTTGCAAAATCTTTGAAGGTACCAAAATACCCTTTTCACCAAGAGAGGGTACTCAAACGAACAGACTTTAAAAATAAAAGTAAACACCTATACGTGGACTTACCTATATTCCACCTCCCCCTCATATGCTTGTTGTTGCAGAACCCCCATTGCACTGCACACTGTCTTCTTCTTCCAACAAAAATGGTTCGAAATTGTTTTTGTATAGATATGCGAAAAAAGCTGTTCATTAACACGCTTCGTTTGCCGTTTCATTTAATTAATAAAACAGTTACGTCGTTGAATCAAGAGCGCCTAACGTATTTTATTTATTTTTTATCTAGTGATTTTTTGTTTCTTTCTTTTGGCCAATTTGAATGGTTAAAATGCAAGGTGTGCCCGCTGTGGTGGCCGTGTCAATTGTTAATTGAAATTGAATTTTAATGGTTTCTGATAATTTTCTTTGTACTACTTAGATAAGAGTACATTTAGAACTAGTACAAGGTATGAAGATAATGCTATTTGCCGAAATATTGCATGACTCATTAATGAGAAAGCCAATTGTCGATGAACCGCAAAATGTATGTCCCATAAATAGCTTATTTTTTTTAACCACCATATATTTTTTGGAAAGCCAAAATATCCGCAGTATTCTGCGGATCATTCTATTGAATGATTTACTTAGATTTAATTAATTTATTTCAATCAGATTTGTTGTTTGAATAATTTAACTAATTAAAACCCTTAAAAATACAATTGCTTGAGGATTTAAATTACATAATAAAAAATAATAATTAAGGTCTTTTTTCTCAAACTATTTTTTCTTTTAAAATTTAAAAAAAAAAAAAAAAATTTTAAATTTATTTCTTTTCCCGATTTCCAAGTTCTACTTTAGTACTAAAAAAGAAAGTAGTTTTCCTTTTTTATTGTGGATGAGACGATTACAAGTTTTGCCAATCAATTTCGGTTTTTCCCTTTATCAGTGGCTCAATAATCTATTTTTTTTATAAAATGTATCACAATATTTTAAGTTTAGGATATAATTAAGCTTCTATTAAGGTTCATTATTTCTTGGGGAAGAATGGGTTATAATTTCCTTAATTGATTGAACTTTTATGTTGTTTATGGTAATTCTAGAACTGTTTGTTTTTACATTATTTTGCAGGCAAAAACTCATTGGAGCGAAGCGCCAACTCTCGTTTTGAGAAACCCATCGACTACATTGAGTATCTGGAAAATGGAGAGCACAGCGAGAATAAAATCTATCAATGTGTGGAGTCATTGCGTGTGGCGCTCACAAGTAATCCCATCTCATGGTGTCGAGAATTCGGTGAGGCGGGCATTGCAACGATTGAAAAGCTTCTCACGAGAGCGAAAAGGGATCGAACCTATGAACGGATCGAATTCGAAGCTGTACGCTGTTTAAAGGCTATAATGAATAATACATGGGGTCTTAATGTAGTATTAACACCTGATCAACATAGCGTGGTCCTTCATTTGGCACAATCAATTGATCCCCGCAAACCGCAGACCATGTGTGAGGCATTAAAGTTGCTGGCATCATTTTGTATCGTCTACGAAAGGAATGGCTATGAGAAGGTATTGCGAGCCATTACAACTATAGCGGCAACTAATTATAAATCCAGCGAACGGTTTCGGCCGATTGTAGATGCCCTGTTTGCATCCGATAAGCAAGATCCGAAGAGGGAATTGGCATGTCACAGTTTAATTTTTATAAATACTTTGACAAATACGCCAACAGATTTAAATTTCCGCCTTCATTTGCGATGTGAGATCATGCGCATGGGACTGTACGAACGTTTAGATGAATTTAAATATATAGTCGAGACCAGCAATAATGAAGCACTGCAGCAGCATTTTAAAATTTTTAACGAGATCCGAGAGGACGATTTCGAAGAGTTTGTACAACGTTTCGATAATGTGACGTTCAATATGGATGATGCACAGGACTGTTTCGATGTTCTTAAGAATCTAGTGACCGATACCACATCGGAACCATATTTCCTCTCGATCCTTCAGCATCTGTTATACATACGTGACGACTTTTACTTTAGGCCAGCCTATTATCAATTAATTGAGGAATGCATATCACAGATTGTCTTCCACAAAGGCTACTGCGATCCTAATTTCGACAATCGAAATTTTAATATAGACACGTCATTGCTCCTAGATGATATAGTCGAGAAAGCGAAGGCCAAAGAATCGAAACGGTCCGAGGAGTATGAGAAGAAAATTGAGCAACTGGAAAGTGCCAAGCAAGAGGCGGAGGCAAAGGCGGCCCACCTCGAGGAGAAAGTGAAATTCATGGAAGCGAATGGAGTTGCAGCGCCTTCGCCCAATAAATTACCAAAAGTCAATATACCAATGCCCCCGCCACCACCAGGAGGTGCAGCTCCACCGCCGCCACCACCCATGCCAGGTCGTGCTGGTGGACCACCCCCGCCACCACCACCGCCTATGCCTGGCATGGCTGGAATTGGTGGACCCCGACCGCCACCACCACCTCCTATGTCTGGCATGGGTGGAGGACCTCCCCCACCACCAATGCCGGGAATGATACGTCCTGGTGGTCCTCCACCGCCACCCATGATGATGGGTCCCATGGTGCCTGTTCTACCATATGGCTTAAAGCCCAAAAAGAAATATGATGTAAAGAATCCAATGAAACGTGCCAACTGGAAAGCTATAACACCCGCAAAAATGTCCGAGAAAGCCTTTTGGGTAAAATGTCAAGAAGAGAAACTGGCCCAAGACGATTTCCTTCAGGAGCTAGCACTGAAATTCTCCTCTAAGCCTGTAAAGAAGGAACAAAAGGATGCTGTAGACAAACCTACAACATTGACCAAGAAGACCGTTGACTTGCGTGTGCTGGATTCAAAGTCTGCACAAAATCTGGCCATTCTACTGGGTGGCTCACTCAAACATTTATCCTATGAGCAGATTAAGATTTGTCTTCTCCGCTGTGATACCGATATTTTATCCTCTAATATATTGCAAAATCTAATACAGTATTTGCCACCACCAGAGCAATTAAAACGTCTGCAAGAGATTAAGAACAAGGGTGAACAATTGCCTCCAATTGAGCAGTTTGCTGCCACCATTGGTAAGTATACCTAAAACCATCTAGAAAAAGATCCTTTAAATAACTATACTTCAATATTTCAGGTGAAATTAAACGTTTGTCTCCACGCCTACACAATCTCAATTTTAAGCTTACGTACACAGATATGGTGCAAGATATCAAACCAGATATTGTAGCCGGGACGGCGGCATGTGAAGAGGTTCGCAGTAGCAAAAAGTTCTCTAAAATTCTGGAACTCATACTATTATTGGGCAACTATATGAATACGGGTTCCAAAAATGAGGCAGCTTTCGGCTTTGAGATTAGTTATCTTACCAAACTGACTAATACCAAGGACTCGGATAATAAACAAACGTTGCTCCACTATTTGGCTGACTTGGTGGAGAAAAAGTTTCCAGATGCTCTCAATTTTTATGATGATTTGTCGCATGTAGACAAGGCGTCACGTGTAAATTTGGATGCCATACAAAAGGCCATGAGGCAAATGAATTCTGCTGTTAAGAATTTGGAAACCGATTTGCAAAATAATAAAGTACCCCAATGCAGTGATGATAAATTCTCTGAAGTCATGGGAAAATTTGCTGTCGATTGCCGACAGCAGGTTGATGTCTTAGGTGAGTTAACAACAATAAAAATTCATACTGGAAATTTAAATTTTACTTTTCTTGATTTTCGGTACAGGAAAAATGCAAGTTCAAATGGAAAAGTTGTTCAAGGACCTCAGCGAGTATTTTGCATTCGATCCTGTTAAATATACCATGGAAGAGTTCTTTGGTGATATCAAAACCTTCAAGGATGCCTTCCAATCTGCCTACAATGAGAACGTTCGCGTCCGTGAAGAGCTGGAAAAGAAACGACGCATGCAAGAGGCCCGAGAACAGTCATTGCGAGAACAGATGGAAAGACAACAGCGTAAAATGGCAGTTGTTGATATGGATTCAGCTCAGGCCCAGGAGGGTGTTATGGATAGCCTCTTGGAGGCCTTGCAAACGGGCTCAGCGTTCGGTCAACGCAATCGGCAAGCGCGTCGACAGAGGCCCGCTGGTGCCGAACGTAGAGCACAATTAAGTCGCAGCCGGTCGAGAACGCGAGTCAATAATGGACAACTAATGACACGAGAGATGATTCTCAATGAGGTACTCGGCTCGGCATAGTCGCTAAGGAACGAAAAGCAACGTCTGTGTATATACTTATATATATATTGATATATATATAAAATTATAGGGATATAGAAGACTTTCATGAAGATGTGTAAGGGTTTCTTTTAAACATTTACTAAGAATGTGGTAAAATCTTTTACTAAAATAGATTTGAAGAAATAGCGAGATGATTTTAAAAATCCGTCGAGTACTAAATACTTAAAAACGATTTAAGTTGTCTTTTAGAATTATCAATGTATATATAAATGCATCTGTCCGATAACTTGCATATCTTAATGCATGCAATCTGCGAACTACGGTTCGAATTCCGATTTTTTTCCTGAACGAGCTAAGTCTACCATATATCGAGAAAAAATCAATAATAATTCTAATTTCATCGTTTGAGATTTCAATTTAATTGTTTTATATATAGATAAAAAAGTGTCAAGAACTCACAACTAATTTTACATGTTTGAACTTGCCATGTACTAATTTTGTTTTCTATTAGTTTTTAGCAGTTACATTCCTATTTTGACACCGTCAAGTTTATATACCTATATTTTTATACGTTTTTTTTTAAATCAATATTGTAAACGGTAACTATTGCCTTTGTTTGCACTTACTAAAAATTAAACAAAGACGTTGTAAATGAATTCTTTAGTCTATGGTTGCTTCTACGCTTTTACGGTTCTTACATATATAGTATATATTTCTTTTTTTAATTGTGGTAGGTTGAAAACTTTTGTTGTGCACTCTGTTTTTGTGGCACTTAATTTATATTATTGAAACAAGAGATCAAATTGAAATTCCTTCTGTATTTAATTTGATTATAAGTGTGTTTATTATTTAGTTATTGAACTTTGTTTTCGAAACTATTGTATTTTCTCAAACATCCTATCTTAACAAGTTGTTAATTTTTTTAAACTTTTTAACAATGATTATATGTGTATATTATATAACTTATAAATTTAAAATTACTAGTTCTATTCTATTTTTGCTAATTTAGGCATAAAGTTCCAATTGTAAAAATATTAAATAAACTTGGAAATGTATTTTTATAAAACGAAAACATTTTTTAATTTTTTTGTATAAATTTAGTGCATAAGAATAATTGGGGTCACTAATTTAATTACTATTTGTCCACCCGATGTATATAAGAAAACTAATTTGTTTCGTTTTGCCATAAACAAGCAACATGCACTGCTTGCTTGGGTAGCAAGCCAACCAACTTGATACAGCTTACACTTTTACATTCAATGATTAAAATTTTACAAACAACCGATGGTTATACTAATGTTAGTATTACCACTTAAATTTAATTGATGTTTAAATTAAAACTTATTTAAACTAAAAAAAATCCAGTAGGCTTAAAACTATTTAAACCATACGTAATCAAGCAGTGTTTTATAGCCCTGCTTGCAAAATACCGAATCTTCTGTATAGTTGAAACAAATTTTCTCGCAACTTACTTTGTTTTATGTATATGATGAAATCTGATTTTGCCAATTTCGAAAACTAAAAATATTTATGGGTTTTTCTACCTTCTCTTTTTGCATGCCGCATAACCATGTCGGAGCCTGAAATTTTAATTTGTTTTATTAACAGAGATATTTTATCGCTAATGTCGCGGCATCGGCATCCATAAAGGCGATCCAAACATAAATACAACAACAACGTAAAATGCACTTGCCGGGACATTTGGTGAAGATATCGCTGGTTTTTTTTTTTATTTTGTGGATGTTAAGGGGGAGCGGTGATCCGGGGGACGAAGCTAATAAAACTCTTCAACGTTAAATGAACCGACAAGCAAAGGCAGCGCGACAAAAAAAAAAAAAAAAAAAAAAGAAGAATGAAAATGAAATAAAACCTGATGAGCCAATCAAGCGAAACCTCAATTTTCGTTTGGCGACGGTAAATAAATATAAACATATGCATATGTACATATATTTGTACATATGTATAAGATCTGAGTGTATTACTAGGCGACGGCATTTCCATTGGCCATACTACTTCTATATATTTAACTTCATCAGACTTGGGCTAATTGCCTCTTGAGTTTTTTTTTTTTTTTTGGTTTTGGAGGCTGCTTTATAGCCCGTGGCGCTTTGCATTGCTTTCTTTATGGGACTTATTAACTTAATTGTTGCTTTAAAACATTTTTAGTTTATAAGTTGTTGATGTCACTTTTTCAAGATATTCTAATTTATGATTATGGCATAATGGAGAATGCATTAGAAAGGATGGAAAAGGCGAAGAAATAAAGAATTCTCCTAATGGAGATAAGAGGTAGAGTTGGTCAATGTATTTGAATCATTTTTAATGGATATTAATAAAAAAATTTATTACGCAAAACTGAAGAAATCATATAAATATAAAAATGGCTGATTAAAATTAAGGTACTCGAAAATCATTGATTTCTTTTTTTAATTTAATAGATGTCTAATACAAATCTGTAATAAAAATTTCTAGATATTAAACAAAATGCAGTCCGTTTTTTTTAAATTAAAAAACTTAACATATATTATACTGAGTTTCAAAATAGTATTACATTAGATCATTAATAAACAATTTCTAAAGATCCAAATTTATGTCATACATGAAGGACCTCAAACAAAATTTATGTTATACTCATTTTCGTTTATATATCTTAATAGAAGTTCAGTTTTTATCAAGATTAGGGGAAAACAAAATAATATAAAAATGCTTTATGCACTTTAGAAATTTTGTTTGATTTCTTTGCTATAGAATAACTAAATAACCAAACAACTAAATATAGTCTATAGATTTTGTTAAAGACTTGAATTGCAATCTAGTAGGACTATCAGTTAAATTAATTTTTGAGGTAAACGGTCCACCACCTGTTATCATTGTTAAGGCAAATAGGAAATCCTGAAAAGGTAACGGATTTTTGTGGATTAAAAATGGCTTGGGTAATATTAAGCTTAAGACAAGAGGTCAAAAGTAAAATAAAAATGGAAATGTTTTCAAAAATCTTCAATTTGATTTTTGTTTTGGCTTAGATCATAGTTTTCCGCCTCTAATGACTTCCAGGTAGCGTAACATGTACTGTTACATGATCTAGCCTGTTCGGTCAAAACAGCCTGGCAAAAAACGCACACACTCGTCTTTGTCCTACCCTTGCCCATCCCAGGCCCTAAATTCCTTTGAATTGTTGACGATTTGCAAAAAAAAAGTGGGCTGCGGCTGCCTAATTACAGTGTGAACTTTATGACCATACCCATCCCAAAATACAACCACCCACCCACCCAAAAACGCCATAGTTGTTGTCCCCAGAGATGGTAAAGATCGCGACGCGAACGCGATCCTTTTGCCGCTGTTCTAGGTCACGTTCGCGTAATCATAAAAGTTGTTGTCCTCTTTTACAATTTGTTTTTGTTTTTGGCATTAAGGGGTTTTTTGTTTGACCAGGCCCGAACCAGTTTTGTGAGCGTTAATAAGTGAGTTTTAAGTACCTTCGAGGCCAACTGCTGCCGTTAACAGCATTCTGTTTGGTCTGTGTGAATATTTTCATCTATTGTACTAACTGAATGCATTTCTAATTATTTGACGCGACATTGAAATTTTATGATATGCCCAGAAAGAAGGACTAAGTGATCAATGAATTGATTTTTTTTTCTCTAAAATAGAAGAAAGCTAGTTTCTAGAAATGTATAGAGCATTGCTCAATCGTCGTGCGATTCTGAATTCTTTTTCTCAGAGAAATTGACTTTAGGAAAATCAAATCGGTGGAATTTGAAATATGTAGAATAATTTAACAAATAAGGAAACATAGCAAATAAGTTAAAAATCTGTAAATAGTTTAAATCTGTAGAAATATAGAAGTTCTTCGACATAATTTATAAAAGAGACAAACTCTAATTTTAGTGATTTTAGATTGTTTTCAATTGGTGTTTGGCATATTTTAGCTAGTTGCGAAACTCAAGAGATATTACAGTATAAGTTGAAAAATAATTCTACTTCTAAGCAAAATGATTGGGAAAACTATAAATGTGCATACCTAAGTAAAAATGTATTTAACCATTGTTTTTTTAAGTATTAATATATCAATATATAATTTAATGATTCAAAGGAATCCTTAAAAACGTTATATGTATTCTACTTTAAATTTTAATTTGAATTTTAAGAGTTTAAGACTTGTCATAAGAACTGAAAATATCAAGCAGACATAATATATGTAAGTTATTATTGTAGAAGACAACAATTCTACTTTTAATTTTTTGCTTATGAGTTTTTTTTCTTATTTTTTAAGTTTACATTCAATTTAAAAGATTTTCTTTCGATCCATAATAAAAAGGTTGCATTGATTAGTAAATTTATCTAATTGATTTCAAGATTTACACAAGAAACTGCCTAGATCAAAAATTTAAATGGGGATTATTTAATAAATCAACCTTTAAATATATATATACATATCTCGATTGGATGGGCTTACTTTAAATTTTTCTTAACAATGTAATATTTAAATAAAATAAAATAAGCTCGTATATATCATATTTAAAACCTTTTTTATTTTCTCTATTTTATGCAAATCAAGAAATCTATTTTGAGTAGAGGTTCTAATGACTCTTATTGGTCAATTAGTTGTAAAACTATATTGTTTAAATGTAGCACTCAATATAATGTCAATTGCTGTGCAAACAAATGTCCAGATAGTACTTGGGAATATAAAACTCTAAAATCTGGCTAGTAAAACTTTGATTGATTGATCGGAAAATCACAATGACATGAATGCAATGCATGATGTACAATAAAGCTTAGCATGGATTTTATAGCCACTAATTGCATAAATATAAATGGAATTACTTAATTAGACGCCTTGAGCCAAAGGCAGTTGTAATTATAGTACCTATACTACAATTGGTAGCTCTCAGAAACTAAAAAAGGGGTCGGTTCTATGTTTTTCAGTTTAAAACACACATTTTTACCTGTACTAGACAGTAGGCGGAGTTACGTACCTGCCCACCACCACCATACCAGCAAATCAAATTGTTTGAATGAGATGGCACGATAAAAAGAAAGAAACAGCGCGCGCAGACAAAACATAAGCCATCTTGAATTTCAAATGCGCAACGGAAATGAGGGATAAAAAAACCCGAAACATGAGTACCAATCTTTCAAGTTGACATTTGTGTGCGTTAGAAAGAGACAACTAGCTCAGCTTGTACAAAGACCTGAAGTCGAAATGTTGTTGGTTTGTGCCTGGGTTTTGTGTGGGTTTTATCAGTTGAAAAGTCTTGCATTTTCAGTACGTCGTCGACTGCGGTAAATGTCGCAACGCTTAACGGCACTTGAAGGAAATTTGGAAAAATTGGGAAAATTTTTAAAATAAAGCGCGAGTGTAAAAATACCAAAAATACTGATTATCGCGAATCGATAAGTTTCTAACAAGCTTAGTGAGAATAGAGCTTGTTCAGTAATAAAGCAAGGAAATATAACTGTAATAGGGAGCAGCAGAAATAAGAAAGAGAGACGAAGGAAAAAAATTGACCAAAATACAGAAAATAATATCACAACTCTAATAGAAACTTAATAAAAAAATGTGTTAAATTTCAAGAAAAAGAAACTTTTTGAAAGTGAAATTTAAATATTCAATTAGAGAACGAAGTGAATAGAAATTGACAAATCGTCGTACCTAACCTCAAAGAATTAAGGAAAACTGAAGGAGCTCCAAAATGGTTTCACACTATTACAATAACATTCCGTATACACAGAAGCATAGTGCCGCCAACTTGCCCTATGCAACTGGACAACCCTGGAATTGGGCATCCAATTATCACACACCGCCAAATCATCAATTTCTTGGCGATGTGGAATCCTCCGCCCATGCAGCTCATCATGCGGCGGCCGCCCATCAATTATACTACAGTCCCCATCATATGTTCCACTCGGCCGCAGCCAGTGTCAGTGAATGGCATTCACCGGCCTCCAGTTCGGCAGATAACTTTGTACAAAATGTACCCACATCTGCGCACCAATTGATGCAACAACACCATCACCATACTTCCCACGTTAATGGTGGTTTGCCCAGCAACGGTTCTAGTAGTTCCGCTAGCTCCGCCGGCAGCAGCAGCTCAGCTACAGGCGGCGGTCCCACAGCGTCCGGTCCCACTCAGTTGAACGAGACTAATAGTAGTATTGGAGCCGATGGTGCCGGTCCACATACCCACCAGCCCCACATTGCTGAGGGTCTACCATCGCCACCAATAACTGTATCAGGCAGTGAAATATCTAGTCCAGGAGTACCAAATTCAGCCTCATCGCCACATCATTTGACCCATCATCATTTAAGTGGCACGGCCGGGTCGGGAGCCATCAACAACAACAATAATAGCCCATCTACACATAATAACAATAACAACAACAATGTTACACCGAATAACAATAATCGGACATCACCATCAAAACCGCAATACTTTGATTGGATGAAGAAACCAGCTTATCCAGCGCAACCCCAACCAGGTAAGGACTCAATTTCAATAACTATTTCTATAAATCGGTTCAAAATTGTTTCCGAAAAGAGATTAACTTTTCTAGGCAGGATATTGCTATAAGAAATTACTTAGGTAGAGAAACAAAAACTTTATTGTTATTACTTTTTAGGTTTTTCCTCTTTTTTGTTATTTTAAAATTTAAATTATACTTCTTAGTTTCCCATTAAATATATTTAAATTGGTTGCATAGAGAAATCCGTTAAAAAGCCAAGAACAAAAACTTTAAACGAGTCTTAGGAATACTAGTTATTAGAAATATAAAAAAAAAACTTGATTCAAAACAAAGAACCAGCTAGTTTAAATCATGAAAATGCTTATAGTAAAACTGCTGTATATTTATCTTAGTACACTTCTACATTCACATTTTAATTCCAAGTCTGTCATTTGACCTTCAACTAACTTTGGGGTTTTACCCGCATCCGCTTCATCATTTGATTGATTCAAAGATTCAAAACAGTCCTATTGCATTGTCTTCTATTCAAAAACTCGTGCTCTTCGCACTTCTACTTAAACTTTAAAAATTTAAAGAAAAGAAGAAAAAAATTTCGAAATCAATAAAACATAATTTGATACAACAGAGACTGTAAGCCAATTTGCCAGCAAACTATGGAAACGAACTCCTCCACAAATTTGGCTCATAAAAATCAAATATTTGTATTTCATTTTACGATTGGCTGTTGTCCACATTGAGGCATGCCGCCTTGATTTGATTTATGCACACACATATCTCTATGTGTAAACTCGAAATTTGTTATTGATTCTGTTTGACTAATTTTGTATCGTAAATCAATTCAACTATAAAAAAAAAACAATCCTCCAACTTTCTTTAATGATTTCTAATGAAAAACGCAAATACTCTTGGAGTAAGCCCGCCTCAAGAATCCAAAGCCAAAAGCTGGCTAACTAACAATTCTCCCACAGTCAATTAGCACTTCAGGATATCTAAAATTCCTTATTATTATTGTAACCTTATAAAACCAAATTCCTTACTCTAAGTTTTGTTTCATTTGTGCTATTTCATAAGTCAAGTTAAATACGATTAAGAGCAAAAGTATTCTTTGATTTTTATTACATTATTTCCATCACCATTTCTCAAAACATAAAATAATGGTACAGTCGTCTCTTCTAGTTTGCATTCTATTATATTAGAGAGTTTTGATTTGATATAATACTTTAAAAATAGTAAAAGAAAATCAAATTTATTTTATTTATTTACATTAATTGATCATCATTTTAAATTGATGTAAATCAAAGAGAGTTTTCTCTTTCTTTTCCTACAATTCTTCTATTTGCAAACTGTGCGGTAAACCAGCGAGAGAGAAACTTTTATTTTGTCAATTCCATTTCCATTTGTTTCTTCTGTGCTTGCAGTTTTCAATGAATGCTTAGCATTTTTTTTTTTAAATTTTTTTCTTTTACCTTTTCCTTCTATAAACATTTAACCGTAATGCAAATGTCAATGCACATACATGCACACACACACATATATACAGGCAAATAAACAAACACGAAGACACACAAACACATACAGATACATATACCGATTCCCGTACGCTTACAATTTATGACCCCCAACAACTCAAAAGAGAGCCACATGTCAAGACGAGACACGGCGATATTATTGACGATATCGACAACGATATCCATTAAGCCCATAAAATCTGTTGGCATGCAATTAACGTTTATTGCCATTGTTGTTAGTTAATCCCCCTTTATGCCACCCCCCAAAAAGAGTTAATTTTATTTATTACATTAAAAATATAAGAGAATTTTGAAAAAGAAAAAGACAATATACCAACACACATACATACATAAATAAGAATGTGTGTATAATAATGCAAAATATTTTTTGATTTCTTTCCCTCCAAACGATCCCAACCCTTTTGAGGTATGTCATCCATGGATCCCACTTTAAATGGGGTGTGGCAAAAAAAAAAAAGAAAATGAACAAAAACAAAATAGATTTCCTTTCTGTCTCGCTTGCTCACTTAACAGTTGAATTGGTGTTGCTATTGGCAGTGCCGTTGTTGCAGTTGTTGCTTGTACTTTTTTGTTTCAATGCGATTAGATTAGTGGTGGAATCAAATAAACGCCCGCCTGTCAATAAGTCACTTCTCTATATAGTCTGGTTACGGGTTCTATTTTCTATTTTTTTTTTCCTCCCCATTGAGTTGCTTCAATAATGTTGATATCAAAACGTGGCTAGAAAACAATTTCCCTTATCAACATTAGCTCGTTGTATGTATGTGTGTGTGTAAATGATAAGCAACGTCGCTTCGGGGCATATTGATTAAAACAATATAGCCATAAACTCATAAAAATTAGTATTACTTCCAATAAAAACTAAATAGCGACATTTATGGTCAAATCTTTGCAATCATTATTAATGCCAAGAACAAGAAAGGAAACAAGGTTTTCCAATAATAGACAAAGGGATAAATTAAATGTCAAATGATTATAAAGTTGATATATCAAATGATATTTATAAAACTAAGAATTTCAAATAAGGTTTACAAAAATATCAAATTTCTTGTATTGAGTAGGTTTAGAGGAATACTTTACAATAGATTTTAGAATTTATCTCACCAGGAAGTTTTGAAAACGTTTATGCAGTCTTTTAGCCTTGATATAGTATTTTCATAGTTTTTGTATTCTTTATTCAAAAGTGTTTTAATTAATTTTCAATTTATACCTATTGCTTTTTCATTCATTGGAGTTATCTATGGGCGAAATATCAGATTTAAGTCAGTAAATGTTGTTTTTGAGCAATTTTTTGAAAATAAATATTCTAAATATTCTAAATAGTCGTATTAAAGTTTCGAAAGTTATAAAATAGTTTTTCTATTTAACGATAGTTTAAGCAAATATTTAAGGGTACAAAATAAGTTTTTATTAATTTTTAATCTCAATTTCTTACTTAAATTCGAATTCAAAATTTGAATAGAAGTTTTCGATTTAACACACAAATTTCGTTCCATAGCTGCAGATAAACATCTATATGATATTATTTGGGTTAGGATTTAAAACGTATAAAAATCAAATATTTTTCTAGTAAAACAAACTTTTCATAAAACTGAAACCATTATAGTAATCTATAACAACTAATTATGGTTAAAGGGGGAAGTTATACAAAATTGTCTTCTTTTTTTTTCATTTAGTGGGGCATAAAAATCGAATGCCACCTGACACATTGAGATTTAATATGTCAATATGCACAAAATTTATATTGACGAACATAAATAAAATGAAAAAACTAGAAAAAGAGAAAGAGAATAGAAGAGAAAAAGTAATATCTATATGCGGACATATAGCCTAGCCTAGATTTATACGATTGTTGCCCAAATGTCTAGTACTAGACTTTCTGATATTATTATTATTGTAGTTATTGGAATATCGATGGTTAGATACATTTTGGGGTTGGGTTTTCTCAGTCCCCCAGTCTCGGGCTAAAATGATAAGCCATTAAAAATGGCCACTAGGTGCAGTCAGTCGCTTGTGGCCGGCCGGTTGTACATACGTTGTTTTTGTTGTCGTCTCTATATGTCGATTCTTATCAGTCATATCAATATTTGCTGACGACAGTTTTTACCTCTCTCACCCATTTCCCAGTTTGGTTTTGTTCTTGTTTCTTTTTCCATGTGTCGAACCAGAAAAAAAATGAAGTTCCCCTGTTGATTAGCCCTCGAATTTTCAGTTCATCGCAACATTGGGCATATATATATATGAGCTCTTTTAATATGATTGACATGCCTGGATTAGCATAGAACCACTCCGACTGGGCCTATGTCACAGACTTGTTACCATTGTGTCATTTACTTTGGGCTTAGTTAACCAAACAGAACAAAAATAACACGTAACTAACATTTGTGTGTGTGTGTGTGTGTGCATTGACATTGATATTGGTTATAATAATTAAACCTTTTTAGTAGTATTTTGATACCCTTTCTAAGAGCATTAGAAAATTAATATTTCGTCGAAACTTACCCAATTCATCTAAGGTACAAAAAAAAACAGGGAAATATAATCTAAAAAGATTCCGGGATAAGAATAAGTCAGGTTATTGTTTTGTTTTTGTTTGAATCGTGTCTCCAAGCACGTTACCAAATTTGCAATCTATTAACTTTTTTGGTTTTTCCAATTAATGTTTGATATTTTCGCCCTGCCTCAAGTTAAGGCCTTATCAGCTCATCCAAAAAAACAAAAAAAAAAAAAAAGAAAAGAGAAAGGCGTACATACCATCACTAGAATCATTTCCTGTACAGTCATAAACCATGGAAAATGAACGGGCGCTAACATTTTCAGGCCTATAAGCCTTTGGCCAACTTACCAAACCGACATTCAAATCCAATTGTCAATCAAAATATATTATATATATACATACATATATATATTATATATAACAAAAATTGCAAATATTTAACAAAATGCCATAGATGATGATAATAATACTGATGACGATGATAATGATATATGCTCACCTGCTGGTATCTCACAGTCCATCCCAGACATAAGTCAAATGATTGACTGGCTAACTGACTAACTGACGGACTGTGTGAGTGAGTGAAACGTGACACGTTTATAAGAAAAATATTATGATTCGTTTACTTTGGCGATTCTTTTTATGATATTATTTTCCCCCCACCTGCTTCCTTTTCCACTTCTCTCCATTTACGATCCGGTTGGTAAAATAAAAAATACAACAGATTTGCAGTTATACCACCCAATATATATTGTGGTCGCAATATGCCCCAGCTTAATCGCTTAACAATACAATAAAGTAGCAATAATTATAAAAAACTAAATTAAATGCTGGAACCCAGAAATCGTCTGTGTGTATTACTATTACTACCTACCGTACATTATATTGGTACTACGAATATAGTATTATGACCCATAGCAAATGTATGAATGAATGAATGAATGAATAATGGGAATGGTGGGGCATAATGTTTGAATATGGTATATGATGGGATCATATTTTGTGATTTTTATTTTTATTTGCAACTTATAATTTTTGATGATTATTAGGGATGGCAAGGAGGGGAGGGAATTTGTTCATTAGTTATATGGCAAATGGTTAAAAGAATTCCCTTTAACCATTTGACTACAAAACGTTGCAATAAGTTTACTTTTACTTTGCAAAGATTATTCAAATATTGTTGCACGTTGACCCGATTTTATTTAACCCACTGAGATAACACTAAGAAATTTAAGGAGTGGGTTAGGAGAGGTAGAGAGCAAGTAAATACATTCTGTAGGCAAGTAAAAAGTGTGTAAGTGTCTATGTGTGTGTGTGTGTACAGACCTAGCAAAATTTATAGTTCACACCAGCAGCAGCAACAACAACAACAAGAGCCGCCACATCAACAAATAGAATACACAAAATTTATTGCATATTATTTCATTTAATATTTTTATGAAGCTCAAATTATCAATAATGAGTTAACAACAAAAAACGAGTTTAATTGTATTTGATATAATAGATAGATAGTTAAATTGATTGCTTTAAATTGCTTAATTTAAATAATTAAACGGATAATTAAAAAAAGAAATTACATTTATACATATAAACAAAGATATGATTTTCTTTTATCTTGATTGATTTTATTTTGAATTTTTTTTTAAGTCGCAAATCTTTTTTATTATTATTAGATTTCATAGACCGATATCAAAATGCTGTAGCCGGTCAAAATTCAATCGTAATCAGTATGGAATTTTTATCGTTTTATGTTTGACATTAAAAAAATGTTGAATCATTTGTGCTAGTTCTTGTGAAAAACTAAATTCAAGTGGCTTTCTTTTATGATAGAAATATTCCTTAATAAAATAAAATGCAATACTAAAAATAGGTTACTATTAGATCCAAAATTATACCTATACTTATATTATATATGCAGATATGAATATTAATGCCATTAATTTATACCTAATTCTAATTTATCATTAAATTTCCATATATGTTCTTATTTCTCTATCATATATATTTGTCCTTTATATCATATATGCTCTCATTATATCTTATATGATACTTTATATAACTTATATCGGCTATACTTTATACAAAACAAAGTGTTTTAGTCAATTTTTTTTACAAATTTTAAGGAGTAACAAGTTGGTATACTTCCTTTTTTTTTTGGAAAACTTTCTATTCTTTCGAAAACATTTTTTTGAAAATAATAGTGACTTTATTTATATCTTAGTGTAAATTTAGTTTGAAGACAATTTTAATTTAGTTTCAAGTAACTTAAAAAATTTCTTTGACAAACTAGATGATCCAAAAGTTAGGAAATAGAAATTATTTCAGAGTTCTAAAGAAAAGATCTTGCATTTAAAGTTAAAATTATTTCTAAGATGATAAAAGGTTTTTTCTATATAATCTCCAGTTCAATGTATTCAAAAATCATTTGATATTTGTTTTTTAATTAAACTTTTTTTTTTTTAAATAATTTCAATTACATTGTTTTAACTTGTGTTTTGGACATATAAAATATTTAACTTAATTCAAATATTAAGAAATCTTTTAATCCTAATCAATAATTCGCAGAATTATGCAGCACTCCAAATATTGAGGATCTAACTGAATTGCTGGACGCAAGCGGTAGGATTGGTTATACCTCAATCATTATCTATATATACATAGATATACATATATAATTCTATATATATATATATATGAACTTTCTTTGTCTAATTTCCTTTCGATTGCATGTGCCGCTCATAAATGGGCTCATATCATCATATATATCGTATATCGTATACATATATATGCATATAAATTTTATTGCATGCAACATTCAAAATAATTAACGTAAATTTGAAAATAATTTTTGCCTGCTTACAAACACACACCACACACACACATACTTATAGAGTGAGAGGGGGAGACTCACAGTGGAGTATTTATGACTTTAATGGCGGCGACTCATTCAGGCCATGAGTTGTGCCTGAAGGCCCCCCTACCCCCTTCCTTCTTTTACCAGCCAAATTTTGTGGTCCGACGGCTGCCATTTTTAGCCAAATGCCACACCTCCCACCATACCGCACAACCTTGTCTGCCACCTCTTCATCTGCCACTCGCTTTGGGCCATAAAACACAAAGCCTCTCATAGCTAGCTTAGCTAAAGAGAGTTGGAGAGTCGAACTCAGCCACAGTGCTGCCAATGGCGTGTTTGCCATACCCCCATCTCCATCTCCATTCCCATTCTCATCCCTCCCTCTGTCATATTGCCTTTTGCCACATTTGGCCGAGGCACGTAGCGAAAGGCGGCGGCATTCGTTTGTTGCACGCGATCTGATAATATTTCTCTTTTCTTTTCTTCTTTTACCATTTTTTCCATTTATATTTTTTTTCTTCGTTTCTTTGGCATTTACAATGCTGCGTGCCAGGGCGCGGTTGGGTCCCGGTTCTCCCGGATATAGATGAGGGGAACTTTTGCTTTTGTATGTATGTATATACTTGCATGCATATACATACATAAATATGTATGGATGTATGTATGTGTTGTTTTATGCACATGTATGCATGGCATATAAAGTGTTTGCATGTCGCTTGTTTGACACTGATGTGCGCCATTTTGAATTTTTGTTAGTTGCCTTATGTGCATGTGTGTGTGTGTGTATGTGAGCTTGTTATTTATGGATGCCAACCATAATATACAGATATACATATATATCAAGGTATACACTACATACACATATATACTTATATATACATATACATATATACTTATATAGCTTTTGTTAAAGTTCAAGTCAATTTTTCTGAGACTTCAAATTTTCATTAGTGAGAAATACATTTAAAAGCATTTAAATCTACTTTCAAGTTTGCTTCTTTTGATTATTTTAATTAGTTAGTTAGTTAATAATTTAACACATCTTTCATTCTTCAGTTAAATTATGAAAAAAGAATCTATTTGTGTTACTAGCTAAGAAATACGATATCATATTAAGGTAAGAGAACCAGGAGAAATTATCTCTAACTGAAAACTGAACATTTCATCCAATGTATATAAAATATGTATTTTTTTAGAATAATTAACTTAAATTCAAATGTCCTTATAGAAAATTTTAAAACATTTAAAAGGTTCAGACTATTATATTGAACATTACATATGTATACTTTATATCAACTATCATAAATAATTGCTAAAAACTTCATATACCAATGTCAGATTTAGTTGAAATTAAAACCCTATAGCTGTTTTTACATAGGTTATACAATTCCCTTCTGTGTTATTCTTTAAATGTGAGCAATGATTTTTAGATAAATATTTGAATAGACTTTATGTTACAAAGAACTTAACATTTTATAGAATATTCATTCAGTTTTATATCTAAAGTTTTGCATTAAAATTTTTTATAAGGTTTAAGCCTTGTTACAATGATTATAGACGTTCAAAGTACGTTGAATCTTTTAGAAACACTAAAATTTGTTAAAGATTTGAAATATTGAAATTAAAAGTATTATCTTTGGAACTATGGACTATATGGTTTATAATAACAATATTGCCAATTCCATATGTATTATAAGGTTTGAAATTTCAAAATTAGCAAAGAGTTTATTAAACTTTAGTACACAAAAACATCCTCGAAGCGTAGAAATGTGTTGCATATAGTTAAATATTATAATCCTTTATATAGAACCCAAATATCCTTTCATATAGTTTAGTGACTTGAAGAATGTTTAAGTTTTACCAGTTTAAACAGAATTTGTTATAAAAAATTACTTTCAAAGATTACCTAGTACAGTATACAAGAAGAATCTTTAGCTAATTGTATCTTATGCTACTAAATAGTTCAAGTATTCCCTAGGAGTCCTTTGACAAGCTTCTACAATAATTTATAACACAATTTTTTTTTACTCCCACAACCCCTTTTCGATAGTAAATTTTCCTAGGCTCAAAAAGAAAGAGGCAAAAAAAGAAAAAAAAGGAGAAAAGTAAGGAAAAGGCAAGAAAAATAAACGTCAAATCGAATCAAATGATTTTATGATGTAATTTGAGCTAATATTTACGATATAACAGCATCTAAAACAGCAGCAAAATGCCAAATAAATGTTATTGTTATATTGTCGCTTGGGTGGTGAGAGACAAACAACAAACACACACAAAAGATATACACACACACACACACATATCCTCATTTATGATGGTCCAAAAAAAAGGCAACCGCATAAAGGAAGAAAGACAACAAAAAAATGAAAATCTGTGGCTACTTTAAGCTAAACCAACAAAAAAAGAAATATACAAGGAAAAATCTCTTCAATGCCGAAAGAAAACTCTCTTGGGTGTCGTAGAGGAAATTGCTCTTGTTTGTTTGCTGATGGTTGGGGTAGTGTCAAGAGAAGAGCAACGAAGAGGGAAACTTTTCATAGTCTAGCTTTAATTTCATTTGTGCAACAAATTTAAATAGATAGAAATATAGAGAACACACAATATAGGGGCGGCAGGTATGTACATATTCATAATAAATGTTTCCCAACTGATTTCTCTCCGAGAGAGAGAGATAAGAGTAGATACATGCATAACCAAGTCATGGAGGTCGTTGACAAATTAACACTCAGCAGGATAGATAGATAGATAGATGGAAAGGACAGGACATGCCACAATTGAGGATGCTTGTTAGAGCTGGGTAGCAGCAACCACCGTAACTAAAAGCAATTGTCAAAGATCGGTTGGTCGGTTAGCCCTTGTCCTTGGCCAATAATTTGCCCACTGGGAATACAGGCCACATAATTGTCGTCATCTTTCACAGCTTTGTCTTTAACAACAGCTGTATGAAATAAGCGGAAAACCAAATACAACGACGACCTTCTTTTTTTTTTCTTTAACAAAAAAAAAACACCTCACGTGCTCAACTTTGCTCCCAATATTATATAATCACCTTTTAAGTCAACTGTCTCTCTATTGCCAATTTTGTTTGCACAATTCGCTTTGTCGGCAATGAAAGCCATAAACCATTTGACTTTACTGAAAAGGGTTCTATTTGAAGAACCAACTATATATATATATATATATATATATATATTTGTATAAACAAAGTTGTGAATTATTACACTGGAAAAGATATGTGGCAACAGATTATTATTTATTATCGATTGATAGAAAGTGTAGACAATTTTATAATGGTACAAAGTCAAAATATGATTAAAATAATTTTACTCACATTTCATTGAGGGAAACAAAGACAAACAATTTACTGATTATTGTTGGAAAATTGCAAAAAAGAAAAACGTTTACAAATCGTTAATCTTATTCTTAGGAGTTTCATTTTCATAATTAAATTTTTTTAAATATTAAATTGAATGTTTGAAAGATGAACTTGGAGTTCACTTCTATTCGATTTTGACTTCTATCTGAATTGATACTTGATCTCAACTTTGATTATTTTAGAACAATTAAAAGATTTGTTCTTTTGAAGTTTTTAGTTTTTAAAGTAAAGTTTTTGATATGGTTAAAATCAGTTGTATTTAAACTTTAAATGGTTTTATATTTGATTTAAAAAGAAGTTAATTTTGCAGTTTTTATATGAATAAAAAAACGTCATCAACCTTTTATACTAATTTCTTATTTAAATTAATTTTTAAATCATAAAAGTTTGGCATTAGAAAAACACTAAAAAATCCTTTTCCTGGCATTTAGTTTGAATATGTTTATATCGATTCATCTTGATTCAATATAGTCTTCAAATGTATATCTCGAAATGACACTTTTGTGTTCAGTGCTCTCCATAGAAGGATCGATGTAACTCAAACAATTCTAGGCCTTTTCAATCCCAATAACATGGAATTATAGCACACACTCGATGGGCAAACGAACAACCATTAAAGCTTATCGTCAAAGCCCCCAACCAACTAACTAACCTGGGGAAACTTCAATTTCCAACAAAATGTATGTGTCTATAGCTTCAGTTCTATATTTATATAGACCTCAACTGGGATTAGGAGAGTGCGTGAAGTTGAGTATATCTCTTGGTCTTAAAAGAACTATCGTATATATATATATATATATTTCTCTTTTTGTAATTTACCGACAAACTAATCTATCATTAAGGTAATCAAACAGAAACTTCAACTTCCCCATCTCCTCTGGCAAATAGAGTTCAAATCAATTTCAATTACATTTCATATGGTTAGGGTAGATCTTTCTTTTATAATATATTTCTATATATATATATATAAGGGATATATACAAATATATATAAATTACTTGAGCTTATAATGACGGCCTAGCCTCAGTGACAAAAGTCATAAAAAATGTCGCACCTAGATCATAAAAAATTACCTAAATATTAAATATTTCATTGTTGAGCGCCAAAAATATATATGAGTGGGAATTGTACAGATTTAAAAACTTTTATAAATTTCATTGCGAAAAATTTACTTGGGATCAAAATAGTTGTTTGTCAAATGACTATGTTATAATTTTGAGGATAATCTACATAAATATACATACACACATATACATACATATATATATATATAAATATACGTATATATTATATCTTATCTCTAAGATTTCATTTTTAGAGGCTGACGATGATATTTTCTTTGATGGGTATTCTGTATGCATGATATTTGTATAGAGCTCTTTGGATCTTAGACGACAGACAGTTTAGATACTTAGCTTTTTAGCCTGGTTTTGTTATTTTTATTATATACATATACATATGCCAACAAGTTGACAATAAAACACTCGGTATAGTTTTTTTATATATGGTCTGTACAATTTATTAGATTATGGTCTTGAAGGTCAGATTCAGTCCGGGCACGGCCCCGTCCTAAAAGAACAATGGTTGTGCGTAACTCTCTACGTATGTGTGTGTGTATGTGTGTGTGTGTACTAGATTGGCTAATTCTTAAGTTTGTTGTTTGTTGACTCAACGTGTGTGTGCTAAGGTGTGAGAAATTGGAACTGAAAGTGGTAACTAGATAAAGCAAAGAAACTGTGGGCATAACAATAGATAAACCTAACACGAGTCTGCCTCACTCTAGGTCTTAAATATTTTTTTTTCTTATTTTTTAAAGTGAAAAAATCTTATAATATTTTAAACTCTGTTATGTTATTCATTTAAATTCTTTAAAATATGTTAATAAATATTTTTTTTAAATATGAAAACTTAACAGGAATTTCAAAATTCTTTAAAAAATGATATATTAATGCACTTTTATAGTCAGAAAACCAATTTCATAAGAATTTGCATTCAAAACTTCTCTATTAGATTAAAAAAAATATATTTAAATAATTATAAATCTTGCTGAAACCTTATCAAAGTTAATTTCATTCATTGTCATTAACACTGCCCGATCCCTAGATCAACTTTTCTTCTCCCCCATTGTAAACCTTTTCTGTACCCTTTTTAACCTAATCTGAACAATTTTTTCTTAGTTTAAATCAAATTGCGAAATATTAGAAACACTTTTAAGTATATTTTCTTTTCTACAATTTACTTAGCCAAAATCCTACCTCTATTTAAGTTGATAATTTTAGTGATTACAAATATTTGTATTCTTCCTCTTCAATGTCTAGTTTATATATATGAGTTTGTATATTAACCACGCCCACCTCTTTTTTGGGCGGCAACACGCGCAACAAAATAATAAAATTGCAAGGCAGACGACTAACAATTTGTAGATTTATCATTTGGAAGGCTTCTTTAAGAGATTATGGGGTACATAGAGAGGCCGAGAAGGGTTTGTGATTTCACATTTTTATTTCAGTATTTAGTTTTTCTTGATTGTCATATTTTGTTTTTTTTTTTTTGTTTTTCCTGTACAATTACCACATTAGACTAAGTAAACGAAGCGAGACAAGCAACAATTCAGAGCAATAAATTCACGTCTAAACAAAAGTGTAAAAAATAAATAGAATAAATGTACTCAGAGTGCGGAGAGAGATAAGCGGAAGAAGCAACGTTGGTATAACGGGTAATATATATATGTACATATATATATATACAGCTGAATGAAAAAGAAATTTTGTATATACATATATACATATAGCTCAGTTTTAATCAATGGTCAATTGCATTTTCAAGTGATTTTTCCTGTGTTTAATAAAATGTATAAGTAGTCCAAGCTAAGTGAAATTTTGGCAACTTGTTGACTTTTCGTTAAACTGTTTCTCTTAGTAAGAACCTTGTTATATAATTGATCTTTCGAGAAGACGAAACTTTAATATAAAAACATTTTTAAATTAAAACTTTTTATATATAAATATTGATATTTAAAATTGAGTCAACTAAATTTTGATTTGAAATTGGTTATAATATCAAAGTAGATAGAAGTTAATAGAATACTTTATTTAGGACAACCAAAACGAAAAGTTAACTATTTTTATAAATTATTTAAAATATTTTGATATTGAAACCAATAGAGATAACTTTATCTAGAAAGACCAAAACGAAGAAAAAACTATTTTTATAAATTATTTTTTTAATTATTTTTAATATTTAATATTTATAACTAAAAGAAAAAGATTTATTATATTTAAAAATGTTTTTAAAAAATAGGTTTTTATTCAAAAATGATTTAATATTGAAGTAAATAAAAAAAAAACTTCATTTAGAACAGGAAAAGTAAAATGTTTTTATAAATTCTCTAAAATATTTTTATATTATAAACTGAAATAGATTTTAGATTTGCATGAAAAAGCAGTAGAAACTGAATAAGTCTTGTAACTATTTTGTGATCTATATAAAATTTAAATGATAGATATTTAAAACTTCAATCAAATGGAGGCTATATTATATTTTATAGATCTCACTTAGAAAATATTGTAGGTCCACAAAAAACTAATATAATAAATATAAAGATATTTTATAGACAGGAAATATTTTAAGCATACATAAATAAAAGAAAGTAGATTATTCAATGTTTTTTAAAAGTATTAAATTTATCAACTAAAAACTTGAATTTATAAAAAGAAGAAACAATTGAAATTTTATATAAAAGATTTTTCTCAGATCATATATCTTGGTATCTGATATCTCTTGGTGGTAGAGCATTTATAAGGTCTTTAACACCTACGCTTTGCACTCCTTTGCTTTGCTTTACTTTGCTTTCGCTTGGTGCATGTTTTATTTCTTACCTTTGCCTGTCTCTCTGTCTCTTTCTCTATCTCTCCCGCACAAATATATTCTTTTTTTTCTTCGTGGTTGAACTTTATCATCTGTAAAAATATTTGTTTATTTGCTTGTTTGCTTAATTTTAATTGTGAGTGTATATACATATGTACATACATACATACATATGTACTTACCCTCCACAAATACATATGCATACACATAAAAACAAAAATTAGAGCAAAATCCAAAAAAAAAAAACAGAAATCTGTTTGCATTTCTAGAATCTAGATGATAGAAGCATTTGAACATTTCTCTCTTCTACCTCTTATTTTTTTTTTGTGTTCTTCTTGGTTTTTATCACGTAGGCAACTATGGCATGATCTTATGGCCTTTTTCATGCCTTTGGTTACGTTTCTTTTTTTTTTCTCTCGTCATTTTATTTGAATTTTGATTGACTAATTGCGCAGCGCAAGCGCCAGTCATAGAATAGACAATGTGAAATGCAGTTCCATGTGGCAACAGAATTTTCTTTCATTTTTTTTTCATGTTTACCGCCGGCTCAGCTTTTGCTTTTCTCTTTTAACAAGTATTTTGATCATGAGTTCTATCCATCATTGTATGACTTTCCCTATCATAATTCAAATATTGTCATCTATTATGATGAAGATGATGTTGATGAGCTCTTTGCAAGACCTGACTGACGCCAGTCACTCACTTTGGATTTGCCTTGCCAGGTGGCGGCAAGCAAAGTCATCAAAAGCTGACGACAAAAGTTTGCATTCCACATGATCTCTTGTTGGCAGGGAACTAACTAACTTATATACATACATATGTACGTTTAGTTATTTATTCAGTTTTGAAATTTGCTAGATATTATTTAATTTTTATTATCACGGGAAATCGTTTAGTGCTATTAATAAAATGTTTTATTTCTCATCCTTATTTATCTTTAAATATAAAGATCATAAGAAAATCTTATTTCTTAAGCTCGAGTAGATATATGTACCGATTCTTGGAATAATGACATAATGTTTCCTTTTTCAATTGCTTAGCCCAATTAAATTATTCCTAGAATTTCATTATTTGCATGCATTGAATAATTATTATTATAATAAAATTATTTACAAAAAAAAAACTTTTACTTATTTTTCTCCATTTTCTTTTTCATTTTAGGCAAGACCCGCACAAAGGATAAATATCGTGTAGTTTATACCGATTTTCAGCGTCTTGAGCTGGAAAAGGAATATTGTACATCACGTTATATAACCATACGCCGTAAAAGTGAATTGGCCCAAACTTTAGCCCTATCTGAACGTCAAGTTAAAATCTGGTTCCAGAATCGTCGAGCCAAGGAACGTAAACAGAATAAAAAGGGTAGTGATCCGAATGTAATGGCCGGTGTACAGCATACGGACTATAGCCAACTATTGGATAGCAAGGCAAAATTGGAGCCAAGTTTACATTTACAGCATACATTGCATTCCATGAATCCCATGGCCATGAATATACCTGCCATGCGTTTGCATCCACATTTGACTGCGCATAGTCATTTGGCAGCGGCACATTCACATCAGTTGCAACATAGTGCGGCAGTGGGTGGCGTTGGACCGCTATCTATGTGACCACCAGATTATGGAATCGATGTACACTATAACAACAACAATAACAACATTAATAGCAACAAAACCATCAACAACAACAACCATAATAGCAGCAATAGCTACATGGAGCAAGATCAGCAAACATCTTTGGGGTTTAGTGTTGCTCTCACAACATGTCCTAGTGATTTGGCAGTGGATTTGGCTTAGGGTTAACATTATCTTACATAGTTAACCCTCAATTGATTGTAGAAGACCCAACAGTCAGACTGTTAAGGGTACTCTTCTAATGTAAAGAAAGATTATAGAGGCATCATTGTCGTTGAATATTGCACGTTGTTAATTTTTGTGATTGTATATTCTTAACGCTTTGAACTTTGCCTAGAAACCCAAAAAAACCATCCTCCAGAGTGGGGAAAAATATATGGGTAGAGCATACGAAAGCCATTTCCCCTCTCAGAAAACATATATCCAGTATGATGTATAACTGTATAAAAAATATCTATATTATTTTCAACTTTGTATGTATAATTGTTTTTTGTTTAGAATCATTAAGAATTGAATCTAGTTTTTTAAGTTGCCCAAGAAAAACAAATTCTTATTTAGCCGTCCCATTTAAACTAGAAAATAGAACGATAAACGAAACACAAAATAAAATACAAATAGAGCAAGACATTAAATTTAAATACGTTTCTAATTTAATTTAGTTAAACGTAAATTGCACACAAAATTCCATGTAAATAATATTTTAAACAACATTCAATTGATGAAAGGATATGGAGAGAGTTTTAACGTTTATTACTTTTATATATGTAATAACAATTAGTTTTAGTCTAAGCAATATTAATTCATTTATTGAATACACAAAACAACATCAACAACAACAATAAATTAATTATTAAATAAAACAAATCAAAAGCAACAAAAACACAAACACAAATCACTTTCTGCCTAAAACAAACAATTTCTAGATATATATATATATATAAACATATATACAAATATGTATTATATGGAATGTTAATGTAGTTCTTTTTTAGTTCAATTATGGCGGCAATTAATTTATGTCAAATGTATAAGAATGTGCTTAGCTATTTAAATAAAACACAAAATATTAAAAAAAAAAAAAAAAAACATGAAATTTAAATTTCAAATTCATATGAAACAAGGTTTGGGAATGTTTTTTCGGCAAAGATATCATGATATTGATCTTTGATTTACTTTCTGTTCTAGTACAGATATTTTTACTGATATCGAAAAGTCATTAAAATCCATATCCACTGGGAAAAGTAAATATTTATGACGTTCTATTTCAAACAGAGCAGGATTACATCCTAAAATCACCTGTACTAATGTGTCTTTGACCTTATTAGCCTGATTTTAGTTTCGCTTTACACGCGAGATTCGATTTTAATGATTTTTTAAAGATTCTCCTGAAAAATTGCTGAAGCCAGTATCTAATTTTATAGATTCTAAAATTTATTGACTGATCCAAGGGAATGGAAATTGATAAATATGATTAATTAATAGGCACCTTTGGGTTTTTGTAGTTTCTAATAAAGTATCAAAATGGCGGAAATATCAATACAATTCGATTTTTAGAGAGAACAAAAAAGGATTATAAACAAAAATAAAATGAAACCGCAACTTGAAACCTTAAACTGATCACAATAGAATTTAAACTTTCATTATATATATATGATTACTGAATAAGAGGTTTACTATATATGGAAATTTACCATTTCTCTTTTGTTCTTGAAGATCTTCGGATATATCAGTGATCTTTGCCTGAATAAAGGATTTCAATAAAGAATTTTCGCTTTTTAATTATTTTTATATATCAAAAATTGATTTATGAAAAAAATTACGTTTGATAAATCATTTTAAAAAGTAATTCTTGTAGGGACATTACTTTTTTATTGCAGTTTCTTTTTAAGTTAGGGTAACTTAGGATATAGTTGATCAATTCAGAATTAATTTAAACTGCCTAAGGTCATATTTACAATGATTAAACTCTTGTAAAAGTATTTGATCAAAACCAGAATCAATTTAAGAATATTATCAATTCTTACAGAAATGTCAAATTATGACAAACATAAAACATTTCTGATAAAACATTTAATATTAACCTAATGTTAAAGTTTTACAAATATCCTTAAATTCCCCTTCATTAACATGGCTTCCATATACTACACTGTCGTCAAGGGTTGGCTTGCTTAGCAACTAAAAATAGCTATGCTCCACCTACAACCCGCATCAATTGATGGATTTTGTCAATTGTTGTTTTTCTTCAGCCATTCTCGTTGCGTCTCACTCGGCATTTGTTGCTAGCTCTTTTACACACAAGACAAAATTCATAGGTCCACTTAACATGGCCATAACCTGATCAGATCTCGACATTTTGTATTTGTTTTTGATGGCCACAATGAGAAATTTCAAGAAATTAAGTTTTTATTTTAAAAGTAATCGTGTATTTCACAATAATTGAAAAATTAAAGTTATAATATTGATAATGATGTCATTTGTTATTGTTTGTACAACTTGCAGGAGGTTTGGTTTAGTTGTGCTTGCTATCATTTTTTAACTGATTTTTAGCTAGTAACGATGTTTAACATAAAAATTTGTCTTTTTCTTCTTAAATCTGAACAAAGTTCAGAGCTGTCATATGAATCATATAATTATGCGTAATTATGGGATCCAAATTTGGTTTAAAAATTTTGAATATGTTCGAATTCGACGATCAAAATTGAAATTATCCTATTGCATCAAAAAGTGAGCAGAAAAACTAGAAGGACAGGCTAACTTCGGCAATGCCGAAGTCTGAATACCTTTGCATAAGGTAATAATAAAAATATTTTTGTTGTTCCGATTGCTCCTATGGGATCTATAGTATATAGTCGGCTGATTCTAGTGAAACTCGGTAACCGCATTTCTATATATACCAAATTTACTTATACAAAATTTCATGAGAATGAATGAAAAAAATGCAGTTATTGAGCATAAACTATTTTCTTGACCAATCGTTCCTATAGGAGCTATATGAGATAGTGAACCGAATCTGTTAAAACTTGACAGATATATTGGAAAGTATTTAAAACTGACAAATACCAAATATTCAAAACTTGGGACTATGGGAGCTATATGATATGATGCTTAAATTTTTTAAGAAACCCTATAATAATAATACTTACATGTACATCAATGAAAATTATTTGATTTCCTTATAAATTGAAAAATACCAAACAATCTGTTGGAGAAGGCGGATAATATTTCAACTAACTTATAATGTTAATGAGTAAGATAATTGGTTTAGTAAAAACAAATTTACCAACGACAGTAAATATAAATTTGAGATCAGTTTTCTTAATTTATATATTTTAAAACGTCTTACCCAAGTGTTAATAGAATTAAGTCTGTGCGAACGATGATTCACTGATATATGTATATATATATCAAAAACAGGAGACACAACTAACTTTGATTGTGCGGAATTTTGAATACACTTTCGATATCAAAAACATTGGAAACAAATTTTAAATAAGATACAAGCGAATATTTAAGACTTTTTAAAACTTAATTGTTTTCTAAATTCGTTTTAATTGGGAGCAAAATTTGACATATCTAAATTATTATATATGTATATGTTTAAATATCCCTAGCTCGTAGTGCTGATCAGTAATACCTAAGAACATTCTTACCTATGTATAGTATATACATACATACATTAATTTGCTTAAACAAATCTATAAATAAAATAGTCGATACTTTGTACTTTTTTCAAACTAGGAGAGTAAAGTAAAGGTTTAAACATTATATATTTGTACCTGAAAACCACTATCCCCCCTGACGGCAGTCTAAACAAGAAAAATACACGTTCTGAAGTACCTTCGTAACCGAGTGAGGCTCTTAAGCAGTTGATTTATTATATGCCAGCGATTAGCAAAATTCGGAAATGTCAAAGCCAAAACCGAAATGGATGGAAAATATACAACCTGTCCAGATTCCTGATACACATCACACCCAAAAATTAAAATCGAACCGAATCGAGACGTTTTCAGATTAAACACTTTGTTCAACCATATACAAATACATATACATACATATGTACCCATAGTGAATGTTTGTATACATATTGGAAACCAAGAAAAATATTTTGACTTTTGTGTGTAAGAGAGCGAATGCAAAAACAGACCAAAAGCCAAAAGAAACAAGCAGTTACTCAGATAAAGGAAGTGAGCGGATACATTTTCACACCTACACGCTAAAAAAAAAAAAAAAAACCGAAATAAAAAGAAGAAGCGATATTGAAACAGAGACAAACGGGATTTTTGGTAACGCACTGCGCAAGTCTGTTTGCATTTGTTCGTTACGCCAAATGCACAAAATTTTCTTGATATTTAAGCAGAATTCACTTTAAAAATTTACTTTTTTTGTTGAGTAACCCGTTCGGACTTACATAAAAATTCGTTGAAGGAAGTCGCTGGCCTTTGGTCAGTCAGCTGCAACGAAATGTTTGACTTTTTGCCGACTTTTGTGATACATTTTTTTTGTGTGTGTGAGGGTTTTGTTAACCCCCTCCTCTCACCACCATCACCACCCGGCTACTGGCATTACACATGCCAATGCCAATTACTGGGAATTCACAGCTCATGTTTTAATCCGCCATTTTGTTGCATAACTCTAAGTATCTTGAATATTCTCAAAAATGGTTTTGTAACCAGCAGCCATTTCTATACCATCTTATTCTATCCGTATACCATACCTATCGTATCCCATCTTATTCCATCCAACAATTGATTTATGACAACTGTAACTTTTCTTGTTGAATAGAGTGAAAGATAGAAGAGAGGAAACTCTTAAGAAATGAGTGAATGCATTTGGTGTTGGCCCCTTTTTTTGGAATGGGAACGGGAATGGGGGCAATAAAATGTATGAAATGATCTTTTTAAGATCACTCACGAATGGAAAAACTTTTATGATATGAACAATGCACAGTAAGAAAAGGATTCTAAAGAGATGGAAATACAATCAACAATATGTGAAAACACATACATATAAGCAAGTTAAATCTGAATCGAGATTATCGTTCAAAGTGAACATCATCATTTTGTGCAAATATCTTTAGGGATTTCAAATTCATTTTCTTGGTAAATACCAACAATGAATTTTAAAACCTATGTTTAGAATGAATACTATTAAAAGTAGATAAATATCCTTAATCAATTAAAACATCATGTACTAGTAGTCTAGTTTAACTATCCGGGAATGTAACTTTCCGTATTCTCAACCTGTTATCCAGAATTAATTATTTCTTTATTAAAATTATAAGTTTTTTCTAACCTCAAAGTCACAACTGTGAAGAGTTTTGAATAACTTATCTTTATTTTATTGAAAATATTCTTATTTTAGTTCAGTTCTTTTTGCTCTCCAAGATATTTCTTCCAGTGTAGTTCTAGTTATAGCCGCTGCTGTTATTGCCTGTCCCAATCCCCTGCCTTCCGTTGCCACTCTGCATCTGTAGCTGTATCTTAATTGGCACCCATAGAGGATCAGCAGCAGCGACCCCTAGAATCTTGAATTTGGATTCGGACTTTGGTATTATGCCCAATCATCGTAACTTCTGCTTACAGCTGCCCCATTGTCGTCTTCGTTTTCGACGTCTTTGAGGCGCGGCATGGCCAATAAAAGTTTATGGCACACCAAAAAAGAAAAAAAAAAAACTGAAAAAAAGAGGAAAAATAAAGTAACACAGCGTTCGAAATTCGAACTTGATCGTTTGATCCATTGGCTCTTCTGATCTTTTGGATGCCCTGTGTCATGCTGTTTTTTGGTATGTCTCTATTAGTGGACGACAATGGACAATGGGACAAACATGATATCAACGAGGCGAGGCAGCATCCCAATGCAAAAGATTATAAATTTTATGCCATATAGATACATATGTATAGGTACATAAGAGTATATAGCATATACATACGTATATATTTGCTTTTATGCATTTATTGCTGTGAAAAAATGTTAATTCTGTTCGTTATACATTTTTTTTTTTTTTTTTAGCTTTTCCATTCGTCCATCAATTCGACTTCTTCTTCTCAGTTAACTCCTACAATTCGGTTTGTACATACAAAGTTGAGACTGTTTTTTCTTTTTGGTAAATGGCTGGATTCGTTTCGTATATGTATTTGTAGTATGTATTAATTGGTCGGGGCTATAAATTGGGAAGTAAGTATCGTAAATCAATCGAGTTGAAAGTGGCAGAAGATGAGAATGAAGCGTGGTGAAAATTAAGAAAGATTCTTTTCAAATTATGTCTACCTAAAGATGATATCATAGCTTCAATTAGAAGTGCGACTTTAGAAATCAAAATATTTTAGATTCAAAACTGTTCAATTAAGTAAATATGTTTACTAACAAAATCAATATTTATGAATATATATAAATTTGTATAAACTAAACTAGTATTGGATAGAGAAGACAATAGAGACAATTTTACATAGACATTTTTTATAGTTTAAATTTTAAAAAACTAAAACTAATATTTTAGAACACAAAATTTTAGTAAACAAATATCTACATAAATATATAGCAAGATTCAAAGTCTAATGCAAAAAAGATCTCACATGCAGAATTTTCGGCACTTTTATTTTCATAATAATAATGTAAAAACTTTTTGAAATGAAATTTCTTTAACTTTTCTTTATTTTAAAATATAATAGATTCAATTTGTTCAAATCCATTTTATTTCTAATGTCTATAAACCCTTTTTTTTATGGAAAAATATATATTTAATAAATTTATATCCATCTCAGCTGACTTCTTTGAATTCGATCCGGTTTTTGTTGGGTTATTTCAAGTTCAGTTAGATCTACACAGACAACAGCCTGGAGACAATTTTATCCATTGTGTGTGCGGGTGTTTGATTAACACAATATTTTCATATATATTTTTTTTTTGTTTTGTTTTTTTTATGGAAATTTAGCAACAAGTTTTTATTAGTGACCATGCACTAATTAAACTCTGTCGTTTTTTCTAGCATTTGTCACTCAAATGCGACCGCAGAAAGAAAAAAAATACATAAACAACAAATAAGCAACAACTACAGTTCTGCTGCTCTGTGGAGCAGTAGATCATAAAAGCCGCTAAAAGGTGTGGGCGCCTTTACCTATATACATACATACATACAACCGAAACGACAAAAACAATTCGGCATTTGATTTGTTGATTGAATTGATTAGCAGCTCGAGATTCCAGTGTGTTGAGGTTGAGGGTGTAATTAATCACAGGAATCAGCATAGAAGAGAAGAAAAAAAGAAAACAAAAGCACGTCATTTGACATAAGTGCTAAACACGCTAATAAAATAAATTGAAAGTGTGTTGTATTATGAGTAGATACAATTTTTAATATTTTTTTTAAATTTTGTTTTGCAATTAATTTAAATAGTTAAAGATATTTAAAGACAAGGAATGTACCATAGTAGATTCAAAATCTCTACAAAGCCAATATTATAACCAATAAATGCTTAGAAAGCTTATATTTTTGTGAGAAAAAATCTTATAAGGAAAATCTAATACATCTTTATAAAAATAGCATAGAAATGAAAGAAACGAAATCAATAAAGCTAGCAAAAATATTAAATGGCGTTCTACAATCTAAACTTGCCGCCATACTCAGTTACGATTAGCTAAAAGTTGACATAATAATTATCGATATTATTAGATTCACCGCATCATTTGAGAGTTCTGTTAACTGCCTATCGATAACATTTGAATTACATGCGACATCTTTCGGAAGTAACTAAAATACGTGGCGCCCCCTAGCATTTGTAATTTGGTTTTTTGCTTGTCATTTCAACAAAACAAATCGAGGAGTCTGCCGAGTTTCTGGAAAATTTTTATAAAGATATTAATAAAATGGTAAGTTCTTCATTCTTTTTATTTATAAAAATGCTCCTACAAATTTGTACCCTTTTCAGCATCTCCAATCGTTGAAAGTTCAGCCCACAGAAGTTGCCGTCCTAAAAGCCTCTGGACGTGCTCCTATGCCCACGGAAGCCAATTGCTTCAACCAATTGGCCCATGTTCATCGTCTTCGTGATTCAGAACTAAATTATAATGATCATCAGTACAACATAAACATGCAAATCCTGCGCAACCGTGAGGGTCTTTATGCCCCTCTGAGAATGGGAATGGATCGCTTTGCGGCACGTCAAGTGGGACGCCTGCCATTTCTGCAGTCCAGGTAAGCATACAAAATATAATTAATTTAGTCGCTTGCATTTACATTACTTTTCTTTAGCAACTTGATGGATGATGTATTGACTGGCCGATATGATACAATTGGCTTTGAGGATTTCCTAAACTTACCCGAGAACAGTGAACATATGCGTCAACCTCATGCTGTCGTAGAAAAATCGCTGGGCATTTACCATTAAAATTAAACAATACAAATAGAAATTTCGATTCTTAAATCAGCCTTGTACTTTCAAAATAAAAAATCATTTGTGGCTTGAAATGTAAAAGGTAAATTAGAATAATAATCCGCTTAAGAGTCCACATTTCCATATCTGTGTGAGATTTGCAAATTTAAAATTTGAAGCACTTCAGGAATAAAGTATAATAATAATATTAGAAAAGTGTACATAAAGAGATCAGGAATGTGTTACAGCAAATATTAGCCAGATTTTTTTGGTTTTAGACCCAAAAGATCGGAAAGCTTTCAGGGTATTACTATTAACGCATTCTAAATTCCTAATTTTTCAAAGAATGACAAGTCGAAAACCCAGTGATTTTCAATAAAGTAATTGGAGCATGCATATATATATTTTAGATTATTCGATCAAGCAAATTTTATCAAGAAAATAGTCTTCTCCATAAAAAATACATTTAAAAGAAAAGTTTTTTGTTGTAATAATTTATTAACTGCAGACGTTTGGCTAGTATTTGGCTAGTATATTTGGTTGCTGCTGGTATAAACCAGAGATGAGCTATCAAAAAATTTGTTTTCCCAACAAGAGAAATAATGTGCATTGCATACTTTTTGGAGCCCAAGTAAAACCCACCAAGTTTCTTGAAAAGGCAAACAATAATTTTTGAATTAGAATTAACTACCTTAAACAAAAGTTTTTGACAGATTGGAATTAGACCAAAAAAAGTAAGGAAGGTATTCCTTTTCCATATTGAGTCGTATTTCTAATTGCTGCGATATGACAAAGTTTTCTACAAAGAAAAGTAACTTAGACTGACGGCTTTTTAACGATATGTATTCCAAAAGTTAAGAACTGAAATGTTTTCGAGCTCTAAGATAATCTATTTTATAGCTGTCTAAATTTTGTAAACCTTGCAAATTGGAATATTAAAAAGTTTTAAACCAAAACTAATAAAATATTACTTAATTTTATACATTAAAAACCAATACTAATAAAATGTTTAAACATTAAAGGATTACCTGTCGGATTGTCTCTGCAAATTTAACTTATAATTGTCGTTTTCCATATTACAAAGTTTTTTATAACTTTCAGCAATTTAAATGTTTTTTCGCCTCCCCTTTTTAACTTTGGTAGAAATTTTAGTACATTTAGCTTTATAAGGATCTTTTGGGCGGATCGCGGAAAAGTATTAGGTTAGGTTTTTAGATTTAGGTAGTGTAGTGTAAGGAGCTACCCTACAAACTTATCTCAAGTGTCTGAAAATGATTAATGCTTTCGTCTGGTCTGTTCAAGAAACTCCTTTTAAATATCAAGATAATATGTAATCTTAACCGTTTTTGTTGTTTTGCCTAATAAAGTTGAACAAGAGTATTAAGTTCATTAATATTTGAATAACCCAAATTAGTTTCTATATCACTACGACTTGTAAATATATATTTTATTTTTCAAAAAGTTTGCAAGCTATGTAGCTTATATGGGCTTTTCCAAGAAACAAATCGAGAATCGCTGAAAATAGTGAGGTAAATCCATAGTTATGTCTATTATCTGACTACCACCTGATCTTAGTGAGCAATATTTTAAATAGTAGGTGAACTACATAAAAAACATGCACACTCATACAGGAACACCGTGGTCTTGTATTGGGCATCAGTCATCGAGCCTTATCTTTGTACGTGCGATTTTGCAATTCGATAAGGCTTATATTGGGCGTCGCTATACTACAAAAATATTGTTTAAATAATTCAAACAAATAGGTGTCTAATTAATAGTAATGACCTAGCTAAAAATTAACATGGCTAATAAGCGAAACCAAATTTTTTTTGGCAATTAGAACTGAGCGTCGACTGAAAGATACTCTATACAAGAGGAAGAGTTTCCACACAAATTGCTTTATTGTTTAAATATATATTATTTAAAGGACAAGATCTCTTATTTTATAAGTTATTTTTATATTTTTTATCTATTTTTCAAGACTTTTTTAATTTTTTTTATATCTCTTTGTTGTATTATTACTATCAGATGTTTTCATAAATATTTAAATAAGACTCTAATAATATACAAAATTGAACTTTTTTATATTGCTGGCCTTCGTTCTCATAATCACTTTAATCAGAGCTATAAACAACTATACTTTCTATGCTTCCGTTTCAGATTTTGATAGTACTAATATGCCATTTTAAACATTTAGTACGAGGTACAAAATTTTGGGCCAACGTGATGAGCAGCGCATAATTCTTACTCTGCAATGTTCACTAGTTGCAATACTACTTGTATTTGTAGTTGTATTAGTATTTAGACACTTCTATATACTTGTAGTTTGCACTTGTTTTTTTCATGTATTGTTCATGTATTTATATTTCTTATTTAATTAATGAATGATGTTTTCTTTGCAATCAATATTTTGATTGGATTATTTTGCTATGTTCGTTCAATGCAGAAACGTACGCCAAGTGATAACGTTTGTAAACGTTTGCAAACGTGTAGACGCTCAATTATAGATGATAATCCTTTGGGGCTTAATTGTATTAAAATGAAAAATCGAAATGTGCTGCTGATAAACCGATATCAAACAAATAGTCTGCCACCCGAGTGATACAAATGGTTAAAATAATAAATACTACAGTTCTGTTCAAAAATTGGTCCAATGTAGTTGACAACTCGAAAGAACCAAAAGATCCGACAAGGATATAGTATTAAAGTATTGCAAAGAATTCCTTATTTGTAAAAGGGCAGATATTTTAATGTTTTCTTAAAAAAATTTTGTGCGAATTTTGTGAATTTGTGAAACATCCTTTAGATGAAAATTAATCATTTTTAAATCGATTTTAAAATTGTTTAATTTGTAATCCTGTAAGAAACCTTTGACAAAATGTTTACAACCGAAAAAAGAACCTCGACTTCTTGGGTCGAACACGTTGAGGCTGCTTTATATGTCCTGAATCAATTGTGCATTGGCTTTGTTACCATCTGGGTGAGCTGGACATGCCTCAGAACGGGTCTGACTGGAATCCGTCTACATGCCTGGCTAGTTACCTTTGGCTTTGTCTTTTTAATGGCCGAGGGCATGATGTGCTTCTATGACAACAGTTGGTTAACATTGCGCTACAGTCGCAAAAATAAAACTATCATTCATGTGATCCTCCAAATATTTGGTGGTGGCATGGGTGTTGCCGGTTGTCTAGTTCAATTGATTCGTGACGATTGGTCCATAAGCGTTACAACGCATGCCAGTCTGGGGTTTGCAGCCTTTATTCTTTGCTTGATTTCACTTCTCAGTGGTTTGGCTTCCTTTTTGGCTCGTGCAATGTCCAAAGTGGTTTCGCCATTGGTTAACAAAACTTTCCACGTAGTCTTAAGTTTTGCCACCTATGTTATTGCAATGTTGGCCCAATATTATGGCTTTGAACAGACAAGAATATTTAAAGGACAAGGTAATGACTTTGTTATACTTATGCGAGTGGCTACCCTAGTAGCAATGGTTCTAACTTGCATAGGAGCTATTAAGTCATTATATATCAAATTTAAAAGTCTGTTTAGCTAGAATTCTATTTCAATTTAAATTTTGTAGTGTTTTATAGTTCCTATTAGCTTAAGATATGTTTTATATTAAAGAAAAATGCAAAATTTATTTATATTGTTTGTTTTATTTCAAAAGGTAAGTTATTATATTTATTGTATAACTTAATTTACTTTGTCATACTTATGCGAGTGGCTACCCTAGTAGCAATGGTTCTAACTTGCATAGGAGCTATCAAGTCATTATATATCAAATTTAAAAGTCTGTTTAGCTAGACTTCTATTTCAATTTAAATTTTGTAGTATTTTATAGTTCCTATTAGCTTAAGATATGTTTTATATTAAAGAAAAATGCAAAATTTATTTATATTGTTTGTTTTATTTCAAAAGGTAAGTTATTATGTTTATTGTATAACATAATTTACAATAACTTATAAAAACCCTAAAATTCATATTTATATTTAAAACTACAGCTTCTCAGCGACCGTTAAATGCAATGTTGAAAAATGCAAATATGTGTTGCATTGTCTATCGATAAATTAAAAAATTCAATTCAAATGCATTTGCCGCAGAATTGTATAAATTCGCGTGGATTTGGTTTTGCGGTTTGTGTTTCATCTTTGCCAGATGTCTTTTTGGTTGCAGTTGAAGAGCTTCCCATCATAGTTAAATATAGTAAGTAATGGAAAGGAAACTGATATGAAAGTGCTACATTATATGATTATAAATTTGGAATTCATTGAATGATTTGTGGTCAAAAATATATTACCTACTTGAAATATATAGTTCATTGTGTTTATTTAAATCAGCTAAAGCCTATTAAACTATAGTACAATGGGCGTATCGGTTTGAGTTTAAACCATATAATTGTTATCGTATCGTTGGGATGTCATAAATCTGTAAAATAAAAAAAAAGCACAACAACAACAGCAATAATGAGAGAGAACCTCAATGCCAATTTGTCTATATGAAAACAATTATCAATTGAGAGACTCGTGGAATTGGTGTTGTTGTTTTTAATACATAAAACACGAAAATATCATTATTTTTCCCCAGCTGATAAGCGCATTTAAACAAATCAGCAGCCAAAAAAAAAAAAAAAAAGGGGAAAAAACTATATTTGAAATGGCTGAACATCTACAACCGGTCAATAGTACATCGAGAAACGTTGCCGACTACGGGAGCACGGAAGCAGCAGCAACAATCCAAACCTCTTCACATTCCCGCGTTCCCTCATTTGTTCTACTCGAATCTTCATCTCGTCTACGGTACACAAAAATGTCGCATAATACTTTTAATAATCAAGAAATTTCGGAACGTATCGAATATTTTTTGAATGTCTTAAATCAAATGTGCATTGGTTTCATAACCATTTACATATCATATCTCACATTAAGAACGGGTCTTAATAGCACCACTCAACTCCATGCTTGGTTGGTTACCATTGGAGTAAGTAAGCCAGATTTTTGGTTTATCAAGTATCAATTTTAAATATGAATATTTTTTTTTCTTTCACTACAGTTCTCCTTTTTTATGGCCGAAGGTGTAATGGTTCACTATGGTGGCAATGTACTCACAAATAGTTATAAACGGAATACAAAAACTACAATACATTGGATACTTTTAACCTTGGGTGGGGGATGTGGAGCATCTGGTGCTCTTATTAAAATGATACAAAAAGGTTTTCAACTAAGCACAACTCATGGAAGATTGGGTAAGAATTGAAATTTTACAAAAAAGAAAAAAATCTTTTGTTTTATGAAATTTTATTTTCTGAGTGAACATAATTTTTTTATAATACTGTGTGAAATTTTTTTGAAAAGAGAACCAAAACTTTAGTAAGTTTTAATTATTTGTGTAGTTTAGAAATCATCTAATAAATATATTATACATATTAAAAAAACAATGAATTTATAAGAAAATTCATTAAGTGGAAATTGTGATCTAACAGCAAAAATTAAATCGGAAAAATATAAAAGTTCCATATTACGAAAGTTTGGCTTCATTTGGATATCTTCTTCAGAGAAGAAACTCTATCGTTTTGCTTAAATTTTACTTGTGCTAAATATACTTTTGTATTTTTTTTTTTTTAATTTCACAAGAACTGATTTAATATAAAAGTTCCTGAGAAAATGTGAAAGCTAAAGAAGTTAATAAAATAATAATAGCCCAAAGGACGGACCAACTTCGGAACCTCACTAAGACAGTTTTTATCTATACCAAACATACAAAACCAAAATTCGAGTCAACAGTTTTTAAAACAACCAATTTATCGGTAAAGAACTATATTCTTGACCGATTGCTTCTATTGGGAATCTGATTAAACCTGTTAGATTTGTAATAAAGTATATAAAATTCACAAAAAAACAAATTCCGTGATGTTCGATTAAAAAACAAAGAAAGTTATTGAGGTTAAGTCCTATTCTTGATTTATCGTTTCTTTAAAAGCTATATGATATAGTTATCCGATCCGAGATTTACAATGCCTTGAGTAAAAGTAAGCCTATATGTAAAGATTCAGCCTTATAGCTAAGAATCTTGGAGAATAACGTATTTATCTAGACAGACGGAAGAACAGGCAGAATAGGTTTATATCAATAGCTCATCCAAAATATACATTTATACCTTATATAGTTAGTTGCTAACTAGACTGTTAAAATAAAAAAAAACTAGAAGGATGGGCTAACTTCGGCCACGCCGAAGTTCGGATACCTTTGCAAACTGTCTTTTTTAACTACATATAAATAACCAGAATCATAAGAAAGTATATAAAGCATCATGCCCGTGGCTCCAAGAAAAAAACTTACAAAAAAAAAAATTTTTTTTGGTCCGATTGTTCCTATAGGAGCTATATTATATAGTCGGCCGATTCTGTTAATACTTGCCAGATATGTTAGAAAGTATATAAAACTGATAAATACCAAATTTAGTGATAATCGCTTTTAAAACAACCAAGTTATAGCACGAAATCCATTTTCAAGACCGATCGTTCCTATGGCAGCTATATGATATAGTCAACCGATTTTGATGAAACTTGGTGGATATGTTAAGTCGTATATAAAACTCACAAATACCGGCTTTTGTTATATTTCGTTGGAAAACAACGAAGTTATTAAGGTTAAAGCTTATTCACGACCGATCGTTCCTATGGGAGCTATATGATATAGTCATCCGATCGGAATGATTCCGAGATATACATACAATGCCTGCAGCAAAAAGAAGCCTAGGTGCAAAATTTCAGCTCTGTAGCTTTAAGGGTCTCGGAGGAGATTGCGTTGATCCAGACAGACGGACAGACGGACGGACAGACGGACAGACGGACAGACAGACAGACTGACATACGGACAGACGGACAGGGCTAAATGAACTCAGCTCATCGTGCTGATCAAGAATATATATACTTTATATAGTCGGAGATGCTTCCTTCTATGCGTTGCAAACTTCTGACCAAAATTAATATACCTTTTTTGCAAAGGTATAAATATATGCTGAAAAAAGAACACATATACTCAATCAATTACAATATCTTCATATATATAACTAAAGATCGATAGAATCACCTATGGCTAATAAATACTATACTGATAAGTTCCGAATTTCAAAATCTTTTATCGGTATCGGTTTAAAAGTTTATCATTCTTTATTATCTGATTGTATTGATCTTTATATATATATTTAGAGATTGCAAAAATGATGTTTTTTTTTTGTTTTGCAATATTTAATTAGGAATGAAAATTGCTCAAGCACTTGTACGATCGAAAACACATCTCTTTTTAGATTCGTGTTCAGAACTTCATTAAACTTCTTTAGTGTTACCTAACACTCAATTAGTTTAGCAAATAACCAATTCAACTATTTCCATGCCGATTAACTATTAAATCTAATCTTTTATCGCTTTGTTTCTTTTTCTTAATTCCCAGGTATGACAGCCTTTATTCTTTGCCTTATAGCCATGCTGTCAGGAGTGAGTGCGCTCTTCTCGACCCGTGTCAAGAAATTAATCACACCATTGCTAAATAAGGCGTTTCACAATTTTGTTGGATTTGCCTGCTTTGTGATTGCACTGGTGGCTCAATATTATGGTTATCAGACTGGATTCTTTAAAGCCCGGGCAGAAACTGATTTTCAAATTTTGATGAAGTGTGTCACATTGTTATCGCTAGTACTAACAAGTTATGGACCGATGAAAGCTTTATATCAGAAATGCAAAAGTATTTCCCGTCAGTTTTAACAAATTACCTAAAATTCGCTAACTAATTCTATATAACATATAGATGCCATAAAATCGCGATTAATATTCGACAGCAGCGTATCTAATCGTTCATTCACTCATTTCAAATAATCATGTATTTATAAGTCGCAATAAAATAATAATAAAAATAAAATAAATACCAAGCCCATTGCGTATAATATTAAGTTAACAAGGCGTGTGGGTCCGGGAAAATCCCTCTGAACTCATCTAGACGCGTCATATAAGCTCCCAGACAGAATCATTAGGTAACTGTAAGTTATCTTGATAAAAAAAAATAACTGAAAAACACAGTAGTCTGTATACCCTTTCTAACTTTAAGTTTAGCAATTTAATAAACAGAAGAAAACTTTCATTAGATGATAAAGTTTAAAAAATCATTTTAATTGTTTCGTAAAATCCAATTTAACATATAGATTATCTTTGCAAAGTTCTCTAGTTGAGTATTTTTATTCGTCATCATATAAACAGCATATAAACAATTTTAATTTTAACCAATTCCTTAGTTTAATTAATATCATTCAATAAATTTAAAGGATAAAAGTTTTTTAAGTTAAATTTTTTCCTCAGCTAGAACAATAAATAACTCTCCTAGCTGGAAATTACCAAAAAGATCATTTTTAATCAATTTATCAAAATCACTTTTGCGCGTTTTAACAGATTTTAAGTAAAAACTAGAAGGATGGGCTAACTTCGGCCATACCGAAGCTAGAATACCTTTGCAAACTTTTGAATACAAATATTTTTTTTTGTTCCGATCGTTCCTATGGGAGCTATATGATATAGTCATCCGATCGATATGATTCCGAGATACACAATGCCTGCAGCAAAAAGAAGAATTGGTGCAAAATTTCATTTATTTGTAGCTTTAAGGGTCTCGTAGGAGATTGCGTTGATCCAGACAAATGGACGGACAGACAGACGGAGAATATATGTACTTTATGTAGTCGGAGATGCTTCCTTCTATGCGCTGCAAGCTTTTAACCAAAATTAAAATACCTTTTTTGCAAAGCTATAAAAAATCCAAAATCTAAGCCACCGTAAATAGGAAAAAACTTAGTGCTTAAAAATGTGCAATCCATGAAAACGATTTTTTAGTAGAGAGCAACATACTGGGACTCGTCAAAATGGCGCAGCCCTGGAGTCCATTTAAGTTCATCGTTGGCTTTCGCACCCATGATTCTGACACTCTTTACCGTTTATTCGGAATGGTGAGATTACCACTTAAAATTTGCCTTACAGAAACGATTTCATATTTGCTAACTTTGTTAAGGTTTTTTAGTTTTTGCAGTTTAAACGAAGCTTCAACAATTTCAGCCTATTTGCAAGCAAGTTTACTTAATTTGGCGTCTTCATTAATGGTCTTAACATAAAATTAAAGAAATTTATGTGGAGAATCACTCAATTTATTATACATTACATTAAAAATCAATTGTCCGATCGTAATCCGTATCGGTAAAGTTCAAAAAGCTCAAATTTCTGCATCCCACTTACTTTCCTTTAATTTTACATTCCGTTTTCTTAGTTTTACATTTAACATAGATTTTTTTGAATATTTCAAATAAGCGGTTGGATTCGATTCTTCCATTTTTATGCAATGTTTTTAAAGCACTAATTTTCAATCACAACTTCCCGAAGAAAACATTTAGTGTGCATTCGCATTTGCGTATCGCTTAGCTTGGCTTAATCCACTTAATAATTTTGAAACCATTTTTTGGCATTACTATTCAAATTTCACCACAGTTTTAGATTCCCATAAGTAGCGAAGGGACATTTGCTACAATTTGCACTAGCTAGAGGTGGAACAATATTTCCCAAATAAAAATATCGATAGACAACAAAATATATTAATCTGAAAAATTGTTTTCCTGTAAAATTTGAGATACAGGTGTAAAGCTGGAATTGAACGATTCGAAATCTAATCGGCTATATAAAATGGACGCAACTTTTTACAAGTTTATCATTAATAATAAGTATCTAAACTATAAATTCTTAAATTCCTTTAATTGAATAAATAAAAAACAACATTCAAGGTAAACATATAATATAAAGTGCAGTTCTTGTTTTATTTGTTTTAAAAAATATGAAATATATTCTCGTATATATATTTTGTTTTCTCTCATAATAATAAATAATACTTGGCGTGTATTTGTGATGGATACGTACATATATCAAATCGTCTTAGCATTATAAAAATAAATAGAGCCTAGCATAATATTTAAAAAATATAAATGAAATACAGATTCGATACACAAAAAATTTCAGCAAGACAAAGCACTGCCATATATAAGATTATATGGAGCGCTATAATACAGGTTTAACATTTAGGAGGACGCCCACTAATATCGCTTAAAAAGCACAATAAAATTCGTTTTAAAGAGAGCATGCGAAAAGAGGCAAGAACATATTCTGTGCTTGGTTGTAGGTACTAACTAATTAGTACAATTTTTTTAGAGTCTGGAGCTGCTGCTGCGTCGTATAGCGAAGGACTTTAGTGCATTCTCCAATCGTAAATTGTACGGTAGATTGCGCCGTTCTGCAATGAGTGGCGGTTCATCATCACAGCACTGCTGGTTTTGGCAACAGCATTCACAATGTCCCATCGATGCATCGCTATCATTGCCGTAGCTATAATTTGTATTATAGTCCTCTTCCTCCGACTCCAGTTCGTAGGCTTTCTTTGAGGAACGGCTTTCAACACGCAAATAGAGGGCGACACAAATGAACACCATGCAGACCAGGGCACACATGGCCCCGCTAGCAATGCTGGCCTTCTCGAGCATGGGACGAGGACGTTTGGGCGTATAGGTGCCATCGATTTCCTTATATTCGCAACGTTGACCCATAAAACCGGTAGCGCATTCACAACTATAAACTGGTAGTTCACCAATCTTTACAGCAAAGCAATGAGCATCATTTAGGCAATACCAGGCATCAAAGGTCTCTGGGCATTTGTATGTGGGGAATGTTATATTTGGTCTTGGCGTTGTTGTCGACGTTGTGGTACGTATTGTGGTGCTGCTAATAGGTGCCTGAGTGGGTGGTAAAGGCCAGGCGGTGCCTGACATAGATGACGACGACATCGAGGGCCTTGGTTTGGGCACAACGGTGCGACTAGAGCATGCCTCGATAAAGGCCACATCATAGCTGATCAACAGCAGCAAAATCTTAAACATAATCTCAATGCTTGTGGAATGCATTTTCAATTTCATTTCGTTTTTGGTTGATTTGGTTTTTCTTTTCTTGCTTTTTTTTTGGTTATTTCGCTTCCTTTCTTTTGTTATTTTGGGATGTGTTTTTTGTCAAAATGAAACAAAAACAACTTAGACTATATATAGAAACGTATCACAATGATATATATAAATCGATTAAATTAAAATGAGAAACTGCAGCAGATTAATTTTTCGCTTTGTTCCGATGCTGTCAGGTGTTTCGTCCTTCTTTGGAATTGGTATATAGTTAATTCTTTCTCTTAATTTGAACGTGTATGTTGTTGTTGTTAGTTTTGATTTATTTATCTTTTGTTTTTATTTTTTCTTTGTATGTGGAACGTATCTGTGAGAAAGATCAAAGTTAGCATTAGTAGACTGTACTTTTTATGATAATAATAAAAAAAATTTAACACTAAAGAGTGTGTAAAGAAAAACTGCAGAAAATCATAAAAAAATATAAAAATTTTTATAAATATATATATATATATAAGGGGAAATGATATTATCAATATAGATGAATGATTTAATTATTTATTAATTACAATAAGGAATTTTTACAATTTAGTTTGCAACAAATTCGTAGAGGCTCTTTCGCACTTTCAAACACAACCAATTCACTTTTATTATTTTATTAATATTTTTTTTTTTTTAATTTACGTTTAGCTTTTCTTGTTAGTTTGTTTTTGTTTTTTTTTTCTGTTGTCTCCCGTTGATTATCCTAGCTCATCAAAGCTGGCTGTGATATGCGTTGGGTATCCATATCACAACCACTTGATGAGGCTTAGATAAGCAACATCAATTTTTCGTTTTTGGAAAATGATGTCATATTATTTGATTTTGTTTATTGTTATTTTTGCAACATGATGATGTAGAGTATGGATGGTGGAATGCTAAATAAATATTAAGTTAGTTTTTGAAATGGAATTTATTAAACAATTTTTTTTTATTTAATTTTTGATCGTTTTTATTTGCATATTTCCAAATCTGTTTCCAATAACAAATTTCCATCTCTCGAGAGTTGCCATCGTTTTTGTTTCTTGTAATGTAATGGTTAAAGCTAGATTTTGGTAAAAATTTGGACAGATTATGATAGAACCAGTAGGGAAAAGTGGGTGTGGGGGTAACATAAGTATAGGTGGTACATAGTTAATATAGTATATATGATTTGATTGATTGATGCAATTCACATTACGCGAAGCTCATCAAAGCTGGCTGTGATATGCTAGACAAAGCAAAAGATGCATTTCACAACCACTTTGTGAGCTCAGCATGAATGTATTTGTTGTGTTGGTGTTCATTTTTATTTGTTTTGGTTCAGTATGGTGGTGGTGCCTGCCAATATTGCATATATGGGTAAAACTATTTACTAAAAAACAAAGAGGAGGAGAAAGAAAGAGATATATTTGAGCAAGTATACGCAATCGAAATCGAATGAAAGCTTAGCCATCCATATCAATATCCGAGATAGTATTTTCTCCAAGCAGATATACTCTTTTAAGTTAAAGATCAAATAATTTTATTTTCCACTTACAAATATGCGTATGCCCCTCAAATATATCAAGAAAGTAAGTTTTAATAGTTCAATTTTTTAATGATTTGTGTGGAATATGGGGATAAGGAGTTAAACACTTTTGGCTGGTGATTGATTGATGGATTAGTTTTTGCAATATGTCCTTACAATTTTGAAGTGTTTTTACACACACTTTGTTTTTTTGTATTTATTTAAAACTTCCACAACTTGGTTTTAAATCTTGAATAAAAGAAAAATAAATGTTAAGTCCAAATTTGTAGAAAATTCATGAAAATTTGATTATTTTTTATGCCACTTTTATCAATTTTCATTTTTTCTTTTTGTTTATAAATTTTTTTATATTGTTTCATTATGATCTATGATTTATTCAGCTAATTTTGTTTTTTGAGTTATTTCTAAAATCACTAATTTTTTTTTTTTTTTTTTTTTTTTATTTAACAATTTGGAAGACTTAAATATATAGTAAATTGTTCTCTCGTAGTAATTTGGATAAGATCGTTTAACCGTTATTTTGCGTATTCATTAAAATGGTAATTTGATCAAGTTGTATTGATTACAAAACAATTTAACACAATTTGAAATTTTTTGAAATGTATCTTGAGCCATTGCGTCGCTCCTCAAAGCTGGCTGTGATATGAATAGGCATAAAAAGGCAAACATTTCACAACCACTTTGAAGAATGACACAATTCTCCTTCCTCCTCCATCCGCCCTGTTGTCTCTTATTATTATTATTATTTTTATTTTTGGTGGACTTTTGTACTTGGATGGGAGGAGGACGACAATGCCTGGTGCACTGCGTCGCGCTGCTACTTCTGACGATCTCTTCTTTGGGATTGCTCTGATGATGATAATGATGAGAATGTGTGCTTGTCTCGTCCCTTATTCTTTTTCATCATCATCTTCTTTTCAACAATACTTTCTCACGGCCACAATTTTGTTTTGCAAAATAAAATACATCAAAAGACAAAAAACAACAGCACAACAGTAACAACAAATAAAAAACGGCAACAACACCACTGGTGAATGATGATCATGAATGAAGATAAGCCGGACACAAATATGAATGAAGAAAGATAGAAAGAGAGAGAAATGTGGTACAACCCGTAGAGAATGCGGACCGACAAAATATGATTATAATGAACCAGAATGCACTCTACATGTGCACATATTAAAAACATATGTACATATATATATATATTTATTTATATATAGACATACAAATGTTGGCGCCAGTCATTTGTCGAATTTGTCGCCAATTTTGATAAGCAACAACATCTACGTTTGGTAGATGATCATTGACAGAAAACAAAAAGAAATGCAATTAATAGTCCAATGACGCGACTTTATAATAAGAGGGCTAACCTTTAAGCTTTTGGAATCGTTGCATTTGTACATATTCTAGATATATGCATAGAAATTGTTAGCAGAATAACCTAGCTCAACAATTGCATTCCATCCAATTCCCTATACAAACAATAATGGGTATAAGATACCAAACATTTAGTTTAAAGCACATCAACAAATTTGTCACAAATTACGTTAAGGAGGAATTGAAAATCTTTTAAAGCGATAATTTTAAAATACTTTTTATAATCTTTTAAACTTTAGATGGTTTTTAAAAAAATTTCTAAACCAATGAAACAATCGGTTTTATTTACAGTGAATGTCACTGAAAATCGTACAGCTACTTACTCCATGCATTTTCTTCTGTAATTTCTAAACTAGCAATAGGATTTATGCAAACTATAGTTCTAAAATTAAAAAATACTTATTACTTATATAAAATGTTAAAAAAAAGCGAAAACTGCGTTACTTTTTCTTAAAATGTGACAACACTCGAAATTCAATGAAATATGTTGCGTCACTGAAAATCGTACAGCTGATTATTTTGGCTAAAACTCGGGGATGTCCAGAAAATTTGCAATTGAACTTAGCCAAAATTATACTTAAAGTAGTTTTTTGTAATTTACCAACAGTTTCAATAAGTTCTATAGTACATTTTTAAAAAATGATGTATACATCTCTCTAGGAACGTCAACTTGCCATTTTTCATTATAATAATGGAAAAAGTTCTGCGAAAATAGCAGGAATGCTTATCAGACCTCGAAGCACTATTCAATAGACCTTAAAAAGATTAAAAAACTATAATGCACCCTTCTACAAACTCCAAAATCCATAAAAAAAGAAACTGACAGTCACTGATGAAAGGTGGATAGACCGCCAAATATACGAAAATTCTTTTAAGTCAGCCCCTAAAATAAAAAACGATCTGAAAATTTATTTGAAAAAGGATGTTAGTGACTCCACAATTCGCGGGGTGCTTTATAATAATCATTATCATAGCAAAATTACTTGTAACAAGCATACATGAATAATCGTAGCACGCAGAGAAAATTACTGTTTGCCCAGGAGTACCGAACTACGCCGAAAGAGTTCCGGTTTGACTTTGATTTTCTGAATGAATCGAAGTTTAACATCTCTGCATCTGATGGAAAGCAAACTATATCGAGAATGGCGAATTAGATGACGGACATGGCCAATTTAGGTCCAACTGTTAAACAAGGTAGTAGATCGGTGATGGTCTGGGGGTATATGTCAGCTATCGGAGTCGGTAGTTTGATTTTTATTGAGAAAATATTAAACCAGTATGGATATATAAACATCCCTTAGTCCAATTTAAAACCAATCGGTGAAAAATTGGGAATGTGGATCATTTTTAAACTGTATGCCGATAATGATCTCAAGCATGCCTCCTTTAATACCAAGACATGGGCACAATAAATTTGTCCGAAACTAATAGCAACTTCCGCTTAGTCGTCTGATATCAATGTCATCGAGCATCTTTGCCATATCCTTAAAGAAAAAATTCGATGTCATAAGGTTTGGACCAAGGATGACTTTATGAAGGCTCTTTCTGAGGAGTGGGACAAAATTAGGGTAGAAACCTATAAAAAGTTCGTGGTTTCGATGTCAAAAAGGATTGAGACTGTTAAAAATGCAAAGGACGGTCTAACAAAATACAAAAATCTACGTTACTAACATTAGTTTTAATATTATTTAAAAAAAAAAGTGCTGTACGATTTTGAGTGATAGATAAATTTTTGAAGTATGAACATAAATAGTTTTTTTTTTGTTCACTTTTTCATAAAGTTTTGATTGTTTTTTTACTTAAACAATAAGATAATATGTTAATGAGTCAATGCTGATTTTTTGAAATTTTTCTGACTTTTGGAAGATGACTTTTTTTGCTCGGCAATGAAAATTTGCTAGGTGTACGATTTTGAGTGACGTTCACTGTATTCTTAGTGAGCTTTAAGAGTAGCCCTCGTAATAATGCAAGATGAAGACGACACATGTCTCCCTTTCTATGTGCGGGTAATGTTTTTACAGTTAACAGACGCGCTTGATTGACGCGACATGGCGTCAAGTTGCTCTCTCTCTTTCTTGTCTTAAGTTTCCGTTATAAAAATTAAATCCGCCACCCGCTTGCTAATCTGTATATGTATATTTTTGTGTGTGTGTGTATGTGCTTATATGTACGAGAGGAAGTAAAAGCAGGTTGAATAACCATATACAAAAAAATGTTTTTGATTGCCCCCGTGTAGGTCAAGATCAGAAGGAAAACAAGTTCAGTGACCAGGTGGCAACTCTGGCAAAGTAGCAAAAATTTGTCTCTCAATTTCCTTTACATGCAATATTATATGTAAATAAGAAAATAAACAAGTACCACAATAATAACAACAACAACATAATAATACAAAATGTAAGCATACATACATGAAAGCACAACAACAACCGCTAATAAAAATTTCCGCTGCTTCGTGTTTTTGGTCGTCCGTCTTCTTATGTTGCCTTGTGTTGTTTCATTCTTGGGCGGCGTCGCTCTTGCACGAGAAGTTCGTTGGCTCTTCTACGTGCATATGTACATACATACACATGTATGCATATGGGCGCGTGTGTGTGTGTTTAGAAAACTGTAAGAAAAGCAGAGTGTGTGAAAAAGTATGGTTAAAGCAAAATTCCACCACAAAAAAAAAAGACGTAGAAGTCCCACTCTCTCTTGCTCTCTATCGTCATAATGATGCTCTCTTTAAAAATTTTACCGGTTTTTTCTCGTGTTTTTGCAAAAACAAGTCTTACTAGTTTCATGTACCCCACACGCCAGAAAGAGATGGAAAGAGAATATTTTATTTAGCCGAGACAAGAACCAGCATTCTTTTCTTTCTATTTTTTTTTTTTAGGTGTGTTGTGTGAGAGTTCAAGTGCGTCGTCTTCTTGTCTCTCTCACGCGTTGTGCGCGGGAAGAAAAAATTTCTTATGCGTGTGTTTGTATGCATACACATATAAATATATATGTGAAAATGTAGCGATGGGTGTCTGTGTGAGTGCGTACGTATATAAATGTGTGCGCGGGAATGTTGTCAAGAATTCTAAGAATTTTGCACCAAATAGAGGCAAAAAAAAAGGAAGAAATAAAAATGTGAACGCCGCACCAAGAGGAAAGAAATGTATATAAAATGTTTAATGCGTATCGGAAAAATTGGATACCAAGCTCAACACATAAAATTTTTCATTTAATGTATACACATACACAAGTCAGAAATGCACACACACACAAACACCCATGTACATATATATACATATATATACTTGGTAGGCGTTGACCGACAATTTTTTTTTTTTAAATTTTCGACACAAGTTTCACGCATCCATTTTGTAAATTACCATTTGATTAAAAATTTATTAATCCAACAATAAAAACGTCCAACAAAAACACGCCAACAAAAACATGCCGCGCAGCCGAAAAAAACACAACCGCATTTCGAAAACTTTGAAAAACAAATGCTGCGAATTCGCTCATTATGAATTCGCCCAACATTTGTTAATTTGCCTAGCATTTATGAATTCGCCCAGCATTTGCGAGACCGCTCGGCGGTGTTTAATTCGCTCTGCCTGGAATTAGTGTGACCAAAACTGGCTAATGACAATATACTTAAAAAATTAGTCACTTAATATGGGTTACAAAATATGCATATTTTAAATCTTCAAAATAAACAATTTTTTTACGTTAATAATTGATATTTCAAGCATATTAGACAAATTATATTTTCGTATGATATATTGGTAGTTCTGTGGTACGTTACGAACAGTTCATGTTTCTAAAATATTTCACAGTTCCAATAATATTCTAAAAAAGACCAAAGGTAAGACTAAGAACTAAATCTATGGATTTCCTTAAACTAAACAATTTTATCATCCACTGTCATGAAAAAGGTGGCGGCATAAATAAGAACGAAAGCTACGTCGGCTTCGTTTGGTTTTTTTTTTTTTTTTTTTGGGGGGGGCTGTTCTTGGGAGCCCCTGCAGTAGGATCAACATGTTATTGACACAGCCCAGACAACGACTAGTTTGGTGGAGCAAAAGTGCAAACAAACAAGAAGCGGGGGCAGGGATCGCTCATAATGGTACAAAAATAAAAACCAGGGACAGAGGCAAAGGCAGGTAGCACAGGCAGATCGAGCCCCAAAACGGGACGAACAGGATGAAAAGACTCAGACAACAACAAAAACAACAACTGCTTTCTGGCTCTGTGGCAAATTCGTGGAACTGGGGATTCTGGTTGATGTTGTTTATGAAGATGCGCGCAGGCGCGCACGTAAACAACATTCCATACGATTCCCCATTCCCTTTTTTTTTATTTGAGCGCGCCAAAACAAAGAAGAAATACTCTATGTGATATAAGGTTGCCAGATATTTCATTCTTTTTACGTTAGTTTAATGCAAAGTGTACCTCCAATTACTATTTCTATGTAGGCAACACATATACATACATACATATATATTTCCGGTATTTATTTTAAGCTTAGGGGGACTCACTGTATGTATATGTGTGTGTTGAAGAAGTGGGCCGTTGAGGCATCGACACCATTCCACAGCCAATTGACGTCACAAATACACTCACACAGAAAATCAAAGACTAAACCTGACACAACGTTTTTTGGGTTACTGCTTACGGATGCTGTTGTTGTCTCTTGAGACAGTTCATTTCTCTTTGAACATGACTTTTTTTTAGATAAACAGAAATTTCTGAAGGCTGTATATTAACGTAATTATGAGTTTCACATATGTTAAAATCTATTGCACTGTAAAGCTATTTGCCTTTAAACTGTGGATAACAAAATTAAAATATGTATAAAAATTTTTGTAAACTTAACCGTTAAACCGCTTATAATGCTGAGAGTTTCAACTGTACCAACAAGATAATCACTATGTAAAAAGTAATACATGTAAGTACAGCAAAAAGACAAATGTGAAATGGATTGCCCTAGGACTAAACCTCTTGGGGCCCCTCAATTCATTATCATTCTCTTTTTGCTCTTGCATTCTCTACACAATTTCTTGTTACAATTGGTGCACTTGTTGTGTGCGGTTTTAGGGACATTGAACTAGTCAAAGGAAAAATGAACACGCCAAATGTTGGAGAGCAAACCAATTTGAAGATGATAAGAAATAAAATCAATAAATCCGAGTGGCCGGCTATGACAATAAAAGGTCAAACAGAAAATCATCAATTTTTTTTCTCACCAATTGCTGGGTCGGCTTGTCTGGGTCGCGAGACGTCTGACTAGACAACATGCAAATTGTAACGGTAATCATTAGACGAAACACATATTGCGCACACACACTTACACGTTTACTCTTAAATTATTTGCATGCTCTCCGGCTCTCTCTCTCTTTTTGGTTTTGCAGAGTTCGACGGCCTTCTTACGTAAAAAAAAAAAATAATAAAAGCAACAACAATCGTGCAGCGGCATTTTTTTTTTTATTTCTAATAAGCAAAGCGAAGGGGTAAAAACACAGCGTTGCCATATTGTTAGATAATGCGGCTACCAAACTCGTTTTCAAATATGTCTTTGCAACTGTACAAGAACAACATACGGCGCAGACGCCAAGCGTACCACATATTGCCCCCTCCTCCGCTCACACACTGACTGTCTGGTTGTCTGTCTAGCTGTCGGCCTAAGTGTGTGTAAGCGATTTTTTTTTATTTTTCTGAATGTAAAGGAAGTGGCACGTACTGTACTACTCTCTACCTCTCTCTCTATTTACACATACATCGACACACCGCCCCGCCTGACAATAACGGCCAGTCGGATTACACCGGGGAAGAGAGGAATTTTTTGTGTTCCATTTGCCAGTTTGTACCTAAACAAAATACCCACGACCAATGCACAGTGGTTTGAGAAGTGAAATTTAAAAAAACTAAAATTTTACTTATTGTTTTTGAAAGCGCGAAAGAATGCAAAGAAGTGTAAAGAAATTGAAAAGGTAATAAGAAAGATGAGAGTGAAAGTTAAACGAAGATCCAGGTCTAATTAATAGTAATCAACTCTAGTAAAAATACTCAGCAACTATTTGTCTTTAAAAGCGATTAACTTTTTCATTTAATTTGCTAAACAAATTACAGTTTAACCAATTAATATATCATAGATTGTTTCTTTTTCAGTCTCAATTATATAAAGCATTGTCTTTTTAATTAGGTATTATAGATAATATACAACTACATTTCAGAATTTATAAGACAGTCAAATTTATAGACAGATGTGTAGATGAGTAAAAATTTTTTTTTTTTTAATTATTTAATGTTTAAATACTGAAATAATTTTTTAATAACTTTATTCCTTTCTATCTACTTTCACTCGACATTATTTATTAAAGGCAGACCACTGTGCTGTGGCTTACTTTGCAGGCAGACAAATCAGAAGACGACAACGACCCGAAGAGAGCAAGACAGCATACCGTTGTCTCGCGTTGTATATACTTAAGAAGAGAGATATAGAGAGCGAGGGTTGTGCCGCAATATTATAAACAGGAAATGAAATTTACAAACACACATGCACACACACAAGCCACAAATTGGTGATGAGCCGACAAACGGACGCGCTTGCTTAATTGACAAATGGGCACAAAAGAGAAAGAATGTATAAAGTTGATTGGAATCAATAGTAGCCGGGAGCAAGGGCGTAGTCTGAACGGGGATATACTTTGTAAATTTTTGAATAGGTCCAGACATTTCTCTTATTGATTTGTTTGTTACTCCTCTAAAAATCCAGCAAGATCACGCCCCTGACTAACGAAGAAAAAGCAAGTTTGTGGAATGTGTGAAAAAACAAAACGCGGCCAATGACGCTGCCAGACGTCTGGCGAGAAAGAAAGAGCGAGACAGAAATGAGCGTGGAATTTTGGAATGTGATGGAAAGGCAAAGCCGGAATTAGCCGATTTCTTTTATTTAAATTTTTTAAATATTGCACCTGACATACGAATAAATGAATATACACATTGCTTACTTTTCCACATGCATATTTACGAAATTCTGTCTAAATTTTAATTGAGACATGAGTTCATACACACATATAAGTTTGTTGCAGATGGCGTTCTGAATGTGTAGTTGTTTTTCTCGCTCTCTCGGAAATGAGCAATGAATGAAATTTTGTTGTACACACGCAAATATCAAGAGCGTATCCAGCGAGAAAGAGAGAGATACATATACGCAACACACACACTATAAATGTACACATGCATATCATATATATACATACAATCACTTTTCTTTAGCTTTTTGTTTTCACTATTGCTAATTAATCCTTGTAATATTATTAACTAACACTTACATTATATATTTATATTGTTTATGCAATTTATTTTATTTATTTTAGGCCATTTTAATTGAAAAAGAAAAGAATTCTCGCGTCAAATTTTTTTGTCACATTCAACTGAGCAGCTAGAGCTGGGAATACCATCGATAGTAACAAGCAAACTGAGACAATAGGTGGCGTTAGTACGCGTATCGGTTTAAAAAATGAGCTCCCAATATTTTAACAGTCTCTAAAAATCTCAAAAAATTAACAGAACTAGAAAATGCTGTTAAATTGACCAGCATTACGAACTGTAGCACTGCCCATCTCTAATTTTAAAAGTGACGCCGTTTTAAAAACAAATGCGCGGTAACGAATAATTTTTTTTATAATTTTGTAATATTAAAGTTTTGAACAAATGGGTGCAAAGGCTACAAAAATGGAAGGAGCAAGCTTCTTGCCGGATACTCCCACATTAAACAAATTACGTTTGCCCAACCAGCAGCAACAGGAACAAGTGGAATTAACCACGCCAAGTCGGGATGATAATTTACTAGATCCTCGTTCGCCAAATGGGTGTCGCACACCTTTAAATGTAGGTACAATGAATAACAACTGACAGGCTAATTTATAATTGTTCATACAGTTTCTACAGAATTCTAAGGAAAAGAATATTCAACAGCTGACGAAGCAAGAGCAAGATGAGACGTCGGGTGATAATCCTTTTGCGCAGTTCAAAAAACGTTTAATGAAGGGTTTCTCCTTGAATGATCCTCGATCGCCACAGCTGAATCGTACGCCCTTGATATTGGATGAAGTGCGCTCACTTAATTTAGATGATACCTTCGCCGATCTCTTTGTGGACACACGTGCTGGGGTTGTCACAGTTAAAACTTCCGTAGGCACAACTCCTCCATCTTCTCCTACACAAAATGAAAATGAAGACTTTGGAACACCCCTAAGCCACAACAATAGTTCCTTGGAGATTGTATCATTGCCATATGATGCCGAGGAGACCATGCCCTGCAATGCCAAGTTACAAAAAACACCGCCAATTCAAAATTCAAGCCACAATGATCCACGCTCACCCAGTTTGGGTGTTGAACGTACTCCAATTATATTTTGCGACGATGAAGAGAACGAAGCACAGGAGGCTCAAATGCTGGAAAAAATTCTGGAAACTCTCACCCTCAATCTCAGTCAAGAAAGCAGCATTATGGAAATGCCACAAGCAATGGATGAGCAGCCCGCATCATCTCAGCAATTGCCAGCCAACAAACACCTTGAACGTGTACGATTGGGCAATAAACGTCGTGTGGCTCCACGAAAGCCAGCGCGGGCAAGCAAAACTCAAATCTATGTGGATAAAGAGTCGCCAAAACCGAAAATCATTACCAATACTAGCACAAACAGTGCAGCATCCACACCATTGTCCGGTCAAAAGCGTACACCATTAAGTTGTGTAAGGAATCGTCAAAACTTGCGTTCACGTTCCGTTGAGAAGGATGTTCGGAAAACTCCACTTATTCCATTCAAATCCTATGATGATCAATTGAATCCATCACGTTTTCTGATTGCTGGCGAGGATAGCTTGGATGGTTCTATTTACTAAGAGTTCTTTAGTAATATTCCTTCATCAAAAATTATCATTATATTTTCATACCCACCAAATTACATATTTAAATTTATATTCATTTTCATCTTTTAAATAAATTTTATCATCACAAGGAAGGTAAATCTTAACACTTGCGGTACAAATCAGAGGGGAATGAACAAAAGTTCAGCTAAAAGGACGTACAAAATATTTCAACCAGAAAACTAAGTAAATATTGTTATTAGATTTCCTTTTCTAAAGAAATACTTCTTGAAAATCTCAAAAAAGAAAAAATCTTTTGGTACGATAGGAAATTTGATTCTCATAGTTCTTTCAAATCCTTTTTAAAAACCATAGAAAAATACTATTGGAGCACATGTCATTAATTGTAATGATTACCCAAAGAAATGTTATCAAATTACAGTTAATATAATTAAAACAAAATTACAATAATTATTGTAAAAATCTTTTCACCATTTACTATATGAAAGTCGAAAATAAATAAATAAAGGTACATGTTTTAAGAATGCATAATAACCATAAAGTTAATAAATATTCACCCCTATCAAAAATATATGGAGCATATTCTTTTGTTAATTAAAAGGCCACGACCACAGCAAATAAATTAATTTCCCCTTCCCAACTGTTGGATTTTATTCGATTTGTAGTAGAGCTGTGAGATGATCCATTAGTTGCTGGTCTTCAATAGCACCAACGCCATCGTTGGCCAACACATAATCGAAACTATGATAGTCATCCAAATCACATTCTGAGGTCACATCGTCAATACCTTCGGTGAACTTCCAACCCCTGGCTTTACGCACTTCAGGACATGTAGTAAGGCGCACTGTTTGTACTACATTGGGGCCATATGTTTCACGAAACCATTTAATATCATTTTTACGACGTATATCACTAACTATTATGTATGGGATTGAATGTGGAGTCGTATCTAATGCCTCCTCCATGGCGGCACGACAAAAATAACCATAGTCCCGGGATCGAACTTCATCACTCCATACAATCATATCGCGACGATATTGCTCTTTGTACGGACCATCGCTAAGTAAGGCGTTAAGGTCAAGTTGCAGTTTTCGTGCCCATTCACTTTTAATTGGTTCCGAGATGCGCACAATTTTGGAGCGGTCTGACAAACTATTGTGAGGAATGATATATTAAAATTCCGCCCCCCTTAGTGTATGTTTCTGAATTCATTTACCGTTTCTGTAATCTCTCCGATACATAATCCTTGCCGCATTTACGTTTACCACTGATTAATATTATTTTCTTCATCTCTAAGGCCACGTTCAACTTTCACTTTTCAGCTTATTTCTTGCTTAACCAACTCGACCGTACCTTCAATACCTTTTGGTTGCTAATTGTTCCATTCAATAGCAGATCGTCTATCGGGTTTTTGGGTCACACTTCATTCATTGTTTGACAATTCTATTGAATTTTATGTTAATATTATTTCTTTTTTTTTTCAAGTAGAATTTATAATTTATTTGCCTTTCGCAAAGTTCTTAACTGACAAAATCAGCTGATTCCAGCTGATTATCCGTGACCTGATATCGATGTAACAGCTAGTGATGTCAAAATGGTAAAAAATCTGCGCGCCTAACTCAAAAATTATTTAAAAGTATTTAAATCTTGCTGTAACTGAATTATTATCTAAGGGCCGTAAATTAAAATTAAATTATGCTGAAATATATACATAATTTTAAATATGTTTGCAAATTTGATTATATTGATATCAAGTTCGAATGCAGAATAATAAAAAATTGTATATATAATAATTATATACGCATTTAAAAAATGTTTAAATAAATCTTTTCTCTTGCTAAAATCTAAATTTACAATATTCACTTGCATAAAAATATCTGCCACCATATTGAAGTCTTTTGAGTTCAATTTAAAAATTTTGAGCTCGGTTTTTATTTGAGTCTGGAAAGGCTGCACGAGGCCAGGACACTGCTGTAATACGACGCATCTGCCACCGACTCCGATTGATGGGGAGGTCCTTTCTTCAATGATTGATGCAAGGAGGCCTTGCTTTGATGGCAATCCTGGGCATTGGCATTGTTTATTCTAGCCAAATTAGCCTGTGTGAGAGATGAATGGGTATGGACGGAGTTTTGAGCAGCTGCCACAGCAGCAGCTGAACCCGGTGGTGGAATGGAGCCAATACCACTAACAGATGCAGAAGAAACGGATGCTGATGATGTGGATGACGTTTGAGGTGGCGGTGCTGCCAAAGGACGTGCCATTGAACGCACTGATGGGATAGCCGTTGTGCAGCTGGATGACTCGGAGAGCTACAAGGGAGGGAGCAAGCAAGCAAGAAAAAGATTCTTTTTATACTAAATTTCTTGTTTTTCAGGTGCCATAGCTACCACTCGCCTTGCGCTGCATATCCGTTATCTTGGTTGTCTGGTCACTTCCGCTCGATGATGATAGCTGTTGTAGGGGGGGCGGTGGTAACTGTGGTGAGACATGTCTATGATTGATATGCGCCTGCAAATCCCTCTGGGACAAGTATGTGCGCCGACATCCAGTACTGCCATACCGACTTCCGCCATGTGTGCACATGAAGACAGTACCCAATCCACTTTGCTCCACTCTAAGGACCTTATCATTGCATCGGGGACAAATCTTGATCGGTTCAGCGCGGGCACATTTTAAGCAAAATACATGTTTACAGGGTATCATTCGACCATAAACCAAAATTGGTTTATCACATTGATCACAACAATGGATCATGGGATTCAGGACCTTCTCACCAATAAGACTGACTTTGTGATTCCATTTCAGACGCAACATGGGTTCAGGTGGACCTCGAGATAGAGTCGTAAAGGTAGGTGCTTCCAGTTGTGATATATCCGATTCCATGTCAACTGAAAAAAGGAAGATCCAAATATATTCGCAAATATTTAAAAAGATCCTTAAAATTAAAAAATTTCCCCGAAATGTTCTATATATTAACACCTTAATCCGAGGTCTCTTCATTATATATAAAACATATAGAATTTAATTTGTCAGAATACCCTTAACATATAGATATATTTTCAAATTGAGAATCTTTTATGATATAGTTCCGTCTACTACATAGCCCCAGTATAATATGAACAAACAGATTCCTTGGGAGACAATGGAACAGATCCCGATTTATAAACTATTCCACAGATACATATGTACATATGTATATGTTTCATAGATTCTAAACTCTCGGATTGATAAGAAATTTAACCATTTAAATCTCACTTGTTTGCATTGGTGGTATAGGCGGAGCCACCTGCTGCTGTTGCTGCTGTGACACGGACGGCGGCGTCGGTATCGTCTCCTCACTTGGTGTAACATGCTGTGGTTCCTGTTGCTCCTCCAGCGATGCGGTCTGCGGTGTAATCTCCATTTCATTTTCTTTGTCCATTTCATGCATAGTGCTATCATCAGTATGTTCCATGCTATTGGGACTGTCCTCCAGTACACCGCCAGCACCGGCAGTGGATGATGCGGTCGCTGCTTCTAATATGGTTGAATCGTCAATTTTTTTTCCCCGACCACGACCACGCCCGCGTCCTCTGCCACGCGCTCGTGTACCTCGACCGCGACCACGTCCACGTTTCACTTCCTCATTATCCATTATGCTCGTTAAATCTAATTCAAGATTTGTTTATTATAATTTTCTATTTTTTCGCACGCTATATTCTGCAACACTGGCCGAAATATATCGATTAGTTTCCTACTAAACGAAAAATTATGTTAACTTTAACAGCACAACAAGGTAATGTTAATTTTCAAAACAAATTTACATCTAGATATATTTCGATAAAAACTTAATATTCTTCGCCTTAAAAAAATCATTTTGGAATAGCAAGAAAAAAAATGTAAAAAAACGATTTGGAATGTTTTATGTCTTTTAAAAATTTTACTTATACATAAATGTATATTTATAATAATTTTAATTTGATAAAATGCAATATTAGAAATAATTGCACAAATAGAAAAATTATGTGTATTAATAAGCAAGTTTTTACGCATCGGCTTCATCTACTTTGGGTGCCAAATAGTAACGTATATATCCAAAATCTTCAATAGGATACTCTACTAATAGGGGTACTTCGGCAGCTAAAGCTATTTTTACTTTTTCCGCCAGTGGGGTGGCTTTTGTAAAAGTGTTTAAGTACCGTCCCGCAAATGACAATGAAATGGGTTCATCAACATTAATGCTAACATCTCCTTTGCTAGTTTCGCTTAAATTTATATTAGCTGTGCCCATTTCACCATTTGCTGAAAATTTAATATTGTTCTTAGTGCAAGCTATAGTGACCGATTCACTAAACATTGTCATATCACGGCAAATCCGAGCAAACTCAGTAGATGGCATATGTACCACACACGAGTAATCTGTATCGGGGATTCCCAAATGATCTTGATCGAGATTAAGTAAACGTAACTCATAGTCTGCAGTGCGTTCTTTGCCTTCCGATTCAAAACTAAAGAGCTTAAAAATTGGATGTTTTTTTTTACAATTTCAGTAAGAGCTTAGGAAAACTATTCCTACCACTTTATCCGCCTTATCTTCCGCTTTTATGGTAACCGTGTCATCTGAATTGGCACATTTGAGAACCTTGGCCAAGGACTTAAGATCTAAGCCCAAGGAAACATTTCGTGTACAGCGATATTTTTCGAAACATTCCGTTTTCAGTACCAGGGCCACCAACGAAACATGAGAATCGTCCATTGCTTGGAGCTAATAATACGCAATAAAGTAAACTTCAGTTCCCTGTACATTTAAGTTCGTTAAGATTGTTTATCACCTGAACTCCCGAATCACTGCAGTCCAATGTGCTCTGGCTAAGAATTTCGCGCAAGGCATCTATAATCCTTTTTAGCAGAAGAGTATTAGAAAGTCGCGCTTCAAACATTTTACCTAAAAAATCCGTTAATTTCACAAAATAAAGTAAGCAAAAACAAAAAGTCTATTAACAGCTGATTCTATCTAAGTTTGTAAAAGAACTAATTCATCAGGTCTGAACCTTAAAACAGCTTAAAACAGTTTTATAGCTAAATGTGGAACAAGTTGTAGAGTTTAGGAAATGTATCGTTTTTTATAAATTTGCTTAATGTAGAACACAATAAAGAAATCTTCAGATTACTATTTATTAACTTTCCAATCATCCGATTTATTCATATATAAATTAGCTTAGGCAAATTTAATTTATAAAAGCCATATTATTTGCTGAATAAATTGCAGCACTGATGCATGGTTCCAATAGGGAACTACTAAATGAAGTTCCAGTTCCAATGTACCCTGCAATATCTGCTCGCTGCATTGCGTTTTATTTGTATTGCATATTTTATATAAACAAATAAATAAATAGAGATATGTCGGCACCCGAGGATAGCAACAATTGGCACCTCTGGTGTCGCCTTTGTGCCAAAGATGACATGGAAGGCAATATAAATGTATTTTTAAAAAATGAACAGACAAACTCTGGAGACTCTGCTTTGGCCACAGCGATTGGCAGGTACTTTTGGGTGAACGTGAGTAAACTACGGCCATGATATTGCTGAGATGAAGCTAACTGTGATTCTGTATTTTGTTTGACAAAGATTACCCGTGGTGAGGAACTCCCGGAAATGATATGTGCTGATTGTCTGACCTTAGTCACTACACTGGTTAACTTTTCAGAAAGGATAACACGAGTGCAAAAGTTTTATTGCATATTGCAAAGCCACAAATCACAAGATGAAGTGAACCTAAAGGAGCTGCGAATGAAATTCGGTTTGCTAGATGAGGAAGAGTCAGAGGAAAAGGAAGTGCAGAACCTAACAGAGGTGCATTATGTGGATGAGAAACCTAAAATTGATATGGAAAACGAACTCAATGTAGGAGAAATGGAAACGGATTTAAGATACGAAGCAGAAAATCCTTTAAATGAAGACCAAGAAGACGAACAGGAAGAGGCGACAGAAACAGAAAAAAATTCAAAAACAGAACAGCAACAACATGCAGACGGCGAAGAACAATTTTTATTAAAGTTTTGTGATACTTATAATATTGATGAAAACGATGTAGATGATAACGAAGAAGTTGAGGATGAGGAGGTGGAAGAGGAAGAGGAAAATTTGGATAACCCTTTGACCATTAAAACCAAAGCAAATTCAAGGCCAAAGCGTAACAAATCGCACAAATGCCCGGAATGTCAACGGGCCTTTGCTTCATCGGGTACTCTAAATCGTCATTTGCGTTATTGCCATATGGAAACTACTAAACAGTTCTCTTGTCCAGAATGTCCAAAAAAATTCCATACTCATTGGAATTTGCAGCGACACACCCAACAGCATTTACCATTGCCAAAGCGAAAAATGTTTCCCTGCCCCAATTGTGATAAGAAATTCACTAGCAATGTCTCAGTCCAACAGCATGTGCAATATATGCATCAAGATGAAAGGCCACGTCCTGTCATATGCGAACAGTGCGGAGTTGCCGTTCATTCAATTAGTGCCCTTAAAGAGCATGTCCTCAAGCATACCGATTATGCTCCATTCGAATGTGATGTGTGCAAGAAGCGCTTTAAAAGCACCAGCCGCCTGAAACGTCATCAGGAGACCCATGATCCGCATAAATACATTTGCCCCGAGTGTGGGATGCAATTGAATTCGCGTCCCACATTAAATCGCCATCGCTTAGTCCACACTGATCACATGCAACATAAATGCGATTATTGTGGACGAGAATTTAAACGAGCCAAAGCCCTTAAAAATCATTTGATTCTACATACAGGACTTAAACCATACTCCTGTGATTTCTGTGATCGCACATTTGCCAATGGTTCTAATTGTCGGACGCACAAAAAGAAATCACATCCCGAAGAATTGGCAGCCCAAGAGGCAACTACCGGTGGCAAGACCTATAATCGTAATATACCCAAATTGGAAGCATTAAAGGCTTTGTAAGTTTAAAAAATAGACATTTTTATCCTTGTACTATATATGTAGGTCTAGAATCAATCTTGTGCTGATTGTTGATTCGACTTATTAAATTACAAATTTTTCCTTTTCTTTATAGTACCAAAAATAAGGACAATCTATCGCCAGTGGCTACTAAGCAGAGTGGATGTTTTGCTTTTGGTAAAAAACCTAAAGCACAAATAAAAACTGATATTCCGCTTGTCACCGGAGTTACCCCGGCGGCAGCAGCGCCATCGTCCTTATCCAATATACCCGCCATTGATACCATTTACAATCATTTAATGAAACAGCAATCTTCACCACTTGGCAAAACGGAGGACCATCAGACTACAGCAACGTATGTGGTACATCAACAACAGCAGCCGACGACCCAGCAGCAAATTTTAATCTCAAGTAATGGCAGTGCAACACTGGTAACAACTTCAACAACACAGCAGGAGCAAGAGCAGCAGGTGGACTCCAGTCCGAGTGGCACACAGATCTATTCATATTAGAAACCAGGGCCGAAAATTCTCATGTTTGAAGCTGCGCATGTCCTGTGTATGTCAAAACCTGCACCAAAGTCACCCCCAACAAAAAAAATCTCATTTTTTTTAACTGGAGTTCTCAATTCAAATATAAAGGAATTTTAGTTCAGTTGACAGCGTGCGCCTTTCCTCGTGTCCTGGCTCTCTCTTGCTCTCTTTTACTCCTTGAGAAAAGGAATTTTGTTTAAATTGTTTAAATTTTGTTAAGATAAGCGTGAAAACTGTTTCCAAAAACCATGTTTTCGATAAAACTCAAAGAATTTATTTAATTTTAATAAAAAGTAGACCCACAAACGGTCGCATGATTAAGGAGTGGAACTTATTTTTTTTTGTTGTGTGAAGCCGAAAAATCAAAAAAAAAAAAATCGATTTGTCCAACCAATAAAAACAAAAGGCTTTAAAATAGCCCCCCTCTCTTCACGCTTGAAGAAGTGATGAACTGAATAAAATAAATAGATTATTATTAAAACATCAAACTTCAAGTGAATGTCAACTTATAAATAAAAGCTTTAATTAACTAATAAAATATTATAAAAAAATAAATCAAAACAAAAGTTACTGTTCTAAAATTCCATATATACAAAGAAGTTTCAACATACATTTTTGCTTTAAATAGAAGTTAAAAACAGTCATTTATTGAAATATATACTGTTACGAATATTAAAAATAATCTCCAGGGCAAACGCGGTCGAATGCAAAATAACACATATCGAAAAAATACTACATAATTTAATGTATATAATGTAAGTAATATTATTAAATAAGAAAAAGTTTATATCGAGTGAATGGGTATATATATTTACATTTATATATTTATATAAATTAAGTGTTAGTGTTAAACCAGCCCTGGATTTTACCCACCAGCTGTTCATTTGCAACTAGTTCCACTCATTCTGGGATGAATCAGTTCGTTTTGCTTGAACTACACGAAATCAAGTTGAAATTGCATTTTCCGTCTGTGTTTTAATTGTTTCAAAATGTGTTTATTTATGAAATAGTCCTAAAATATATTGGCAATGTGTCAAGGATCCATCAATTAGTCCTTATCGTGCGTCTAACCGGTTAAACGTGGACCGCATTACCAATGTGCTTTATTGCTGTTGCACAAGCAAGTGTCGGCGTTTTTTACGCACAGTCTACGCGCGTCTATACGTGTATGTGTGTCCGTGTGCTTGTATGAATATATAAAAAAAAAAATCGATTTGTTTGTAAGTTTTAATTTGTATCTTTAATTACCGAAAATTGAAACAAAAAAGCAAATTACGCTTGGAATTTGTGAAAAATCCAACATATGTGTGGGACAGTTTGCTGTCTAAAAAGTTATATATGTGTGCCTATTGCTTTTGTTATTGTTGCCGCTGCTGCTATTTGGTGGAAAAACGAGTCCGCTGCTTCCAAAGCGTAAGCTAAGAGAGCGGTGCGTAGGCGGACTTGTAGCCAGTTTACAACATAAACTAATACAAATTATAATAACAACAAAAAACAACAACATTGAGTGAGTGTGTCTGTGTAAATATTTTTTATGTATGTGTGCTGTCCAATTGAAGAAGTGCCCGCCGCAGCTACTGCCCACTGCCGTCTCTGCTGCAGCAACACAAGGCAATTCCAATTGGAATTTATGCCAATCCCTTTACCCAAAACCATGCAAAGTAGCTAAATATGTTTAAATCCGTTTGTTTATCTATCTGAACTAAATCGTTTTTGAGGTAACCTATCCGTTAGTTTGATTCATTGTGTCTATCGATTCGCCACTTCTCAAGAGATTGTCTTACGTTTGTTCAATATTAAGACTGTTTGATTTATGTTATTTAAATAAAATATTCCCAAAACTAATCTATTACAACATTATATACGTGCATAGAATGGGCGGTTTTGTTCTATTATTTTCGTAGCAACATTACATTTTCCCAATAACTGTTTTAAAGCTTTTCAGAAACAAGTTTTCCAACTCGACTTTGTTAATGGTTTAAATGTTGAATATTTCAAATTTGCGATACAAAAATAGGAAAAGATAAAAAGTGAATAAATATTTAAACACTTTGAGTAAAAACTATTTCAACCCAAAGGACTTTTTAATAACAATTATTAATTCATAAATAGTATAAAAATATGCAATAAGAAAACAATTAAAGGCTTTGTTTTACTATACAAAGTTGAATTGATTGAACCTTTGTTGTATGGTAGTTCTATAATCAAAAAACGTCTGTCATTATGTGGATTTTTCCTTTTAGGGTTTATTCTTCGTAAACATTAATTTTTTACTGAGAGTCAAATTTAAGTTAATTTAGTTAGTTTTGACCTATTAAACTTTATTTTGATTTGCGATAAACTTAAAACGATAAACCCTTTTATATAAATTTTATTATTGAATCCATATATTATAATGTATAGCAGAATTTTCACGATTGTGATAGATGGCTATTTAGACATAACTTATGACCAAAACAAAGAACCAATTGTATTTTTCCTAGGACAAGTCTATATAACTTAATTGAAAATGTCTCCTACAGTGACGGAAAAAACTTTAAAAAATAGCAAAATCTTTAAGCCGGCAAAGTCTTCTGAAATGCGTTAAGCTCCTACAGATAGTTTTTCGAAAAGGAGATCAAATGACCAGACTTATTTTCAGTGGAAACTTTTTAATGAAATCTTTAAAAATTTTTAAATATATTGAATTTCTTATATATTATAATTTTTGTAATTCGCTTGAATTTTACACAAAAAGATCTTATTGCCAAAAGATATCTAATGCTAACCACTATTACAATCAGTTAATCAACAAATGGAATAAACATCAGTCGATTAGATTATATTATATATATTATACAAATATCATGGGGTAGTTTTATCTATAGTTCTTCAGAATTCTTTGCTATTATTTCTGTGATAACTTTTTTGTCAATGTAATTAAAACTATTTTATTACATTAATATTTTTCCATTTAAACGTTATACTTAATATACAGTTCAATTCCTCTTATTTGCCTCTTTTATCGATTCCGTATTTTCTTAAGCTTATTTTCCTTTTGGCATCCTTTTTTTAAAAGACCTTTCTCTTGAACAAAATATAAATTAATCTTTTCTTTTGCTTTTACCTGTCGCCTTTTTAATTATTCATTTTCTTAAATATTATTTTTGCGCCTTTCTCCTTTTCAATGAGAAATATATAATTAAGTTCTCACAATAATTACGCCTTTTTACCTTTTTTCAATTATTCATTGTTCATTTAATTGTTTTCTTAATGATTTTGTGTTCTCCCAAATGGCTCTTTTACAATTATAGCCAAAAATAGGGCATCAATAGGTAAATCTACACATATAAACATACTTTATTACTGTATTAGATCCTTGGAAAGGACTTTAGCTTGTTTTTACCCTATTGACAAAAGAAAATTTTATTCAATACAGATAAAACAAGAAGGATATTATTTCTTCTGAAACAAAAACTCATTAAATTGAATCTCAAGCCTTTCTAAGATTTATATATGTTTGTATATCCTCCTCTCACTAGGCGATGATCCTGCTGATCAACATTTAAAAAAATTTTAAATAAATTTAACAATGACTTATCAAAGTTATTCAGGGATTTTGTAGATGAAAAAACTATTTTTGTCTTATAAGAAATATGTACTTTGAAAAGGTAATTATTTAAATCTTTTCCAATCCTTTTTAGTTGGAATAAAAACCTGTAAATCCTTTAAATTGATTTATTTTAAAAAGGAATAGTTTGCCGAAAAGGAAATTTCTCCGGTTTTGATACATTATAAACAAATGATCATGAAGTTTTAAAATGCAGGACTTATGGAACAGTAGGAATACGCTTAACTTTTCCGTTTTTTCTCCTTAATTTTTTTTTCTGTTAATTAAAGGAAAAAAAATAATAAGTAGGTATATACTAAATATAAAGATATATTTTTAATTTAAACTTAATCATAAAAAAAACTGAGTCAAAGAATATCTAGATACGATCTTATGAAAGAAAATATTTACTTTTGTAATGAGGGCTTAGCTAATGGAGTAATTGTTGACCCAGATTCATAACACAAATTTAAACAAATTTTATTTTCATATTCGTGAAAATTATTATGAGCTGTTCGGTTGAAGTGTCAAGACGAAAACCGAAACGTTTAGGTTAAGGTTGTTGTATATTTTATGTTGTTAAATAAATAAATATCTATTGTACATAGATAACTCTGCATATTTGCAACTTGCAGCAAGACTCTGAAGTTTCTCAAAGCCAAAAAACCAACAAAAACTGAAAAGGAAGCGAAATAGTTAGAATGAAAGAGAAAGGGAGGGAGATGCAAACAAAAGTAAAGTTTCTCTGTGACAGTCGTCGAAGGAGTTAGGCAAAGTAAAAGAAAAAGCCGCGAACCGCATTATCCTTTTGGCTTGACCCAAATTGCAAGTGTGCTCCCCAGTGCGCTCTTTTGTTTTTGTTGCCATTTGTCCTTTTGTCCAAACTTCATCGTTCTTTTGTGTTGCCATATTTCAGTGTATTTTCTTCTTCTTTGGCTTTTCTTCTTTTATCATTTAATGTGCGGCAAGTTAATTGCCGAAAGAACTTTACCGAGCTGCTATCAGAGACATCCCCATCCCGCCTCCATTCTCTGCCTTCCTCTCGTTTTTTTTTTTTTTTTTAAAGTGTTTCATTTTCATTTCTGGGAAATTAAAATTTTGCCTCCAGTTCGTTGTTTCTTCTACTCATTAGTTGGCAATTATGTACGTTGTGCCAAATGGCTTGTCGCTGTCACAAGAGACGGAGAGAAGAAAGAGAGAGACATAATGAGTACAAGAGAAAAGAAATATGAAGAATTTCCTTATTGCTTTTTGGCCTAGAGGCGGACATCGTCCGTTGGTAATCAATAAGCCTGCTTTCCGATATTCACCCTATTCTTACTCCATTTCCTAACTTAAATGACTTTGAATTTTCACATTTTTAGTAAGGGGTGCTCTATTTAATGAGATATTTGACGAACCCCCTCTATAGATAATACTAAATACACTTTAAAAAATTGGATTCTAAAGACAGTCACTTAATTTGACTAAAACTCGTTGCTTAGGTATAAAATGCTTGAAGGTTTTTCTCTTATTAAACTAGAACCTCTTATAAAATGGAAAATATTAATATTGCCTTTCATGCTCAATCTTTAATAATTAATTAAAGTGTGTTTATATATATATATATATTATATTGATAATGCTTTTGATTCCACTTGATCAATGTTCCTTAAAACTTACCAGCTTATGAAAGCCTATCTGAAAGTATTTGTAGTTTAAAGCAAAGAATTAGCCCTAATTTTCAAGTGAATTTTCTTTTATTACTTAAACCGAACATTTATATTTATTATCGATTTTTCTCCAAGTGTATGCAGACAAAATTTTGCACTTGCAATTGGTAAGGGTGAGTGGACTGGCCAGATTTGAAGGCAGAAACTCCCTCTTTGTGTTGCGGGGGTGAGATTATTATTATTATTTTTTTTTTGGTGATTTAAATCTGTTCTGTTTTCGTTTTTCGTTTCTTCTCTTTGTAAATGAGGGAGGCATCAAATGAAAAAGGAGAAACTATTTAACAGAAAATTCTTTGGGACGGGAAAATGGTTTGTTGACCTACGCCGAGATAAAAGAAAACGTAAGAGAAATATATTTACTAAAGTTGCTCTATAGTAAGGATATTGAAAGGAAAGAAAAATATTTAGATTTTGGTAAAAGAGCTGGAAATTTCATTTACAACATTGACTTTTCACATCGTTTCTATCTGAAATGGTAAAATAAGAATTAAAGAATATTTTAACTTATATACTTTAAGTGGAAAACTTTATCTTTTTCAAAATGCAAATTGCTTTAATGATATCTCCGGCAATGTTTTAGAGTTCTCACTTTGAAATTGGATGTGAATCATATGTAGCCTGCGCTGCTGCCTTTGTTTTAGCCTAAAAGTCCACAATTTAACATTTATTTATATTATATTTACAATCGTTGCTCTGATGAATAATTGTTAATGTTAATATAAACACTTTTTATATAAAATCATCTTAATCTTAATTTTCTTATCTTTTGAAAAATAACAAAAGCCCACTGACAGACATTTTCATTTAAAAGAAAAGATAAGATATAATATTAGTTTTTCTTTTTATCTTTTTAACTGAATATATATGTTTTAACATTGTTGTGTCAAAATGTTTTTAAAGGCATTTTGAAACTAATGGAGCTGTAAATATTTGTGTAAAGTATTTGCTAAAACGTCATTTTTAAAGCCCGTTTGCTTTTAATCTGAACATCTATAGTTACCATAGTAAAGATGAGAAGAAAATTATTTTTATAAGAAGCATCTTTCTAACAAAATCTATTTTCACAAAATTTTGTTGTGAGTAAACCTGTACACCTTCATTTGTACACTTTGTTTTTTAAATGTGGCATTAAATTATGCAAATTAATTTATTAGAATAACAAAATAAAACGGTTTTTTTGTATTTTCGATATTCAAAGAGCTAGCAACATTCTTGGAAAACTTTGCAGTTGTGTTGACAATTTTGATTGACTTTATAGGAAAAATTCCATTAGTACGAATTTATAAAAATTTGGTAATACTAAAAGCCTTACAACTTATTGTTTATAAGTTATACAAATTATTCTTGGTTTCTTTTTTTCTTTAAAATAAAATTTCAAAAGAATTTTAAGCACTTTGTCCTCCACAAATAGAAACGCCTTGGGGTAGTCTCTTTTTGGTTTGAACAAAAAAAAACACTTATTGTTGGCCTCTTTTAAATTGGCTGCCAGTCAATATTTGTTATCAAATTGGTTTCAATCATTTTGGCTTACTGGCCTTTTCAACTAACAGCATAGCGCCTACGCATTAAGCCCCATATATAAGCCACTTGATGACACATAGTAACACATTCATTTCTATAAGTACTTTATACGATATATTGATAAGCTGTTGGCCAACATTTGTCATGCCCGTTTTTTGCAGTTTGTTTAAGAATCTGAATGTTAGTTGTATTAAAGCCTCTATGAATTCTATGTATTCGCCTCGTAATTTTGCCATAAATTTGGTTTGTTTTTGAGTTATAAGGAATATTTATGGTTGGAAGTCCTGAAAAAAGTTTGCTATAGGACTGCTAACTTTATTGGAGACTTAATAAGCTTATCAAACAAAAGCTGTCGGGCAAAAGTTTAACAAAAAAGCTCTTTTACTCTAGGATAATGTGTAAACACACTTATACATCTAACGAATAAAAATTATATCACTTTACAACCAATCTTGTAGTTTTTAAATTTCTTTTATACAGTCTAGGTATAACATTTAGACTAAAACTTTAGGATAGTGCAAACCTTCGTTAAGAATGTATTCTTGTTAAAGTGTTATAACGAAACGTTTATAACAGAGTTAACGTACAACAAAATATACTAGTAACAATTATAACATTAGGAAACATAATTTTAACGTCAATATAACACTTTTTTATTTAAGTTTAGGCTTTGACTTAAAACTGTCACATTTGTTATATGAATATTCTTCTTTAAAGCATTTCAATTGAGTAGAACAATCTTTATGCTAGGATACTGGCTATGTTAAACTTATATTTGTATATTAAAAAATAACAAAAGTTTTATTTTTCGAAACTTATTTAAAGTTTCTATTAAAACTGAAATTCGCATGCAAGCTCTTTCAAATTTTTTATTATTATTCAAAGTAAAGTTGTATTTTACTTTTTTATGTAACAATTTTATATTTTTGCACAGTCATTATAAAGAAAAAATATAACTCACCCTTTTCTACAAGGGAACTAACTAAGCTTTAGTTAAAAATATGTTTTTGTTAGTATCTTTTAAGTATAACGAAGTTAACTATATATAACATACTTCATATAAACTTTCATACAGATGTTCTTATACAGTTTTAACTTGCATAAAATTTAGCAGAGTCTATATATACATTTTGAAGTCTAGCTAAGAAATTCACCGTTTTCCGTAGAACAGGTAAAATAGTACATTATATAAGTTATACATATAACAGGATACAATTGAAGTATACCACAACAGTTAAAGGTTTGCTTTTAATGTATAACAGCTGAAATAAACTAATTTCTAAGTTGAACAGTTGTGAATTCTTGTAATACCCCAGTTGAAACATCAGACTGTTAGTTGAAGTCTGATATAGAACAGTTGAATAGATATCAAAGTTAGTTATACCATTTGGTTGTAAAAAAAACCACCCTCTTAACTTTCTATAAATATGGCACAGGGACAATTTATTTACCCCTACAAAAATTGCCTTAACCATACTAAATATTTTGGAGAGTCGACTCTTCAACCCCTAATTCACTTTTTCCCTGACATGGGTTCATTGCTGTTGGCATAGAATTCATTCCCCGACAAATGAACTTTGCTAGGGAAAAGTGAATCGAGTGGAATATTCATGTGAGTGAGATAAAAAAGGCTGTAGAAATTAAACAGAGTAAACATGGAAGACAATGAATAGAGTATAAAATAAATGTAGTAGAAGGAGAAGTGAGCACAAAATGAGCAGAGTGAAAAGTAAATTGAGTAGAGAAGAAACTGAGAAATGAACTCATGTTAAATAACTGAGTGAACCTGAACTGAGTGTGAGTAATTTTATAGCTACAATATGCACTCTTCGCTTTAAGCTATACTCATTCTAAGCCTAGTCTTTCACTTGGTATAAAGTGGCATGCATATAAATTGCACGTTATTACCCGGTGCAGCAAATGGACATACAAACAGACGGGCTGATAAACGCATCCCCAGACACCATATTTTTTGTTGTAACTTTTGCATTTCGTAGCTAAAAAGGTAGAAAAAGATAGAAAATAACACAAAAAAGAAAAGACAAAAAAAAAAAAACCAAAGCTTTTACTTTAATTAAATGCGTGCGTGTGGCAAGTCCCAATTTAGATTTCTCTGACTTTTGCAATAGCAGCAGCAGCAGTAGCAGTTGTTGTTGTTGCAGTTCTTTGTGATTAACGGCAGCTGCTTTGCTTTACCCCACCTGCAACCCCCACTCCACATGCACCTTCAACCCCCTTGGGTTTGTCTTTATATTGTTGTTCATTTCGCTTTTTTTTTTTTTTTTGTGTCTTAGTATAGCATACTTTTATGCTGATTGAGTGCGGCTTATCTGCGCGTTGCCTTGCCTTTCGTGGTTTGCTGCTTAAGCCCTTGAGTTATAATATATAACTCATATGATCTCATATGAATGAATGGTTGTCGTTATGTCAATTGTAAGCAAATCAGCATCGTTGAGGCATTACACCATAAAAAAAGAGACCAAACCGGCGAAAAAAAGGGAAAAGAAACAACCAGAACAAACCGCATCGGAGACAAATGTTATTATTAAAATGGGACAGGCCATAAAAAAAATTCCAACTAGGGTGGTTTTGTGAGTTGGTAAATGTTGTAAAGTCGAGATTTTTTCCAAGTTTATCAAGTAAGAATAAAATATCAGCCAATTTATTATGTTAGCACACAATATTGAAACATAATTTCAATAGTTTTCTATGTCATCCTCATAAGTAAATTGAAGATCATATATAATCTCTTTGGGGTATCAGAAATGAAAAAAAGACAAAATTTTTAATGAATGTTCGTCCATCTCTTGTTGTTTCAAAGCTTAATGTAATTTGCGTGTTCAAATAGCTAGAAAAAGCATTTGAAATAGTTTAGATTCATTACTTTAAGCGTCAAATTATGGCAATTTATTCAAACACCTCTCGTTTACATCGTTTATGTGCACATATATGTTGATGTTTCTGCATATCCTTTAAGCAATAAAATACCAGGCTAAAAGCCCTTCAAAATGACAGAGAGTTGCTGTTGGTATTGCTGCCTGTTACTGTTTCGAGCTGCTATAAATTTGAAGTATTAAAACAGATATCGAATGGATTATTTTTAATATATGACCAGGCCATATATATGTATATTGTATATGTATACAAATACACAAACACATACATAAACGGGCCCCCCAAAAACTGCAGCAGACTTTAGTTGCTGGCAAGGCGAAATGCAATTAGCCTGCTGTAAGTTATCCTACACCCTTCCGCCCACACACACATATACACACACGCACACAAATTTCAGCTGCAACACCATCACTATATTCTGTACTATCTAGGCAGCAAGTGGTACTACAAATTGCCATCAGCAGCATTCGTAGCCGCCATCCGCATCCGCAGTAGCATCCTCATTCTGATTCGCATTGGCATTGCCAAGTCCTGTGTCTCTGTCTTTCTTTCGACTGGCATCACAGCTGGCATTTTCCGCTGCGTAATCCTTTTATTAATCCCCTTGGCTTGGGGCTAAAATCCTTTACACTGCTGTTGGCACTTTTGCAAATCACGAAAAAAAGGAGAAAAGAAAAACGCTAGCGTAAGTGTAATACTATATAGTATCTATGCACGACTAGTAGGTGTCATGATATGAATTGAATATGCTAAAGGGTACGACTAATTGGAAAACTAGAAAACTGTTCCATATAAGAAAAAAACATGCATAATTTAAATAAAAAGTTAAATAAAAATTTATTAAAAATTATCTGAGGCTGCAGAATTTTTTTATTTTTAAACAGTTTTTTTATGTTATATACCCTTGATACCCTGCATTTATTTTAACAAACATACGCAAAAATTCGTTTTTGTTTTTTTTTTATTTATCATGGCTTGTCTTTGGCTCTCAACTTGGCTTGGTTCACAAATTTGTTGCAATGTTTAGTGTAGATTAAAAATTAATTGGCCTAGGGTTCGCAATAACCAGCTACCGCTATCGCTCCTGCTTTCCGGTCTACCCCTTCCCCTAGATTCTCCTCGTGCCACTATTACCCTTGAATATTTATGTGCGCCGTATAATTTGTGTTGATTTTTTTTTGTTAGCAGCTGCTTTGGCTGCTCCTGGTGCTCCTGATGCTTCCTGTCGACCGCCTGCTGCTGCTTGGCCGAGTGCTAAAAAGTATTACGCATTTCTTGGTGTATGGTTTTTTAATAAAGCGAATTAATCAGACCCTCTCAGTTGCTCATTCCCTCACAGTCTCCCCTTTAGCTTGTCCATACTCCTCTTTTTACCACTTTCCGCGTATCCCTTCGGCTTTCGTCCTGATAGTCACTTTTCATCCTCTTTGTGCAAGTTTCAGGAAAGAAAACCCGCGCTCGCTCGCTCAACATTAAAAATTCAAAATGCACTTAACGAAGCATAGCGCGTAAACCGATAGCCAAGATAGCAAGTTAAAGAGTGTTTGCCAGGACACGACCGTTGCATAAAAAACCCTTTTTTCTGTCACTTTTTTTTTAGTTTAATGAAGCAATACTGTAAACACTACGTGAACAATTTTTGAGGTATTGCAATTTGCTTTAAACGATTTAAAAAGTTTTACGAAAACTATTTGATGCTAGAAAGTAAAATAAAAGTAAAAGGATATCAATTAAAAATAAATAAAGAAGTATTTAAGAAAAATATGTAAATCAAAAATCAAATCAAAAACATATTTTCTATTGCCTTAAAATTGATAACCAAAAATAGGCGGGAATAAGTTTCAGTTTTTTATTAATTTTCTATTAAAATCTCTTTTAATAAAAATATTTTAATTTTCCTATCTTGGAAATATGTCTTATAGGGCATCTTTATAATCTATATTAACCAGATCGAAATTTATCTCAGCTCATCGTTTTTGGTGGTTACTTCTTCGCTCTGTTGGCTTCTTATTTTGTAAAATTTTTTTTTCTTGTCTTGTTAAAATCAGAGGTAGTGCCCCAAACTTCTGGTCGGCTAAAAAATATTGTAAAATCTCTTTGAGTTGGCGGCACTTTATCAACATTAGCGTAACTTGTTTTCATTGTTGTTGTTGTTGTTGCTCTTGTTGTAGATGTTGTTATTTTGTGCCCTTTTCACGCACCAAACAACACGAGGTTCCTAAGTCGCTTAGGCCGACGGTAATAAGAGTGAACAAGAAAGAGAGAGAGAGAGAGAGAGAGAGAGAGAGGAAGGTTAAAAGTTAATTCAATTAGCTTGACTTTGCCACTTAAGCTGCCTTTTTAATAATAAGTAGACAGTTAAGTACTTTACCAGGACAACAAGGACGAAAAACCAGAATGGCCAAAAGATGTAGAAGATTTCATTTTAAAAATTTTTAGCAAATAAAATGAGAAATCAACCATATTGAAGTTATAACTAAACTTAAAACTTTTTGGTTTCTCTTTACTCCATCGAACGATCTGCTTCCAGGAAACGTAAACGATATATATGTAGATATAATGGTTATTACTATCTGCGCTGATTTATGTTTATCGTTACTATTAGGGTTAAAGGCCACAGTTATGAGCACGAATGGTTTAAAGAATATGGTAAAATGCTATGTTACAGATAAATTTATGCTAAGAAATAAGGATTGGTTGTACGGTTATATTTTAAGTAAGCATCAGATATATACCATATGGTTAGGGTAAGTATAAGGTTTAAGATAGAAAACTAAACAAGATGGGGTATCCATTTTAAATATGATTAGGGATTATCAATTGGGCATTATCTATGACAGTTCAAACTAACGCGAAGATTTATAAGTTGGCTTACATTTGTCAAGTTATTTAATAAGCAAGATCAATTAACGTTTCACAGTTAATTGCCATCATATTATAACTCATGTTAGAAAATTAAACAGGATACTTAATTAAAACATTCATGTAATTGATTGGCTTTTCTCTTTATTTAGATTGAAATATGAATATTAGCAAATAATCGCTCCGGCATAGTTTTGGCAAAACGGTAATGGTTAGCTCAGATTGTTTGACAGTTAATAATATTTGATCTAAAAATAATAATTATTCGTTTCAATTCGATAGCTGTTATATTTTCTGATTGCTACATAAATCAAATGAATGAAGAAAAACCATATAAATTGTTTTTCAATGTGTATATGTTAAGTGTCAATAAAATGTCCCTGAACGTTATAAATGTCATTGGAATAGAGTTTGGGATAAAATTGTATTTGCACATAAATCAAACAAATATCTACATATATATGTATGTATATATATATATATCTATATATATATACATACTATATCACTTATAACTCAATTGAAATGTTAGATGGTAATAATTTCATAATTACTATTGTTTTTGCTGTCACAGTCGTCGTCATCATGAACAACAACAGTGTGTACAAAAGAAAATTGTCTCCCACTGTGCGTAGAGTATTGGGGCAAACCTTTTGGCTTAATGAGTAAATCGTAAACTAATTGCAAGATAATTAATTTTAATTATTTGTGTATTTTACTCGTTCCTCGCATTGCTCTCTTCTAACATAATCACTCGTAGACTCACGATGGAACCATTAAAAGCACATTAGCTTGTTAAGCGACTGGCCACACCCCCATCTACCAACCTTTCTACCTACTCTTAGCCAACATCAACAGCCCACCAATTCGACTCATTTCAACCACCCACCATCATGAATTCGGTCAGAATCTAACACACACGTGCAAGTGTGTTTTCTCGTTTGTTGTCTTTACTTGTTCATACATCATTATCATTAAAGCGTTAAATTGTTTTTGTTGTTTCTAGATTTTACTATATACACATGTGAACTATGGTCAGAGAAGATGTATGCAACCAATTATATACAAAAAAAAAAGAGTTTTCCATTGCTTTACCTACAGCAGTACCTTGGGATTTTAATTCAAATATATTATTTGACTTCATATTGAAAGAACAGTAGAAATTAGTCAGTTAAATACTGAAATAGGCGCTGTCGATACAGTTTTATGTTTTTATCAGGTATTTACTTGGGATAGCATGTCGTATACTTGATGTTATTATAGAACCTTTCAGAATTGCTGTTCTTGCAGGACTGCCATATAATTACTGAAATGCCTTCTCTTGTCTTTTAAAAATCGTTCTCTTCTCTTTTTTTTTTTAATCTTTTAGATATAGCAAAAAGCAGTAGGTTTTTTTTTTTTATATTTTGATAAGTGTGAATTTATATATTTAATTTATATTATTTTTGTGTCTTATAATAGTTTGTAAAAAAATCGTTTAAAGAAATTAACATTTCAATATTATTTACTTAAAAAAAGTAAAATCCTTTAAATATGAACTATATTAAATCTATATATTAAATTAAGTACTACAAATAGTTGATTAAAGTTAAACATTATTACATATACAAAAAAAGTACAGGCGTGATTTTTATGTCAAATAAGTTCCCAAAATCAAATAGCGTTCGTCTTGAGATGTTAGCTGAAAGTATGCAAAGTTATTGATAAGTAAAAACATGTCGCTTTTGAAATCCAAAAAGTGTTTTATATATATATATATGAAATTTCTTGAATAAACTTACTTTATAATGATACATTCTTTGATTAGCAGGCACATTTAATTTCAGTGGTTTTTGTAGTAAAGGATTTCTTATATTTTTCAATAAATTTAAAATTTTGTGAATAAAGATCAAGACAATTTCTTTTTGACAATAGGTCAAATCAATTGATTCCAGTTGAATGCATTCTTTTATAATGTTAATAAGCTGATCCGTATGATTTTTAAAATTAAATAATGATGTTATTTTTAGAGTTTTAAGTTGTCTGAGTTGCGATAAATAATGCAAAGATTCATCGTTTCGAAATCCACATTGTAATGACTTGATTGAGCCGATTTTTGATAATAGTACAATCTCTTCTAGATTCAGTGTGGCTTTAATAGATAAAACTTCAAGAATCGTTGTTGAGTTTTTAGCTAATGCCTGAAGAAGTAATTTAAGACATCCACTTTTTGGTTTGATTATTAACTCTTCAAGATGCCCAAGTCGGTCTAAATTATCATTATCTTGTATATCGACAATACAATTTAAGGATTTTAGAGACTGAAGTTGCAAAATATTTGCAATATCTTCACTTCCAATGATTAATTTTGATATGACTAATTTTTGGAGGTTTTGAAAGTACTTTGGTAAATTTAGCACAAGTTTTTTTGAATTTTCTTCCTTATTTATTTCAATATAAAGGTCCTCAAGATGATCGAAAGAACAGGATAGATCGACACTCTGAAATTTTTGCAGATAAATGCTCAATTTTCTTAATGTTTTTATCTCAGCTAATGCGCAAAAATCTTCATAGTCCAACAAATCTCCCCTAATGGTTATATTCTGTAAAGGACAATTGACAAATAACTTCAGTTTGTTAGACAGTGTACCTTTCTGATGCGATTCTATGTCCAGATCTGTAAGATGTAGCAACAGGATGGAGGCGTCATATTTGTTTTCTGTATTACCGAAATTACATTTCAATCTCTTAAGCGATCTTATACGGGCAATTGCTAACAGCTCTATAAATGTAATTTCTTTCTCTATAGACAAGAATTCAAGAGTAGTTGTAGTTTGTGACAAGAGTCCTTGAAGAAATCCTGTCAAGGAACCATATTGATGTGATGTAATGGTAAGTTCCTGAAGGTCCTTTAGTTGAGCTAATGACTTAATATTTTGGGAATCGGAAAATCCACACGTGAGTTTTCTTAGCGACATTATTTTGGAGATTTCCAGCAATTCATCAGTATTTATTGTTATACAATTTTTATCTGTTTCTCCTTTTTTCATTATCAATTCCTTGAGTTTGGAATTTAAAGCCAATTCAGAGAAAAGATTTCTTAAAGAACCACTTGCATTTTCACCAATAATATGAAGAACTTGTAAATTTTCTAAATTTCCAAAGTAAGCATAATCTTTAGAATCAAATTTTTTAGTCCGATTGAATATAGTCTCCAAAATTAACTTTCCTTGATCTTTGCAATATTCAACAAGTCGTCCATCAGTATTAATGTTTGCAATTCCTTTCGAGTTTTTTAAGCAATCCAAAAACTGTTTCGTAAAGAAATTTATATATATATTTATTTCCTTGAAATGGGTTTGTGGAAGCAGGACTTCGAAACTTCGAGGTTCAGAAAATCGGCAAATAAGCTTTTCCAATGATTTTATTTGGCTTATAAGGAGAGTCTCTTCAAAATTGATTAAGTATTCCTCAAATTCCAGTAGTTTTAAAAAGTTACTTTGTTTTACAACAAGTGTTTGAATTAACGAATGCAATGAACCCAATTTATAATTTCCATCTACGATAAAACTATGACAATATTCCAGGGGCAAGTATTGCACAAATTCCGTTTCTGTACTCAGTAACAATTTTATTTGAAATTGTTTATTACAACTACTTAAAGAGATTGAGTTGTTGTGTAAGTCGTTTATGATATTTATATTTGTATCGGATGATAATAAAATATTTAAAATAACCTCAGAAATCTTCTTAAAATCATGTTTTGATCTGATTTCAAGATTTTCAAGTTCCGTAAATTTAGACAAATGTTTTATGGTTTCATCATCCGAGAAATTGCATTTTAAGGACTTTAATGTTTTAATTTGAACCAATTCTTTGATTAAAGGCAAATCAATTGCTACTTCTGATAGATCTAAAGATTTAAAACTCGCAAATTGATTTGAAGCTAGAACTCGGAAAAGCTTTTTCAATGCTTCTATTTCAACATCTTTTAGGTTAGTTGTCACTTTGATATTTAGTTTCTCCAGCTGTGGCAATTGTCCCAAAGTAAAAATGTTACTTAAATCACTTAAAGTACAATTGATGCTCTTTAAAGATTTTATAGCCGCAATTTCTAAAATTTCGTTGCAATTTAAACCAATTCTTTGCACTTCAAAGACTTTTAGATACTCAAGAGCATGTGGCATTCTATTGGCAATTCCTTTGAATAGATTTAACAATGAGCCGTCAGTAATATTACCTGCCATTATATCCAAATGCCTCAAACTTGTCACTTCGCATATAGGAGCAGAATCAGTGACTTCATTTTCTTTTTGAAAAACAATCCATATGAGTTCCTCATTTAACTTGGTATACCGAATCTCACCATGATGAAACAATATATTTATATAAGGAACTGTGGTTTTTCTTAAAATTTTTGATATTTCTTGCAACATTTTAGAGAATTTATGTTGTGATGTTATGCTCAGCTCTGCAAGTTTATTTAGCTCTGATAAATGGCCTATACTTTTTGCTTCGATTAAACCGCATTTCAATTGTTTTAGTGATTTTATTTGCGAGATGGCTTGAATCTCTTCATCGTTCAGAGAAGCATTGTCTATGAAAAGTGTTCTCAGATAGTTTTTATATCCCTTAGCAGCCAAACCACTAAAAAGTTGCTCTAACGAACCAACTTCATGCTTGCCTTGTATGATTAGCTCTTTAAGCATCGGTAGTTTTGCCAAAGGAGCATATTCAGCTGCATTTACATCATGTTTCATAAGGAATTTCAAATCTTGCAAATTTTGCAAGTTAGTCCCATCTAATGTAATGTCAGATAATCTGCCAAACATTTCATTATTTAAGACATGTAACAAACGCATGTTTGGATTTGATTTACAACATTCAGCCAACTCTTCAGAGTTTATTTTTGCATTCAAAGTCAGTTCCTCGAGATTGTGTAAATGTGATAATTTCTCCACAGTGTATCCTAGATTTGAATATATACTAAGTTAATTTCAAGTTTTGCTATTAGTTTAAATAAAATCTTACCATTAATATCTATTTCCAAATATTTTAAAAAAAGTTTATTGTGCAATGCATTCATAATCATCTCGAAGAAATCTAAATGATTTTCATAATATGCACCTGATGTGTATGTTAACCTAGCGCTGTTTAAATGTTGCACCTCATTTATGCCATTTATTGCTAATTTAAAAAATATATCTCGTTCTTTTTGTGTGGCTCCCTCTAATCCTTTATATAAAACATCAAATTCAATAATCAAATTGGAGTTATCTCCGTTAACTTGATCAATTTTAAGACGTTCGTATAGTTTTTTATCCCACTGATAAAACAGGTTACGAATCCATTTAAAGGTGACTACAAAATTAAAAAGATCTGCATATATAATAGAATCCATTTTGCTAAAATGTTTTTGAGTTTCACATTTGATTTTAATTTGTTTAAATATTTCAAACAAACAAATGGCATTTATTTCTCCAATTCTTGAATCATTCATTTTGATATTTTTTCTTTTACGATTTACTTTTGGATAATTTGTAGTTATATGTATTTATTCACGTAGACCACAAAGCGTCATAAATGTTTTTCAAACTTGATGTAGTTATCAGTTTAAACCTATGAAGAGTAGATTGACAACTGAACTATTTTTGCAATAGACATTATTTCCACCACAAAGATTATAAATATTATCTTGATTTGCCACAACTTATTTAATGTGGTGAATTCCGAAAGAAATGATCAATATAGTATATATGATAGGATGAAAGTATGGCCCGATCTAACAATTTATTGCAGTCTAACTTATGAAGCAGATCAAGATAATGTTATCAATGCCTTTCATGGAAGTCAAAATCAGTCTATTTTATAACAGTACAATTGGAATGGGTTACTCAAACTTAATGCAACTTATCGAAACCTATCGAAGTTTTATGTAATCGAAACAAATAGGTCGCATTGTTATTTGCAGTGTAGACTTTTTTTTTACAGTTTTTTTTGTCTTTTTCTTTTCTTTATTTGCCGAAATTTACAAATGTTTCTTATCACAGTGGGTTATTAATGTTAATAAAAAGAATAATGCGAAATTTCAATTAGTTACCAGTAAGAGTAACAAAAGCTCGTCGAGTTATATAATATTTTGTTCTACAAAATTTTGTACTACAAAAAACGATATATAGTTTTTTTTTTAATTATTAAAACACAATTCAGAGTTTTATGTTTTGTGAACAATTATTTTAAACTTTAAATATGGGAACTTAATTAATTAGATCGAATATTATTTTTTTAATACTAATTTTATATTGCAGCTATACTATAATATAATCGAGTATTACCAAGGACTTATTACTCTACTAAATTACCACTGCATTTATATAGTAGTTCTACCTAGTAATTTCTACTATTTCTCTCTTAAAGATGGATATATATCTATGGCTAAACAAATTTATGTAATGGTACAAATGTAATATTCTAACGTGTTGGTAGATGTAGTAGATCCTGCATAGGTAAAGAGTAGCAAATCCTTTACACTTGCCTGCTTACCTGCTGTAACTATCATCATTAGCAGTGTCTTAATAATTTACGTCATACGTTTTAGTTCCTCCTTTAGATCTCTTTTTCTCGTTTTTCCGAATAACTTTTTGAAGCATTTGCTGCTTTATAGAGGCAAAAGGGAAAATAACGTGAATGAGGAAAACTTCGACAGTTGTCGTCCAGTCAATTTCACTCATTTGAAACCAAGGCCAAGGCAAGAAAGAATTAAGACAGAGCCAAAATAAAAGTAAAAGCAAAAAAAAAAACAAAAAAAGAAAGAAAAAAAAACTCAGAAGGCAACGTAAAAACAAAAACAAAAAAAAAAACTTTCTCGTTACATTTGTAATTTTTCCTCTCATTCGTTTTCGCATGTTTTCATGATGTTGTCTCAACTTTTGGTATATATATTGCATACTTTGTACATGTCAACATTAAATATTCATGATGCAGTCAGAAAAAAAAAGGACAGAAAGAAATACTCCAACACACACTCACACACACACACACAGTAACCCCCCATACACTAGAACATTCAGACATAACGGTACATCTTCATATACAGCATAGCCCATCATGTTGTTGCCAGAACCGCATTAGTTTATTTACCGTTACACGCTCAGTTGCCTGTATGGTAGTGACAGAGTGGGAGTATAGCAGAGAGAGAGAGAGAGAGCGAGAGAAAGGGACAAACAGAGACAGAGATAGAGCCATTTGGCACTGCCATTAATGTAGCCGCTAAGTGGCAATGTCATGCTAGGCTAGTCCCCACTGTAACCGCAGCAAAAACGACCCGCCAACAGAAGCGGCAGCTTCACAAGAAATACATAGACTAAGCAGATGATGATTTTCGTCTAAAAAGGGTGCGTCGGTTGTTTCGTTAGGGGGCGGCCACTTTTACATATTTCATAAGCAATTTACTAAGCAGTACCCAAAAGAGAGTATCAAAAAAGAAAAGCGTTAAGTACTCGTCACTCGTTATGCCTGACTCGTTACTCTCAATTGAAAAATGTTGACACAATACTAAGAGTCAAAGGTCTATGCCTATAATTTATGATTACATTTTATGACAAACACACGCACACACACCCAATACATACACCAACCTACGCACACTTACACACCACTCCAATTTTGCTCATAAGCTTCTGAGTGTGGGTGTGAGAGTTTTTTGTTTTTTCTTTAAGTCTTTCTATTATTTTGTTATTAAATTACACGCAATTGCTTTTTATATAAGTATGTGTGTGTGTGTGTTGTTTTATAACTCAAGCAAAGTTCAAAGTAAAGTCAGCATCCCATTCCACCAATGTCTCATAAAAGGACCAATGTCATTAAAAGTTGATTTTGTTTTATTAAATTTTGAGCGGTTATAAGCTGTGATGATTTTGTATCATTATTGTTTTTTGAAAATCATTCTAATCATTATTTATTATATATTTAAAGGTATTGGTAAGATTGAGAACAATGATTAGGTAGAATTTTTTAACAAACAATTGAAACAAGATTGAATTTCCTAAGTTATTTTTAAACTCTACTTTGATTAGTTAAGAAATCAAAGCTTATTTGAACTTTATGCCCACTTGATGACCTTTTGCTAAGATCTAGACTGACTTATACTTATATAATAAAAAATTTATAAAATGCAACTTCAAAAGGAATAATTACTAAATGTAAATGTAAAAATACCAAATTTTTCCTTTCATTCTGTCTTTCTATCACTACTAGAAATATAAAACTTTTGCTAATTCCCTTGTTAACTTAATCTCAAATCTGTAATCTTATGAGTTTATTTAAAATGTCAACACTTTTTTTTTCAGCCTCTAGCTTTATTATCATTATTTCCTTTTCAGTGGCCCACAACTTGAACTCGTATTCACCTTCATTTTTCCTCACAAAAGTAACTCAATTATTTCGTTGACACAAAGCACATAAAAATACAAATAGATGACATCTAATAGCAGTTGGCAGTAAAGGAGAAAAAAAAAAAAGGACCACAATGAGTTCCTTATAATGTGTTCGGGCATTCAGGACTTTTGGACTTACACCCACACACTTACATTCGCACACCCACATACAACTATACACGGAGCGATTTGTTTGTACCTTTTTTTTTTTGTGTGTATGTTCCTACTGTTTTTGCCTACGCCTTTATCGCAGATTAAGTGCGACGACATCATCGTCATCGTCTCATATCCTGTCCCCAGTTCAGCTTGGTTCTTTCCTGTCCTATACTGGCCTTGTCGTCCTCTCTATTCGTTAGTTATATTGTGTTGAAATGTGCTTACAGCACATTAATTTCATGCACCTGGCATTAAGATAATTGTTGCCTTTTGTTTAGTATGCCGAACTATGTATGAAGATAATCAACTCGCAATTTGGCAATGTGTTTTCCTTTTCTTTTTGTATTTTTTGTTTTTCCTTTTCTTTTTTGTTCCAACTAGATAAGTTATCACTAAGTGGAGAACAGATGGCCAGGTGTTTGAGATTGTGACTTACAACAATTCAGAAAGAAATAATCAATTTGGGAACAAAAACTAGTTTAATAACTTCCTTAACTTCCTTTAAACAAGAAATAAAGTAGTAGTAGTAAAGTGGCAAGTTTTAGCTTATGTTTAACTTCTTGTTCACTATAAAATTTGGTGACTAATTTCGTTTTCTTTTAAATGAATGCTTACTTTGCCTATTTCTAAAAACTAAATTCAAAGCTTTTTAAGTTTTAGTTTGTTTCTCATCTTGTTATATAAAGTTTCCATTAATGTAAAATAACTTTTTTTTGTCCAGATGTTTGATGTAATCTTTTATATTACTAAAGTGGAATCGCTAATATTTTCTACTGATGGTTTGGTTGTTTTTACGACAAAAACACTTGCATACTTTTAGGCTTTATGGCTTACCAATGCATTGAATCTCCTACCAACAATAACTAGAAAGAAATGGGGTAAATTTTTACGAGCATACCAGTGAAGTCCACCTGCTCAGCATACACAACTAAGGTGGAGATATTACTATACTTATATACATATATTCTCAGTTTTCTGTGCTTTTTTTTTTTTTTTTGCGTGGGAAAACCAATTTCCTTTCCACTTTCTATTTTGGTAATATGACCATTTTATGGGCCACGCATGTGTGTGTATAGGGGAAGAATATGGATATGTTGGAGGTGCTAAAGCTAAACACGTACTAGGGAGCCGCATACGAAAAGAAAAAAAGAAATATGGTATTGTGTGTATTTGTGTGTGTGCACAACACATATACAACACCACCTGCTTTTTTTTAATGAAACAATCTCGGCAAATATGATATTTTGTATGCAAACATGCAAAATATTACCAAGGCCCAAAAAGCGCACTCGTCGTAAAATGAAATAAGCCCAGGGACCATGCTGAGCCCTGCCTAAGGGAAAGGTATGGGTGGTTGCTTACGATGGAGGAGAGGATGGAGGTGAAAGAGCCGTGAATGTGATGGAAGTGCGTCTTTCGTCAAAAAGATAAACAAACAAATATTTGCGTTGACAATAACACAAGACGGTTTTTGAGGCAAAGAGAAAGAATTATAAAACTTCGGTTGCGAGCTGTTCTGAAAAACAATTTCATTTAAGATGGAACACATGAAGCACATTGGTCCACCTAATTTTTAGATACATTCGTTTTACCTTTGGCATAACATTTTAGAACACATCATCTGAAATCTAAAACAATGAACAAACAAATGAAAAAACTTTTCAAAAATGAAAGCTCTTGCTTGGTGTCAAAGACATTCATTAATTTTTGTAACAAATAAGGATGTAAACGTTTTGGTTAAAGGCTTGCTTATAAGTTGGTCTTAAGCATTTATACATTGGGATCCATTTGTCAATGAACAAAAGATTTTTAATGATCTATGTACAATACATTTAAAATACTATATGTATGTATATTTAAATTACTATACGTATACAATGCTTTTGCTTTTGCTATCTGGTTCTTTTCTGGTTATTTGTCCTTCTCTAAAGAAAAACAGTTTAGAGATAGAACCTTCATGAAGCAGAACTTTCCCTTTGGCAAATGACAAATAAGCCTTAAGCACTATTCAAGCTAATTTAGTTTACAGATACAGCCACGTTTGTAGGCTTTAAGATGTCTTAAGCATAGAAGCCCCTACATTTGGTATACTTTATATAAGCATAACAACAGTACTAAGTTTACATTTAATGAGATGTTAACATAATACCAATACTGAGTTAATATTTAAATTAGTAATGATTGCTGTTATCATTGACAAATATTTCAGAAGAATTTTTTTTAAGAAAACATTACTCGTCATTATCTTACAGCTCTTTGCTTACATTTTTTTATATTTGCATTTTGTATAAATTCGGATGAATGTAAAACGAAATTAATTCTAAGAATTTAAGTAAATCCATTGGGAAGTGCTCCTCTTTGGACATTTTGTCAATACATCAACGAGCCTTTTAAAAAATGATTTATTTATATAATTCCAAGTTTATCAAAAAGCAAAGGCAAAATTGTCAGTTGCATTTTAAATAAAGTAAACCCTTTGATATACTCATACAAATATATATATGTATGTATATATATGTATTGTATATATGTATAAATATGTCTGTCAACCGGCTTTAAAATCATCCATCCCAACTCACCAAAAAAGACACGGGGTCCTTTTGTGCCTGAGCTCTCATTCCCCCGCACATATTCATACATACATATATCAAATATTGTATATCAATAATTCAATATTTATTTTCACTTTTGCAGGATTTTATTATTATATTTTTTTTTTCTCATTTTTTCGTTCTTATTTTGCAGCTGAGCTGTAAGTCGTAACGAGGAAATTTAATCTTTTTCTTTTCGATTTTCGCTCTTTTTTTTCTCCCCACTTTTCCCAACCTGCTGGCAATATTTTTTTTAATTTTCTTTTTTTTTTTTTTTTTTTACTTTTCTCTTGTTTTCCCTTCCGTGGGTTACAATTGACGAGACCCGAAAAACCCAATTAGTTGACGTCGATGACAATGATGTTGACGTTGAAATTTGACATCACATCCAATTGAAAATTGCACTCCAAATTGTATTTATAGGAAAGAAGATAAGGAAGGTGGAGAAAAAAGAAAGCCACCATGGCTATATATGAAATATATATTGGATGAAAGTTTATTCCTGACGATTGATAATAAAATTTAACAAAAATATAAAGATAACGCTCTTTTGATGATTGTTATTTTTGAAATTTATTATGTGCCATAAAAGACCCTAGGCGTTATTTTTGTGGCTTCCTTTATGTTGGCTGGACAACCGTTAGTCTAAGTTTCTTATCTTCTCCTGAAGTCCTTCATAATGATGTCTTTGTTGATTGATTTTTGTGAACACTTTTGCAGTATACAATTTCAAAGGAAAATGCGAGAATTCTATTCAAGTTATTTCTATTTGTTTTGTTTAATTTATATTAAAGTTAAAGTAATTGAATTTGGAAAGCTGAAAACTTGCTTAATTTAAAAGTTTTTTTTGGTAAAATCAGTCAAATTAGGTTAATGTAAATCTACTTGGGTGCAGTTCTGCTTTTAAAACAATAATTTCTATAATGTATAAACATAATGATAGTCTTTAAAATTTTAGTAAATGATTTTAAAACAGCAGCAAACTCTTCTTGAGGCTATCATTTGTAGCTCCCTTTTATCTCTCAATAGTTCTCAATACATTTAATAGTGCTAATAATACTAAATTTAAGTATCAAAGTACTGAAAATCTGACTCACTTCTAGTTGTCCTTTCTTTGGACTTAATTAACATTATATTTTTGGTTTAGATTTTATTGTGAAGTACAAAAATTTGTGTTGTTACACTTAAATTTAAGTGTTGTCTTGTTTCCGGGTTAAAAGTTGTACGGCATAAACGAAGACACAGTTTTCATTCAGCCGCATATCCATTTCCATTTTACACTACCCGCACTCTGAGAATTTCATTTCATTTCCTCTATTTTATGGAACTATTCGTTCATTGCCACCCACTAATTACAGTTGATGCATTTGGTTTGCCCCTCAGCCTTTGGTTCTCTTTTGGTCATTTGCACACTTTACATGCTCCATGTCTTGTAGTCCCCAAGGAAACTGGCATTTGTCCAGTTTGTCCACGAAAAGGCTCCGTAACAGATGCCACTCCACTCTTCTTGCCCCTTGCACAAAACGTTCTGGACTCTAAGCTGTCAACAAATTAACTGTGACGCTTGGTCAGTCTGTCGTTTGGTCCTATTGTTGGTTGCTTAGTTTGTCCGGCTTGGGATACGTTCTGGCGATTTTGGGTCTCGACATGCTTGGCATGTTTGTGTTGCCTAGTTTTAGGCGCAACGGTACACATATGTGTCGTAAATTTCACATCACGCCCCTGAGGACCACAGAAAGAGAAGAGGAAAAAAAAAGGAAACGTGGCAGCTGCTTTTGGTCACAAATATTGAACAATTAGCTAAGACCTTCTAGTTGCCTTATGGGGAGGCGGACGAATCAAGTTTCGTGGAAGGATATAAAAATTGTGTCTGGTGATTTAAATCTTTTTTTTTTGCTATGCGCCTGCTTTGCCTTTTCTAAACGATATATATTTTGTATAAATAACTCTGGTACGTGCGGTAATGATGCCGACACGTGACAAGGCGACAAGGCAAGCACTCCGGCAGTCATGCAGGCGCTGAAATGAGATATTTTTGTGAATATTTATTATGGCGAGGCAAAAACCAAGGCGAAGGTGTATAAATTTGCATGAGCTACTGCCTTAGAGAACTTTTCACATATGTGTTTGTGTGTATATGTCTGTGTGTGTGTGTATATTTGACAAAGGCAAGGAAGAGACACCGAGACGAAAGCACTGCATAAACAAATAAACAAACAATACATAAATTTTTAGCTACCCCACAAAACTGAACAACGCTATGAACCGTGGTTCTAAGGCGTAGAAAAACTTGCTTGATATGGTTGAATAAAGAAAGTTTCCTTTTTTCTTTTTATTTTATCTGTATTTTTTTTTGTTTACTGAAGGTTCATTCATATTGGTTTTATTTTCAGGTAAACTTCTTTTTATTTGTTTAAAAAATCACAAAATATTTTGAAGCTTTTAATTATCGAAATAATTGTCCAAATCTTGGCTTACTATAAAATATAATAGTAGGCCTTTAATTTGGGTTTTCCTTTTAATTTTTAATTTCCCACATTTTCTACAATGTTCCGCCTACTGTGCTACATAGGTGGGCCCCTTATGCTTGGCACGTTTATTTCGTTTCTTCGTTGTTTCTGGTTCTTTTGGTTTTTCTCTTTGTTTTTTTTTTTTTGTTTTGGCTGTCGACATTTCCGGCTTTTGGCCAGGTCGTCCTCTTCTTGCCACCTACGCTGGCTTGACATTGGCTTTGATAACAATAATAATAATAAGAAGGTATAATAACAATCATTTTGTGCCCATAAATGCTGCTGTTGCCGCAGCTCCGTCACCACTCTCCCCACACAACCGCTCTGGCAAGGCTGTTCATCTCGTTCGACTTGTTCTCCTTTCTTCCGACCACTGCACTCCATTAAAAAATCCACAATTTGCCTCTTTCCTTTTTTCCTCTCTTTTTTTTATTGACTGACTGTTTTTCTTTTATGTAAAAATTGGTTTATTTATGGCATATTTTTTATACTTATGTATTATAAAAGGCATAAAACATTTTTCTTTTTTCTTAAAGTAAATAACATTTAATGAGATAAGGCCGCATACACATACACATCGGTTTCCGAGGCACTGCAAATATATATATATAGAATATAAGAAAAAGATTAGAAGGTGATATATTATAAATGGCATATTACTAATCAACATTTGTTTTATCTTTTATTTGTAGGTAATGCGATAATATATCATAAACTGAACGAGATTATATATATATATGTAAGAAAAGAGCAACAACAATAAGACGATAAAAAAAATGGAGCAATTTAATAACGTGAGTATCGTAAACATTTCCAATTGCATTAAATAAAATACTAAAGAACTCGAAAACAGAAATATATATATATATATGTATATATAAATGTTTAAACAAAATTGATGGATATGCAGTTTATATTTCATTTTTCGTGAAAATGTATGTAAATAAAATCATCATCATGAATGAAATATTGAAATGTAATAAAAATTGAAATATGTGTCATAATTTTGACATAATCAAGAGTAAATAAAACAATAAACTTTAAATAACAACAATAAGTATAAATTGGAAGATTGATGAGTATATAATTTTCACTAAATTACATTGTCTGTAAATATAGGGCTGCAGTTTTTGGAACTTATTTTATTACTAAATATAAATATTATGGTTATGCACCTTCTGGGTACTTTATTTCTTTGTTCTTGAACCATTTTAATACTCTAGTAATGAGAAGTTCTTGAAAACATGGAAAAGCTACAAAGTAGGTCGATAGACAATTATTGGACAACTTATGATGGATAAAGTAGGAGTACAATATTTCTTACGGCTTAGAAATTATAATGGTTAAAATTCAGTTGCAGTTCAACTTAAGATTAGTTGGAATTTTCAAATTAAACATTTTTTACATGTTTTAAAGTGAAGTCTTATAAAAATATTTTTTAAAATTCTACAAATCTAAGAAAAATCAATGATTATGTTTTGAGATATATTCCTGAAATTGTGGGGCAATGTGTTAGCCACGACTAAGCTATTATAAAGCATTCGCTTTTTTTTTTTCCCAAAACAATTTTTTTTGAACTGGTGACTCATGTAGCTCATAAAGCATTTGGTATATTTTAATTTATTCAGCTTTTAAGAAACCTAAAAACTTGTGCCTTATCGAATGCTTTTTTTTAACGTTAACTTTTTTAAAGAAACAATTATCTGTTTTTTTTTTTTTTTTTTCAAATATCCGAAAAAATTAATTTCGAAATTTTTACTTAATTGTTATTGTTAAATAAACAAAAAACATCGACTCAGCACAGGATTAATAAAAATTAAAACTACTTGTCTGTTTGATTTTGAATGAATTTCTATGGATTTGTAATAATTACTGGAAGTTACTACTTTTGGAAATGTGTGAAAATAAACAGATGTAACTATTAAAACTAAATTATTTCCATAAAGTCAAGTTACAATAATATGTAATATATGTTAATAATTTAAAAAAGTACTAAAAAAAATTATAATTTTAAAATTTGTGTTTTCATTTTACAGTCAATTGAAACTAAGAAAAAGGGGAAACTACTAAAAAAATTAATCGGTTATTTGATCAAAGTATTGTTTACAATTTGTTAATATAAAATGTTGAGTTCTTTTTAAAAAACTTAATTTTTATAACATGCAAACTGAATAATTGAATGAAAATTTTTACCTAAATTTTTTGATTAATCGAAATCATAAAAAAAAAATTAGACACATATAATTCTATGTGCAGGGGTTGATTACAAGTAGACGATTTAATAAAAAGATTTCTTCAAAAGAAGAATGTTTAACTAAACTGGTTTTCTGTCTGAATTCAGCTCTAATCTTGTAAATTTTGGACCATAATTTATTTAATTTAGTTCATGTTACAAACATTAAATAATGCCAAAAGACATTCTATTAGATAGCCGGTTTTTTACTCCATTGGTGTTTTTAATAAACTTACAGAATTTTCTATATTGTGAATTATGTTATGTTTGTAGATACTTAATATTCCGTACATATGTTTTATTAAAAATTTAAGACTGTTGTCTTTTCTGATTTCCAAATTGGCATTAAATCTTTACCATTTAGTCAAATATGTTTGGTATTGATCTTTAATATGTATAAAGATAAATTTCAGTCAGCTCTTCATTTTCTCGAATTATTGTCTCCAAGATACTTAGAAACTTGCATGTCAAAAATGTTAACTTTGTATAATTTAGAATGTTAATTACTTGGGTGCTTATTCACCTGATGGCCAAGGTTAAAACCATAGTTGGCGAAAGATTCCATATTAAGTCACTAAAATGTATGTAACAGGCAGAAGGAAGCATATTTCCCATAAAGTATATATATTCTTGATCAGCATCAATAGCCGAGTCGATTGAGACATGTCCGTCTGTCCGTCAGTCCGTCCGTCCGTCTTTATGAACACGTGGATCTCAGAGACTACAAGAGATAGAGCAACCAAATTTGGTGTCAGCGCTCGTATAATGTCTACGCACACCAAGTTTGTTTCAAATTTTGCCACGCCCACTTCCGCCCCCGCAATTATATATAGCGTATTTTTATATTTTATTTGGCACACCTAATAATATGGCCAAAAGGTATCAGCTGACCAAATTTAATTAAAATCGGGCAATAAATATCGGAGATACATTTGTACTGAAATGCCAAGTGCGACATTGCGTAGTAAATGTGAGCGAGATAGCATGCGTTCGTTGCTGTCGCTTGTAAGAGAAATTTTTGTTTGATTTAATGGCGAATTGGAAGGAGTTTGATTTTATAAAGTTCCCTTAATTGGTACAGGGTATACTCAAAGTCGGCAGGGACGACTTGGTTGCTTCATTAAAACAATTTTTATGCAAAAACATGAAATGGGCTTATAAAAAAAAGAAAAGAAAAACTGTTCACAATTTTTAAAAGCTTATGAAATTCTTTGTTAACACATCTTGTACCTTAAGTTCAGTAATATTTTTTTTTTTTTTTTTTAAGAATCTAGTCCTAATGGAGACTTCCCTATTTTTGGCACAACTGATTGCTATATTAGAACCAAACTTTAGCTATCAATCAAGTTTTTCATTTTCTAATCAATTTAATCTACATGCGTGCTAAGGCAAACTTGATGGAGCTTTACAAGTGTCTAGATTTTTGGGGATAACTGCACAGTGAATACATACAATGGTACAACGGTAAACAGTTTTCTTCAGTTATTTGCCATTCACTCAATAATTGTGCTTGTGTGTGTGGGTGTTTCGGTATCCAGGCGGGACGCAGGCTTAATTACTTCGTATTGGGAAAACAGAGTAGAAGAATCGAACTGATTTGTTTTCTGTCTATGCAATATGTCCATAAAGCAGCTGCTCCTGTGTCTTTTCCTGTGTGTCAGAAGATGTATGGATGAATGTGTGTGTGTGTGTGTACGTAGGATGCGGGTCCTTTTCAGTAACTTTTTGCCTGTGTGAGATAGCCTTTTGAATATGTCTGTGAGTGTGTGTGGACTAGGATATCCTTTTCTGCCAGTCCACAAAAGCAACAAATTAAACTGTTCTACTATTTGCAAATGAATTGTGCGTAGCGTAGCGCAGAAAACTTTCTTAAGGGGGGTAAAACGAGATTGTGTAGGGGAAGGGTACATACATATGGCATGGAATTGAATGTCCTGTAAAACATGCACACGTTCTCTGCTTTACGCTTCAAATAAAATAAGTAGTATAATACAAGAAAGGAGTAAAAGAAAAGACCAGAACAGACACAAAAAGAAAGTTAACGAAATTGAAATGAACGCAAAGGATTCCCTATACAAGTTTTATTTCTCTCACCCCATACCACACTCTATCTCCTTTTTGGGATTTCTTTCTTTTTTTTTCGAAACTTTTGCTGAGGGTTTGGAAAAGAAAGATGACGTGAGCTGAGAGGCGGGTGGAATGGGTAGTCCCTTTTGCTAAAGCATTTCATACGCTCAATTGCTGGTGGTTAGCCAAACCCGGCTGCGTGTTCTGGTCGACAGTCAATTGAAAATGAAATTGGTAAAAGTTAGCCAGGATCTTCTCAAAAGAAAAAGCCGTTGAAGGCGTCATCAGACAGTGGTGCGACGCAAGGATGTATGTATAAACGTGCGGACAAGCATGCATAATGAGCAGCAGGTCCTCATACTCAATGCGGGCTACCTTTATTTCTTTCTTTTTATCCTTCCCCTACTATTCTGTGGCTTTTTCTTACCCTTCCATTTCGGAACCTTTTATTCGTTACCTTCAGCACAAATTAATACTAAAGAGACGCGTAAAAGTATGCAACACCAAATAGTAAACATTGTACGTGCCTGTATGTGCATGTCTTTGCATGTTTTTGTTGTTGCTGTTGTCCTTTTTTTTTTGTTTGTTCCCTTTTTGATCATAAAAGGGAAAAGTTGCAACAGTTAGGGGAAAAAAATGTTTGTTACTTATCATTGGACACGTTTTTTATATTTCATAGATTTCTTTTTTCATCCCATGTTTTTTCCCCATATTTTGAGTGCATTTGCTTGTTGCGTTGACTACGCAATATTTTGGATTTTTACGATTTATCAACGAAAATGCTTGTGAGATGGAAAGAGACAAACAGACATAGGGATAGAGAGATGCAGAGATAGCAGAGTTATTCCTGTTTTTAGGGTTCACAAAGTGACAGATTGTTGTTAAAAAGGTTTAAAACCCGAGGCAATAGAGGCTGAGAGACAGAAAGAGAGAGATTATGCTGCTAAAAGCAGTTTTATGAGCACTACGAAAATGATTATGAGTTGGATGAGGATAAAAATAACGGTTTTGTTTTTACTAGTAAACTAAGTGCATAGGAGTTATGTCGGGATTTTTCTAAAAATTATTAAGCATGTCTATTGTGAGTATAGAAGTGGTCGAATTCTAGATGATGTGCTCTATAGGTTTTTTAAAACTGCTTAGAAATTCCAGAAATTATTTATTTTTGCAATTTAAACTATTTTCTCTGTAATAGAAATACAAAAGTTGACATATATGATACAATATTTCTATGCGAAAGAATAAGTTTATATTTTTCTGTAAAGCTTTTAAATTCGAATTCAGTATGAAGAGTGCAGCTAATCTAAATATGTGTTGATGCACCCTTTACTAATTTTGAAGTCTTTGCCGGTTTTGGTGGTATACAATTAGAAACGATTCTAGTTGGTTTTGCATTTCTTTTTTTTCCGTAGAAAATTAATTTTGAATTTTAAATCAATATTTAACAGTAAAATCAATATCTCCTTTAAGCCAGTTAATAAATTTTGTAAAAGTATTAAATTGTTTTTTTTTTTTTTTTACTTATTTGTTAAAGTATTTAAAAGCTTTTTTTATTGAAATTCTAACTCGATATTTATTTAATTCAACATAGTTACCAATTTCTTCTTGTTAACTATCCAAAGAACATGTTTATAAATGATGAAATAGTCGAATAGACAATAGGAAAAAATTATTTTATTTTTTCTGAAAACATGATATTGATATCATTATCAGGCAAAATTTGTTGAATATGAAACTTGCGAAATCTTAAAATGGTGTATTTGGAAATAGTTTGACTTGAAAATAACTCGGCAACATTTATATAAATATTGAATATATGCAACTTTTTTAAAATTTTTCATCATTTAAATTAAATTTTCATGTTTGTATATATTGCATATATGCAAATTAATCAAAATAGTTTTTCATTTAAATTAAATTTTCATATTGAAGGTTTCCTCAGTTCAAAAATATCTTCATGGTTTGTTTCACTAATCTATTTTCTAGGCACAAAAGATTTTTTTTTTTTTGGATTTTTTACTGTTTAGCACTTTCAAAATTTGATAATCAAGAACAAAATTTTCAACGAGTCAAAACGCTTAAGCTTAGGCTTTAAAAGATTTCCTTGAGTATTATGTCAATTATATATATTCAAAAAAGTATTAAAAACTAAAAGAGAATTTAAAAAAAATAAACCAAAGATTCTACTTATCTAACAACATCTAACATTTAGGTTTTCGAAGGTACATTTAAAACACAACAAAAAAATCATGCAAAATTATTCTTTATTTCGGTTTTTTTTTCTAAATCTTAAAAAAATTGCTGTATCTTTTAATTGGAAAATATAAAAAAAAAACTTACTGTATATTTTAAAGCTATTATATGCCGGATTCTTATCTTTCTCAACTTCGATAAGTTTCAGTCTTGCTTTTTAATCTGAAATTAAACATAAAGAAAAACTATTTAAAAAATTTTTGTTAAGAAATCAATATACCAAATAAATGTTCATATATATTCCCATTTGTCCCAGATTTGTCATCTATTCATCTTAAAAATACCATAAAACATTTTTTTATCTTTCGTTCTTTGTTTTCGCTTTGTCACAAATTTGATGTCAATGTTAATTTTGTTTGCGTTTTCATTTGTCTAATTTTGTTTAAAATTGATATGACAAATGGAAATAAGAAACAAAGCAAACGAAACTAACAAAATTGTTTAAATTATTCATTTTGAAAATTTTGTGTCTCTAAAAATGAAATAAAATTTGTTCTTTTCTTTTTTCTTGCATTGAAATTTGTCATTTTTTTGGACGATAGAAAAAGGAAATTCAATTTGTGTTTTTTTTTTATCGAGAAAGAATTCTTTTAATGAAATTATTTTATACTGCTATTTTATTTTATGGGTGAAATAAAATCTATATATTTTTGTGTGAATTTGTTGTTTATAAAATATTTATAAAAGTGAGTTTAGTCTACAACCTTCTTCTCTTTTTATTTCTGACCTAACTTACTCTTGCTCTTTTTCTATGGTTGCCCAAAACTTGGCCAAGTCATAGAAAGTTTAAGATTTTTATTTGTATAACGATTCAGATGTAGCATAGAAGAAATGTTAAAAATTTCAAACATGAAGAATTTCCAATACAAGTTTTTTAAATGTATTAAATGAAAATTTAACCGCAATGATAAATTTATGAAAATAGAATTTAGATTTTTGTCTTTAAATAAAATTAAGTTTTTTGCTTTTGGGCGACTGTAAAAATTTAATTTTAACATTTTTGTAGTTTTAGAGAATTCATGGAATTGATTCCTAAATTAAATAAATTGTTCCTAATATAACTTTTAAAGAATTTCAAACTGCGTATACTTAATATGAGATTTTATAAATTATAAAAATATATTTTTAGAATTTGTAGATTTTTTTCTCCTGGGTCTTCAATTTTTCATATGAAATCTTTACACTTCTTTTTCTTAACTTTTTGACTAATTAACTTTTTTTTTACTCCATTTTGAAAAGCGAAAAAGTAGGTTATTATTTAATTAAATATTTCTTTATAAAATTTTTTTGTTTTTTGAATAAAATTGTAAAACTGCTTATAAATCTTGCTAGCGAATTCAAATTTTTAATTTTCATTTTTATTTAAGATTTCTTTAAGGTACACAGCAATTGGTTTTATTTATTTATTAAAAAGCTTAAGACATTAATTTAATTTCTAACCAAAAAAAGTTTTCTTTAATATTTAAATATTCTGTAATTTGAAGAACATATTTTATTTGTGTTTATTCAATTTAATAAAAATAAAAATATTTTTTTTTATATATTTTTTTAATTTGAATGGAGTTAAACTTTCATTAAAATATTTGAACTTTTCCCTATTAAATGGATTCACAAATAAATTACTAGAAAAGAAGTCTTTGCACAACATTTTTTAAAGAAAGTGAGCGCACATGAAACCTTGATTCAAAAAATATTAGCTTTCTGTTTCCAAATCTTTTTCATAAATATTTTTATTTGATTTTTTTTTTTTTTATTCTCGGAAATTAATCATTTTGATTTTTATTTAACCGCATTTCAAGCAATTAATTGGCCCATTTATGGTGTATGAAAATTTTATGAACTGCACTTTACACGCACACTCACCAACACATAAACACACACACACACACACACAAATACAAAAGTAAAATGGAATCATGCATAAAAATTGATTATACATAACTCGATGCTTTCACGCGCCGAAATTTACGTTAAAATCTCATAAAATGAGACGAGAAAGCAAAGCATTCGACCAAAATGTTGGCCTTACTTAGGTTGGCATACTTACAAATGTGGCTCATCAGACAGATGGCTGGTCCTGGTTTTGTTTCTTGCTAGAGTGTGTCCTTTGGTTGATCCTTTACTGTTTGTTTGTTTGGCTTGGCATCTTCTTTGTTATTATGCTTTTTTTTGTTCTTTGTTTTTAGTCATCTTCTCCGTGGCAGTTTTTCCCACGGCGACTGTGTCGTTTACATATCGTTTCGTACTGCCTCCACATTTTGTCCCGTCTAAACGATTTACGACACTTTTGCCAACTGCTTTGGCTCACACATTTGCCATATTGTCTCTGTATGTGTATGTTTGTGTTATTAGCACACTCATCCACCCACAGACAGACACAAATGCACACACACACACATATATAGAGATACAAAAATGCCGCACACGTTCGTTTTTATTATGTTAAATGTCTCCTGGGGCCAGGACCAAACGCAACTTGCTTCCGTCTGTTTTTTCCACATTCGTTTTGTCTTTTTTGCTTTTGCTGTTTTTCTGTATTTTTTTTTGTTGTTCTGTTTTTTTGTTTTTAGCTTTTGCAAAATGTTAACTGTCAACTGGGCTTGTCACATTTCACATTCACACACAGACTTCACAGGACTTCAGACGAGACGCGACAACACGCGCCAAAAAAAGAACTTCGTCATTTGGCTGTTGGAATTGCCATCAAGCAACCCCAAAGCAAGGACTAATAAAATTTTGTTGTTCCACTTGTATCTTTGCCGCTTTTAGCATACAGCACGTCGGTCCAATTGAGACTGACGACAGGCGTTCGACGGTCAAAGTCAATGGTGGTATCAAAAAGGATTCGGCTGCCGGAACTCACCTTAACCAAATATTACGAAGCATTATCCCGTCGCATATAGCGAACTGTTATGAGTTTTTAAAAGCTCCAACAGTCGACAAGAGAATTATATTTACTCTTTGCTTTCAAATTTGAGTGAGTAAATGGCATCAGTTTGGAGTGCTTTAGATGGAAGAGCCTTGAGTAATTTCCTTTTTAGCTCTTGGTAGCATTTTTATTTCTATAAAGTTTTTGAGCATTGCATTTAGGTCTCTTTGCTCTTGGCTTGGCTTAAGCTTCTCTTTCGTTGCTTTGAGTCAGAAACCAATTTGAGTTTATTCAACTAAATGCAATTGAGTTTGAGCATCTGGTTTTTGAGTATTAGACCATTTGATTGCATTGAAATCGAAAAATGCGAAGATTAAGTAAGTTGAGTTATTCTATTTTGAAAAGAACTTTTAAGTGAGTGCTTAAGAATAGTTTTTTGCTCGTTGTAAGCAATTTTTTACAATTTTAAGATAAGTTTAAAAGCAATACCTTTTAGCTACAAATAGATTCATCCATCTATACACTAAGTCTTGTGATCAAGTCTTTTGAATGTTTTCTTCTTAATGTTGATAAATCAGAAGCATTTTTAAATAAAGACAAACGTTATGTTTAATGGTGCAAACGTTTTGTTAGTTTGATGTCTGCATTTAAATTACAATATAAATAAGAAGAAGAATAAAATTGGTTAGTTTTCAATATAATTTACATTTGATTCATTTAACTTTAGTTACTGACAAGACATTAAAATCGCTCAATGAGCCAAAAATAATGGAAAAGAAAATGTTATTGAAGTAAATTTTAGTCATTAAAAATTTAAAGTTTTAAAAAGAAATAACTTATGTTTAACGCCTGCAAGTGTTGAGCAGAGTATTCAAATTTTCTTTGAGTAAACTTAACTAGTGTTTTTATTTTTTTAAGTAAATGCATTTTATATTAAACTAGTTTCTCTTAACTGGCAATCTGATAAGGTTTGCTTAAAACACTCATCAGCTGAGCGTATGCTAGAAAACTCGCTCCCTCTCTCTCTTTGAGTAAGCATTTGTGCTAGAGCACAATAAACTGTTGGGTGACTCACTCTCTTTTATGTGAGTGGCTATTTTGCTCTCTCAAACTTTAGTATTCTCATTTCTCTTTAGATTGTTAGCTTTCATGGCATTGCACTCAATGTTTCAAATTCACCATACAGCCGAAGCACTTCGTTATTTGACTTCTTCGTCGATGTTGCTGTCGGATTGGAAGACGACAAGCCGAATGAACACACCAACACACAAAACATGGTTTGGCCGTTTGCCTCTTAGCCTTAGCCAATCGTAAAAGTTTTGTACGTATTTAGTACAATTTCGGGATTTGGCAGGATGTAACGAGAGTGTAAAGCAAAAAAACGGAGCGCGCGTTCAATGTGCAGTGTTTAAATACATCAACAAATAATAAATTAAAATTAAATTATCAAAAAATTATAAAAAATTCATAAAAAAATTACGAAATTATTTGTAAAAATTGAAAGTGATGATAAGTTGTTAAAGCCCTTTAATATGAAACCGGCAAAATTAAAGCCATTTAACAGATAGAAATTCGTCGATAAACTTCGGCTTGCCTCGGTTCTCCTTCGTCCTTTTCCACATACAAAAGGATAACATAGAGAATGTGGGGTGAACTACCTATGCCAAAGTCGTGTGCCGGTTAACCCTACGTTACGTTTCCTTGTTCTTTTTGTTTGGTTTTTTTTTTTTTTTTGGTTTGGTTTCTTGAATTCCGATTATTAACGGGAATGAAATGGAAAATGAAAGCGCTAACCATATACTATATAAAAATGGTAAAAATTTCCAGAGAAATCAAAAAGAAATAATTCAATCAACACAACCTTTTGTATATGTGTGAGGCAATTATGTTTGTGTGTGTGTGTGTGTGTCTGCCTGGCACAGTTCTGTCAATAGCAAGGAAAATGCTTAAACATTTTTTCAGCTTTTTCCACTAATTTGCTGGCTGACTTTCTGGCTGTTAGCTGTTTGGCTTATGCAATCCCCGCTGGCTAATCTTGTCACAGTTGATTTTCCTTTACCCATCCGACGTTATTTGTCCCTTCTTTTGCAAGGGTAAACTCATAAAAATATCTTCTTTGGGTTTACCATTTTCCCCATGTAATAGTGTCGTTTCCCTTAGTTGTCCTTTTTATGTTACCTTTTTTTTCTCTGCTTCTTACTTTGTTTGCTTGTTTGTCAGGACAATTGAAAATTCAATTGATTTAGCAAAATGAAGTCGCTACTTTTGTAGGGACACATAGCTCCGTGTAAGGTTTTTCCTTTCTTTCCTTCTTTTTTTTATCTATTTTCATTTTCTGTTTTTACGACCGGCAAACAACATTTTTCTTTTTGGTTTCGTTTTTTTTTAGCTCCTTTAAGTGGGTTAGCAGAGCCGTTTTGCAGTTTTTCATCTGGCATTTTCCTTCGCAGCTTTTGTTCTGCAATTTTTGGTGTGAAACTAAAGCCACGTTTACTCAGTGATTGTTGTTGGTCTTGATGGCTATTTGTCGGTTTCTCGTTTGTATTTGTGATTGAAGTTTCGGCCTAAATCGTTTTAGGTACCAGCTGGCTGAAGTGATTTTTATTTCATTTTCTTCATCTACGTTTCCTTGATTTTATTTTTCATCTCTTTTGGTTTGAAAGGACCAAAATGGAGCATTGTGCTACGAGTTTACGATGCTGCATTAAAATTGTACGAATTGTGGTTGATGTTGGTCAAATACTTTTGAATATTCAAAGTGCCATAAGTGAAATTGTTTGAGTTTTATTTAAAAAAAGGACGAAGACTGTAAATGTTGCTTAAATTGACACCTTTATTTGTGGTAGTCTTGGTTGGATAAAGTTCAGATATCACAAAAAATGTAGAAGCTTTTAATCCAGCTCAAATTTTTACAGATATAAAACCACAACAAATTAAGTCCTTTAGAATATACAAATTTGTTGTGTTAGGTTCTTTAAACATAAAGAAATTCATTCATCATCAAATTTAATCAAATCAAATTTAAATGCTTTATGTGAAAAGAGATATTTTTTGTTTCTTATTTGTTTTTTATGGTTATCATTTGTTATTTATATTTTCATCATTTGTTGCTTATTTATACTTTCACATCTTTTTATGATTCTTCATTTTTACTTAAAACTTAGTTTCATAAAACCTTAAAGTATGCAATAGTTTTTGCTTAGGTGAATATTTTACCATTTCTTTTGGGGACTTACAAGGAAAAAGCAAACCATTCAACTGGCAACCATTAAAACTTATTGATATCTCTGTCGTCCTTGTGAATGTCCTTTTGATGCTTAAAATGAACTAAATTGTTTTTGTGTAGCATATTTTTCTGCAGTTGTCCTAGCGCAATGGCTTTTAAGACTTTGAAGCAGATGTTGACTATTGGTCGACTATATACAAACTGTACAGCATTTATACATTAATGTTTATACTACGTATGTTTATTTTTTTTTCACATGAATAGAAAGTTGCTTATTCAATATGCTGCTAAAAAGTAGGCCATGATATTTTAATTAAAATTTCTTTTACGATTTTTTTAAAAGAATGAATGGCGATTTTGTGTTTTTTTTTCTCATATTGTTAACGATTTATTGTCAGTTCTATTTTTTTGTTTTGTTTTTGGAGATGAAAATCTTCAACTTTTTAAATATTTGTATTTTCAAATATTTTCTTTTTCTGCTATTGCCTTCTTTTCATTTTTTCCCTTGTCATAGCCTAAGGACATTTATGGCTGGAGCTTGGAACATTATTTCTTTTTGTATGTAAGCTTAAATCTTAAATTCTCTCAGATTCCTTTAATGTTGGCTCCCTGCTATCTTTCTCTCTCTAGCTCTCCCTCTCTCTTTCTTACTTTTACTATTTTTCCCCGTGTCATTCTGTCTCTGTTTTTCCTCTCATAGCGCTACAATTTGTTTAAGCAACTTTCCTCGTTTCGGTGTCAAGTGTTTTTATTAGTTTCAGTGGGTAGAATGAAAATGAAAAAATAAAAGAAAAAAAAAAGAAAAATAAAAAGCACAACGTTGCAGCCACTGAGACGACAGCTGGCTGCCTATATCCCAAAAAAAAAAGAGAAAGCAAACATTTTTATAATGCAGAAAAATGAGAATTTCTCTATATACTTATGTATAATTCTCCTAATATGGTTATTGTTGTTGTTGCCGCTTTTTAAACTAATATCACGCATACGCCAAGTGCGACAAAGTGTGTGGCTAGAACTTTATTTCTCTGGCACCGAAATGAAAAACTTTTTCAATTGTCATTAGTTGTGAACAATATGTATATAAGCATTAATAATACAGATAGAATATACTAGATAATATAATTTCTATATTGTTTATTGATTGGTCGCCTGTCATTAAGTTAATTGAATCTATGTTTGAGTTAACATTGCTTTTTAGTTTTGTCATTTTTTGACTTGAAGTTATTTCTTTAGTCCTTTTAGAAACTTGTTTAGAAGTTGTATTCTCCTTTTAATGCTCATTGGCTTGATTTAAGCTATGCAAAATCCTTAAGAATTTTGTTTCTGATCAAAACAAACGAAGCTTATTTTTTGTAAAGCTTCTTAGTACATAAACCAATTAAAACCAAACTAAAATAGAGTGTTTTACATTTTGAATTGATTAAAAGCCTTTTAATTGCCATTTTGTTAACCAGTTAACAATTTCCATGGCATTCTCTCAATTCACTTACTTAATTTCGTGTTCTTTATACACAAACAGTATTCTGATTTACAATTTTTAACGGCAACAAACAACAATCAAGGTGCATAAACTTTACAAATGGGGAAAGATGAGATGATCCTGTCTGCTTGCCTGTTATACTTTTGGGTATCTTTTTCCTCTGTCAGTCGAAGGACCGGACCTACTGTCCATATCCTGCTGATGTGTGTGTAGTATAGGGCACCAAGAAGAGTTTTCCTTCATCATTGACTATAGAGTGGATTGGTAGAGTGGATTCAATCCGGCACCCATTTCACTTATCCTGCTTCTGTTCGTGCTCCTTTGGGTCTACCCTCTGATGTTGACGTTTACAATTGGTGTTGAAAACTTCAGAGTTGGAAATTGGGTAATACGAAGAATGACGATGACGACGACAATGACTGCAACAATTCTGCATTAAGTGGAGGGGTCACCTCTATCCAGTTACCCTTTCATCAACACCACCCCAACTACCATCAACACCACTTTCTCTCTCTGGATGTGGGGCTATGTGTGTGTGTGGGGTAACAAAGAAAATTTTAATTTTTATAGAATGGGCATGACGTTCCTGGCCAACAAACAAACGAACACAAATGTTCGTTGCAACGTTGGCAACGTTCGTGAGCTGTGCTTACAGCGAAAAAATCCAATTATTTTAAAACTTTTGACAACTGCAACAACAACAGCAACTGTTGTTGCAACAACTACAATAACAACAACAACAATAATGCCAGCGATGGCTATGAAAACAATAAGAAAACTGACTACGAGTGAAAAGGCAAGAGAGAGAAAGTCCAAAAAAAAGCAGCAAAAAATAAGCAGAGAAAAGGAAGGAGGGGAAAGGACTACCAGCCATTATAACTTCACTTGAAAAGTTTAATTGATTTTTACAAGTGCATACCTATATATATATATATAGATATGTATATATACTCTTACAGATACATATATTTGTATATGTATAAGAGTATGCGGAGGCGTGGCATACCTTTAGGGCAACTAAGTGGGTCTATAAATTGAGTTGATGTAAACAAAATGGGGGAGGGGGCATAAAAATTGGCAAAAGTAAAGAAATCAAAAAGTAGCCTAACTCTCTCTTCCTCTCCTCTCTCTCTCTGGTGGTGCATATTTCATATACACATAGATACATATATTTATGTTTTAATGTATTTGTGTAATATTTACGTTCCTACAGTTGAAAAAAATTTAAGTTGGCTATAAATAGTAAATAATTTTGTTGTAATGGATTTCTACTTGGAAAGTAAATAAAGTCAATTGCCAGAATTACTAAATATAAAACAGTAATTTTATTAAAATTTAACTAAATAAAAGATCTTATTATAAAATATTCTTCCACATGATCTATGATCTATAAATACCAGACTAAAAGATGCTTTAAATTGCCTTTTCTTAATCAAAAATCATAAAAAGTGATTTGATTAAAATAAAGATCTTTAATAATTCTTGTAAAATAATCCTCTAATTCTTCTAAATTTGCTCAGCTTTTTAAAATGTTGCCAGTGACGTCACTAATAGTATTTCCAGAGGTACAAAATATAAAAAGATATAGAAACATTTGAAAAATTTTGTCTTAAAAGAAGATGAGTCTAAAACTCAAGCTAGATTTTCAATATTTAATCTTAGTTATCAATCAAATATTAAGAATTTTATATCTATAATCATAATACATTTTGCTGTCAGTTTTTCTCTGAGTGTATATATGAATACTTTGCAAATTGGCAGTCCTGTCTGTGGCATATACACACAAGTATGGGGAATTTTAATACCATTCTTTCTTATTTTTTTCCTTTTTCATTTTTAGTTGGTTATTTTTAATTGCTTTTAGTAGTTGCTTCGTTTTTCGTAAGTGTTTGAAAAGTGGCAGGAGAATAATTATTGACTTCTGTCTTAAGGGGTTTTTAGCCATAGAAGAAAGAATATGTGTTGCAACTTAGAAGTTTGTGATTAGCCCAATTTAGTGCTATTAGACTTAAGAGTTGTGAAAGCTGGCATTTAAACCCAAAGGATTAAATTTTGCTATAGTGTAGGTTTAAGTTAAATTTGGAATATAAATAATGTTATGTCTTGATGCTTTTCTTTTTTTTTTGAAACGCTTTTGTTATATGGTATCCAAAATTTTTAATTTGTTTATATAAATCTGATAATTAAAACATTTTTAATCTTGATCAAAATTGGATTTTCTATTCTACGTTTAATATTAATAGTTAGTTTTGGAATCCATTCCGAAACGTTTTGGCACAAGAGAAGAGGAAAGTCAGTTTAAGCCAGTTTTGAAGCATTTTTAAGCTGCTTTTGATGCAAAGATTTGAAATTGAGTTTCTCTTTCTTTTATTTTTTGGCAAAATCCGTTTCACCAATGCTGAAAATCAAAACCGCAAAATGTCTGCCGTATTTCTTTTTTTTACCTTGTAGAATTTCTTAAAGGATATTTTTAGGTTGTTGCTTTTTATACTTTAAGCTTAACAAGCCAAACAGATTTGCAGTTTTCAGCCTGGTTCAAAAACCACACACATACATTCGTAATCATACACACATGTGCAAAAAAAGGTCTGACAATTTAAGTCAGGTCCAACTGACTTTTATTCATAACAAACGTTTTCTGCCTTTCTTTTTTTTTCCTGTTTCTTGGCTTCTCATTTGCAGGCAACGTAGATAAAAGATGAAATATAAATCAATATATATATAAAATGAAAAGAAAAACTGCATATCCTGATTGAATATACTTGATAATATTATATATAAATAATAAATGTAGAAAGAGTTCTTTATGTATTAAGTTCAATGTTAATCAGGTAAACCAGAAATTTTTGTAGTAACAACAGCTTCCCTCCACATGCAACTGCAACATCAACCAATCAATATGGAACAACAACGAATGGCTCTACAAATGCAACAATTCCAATTGCAACAAATACAACTACAACAACAACAACAACAATTGAAAACAACGTGACAACAAAATCAATTTGTTATAATAAAAATGATGCAAAATAATGATGTAATATGATGATGATGACATCGCATTTATTCACACATCTTGTTATATCCGATGACTTTCGGCTTGCAAAAATGTATTTAACAAACGATTAAAATACCCAAAAAAAAATACAAACTCTTTTATAATAATAATTATTCAATTAATAATTATTATATACACATGTACACACAAAACACACACACAACAAACAAATACAAATCTATATCCTGATATAAATATCCTAAACAAATATAAAAATTTTTTAGCGTAAAAAGTTACGATAAAGTGTCATTGGGTCAGCCAGAGAGTAAGTCTGACTCCATATACACAAAAATTTGGCAAAAATAAAGTGCTAAAATAAAGCGAGATAATAGATTGGAGCCAGAGTGAGACAGAGCTAAGAATTTTTGCATATTAAGTATTACTGCAGTTGTTGTTGTTGTTCTACTACTGAAATTCCCACTTGCCTGACGTCTGTCTGCCTGTTTACATACATACACATTACATTACATATATATAACTATAAATATATATATAGTTATATATATACTACCTTACCCGCCCATTTATATATAAATATATATATATAGAAATAATGGGTCTGCAGATGGCAGCAGCATCCTCCAGTTATGTTGCAACAACATTCAGCATTCTTGTAGTGCTGTTGCTTATCATCTGGACACCCCCACACGTTGATGCAGCCCGTAAGTACAGAAAATAAAAACAATAAATTCTACTTTGTACATATATACAATATATATTAAAAAAAAAAAACGAAAGAAAAAAGTCGAGAAGAGAAATTTTTCCACTTTATAAATATTCATATAAAAGTTCTTGTTGATTTTTACATTATTTAAGCCTCATTTTTATTTCTCGTTGGCAAGTTAAGTTAAGTTAGCCGTTAAGTTTTGACTTGGTGGGAGTTCAACTTTAGACATAAGATGAGTTCACTTTGAGTTAAATTATACTTTCAAGTGGTTGTAGATTATTCTATATAAGAGTTCTTGGATTGGATTATACAGTTTACGTTGATGAGAGTGGATAAAAAATTATTTCAGGTAGCTAATAATATTAATTAAATATATATATGAATTGTTTATATAAAAGATTTTGTTTTTAAACGTTCTTTGTGAAAATATTCGAAAGTGAGTTAGAATTATGAAGTTAACTAGTAAATTATTTGATTTTAGAAAGGAATAAAGTAAATTTAACAGTATATTGACTGAAAATCGTGTACTGTAGAGTTATAATATGAAGAGTTACCTAAACTGTTGAAAATCAATATAAAAAGCATTTAGTGGCTTTAGAATATTTCTTTTATTTTGTTTCCCAATGATGTATGATGTTTATTCGTAAATGCCATAAAATAGTGTGGCTGTATATTTCAACAGGTAAAATACCAAAGTGCGCTATTGGCGACAATCACCACGAAACTTTTTATAAATCTCTCCTTTTCTTTCTCTTTACCTCGCCTGGCTCTCTGGAGGTTGAATTTAAAATTGAGGCAGAAATGAAACCAAATAACAATCAAAGTGTTGGCATTTTAAATTGCAGTCAAATGTTGGTCATATTTTGCAGCAAGGCTGTCGTCGTTCCGCTTGGCTCACCTTTCATTGCCGTTTCATTTCATTTGTGAGCGATAAACAAGCCGAGGGTGAGGAAAAACAGACATCGTTGCACATCCTGAAACATATTTGCCGGTGTTTTTATACGTTAGTTTTTTTTCTCTGTTTTTTTTTGTTTTTTTTTTTTCGTTTCCCTCTCATTCAGTGCTGCCTAGTTTTGCAGTTTGTCGCACCTCTTTTTTTGTCTATATGGGCATTAAATTGAAATTTATGCGGCACTTTGCCGCGTGAAATGTTTGTACAACTCGTTGCGGGTTGCGGCTTTCTCTCACACCTTATAGCCCAGTCTCTCTTCAAATATATCTATCTCATTCACTCTTTAACAGCTTGCCTGTGGCAAGCCCTTCTTTAGGCGTTGACAGACCGACAAACCGTTAGAAAACATATGCAAAAATTTTGTTGCTGATGTTCCTACTAGTTTTCCAACTCTTCCTTGCACTATTGCATGTAAATGGTCTTTATTTTTTGTTTTTGTTGCTGACCTCCTCCATTTTCATTTCCCCTATTCCATTTACATATACATACATGGATAAACATTTTCCGCTTTTCAACTAATTTGTCGTTTGTGAAAATTATGATACAAAGTCTGCCACTTAACAATTGTCAAGTTAAATTCAAATATATATAACCGAAAAGCAAAGCAACTGACATCGGTCTCATCTTTATGCTCAGCATCAACTCATTTCACTTTTCGTTTTTGCAACAAGTTTTAATTAATTTGCCACAAACCCAGTATAATATTCCCTCTGCCCACCTAGAACAACTTCAATTCCGCACTTTAGCTATGTACCCACAATATTTCTCTCTAGAAAAAAGTTGATTCTACGATAATTTGAAAACTTTTCGTTTAGACAGCGCGAAAAAAAAAGGAAAAACAGAAAAAAAAAATAACGTCAGTTCAGAGACATCTACAGAGAAACAGAGATAAAATGAGAGGGATAGAAATCGCTACCTAAACCAACAAATGGTAAAACTATATGAATACGACATGCTATATTAAGCCTCAAATAAATGCCGAGCCATAATTAACATATAGCAAAAGTTTTTACTTTCTCCTTCATCTCCTACCAAATTTGCCTCCTTCTTACCATATTCTCGTATATAGCCTCCATCTTCTATATCTAGCAACTATACTCTACTTAAGGCAGATGAGTTGGTTAGAGTTGTTAGGAAAGTTTTTCGGCGACGATGAAATATGGCAGCCAAAGAAAAAAAATAGAAAACAAGTGTGGGTTAGAAGTAATTTGAAATTTACAACTTTTTAGGTTGATTGAGCCAAGTTTTAGTTACAGTTTTAGTGGTTTACGATAAGCGTGTGTTTATATATATATATATAAAGAAATATGTATATATATACATAGGAAAGAGTAAAGTAATTAACTCGATATACAGTGGATTCCAATGGATCAATCCTAAGTGGAAATGGGAAAGTGGCTATGAAAGTAAAATTTTAGAGGTCAATAGATTTTGAAAATAAGACTGTTGATTGACATTATTGAGAGGATATAGAACAAACTTATATAAATTTGAATTAAAAGATTTAAATATTAAAGTGCATTTATAAAAAAAATGTTTCTTTTAAACACTTTTAATATTTGAATCAGCTCCTGTCAGTTAGTTATTTTTGTGAATTTAAAATGGCGAAAAATTGTTTAATTGAGATCCAGAAACTATTTCCACCGCTTAATTAATTTTAAATAAAATACTTATTAGAAAAATAAAGAAAATCAAACAGTTTTCTTTGATTTTAAAAATGTAAACATTTTCTTTCCATTTTACATTTTTCAATTTTTAATTATAAGGGATTAAAAATAAATTTTTTTAATTCAATAAAATAATTACAAGAAACTTCAAGAAATTTGACGAATCTTCTTTGAGTTATAAAAGGAAAAGTTTTGATTCTTATATTACTTATATTACTATAAAATATTACTTTAAAATTTAAACAAAAAAGCATAAAAGACAATTTACATATTAACAAAAATCTATAAATTTAAAAATAATAATATTGTTTATTTTTAAAATTTCTATTTATTAATAACATTTTCGTTTAAAAAAATTGGTTAAATAATCAAAAATAAATGAAGAAAACACATTAAATAAAATTCACAAAAAGTGTAAGATAATTCTCAATTACATAAAAATGAAGTATTAAAATTGAATATTGTTTAGGTCAGTTTTTTTTCCCCTTAATAACATAACAATGAATTTCAGTATACGTTATTAGACATTATTTTTCACCATTTAACTTAACGTAATTAGGCACAAAGTGAGATATAGACGAGTGTTATTTTCAATTGTCAGCAAATGGCCGCAGATAAATGCTGATTTATACATATATATACATGTATATAGTACATATATATATATATTTTGCCAACATTGTTCAGAGTGGTCTTCGGTGCTCACATTAATGTGTTGACATTTGGTAACCTTTCCCTTCGCCCAAAAACTAAAATGCCCATTAGAAGTGAACTGTTGGTTGGGGGATATGGTGAGATGAGAGAAAGAGAGATATGAGGGCAGCATTGTAATGAAAAGTAATAATATTAAATTAACAGAACTCACAGGAATTGTTGAGCTGGGGGGAGAGAGAGAAGCAATGGGAATACTGTGGAAATGGCCAAATGGCGAAATGGTCTTTTTGGTCGTACCGTTCACACACTATTTTTTTTTGGCTAGGCCGCAACAAACATCTTATTTATGGTCTCGTTTCTCGTAAAAATTTGTTATTTAGATTTATGGCGTTTTGCTCTTTGTTGTTGCCCAACATTTATTTATCTTTCCCGTTTCTTCTTGTCCTACATCTACACGTTTTCCCCTCTTCCCTTTTATTTTTTTTTTTTTTTTTTGATTCTATGTCCTTTGGTCTTTTTCTTCTTATTTTGGAACTGAAATTTTAGAGCCACTTTGGCCAGTCGGTCACTTGTCTGAGAGAGAAAAAAAGATGTGATAAATGTTAGAGCATTATTATTGTTGAGCAGCTTCTCTTCTATCTACATACATATATATTTATATATATATATAGTCGGACATGTTTGCTAATATAATGATATGCCAAGACATTAACAAAGTGCACACGCATTTGACGCCTGACGCTCGCTCATTTGAAAAAAAAAAAACAAACAAAAAAAAAAAAAAAGAAACACACACATACCGACAAATATGGGGCGTGGCTTTTGCATATAGTATCTTTAGTTATATACAGTATCAAATGTTTAAGAAGCAAAATAAACAAATGTTTTTGCGTACAACACTAGAGCATTCATTTTTAACTATATATTATATGAAGTTAAAGATATATATATATATATATGTATGTATGTATGTATGTATGTTTCTATACATTGTAGGGGGGTAAAAATTGAAGAAATGTACTTTGTGATTGTGATTACTTCTTAAACTTAAACTTTAATTAATCGAATTGGTTTTAATTTGTTGACGATTGAAAAATTGGTTTAAAAACAGTTATAAATTAAATTATATTTGTAATGCTTAGGAATTTTCCGATTTTCAATTTTCATTCTATGTCAATTTCATGAATGATTTGCCTTTCACTTATATTTTAAATTTGCTGTCTGTCCAACTTGAAGTTTAGCTTTCGCAAAGAAGATAAAGCAAAGAATAAAACAGAATGAGAAAGGGAGTGGGTGGAGGAAGCAACTGCCACTAAAAACAAACTATACAAGCTTTTTATTTTTCTGTGACATTTTTTTGTCCTGCCAAAGAGAAGGAGCTAGAGGAAGAGACAAAGAGAGTGAGATCAAGCAATGAGGTGTGAAGATGAACAGTCGCAATTGTCTGTACACGGACAAGAAGGACCTGAACAGGGACAGGGGCAGGGACATCTTTTTCTATTCTCTATTTGTTTTTTTTTGTTTTCTCCTTCCTCTTTTTTGCCTTCTAGAGCTGTCTTTCTCTCAAAAGCAAATATGGCACTATGCTGAGGCGAAACCAAATCAAATGTAAAGCTCGGTGGGGGTTAGTTTTAGTGTGTCTGTGTGCATGGTGTGTGTGCTTGCTTTGTGGTCTGCCACGCCTCACCCATCTACCCCGCCCCCGCATCCACTCTGGCCAACACACCTTTTGTAGAAATCCAACAATGTCAACTATGCAACACAAAAGCGACAATGCCGTTGCTTTTGTCTGACTGTAAAGAGGGAGAATGAAAGCAGAACTATGGCTCTACCTGAAGAGTGGAGGGCAAGTGAGAGTGAGTGAGTGAGTCCTTGTTGCTGTTGCCATATAAAAATAGCTCACTTTGCCGCATTCTTATTCTTTTCCTTGTGCTTATACACCTCATTCCACCCTCTCCTCCAACTTGTTCCCTTATTCGTTTTTATGCTTGCAATTTGCATTGCACTTTTGCTTTTTCCTTTTTTAAAGTTTCGCTTACGCTTTAAGCAAACGAAATAAAAGAAAGGAAATGTATATACATTTTGTATATATATATATATTTTTTTTTCATATAATGACATTAAAATGCGCATTATATTAAACCCAAAAAGAGAAAAATTAAAAAAAGAAAACCTAGGTTAAAAGATTTTCCAGCGCGTGCCGCTTTAACCCCTTGGCGTGTGCTCCATAAAATATATAAAAAAAAGAAGAAAAAAACCGAAAAACAAACCCAAATGAAATGAAACTAAGAACATGCAAACCATAACTACAACTACTTCAGTTTTATGAGCTTTCCGTCTTTCCCCCCGCTACCATTCATTCAACAGCCCCTCATTACTCTCCTTCATCTAGCCATTGACAATTATTAGGCCACGCCCATTGTCGTGCTCATAAATTTTGTAATTATTCCCCTGCGTGCACAAAAGAAAACTTTCACCCTTCCGTCCCTCCCTTGCTAAAAATAAAAGAAGAAAAAAAAAACACGCATGCCTAGCAAATTAGAGAAATATTGTAGAAGATGATGAGTTTAGGTTGAATCGTGTCAGGAACGACGAATAGTTTGTGATACTTTATGTTGCGCTGGTAATATAAAATTAGTTTCTTTTTAATTTTAAATGAGTTTTGAAATTGAAATTTTACCAAATCTGAAATTATAATCCAAGTTTTTTACCTTTCCTTAACAAAGAGAAATGAAAAAATGGAAAAGTTCTTAAAGTTAATAAATTCAGTAAAGTGAGAGAGGAAATTATTGTCTTATTTATTAACCAAAACACAGATGGTAAGCAAAACATGATGATAAAATAGAAAAAACCTAAAAAGTATGCTATAAAAAGTTTTTATGTTACACTTACATCTAAATGTGGAATAAAATATTTATGAAGCTTTATTATATCAAAATTTATCAATAAGAATGAAGAATTTATACTCAAATCAAATCTTTCACTATCTCTATTATATTATTTTCCAAGACATGAAATACAAATTTATTTTACTAATTGATTAAACGTTATGAAAACTCACAAAAAGAAACACAAACAAATAATTAAAAAATATGAGGTCTGCTTTTAGGCTGCAGCTGCTTCCTTTTAGACAAGAAGCAGACGAAGAAATACAGAAAAAGAAAACCAAAGGAAAAAAAACAACGAAAACGAAAAAAAAAAAAAAATAAATTCTACTTAAAAAGGCTAGCGAGTGAACCGCAGTGCAGCCATAAACATTAATTAAAAGTTTTGACCCTTTGCCCGCTTGCTGCTGCTGCTGCTGCTGAGAGCTCATCAGCTGCAATATTCATGCACAACAGCAGAGAGCGAGCAACTACAATAAAATGCACTCAAATTGTTGCTGTGCATGACAAAGACAGCAAGTGAGAGAAAGACAGGAAAAGCATATGAGGTACCGAGCGTCACTAAACGAAACCGGAGCGGCCTCAGTGGCCTTATTTGCACGTAGCTCTAAAAATTACGAGTTAAGCACTTTTGGCCCAGGGCAAACCTACACATATACATACATATATACAATCGGATACAGTCTCCCGTATATCCGTTCACTTGCAAACACACACACACATGACTCATGAATCATTTAACACACTCATTCGCGTTGTTGCAAAACTTTTGCGTTGAGTGGCGTATTTTTATACCCTGTAATCATCTGGATAAAAGTGTATACTAAAATATCTGAAATAAGTCCAGTTCAGTCCAGATAAAATAAGAAATGATTGTTGTCTATAAAGGATTGTTTATCTGCTTTGAAATTGCAACGGAAGGATGTTGAACACAATCCACCCGTGTCAATATTCTATTCTTTCATGTTAGTTTGTCTTCATTATATGAAAAGTAAAGGGTATCTTTTAGCCGTATTTTTAAGAAAATTTGTATGGAGTTTTAGTTATGGTTTGCTATAACAGATGGCATATGGCCCAGACCATGGCTGAACCACCGACAAACAGGTCGACAGACCGGAGTCAAGCATTGTCATTTTTGAGTGGCTTTTCTTCTTTTTTTATATTTTATTATTTACTAGTGCAAACAGGAAGAACAAATAGACAACTGACAAACACAAAATCGAAAAAAAAGAAAGCGATGGCTAAAAAAGCCAACCAAAATCCATGAAGTCAAGCCACTAAACCAGCCAAGCATTAAATTAACATTTTTTCTAATTAAACCGACAAGCAAACAAAGTGAGTAGATACCCAGAAGCAGTTTAAAATCAAATTCAAAAGATTTGCATAAACTGATTTTTCTTCTTTGTTTTTCTTTATTGTCTTCTCCTTCTAAAAATTAAAAGAAAGAAATTTAAGTTTTCAGTTTGTTAGAAATAAGATGGTATATCAATAGAATAAAGCAATAAACTATGAACTGAATTGGCAAAGGACCAGAAAATCTATAAGCTAAAAATAAAACCATCTACTTTGTGTTTTACTTACCTCTTGCCAATTCTTGACCTAAGCAACACTTCATTTTGTCCATTTAACAAAAAAGAAAAAGAAATAAAAACTTAACAACTGAAAAATGTTTATCCTATCAAAAGTTAGGAAAAAGTATGGGACGAAAGGAATCGAAATACAAATTCCATGAACAAAATGAAATGTCAACAGTAAATTTACCTTACACTTTTCCTTCCTTTTCTTGTTGTCATTTGGCCTCTGATTATTTTCTTTTCTAATGCGTCAAAGCTCATTTCTCTTTTATTTTTTTCTCGGTTTTTTTTTTTTTTTTTTTTTTTTGCTTAGCATTGAGTAAGAGGGGAAATTTTCTTAATGGGATTTACAAAACGAGAATGTCTTCAGAGATGATGATGATGATGGTTTTGGGTCTTAAGTTTTAATACCCTGTAATCTTTAATGGAAAAGGGTGACTTAAAGTTATTTAAATGTTTTTCAATAGAAGGGTTTTTTAGAGTATTTTATTATGAAGTTGTTATGCTTGAACTATATATATATATATATGTATATATATGATTATTGTCTAGTTCACCCAAATCTAGTGTTATGAATATGTGTAAATGGTGTATTTTATTTTATTTTGATTCCTGGGGAAATAATGTGTATATATGATTCTATATAATTCGATTACAGTTGAGCGAAGATATTTCCAAATAAATTTCTTAATAAGTGGGCATAGGATGAGCTTATAGAAGCATCTACAAACTGAAGAACAAACTTCTAAATAAAGAAATTTCCTTATTATTATTTATATTATTATATTATTATTATATTTATAATATATAGGGTATATCAAAGTCGATTTGTTGCCTTACCGAAGGTGGAATTTATTGTTGATTCCCCTCTCTTTTGTTTGGGTGTGTAAAATGGCGCATAAATATGTTGAAAATGGACTTGAGAATTTATTTACATAAAAAGGATTTTACAAATAAGAAGTGAGAGAGACAAAGGAAGGGAGGTGATGGTAGCGAGCCTGTGATTTGTTTTTTTTTTCCTTTGCTTTTGTTATTAGTATAAGCGGGTGAGTGATCCCTTTTTTTTTTTTTTTCTTTGGTTAGGTTGGCCTGGCGACAGTAGAGCTAAAAAAAAGGGTATAAGGATTTATCTAACATACACACTGAGAAAAACAGTCAATGACCATAAATCTAAGCCAAAAGCAAATTTTTTTTTAACCGATTTCAAGCAAAATACTTTTAGTTCACAATTTTGCACGAAGAGTTCATTTGCAAAGGAAAAACAAAAAAAAAAGAAGAAAGCAAAAAAGAAGGAAAACTGATTCCGACTAGGTTGCTGAGAGGATCCTGTTGGTTGTTGTCGCTATGAACGAGCGAACTTTTGTTGCGCGCTCTAAGCAGCAAATCCTTTCATCCGATTTAAGTAAATGCAAACAAAATAAGTAAATAGCAAGAAGCAACACCGTTTTGTTGTTGTTGCTGTTTCGCTATCCAAAAAGGGGCTTTGTCGCTCTTGCCACACCACCAATGCCGCTTGCCGCCTCCCGTCAGCCACTTGGTTGAGAGCTTGTTAAAACTTTAAGTCCATTTTACTTAACGTGGCTCCTTCGTTTTAGCTGACAGTTGTAACTGTTTCTGCTCTTGTCTTTGCTTTTGCTTTTCTATCTATTCCTCCTTTTTTTTGCGCCACCCCTCCTCTTTCTCTTTCTCTGTGACTCTAGTTCTTTCTACTTGCCATTTTAATTTTTAAAGACCTTAACGATTAAAGCCTTTAACTATTTAACACATTTGACTTGCTGCCTTTCCTTCATTTTTTCTTACTTTTCTCTGGCTTTTTCCCTTTCTTAGTCTCTATCTCCATCTCTCTTTTGTATCCATGTGTTTGCCATTGACAGCATCCTCTAATTGACTTGCGTTTTTGTTTTCTCTTTCGCACTTGGCATGCCTTGTAATTAGTCAACTTGATTTTGCTTTACTTCTTTTATTTTTTTTTCATTTATTTTTGCCATTGACACTTTGCGCTTTCAAGTTTTTTTTAATTGAAAGTCGTTTTTGTGGCCTCCTGATTAGGGTTATTAATAGGATAACTCCCCTTTTAGCAACAACAACAACATTGCTAAGCATGGGCTTACTTTAGTAGGCGTAATTGTTTGATTTTGAGCTTTGAAAAAAAGTGTAAAGTAGTTGACCAGCTCTAAGGGTTTCTAAACCACAAAGTTGAAAAAATTCCATTAAATCGAATTGCTCTTAAATTTCACTTTACAATGAATAAAAGGCTTTAGGAAGATTTTTACTTATTTTTGAGAAAACTAAGAACAGTTTTTCTTTTGGATTGATTAAGAGGTGAAATAGTTTGCATTTTAGCATAAATCAGGATAACTATGGCATATCCCTCTTAATTTTTTATATAGATAAACTCTTGTCTATTTAGTTTGTGACTCATGATTATGTCTATAATGATAACATATATATTATTTTTTGCTGAATTTTAGAATTTATGAATTGTAAACTTGAAACAAAATACTTACAATATTTACTTTAGTCAGTTTGCTAAAGCAAAAACATAATCAGAAACTTGATACTGATCTTAATACACATTTTATAGATTCTAACAAAAAAAAGGAAAACAGAAAAATTAATAAAGAATTTCAAGAAAATTTTGCAGCAAAATGAATTATTTGGCTACTTTTCCAATGAGAGTTACTAAGCTAAACTTAACATTGCTTTTTTAAACTGCAAATAAAAATATATTTAATTTAGTGAATAAGTTGTTAGTTATTTCTATTTCCACTCTTAAACAAAGTTTTTGAATTAATGTAGTACTGAATGAAACAAGTTATATGAAACACATTTGCTATTAATTCGATTAAATCAAATATTTACTGCATTGTTTATTGAATTCATGTTTAAACTGACTAAGTAACTATATTTCAATTGCCAAACTTTCTATATATGTAGGCTGAAGGCACTAAAGTTGCGTTTAACCAATTCCATAAACTCTAACCATTCATGGCCAAACGATGCTCATCTTAACCATATTTGCCTACATCGGCATAATTTCAAATTAGTGCACTGAATGGCTATGTTCAGGCAATGGGTTACTTTCTTCCATTTCCTCTACCTCTAACTCTCTCTTTCTCTCTCTTTCTCTCTCTCTCTCTCTCTCTCTCTCTGCCAATGTCTGTTTCTATTCGAGAGATTTTTGGCTAGGCATATTTACATAGGCCTCAGCTGTTCTCAGCTAAAAATGCAAAAATGCTTACGCCGGTGGCTAACACCAGCACACACACACACACACTAAACCACTCCCACATACAACCATATATACACACATATTTTTTGGGTTAAAAGCATCAATTTTCTGCAAATGCAGCAGCAGTGGCAGCAGCAACTGGCAGCTCCTGGCAGGTCCTGGCAGGACTAACTGCAGTTGTAAATGCAACCAGAAAATGGCGAAAAGGGATTTGCATTTGGCTTTAAAATCGTTGCAATTTTGCCTTTTTAAAGCTTTTACATTTCTCTAGCTTTTTGTGTTCTTTTTTTTTTTGTTTTTTTACTCTTTCTTGTTATTTGTGTATTTTTCTTCCGTCGTCCCTGAAATGGCAAGGGCGTAAAATTGCCGTAACATGACAGCGAACAACTTGGCCAAAAGGTAACTCAAAACGCGTTGCGAACACGCAAAGCTTCTTGGTTTTGCTAACACGCCTCTTCCCACACCTCATACGTTGTTTTCTTCTATTTCATACTTCCTCCCTTTGATATCCTTAGCATTTGCCTAATGTACTCGTTCTCTTTTCCTCTGTCTCTCTCACTCTATCGCTTTTACTCTATTCTGCTGTCGCTTGTTTGTGTTGACACCCACACACACACACACAAATACACTCAAGCATAAGCAGTGATAGGGGCAAAAGAGATAGAGAGACTGGAAGTCCTTTTAGACTAGGAAAAACGTTTATCAGTGCCCGCTAGAAGAAAGTTTTTCATAATGTGTGGAAAAGAACTTGCAAGGCAACGAACACTAGAAAAAATACATATATATATATATATAAGTATATGTATATGTATAGTGGAAAAGAAAATAAATAATAAAAATAAAAACGAGAGAATGGGGGAAAACTGTCAACTTGACACAGGCTGGGGTGTCCTTTTGGGTTAGTGCTTGACTTTTGCGAAAGGGTACTTCCACTACAGAGCGGCATCTGCTCTCTACTAAAAATCCATATATATACATACACATTCCTATATATATATATTTATATATGTGTGAGTAGGTGTGAATACAAAATATTTGTATAGAAAGTAAAAGTTTTTAATAATTCAGCTTAATCCAACTTTTGTGTTCACATTCAACAACTTTTCATACAAAAGAAATTAATCTACAACACAAATTCTATTATATAGATAGGAAGTGGAATGAGCTTTATGGAATCCCAAAATAAAATCAAGTAATATAAAAGAAATACTAGCAGAAAATATATATTATTTAAATAACGTAAGCTTGATTTAGTAAGCCCAAATAGTAAGCTGACAAAAAAATTTTCCAATTACTTTTCCTAAAATGCAGAAAATATGCAAAAGTCTAAAAAATTGTTAATAAAAATCAACTGTTTGTGATGTCCTTTAATAAATCTTCTTATTAAGATTACAGTTTTTAAGGACATTAATGAACAAGTTAATTTTATATATTTAATATATCAATTTTTATTTCTTTTTGTATTTGGTTGTATAATTTTAAATATTTTTACATATTTTCAGTCTCATTAAATTCATTCCAATCAACAACTTTGTTTCGTTTTTAATTATTCTTCATATTGTTTAATTTAATGTATTTAATTCGCTTTTAATATAAAATGTTAAACTGCATTAAATTACCTTTCATTTAATTTTATATGTATTATTTATTTCAATTATCGTTTATTCAATTATTTCATTAACCTTAAAAATGCATTTGATTTGCTCTTACCATATTTCGAAAGTATAACAACATAAATTCCGTTTTAAATAAAATGAGAAAAGTAAAGCAAAATAAACTCTGCTATTTTTTCTGTAATAAGTTTTTTTTTTTTTACTAATTTCTCCAAATTTGTGGAAAACTGAAGTGCATTAACATTTCGTTGCTATGCCATTCTTTATCTTTTCGACATTGCTTCTTCAGCATCATTTTTTCCGTGATCCGTTTTTTTTTTCTTTTTTTTTTATCGTTCAAAGGTTTTTTCTTTCCAGCATTTTGGTGCGTCTGACTACAACCTCCCCTTGCTTCTTCCTTGTATTATTTATGCATTTTTCTCTCGGCTGCTGTTGGCTTTTAATAGTTGTGTCCGCGTATGTGTGTGCATATATGTTCGTTTGTCTGTGTGTGTGTGTGTTTACCACATTGAAAAGTTTTCTTTGCAAAGTGCTTGGTACATACGAGAAGCGCGCAAATATCCCAAAAAATATGCTACACAAAAATCGCTCAAGTGCAAAGTTTTAACAATTGGAAAGTTTGCATGGTTTGAGTTAGTTGGTTGGTGTTGGTTGATGTCTGTCTGTCTGTGTGGCGGTTGGTTGCTTGGTTGGTTGTTTGGTTGATTGTTTGGTTGTCTGCAGTGTGAAAGAAACACACTTCGCCTCCGATCCCCATTTTTTTCACATTCAAGCATTTAGCGGAGCAACAAAAAAAATATTCGAGCAAGTAAAAATTGGTTGTTCAAAAAAAAAAAAAAAAACAGGCGAAAGTTGATGAGCGAAAGTCGACGTGTGCTATTCATAGGACTAACTGAAAGTGCTATAAAGAAAAAAAAACAAAGTATAAAGAAAAGATATGACAATATTTTCCATAGATAAGCTCTGTTTGTGCATAGAAAACTCAAATGTTAGGCCGCTGAAAAATATGAACTTCGACCCGAACAGGATAATGTGTTAGTAAATACTTAACTACATTCCAGAACCTGCTGGGTTTCTGGAACACTGATGGCTTTTGACCAGAAAAAAGGCTCGAAATAAAAACTTTTTAGAAGAATTTGAAAGGCATGAAATTCGATTGGGAATGATTCCGGCAAACTCAAACAGAAATCAAGTTTCAATAATAAAACTGGAATTAAAATCTAAAAGGACACAACATATTGATGTCAATTGTTGCTGAAAATTAGAAAATCTGTATCTATAAATACTTGCAGACGTCACATCTTAACAAAGTTGACTTTCGTTTTCTGAAAGGTTAGAAATCCAAATGAAATAAGCATCTAAATGGATTCCATATATGGAATTAAACCATTTTCTGTGTTGGCAGTCACTTAAAAGCTTATCTGCATTGCGGCTAATTGAAAGCTTTAAGGGTTGTATCACTCATGACCTTTTCCTAGACCAAGAAAATCAAGCAAGCAACCAACCAAAACCTTATCAGTTACCGAAAAATGGAAATTAATATTTAATGTTTTCACAATTTTCCGGCTATCCTTTTTTGTCTGTTTTGCCTTTGGGCAAGCTATTTTCTCGTTTTCTATTTTATTTTTTTTGTTGGTTTGAAATGTTATATGGCTGCTTAAACCTCATTAATAAATAATGAAAGGCCAAGAAGAATTCAACTCTTACCCTGCAGCAGGAAGTACAACAGCAGAGAACTTATTCAATAATATATATATATTATATATATATACCTATATATATACATTTTCCTTTTTTTTCCCCCATTTCAATATGAAAAAACATTGATAAGCCAAAAGTTTTCCTTGTCCCTTGGAGAATAACAGGAACAGCAAAAATTTGTTCAAAATAAAAAAAAAAATGAAACCAACTTTGCTTTGGCTGGTTAGCTGGCTGGCTGCTTAAATGCAGACAAGCAAAACTTTTGGCCGCAGAAACTTTTAACTGGCTAGAATCACTACCTACTACCCTTCCTTTTCTCCCTGTTATCCTTTTACTCCTCTAACCAATACCCAACAGTACTTGTTGAAGACAACTTTGAGCAATATCACTGAGAGAGAGACAGAGAGGAGCAAGGTAGAGCATCTGCTAAGACAAACATAAATTACATGCCATTGTCCAATAGAAAAAAGTTGCCCTACTTCATACTTTTCCCTTCCCTTGAACTTTCTTACTCTTACTCTCTTTAACGGTCTTTCTCTCTTTTTGCAACCTTGTTGTCATTTCTTCTCTGTCTAATGATGCCACATTCAGATGGCATAAATTAGCCCTGCTGTTTGGTGTTAGGTGGTTGCGGTGGTGGTGGTGGCGATGGTGGCAATGGCGGTGGCATCGTTGGCGTTTCAACTCAAATTAAATGTTAATTTCATGCCATCATAATCATCCAACCTACTACCAAAGTCCGTCCGTTTCTACTACACAGTTCCACTCTGTGTGGTTCGGCATTGTCGTCGCCAAACACACACATGACCTCATTAAGGCCAACCGCCAGCCGACAACAACAACAATATAATAATAAAAGGCAACCATGGGCAAAGTCCAGAAACCACATTCTCACATTGCCATGGCCCCCCAAAAACAAAAAAAACCCCACCCACCACCAAACCGCGCCATTTGGGTGGGGCAATGAAACCAAACTAAACCAAACCTGAACCTGAAACTGGAACTGGTGGAACCGAACGAAAGTAAAGTAACCTCGCGCTCCGCGTTACGCCGCGCTCTTTGCAAATAAAACTGTAAAAATGTTTACCGACAATTTTCTACACAATTTTACGCCGCAAGACTCAGTGGCTCCCCCTATAAGGAGGCATACGTTACAGGATTGCTTGAATTTTTTTTTTTTACAGCAAATTAGGGTGCGCATGAGGTCATATTAATGTGGTTAATTACAATAATTAGAAATTTAATTAAGGTGTGTGTGTGTGAGTTTCTTCCTCCTTCTTTCTCTCTTACAGTCTCTGTTCCTCCTCCCTTTCACACTTTATATGTATATTTTGTGACCCCATGTCCACTCAAATCGAATTTACATGTTAAAGCGCTGTAAAAATACGCAGAAAATGTGAATTGGAGAATGAGAGAGAGAGAGAGAGAGAGAAATTATATACCATAAATACAAAACAATATAATTTGTATTATGGTTAAAAGCAAACCCTAGAGAACTAGATGAGGATAGTGGGAGAGAAAGAGAGACAAAGGAAGAGAGAGAGAGAGGGAGACTATAAGGAGGGGAGTGTATCAACTCAAAGGGCTAACTGACTAACTGAACTGGTTAGCTCAGCTTGGTTAGTCATGTTGTACTAACTAACTAACAGAGTTGTTGTGGTAAATGGGTTTAACAGCACTAAACAAGAAGAAGAAAAATTGAGGGAAATTATAACTATGCAAATGAAATTGTTTCCCTATGTGTGTGTGTCAAGAGAGGAGTGTGGGGTTTAGTCGTTAATGATGATGAATATTAATTTCTACACATGTGTGTGTATGTGTGTGTGAGTATGTATGAGCTCGTCTGTGTATGGAAATAGAATATGAGCTTAGAGCATTTGTCATAAACTATTTGGGATCATAGTTTATGATTTGAATTAGACAATATATTACAATATATTGTCGATATGCATAAAATACTAAATTTTATATTTCTAACTAAATAATTTTTAAGCAGAGCACTTCTATAGAGGAAATCAAAGTTAATTTTACAGGGCTGCTGTTCTTATTGTTTCACTGTATTGCAATTTGGTTATATTTTATCGGAGGGAATATAGATTCAATGGATAATTTATCAAAATGCTTTGGCTGTACCACATTAGCCATTGGACTGGCAAAGATATATCAGAATATAACTACTTAGTCGGTTTTAGGTCTCAGTAAATAGTGCTTGTCTTAATTAGTTATAGCTTATAAAGTAAGTTATCCGTATAGATATAAAAGAATCTATTTTTCCATTTTTAAAACATAAAGATCCTGTATTATCTTGGTAGAAAGGTTCCACATTTTACTTCAGGCTAAATACTATTTCTATTTTATGATTATGCACTTTCTTCGCTCTAAATCTAGTTTAAAAATTGAACATCAAAATGAAAGTTATCAAAGTGGCAGTATTTCTTATAGTATTTTAGTTTTTATGCCATTTCCATCACTTTTCTACCATGCTCGTTTTGTTAGGTAACAGAGAATAGGTATTCTCTACTACAAGTACAGTGTGTTTATGAATCATTTGAAGGAATTTACTTTTGTTGTCAGCTAGTTACTTTATTTCCCCAATCATTTCTGAAACCTATCTTTATCCTTGCTCCTTTTCTCGAACCACCAACGTCTGAACCAGCGGCCCACATAGATCATAGTCAAAGGTATACGCTTTTCCTCAATTATTTGCTGACCCCAAAATGGACATAAAATTTCTCTCGCATACAAGAAAAACAACAACAGGAAGGAAGGAAGTACAGCCATGTGTGTATGTGTTTATGGTGGTCGGGTTGTGCTTACACGTGAATTGGGATAAGGAGAGAGTTTTCCCCATGGAGGGAAGGGAAAAAAATATAAACCATTTTTATGGCATGCCAGAAATGTGTGTTTAATTAGAGTTTTTACATGTCATTGATTTAGCCACAACAAAACATACCAACAATAGACATAGACGTTGTCGTTGTCGTATTCCTCCCCCTTGAGTTATGCTAAGAAAATTAAAGTAATAATATAATTAAAGTGAAAATTAGTGTTAATTTAAATGTCATTTTAATTAACATGAAAATAGGGAGGAAAATATTAAAATTAGAAAACATAATAATTAAAATTGGAAATTTATTTTAATTGGTTAAAGCAGCAGCCCCTTTAATTATGCTACAAAATAGAGAATGTCGAAAAAAGGAATTTAACATCGGTAGACTTTTTGTTAGTGTTGTTTTTAAAGCTAAACTTATGAAAGTTCTCTCCCTTTTTGTAGGGATTCTTGCTACGCCTCTGCATATATGTAATACCTATTACTACTGGTACTAGAGATATAAGGAATTTTGTTATGTGTTATTTGATTTGTGGAGTTTTTGCTGTTTAGTTTATTATGCAATGAATATTTGCCAAACTCTGCTGAGCATGATGGTTCTTTGGGTTAGTTGGATGGTTGGTAGTACGGTGGGGGGCGTGGCTTATTCCTTTTACACACAGAGACTGGCAAGTAGTGGATTTAATTTGCGTATGAAAAATTCCTAAAGCGCCTGGGCACAAGGAAAATAGTAGCGGAGTTGGGAGACGTAGTCATACGTAGTCACTGAAGTCACAGTCAGAGTTGGAGTCGAGCGCGCGCGCTCCAGCAATTCCCCAAACGAACTGCGAGTCCTTGTTCGCTCTCGCGTTGGCTTGCCTCTTGTTTAGAGGATATGCATAAGAATGCCTTGCATTTCCGTTTCAGTTTAATGCGAATGTGTGTTTGAAAGAGTTTTCTCCCTCTACATCTATCTCGGTCCCCTTGGCTTCTGCTCCTGCCCGCGCTCTGCGTCTGCTCTCATCTGTTTTCTCTATGCGCTGTGATTTTGTTCTCCTTTCATTCCTTGTACCCTTCTATTTTCATTTCTTTCTATTTTATTTTTTTTGTGTGTGGAATTGCATGAAGTTTATTTTCCCTATGCCATGCCTTTTGAGCAAAGCAAAAGTTTCGTTGCATATTTTAAGGCTGCACAGTTATGTAGAGACTTTTAGCTGAAAGAGGGTGTAAGGGGGAATAAACGAGGTAGAGAGAGGAACAAATAACGAACAACAACAAAATAAAAAAAAAAAACAAAAAAAAAAAACAAATCAACTGCGATTTGTTGTGGAGAAATTGCAAAATTATGCAAAAGGCCTTATAGAGTAGTTTGCCGTGCTCGACGGGCGTTTGTCAGACAAACAGACGGACCCGGCGGACAAATGGATAGACAGACAAACAGACATTTGAAATAATTTGATGTTTTCATATTTATTAAATTCCCCTTGCCCCGTACCCCTTTCACACATACAAATACACTCAACTTACACAGACACTGTAAACACAAACAGCAAAGTGCCAAGCAAATCAATTACAAAGCATACACTCACTCACACACACCCACACACACTCTAGTTGAGAGGTGGTGTTTCTATAAATGGGTTCGTTGTACCCTTTGCATGTTTTTTGATTCGTATCTTTAATTAGAACGGCCTAGACTGAAAGATAGATACGTTGCGAGAGAAAAAGAGAGAGAGCAAGCGAACTAAAAGTGGAAATTGATGACGGGTCCAAGTCAACGGCTCGTTTGCCAAAAGGTAATTACCTGACAGGAAATGCAAATCTAACCAAAGGATACAATATTTCTTTCCACATTGTTGAAAGAAGGCGTGTATGTCTATAAGTATATATATACATATGTGTGTGTGTAAGTGCCTGTGTGTGAAGTGAACCCATTTTAAATAAAAGTTTCGACAGCTTGGCACAAATTTGTTACAAAAAAAAAGGGCGCCCCACTCCATCCCACCATTCAACAAAAAACAGCAAACCAAGTCAGTCATCATAATCAGAACTGAGAGACGAACTGAGCTCTAAGCTGCAGCCATCTGCTGCCTTCTCTTGTTTTGGGTCACCATAAATGGCAACATGTCAACCTCAAAAACCGCAAAGTTGCCAAACAAGTTTTCTTTTCTGCTGTATTCGTTTTATTCCCCCCTTTTTTCCAAGCTTTTTCTTCTTATTTTTTAAGTGAGGGAAGAAAACGAAAAGAGAAAAGTGCCTTCGATTGAAAATCAACGCACACGTGCTATATATGTGTGTTTATTTGGCGTTATCAAATTGAATAAAGGTGGTACAGTGGTGTAAAATAGTAAAAGCATTAAGTAAATATTAAAAAATTTTATTTTAGACTAAGGATTGGGACAAATAAATATAAATTATAGGTATACCTAGCTAAGATCGTTTGTTTCTAACTAAAAAAAAAGAAAGAAATTAGAGTAATAAAAAAAAAATAAGCAAATTCTATTATATATGAATAAATATATCAACGAATATGACTTTATATGACAACTTTACGCCATAATTCCATAAATCAAAACTAATCTTATCTAATGTTTGTTGATTAAAAGATACAGTTCATCATTTATGCTTCTTAAACTTACATTTTATTTTAATAGATTTCAAGTGTAATTTTTTTTGGTTTCATCTTAATAAGTTTGTTACGTAACCCTATCAGTTTATAGTCAGTGTTCTTTAAAGCAGGAAAACATATATTTATTTGCTAACCCAATCGAAAGCAATTCTATTTCCTTTGGCTTTAAGGGTAGGCCCAGATCCGGCTTGATTTTGGGGGCAGAAGCATCTTTTTCAATTTAGCTGTTGATAAGCATAAAAATCACTGAGTTTTGCTTTAAATTTTTATGTAAACAAGGCCACACATACAGTCACACATACATTTATATATATATATATGTATATATATATACTCGGTTGGCTTTCACACCAAGCCTCAAGTCACTTCAATGTCAAGCATCAGCAGCTCTATCATATTCCCCCCTCTTTTTCTGTCCCATTCTCCCTATTTCCCTTCCTCTTCCTCATCAGCATGTCAATGGGCAATTTCAAAAAGTATGCTATGATTTTTTTCTTCACATTTTTAATTACGCCAACATGCGCCTGTCTCTTGTCCTTTCTGCTCGTCCTTGCTTGTGCTTTTGTTGTTGTTGTTGTTATTGTGATTGTGCAGCGTTTCTAATTTTACGCTAGACAAATTTTATATGGCACCGAAATTATGTTATGAACCATGGCCAAGTGAACTGTCCGTTAATAATTTAAAACTTTAAGCGTTGTGAACTTTTTCTTCTTTTTACACATTTTTTGTTATTTTGACTTTGCTTTTTTTTAATTAAGCCAGTCTTTAAACTGAAAGGCCTAAATCAAAGTTGTCTACAACAGCAGCAGCAGCAGCATGAACATAGATAGATAGAGAGAGAGAGAGAGAGAATGGGAGTATTATCCAAGTCGGAGGCAGGGGCAGCAGTTGCGCCTTACAAAAAAAAAAAAAAAAAAAAAAAAAAAAAGTATCCGGGCCTCACTTGGCATACCAAAACAGAACGGAAAATTATGCTAAGCATATGCCTAGATGGCGAAGAAGCAGAAGGAGCGACAACACAGACTCCCTGGTAATGACAAGGGCTCTGTCATCCCAGTTTAAGAAAATCTTTAGGACGCACGAATACGCAGCCATCCAAAAAGGACAACAAGCTTTATTAATGTTTTATGCGCATTGTGTGCTGCATATTAAGTAGAAGTCACAGAGTCCGACGAGTCAAAGTCGGAGGGTCCTGACAATGTCAATTGAAAATCTTTTTTCGAAATACACAGAGTGGGAGAGTTGATATTAGGTATATAACAAAGACTCTTACCCCCGTCGCCCCCAATAAGTAGACAACACAAACTAATTAGTTCCAATGAGCAAACAGAAATGGGCAAACGTTCAAATGTAATAGCTCCTGGCATACTTAAATGGAGGCGTGTCTGAAGTATTTTATTATATTTGCATTGGTATGAATGAACAAGAAGAACAATTACAAATGAAGCAAGCAAGTCGTCCCTGTCGACTTTGAGTATACCCTGTACCAAGTAGAGGAACTTTATAAAATCAAACTCCTTCGAATTCGCCATTAATTCAAACTAAAATTTTTCTCACAAGCAGCAGCAACGAACGCATGCTATCTCGCTCACACTTACTACGCAGTGTCGCACTAGGCATTTCAATGCAAATTGTACATTGATATATCTTCGCTATTTCTTGTCCGGTTTTAACGAAATTTGGTCAGCTGATACCTTTTGGCCATATTATTGGGTGTGCCAAATAAAAATATGCTACCTTTAATATAACACTAGTTATTCGTTTTTCCTAAATTGCGGGGGCGTAAGTGGGCGTGGCAAAAATTTGAAACAAACTTGATCTGCGTAGACACTACACGAATGCTGACACCAAATTTGGTTGCTCTAGCTCTTGTAGTCTCTGAGATCCACGTGTTCATACGGACGGACAGACGGACGGACAGACGGACAGACGGACGGACAGACGGACAGACGGACAGACGGACATGTCTCAATCGACTCGGCTGTTGATGCTGATCAAGAATATATATACTTTATGGGGTCGGAGATGCTTCCTTCTGCCTGTTACATACGTTTTAGCGACTTTAATATACCCTTTTACCCTATGGGTACAGGGTATAAAAACTGTTTTTTAAGCTTGTTAATAAATCTGCATAAAAAAAAGACTTTTACAAAATTGTTTCTACATATTTGGTTAGTATTTATAAATGGCTTAAGGTATTAATTATAAATTAATATAAATATACTTTATTATAAGTAAAAAGGACTTGTTGAAATATATTTGTGACTCATTTTAATAAACATGATTATAAAATGATTAGAAATATTTGTAATTTGCGAATAAGTAATCGATTAATACTATTTTTTAGTATTTAGTATAGTATTTTTTAGTATATTTAGAAACTTCTAGGCTAATTGAAGATGCCTATTCGGTTAATCTTTACTTACGTTTTAGTGGTTTATATCCCTATATTCCCTTTTCTTACTTACTCGATGAGTATTAAATAGTTGATGACTCTCGAAAAATACCAAATATATGGTAGATACCTATTCTATGTATGTATATACCGTAATTTGGGAACACCTGGTAAAGAACCGCAAGTGGTAGAATGTTGCAGCGCGGAATAGACAACCGAGGGACGACCGCGAAGCATTTTTAATTAAACAAGCGACGAGCCCCAACAAAATGAAGATGAAGAAAAACCCGGAAAAGGGAAAAAGAATCAAGAGGATGGGGTAAGGGTAAAGGAGAATGAATGAAAATGTGAAGAAGAAGAAGAAGGAAGAAGCTCACATACAAGCCCAGACCATAAAATAAATCCATGCCAAAAGTATGCAACAAAAGTTTGCAATTAAAATTCAAATAGCATGCAAGAAGGCTAAGGCAAGACACACACACACACATACACAAACGCAAAGGAAATGTAGAAAGCGAGAGCGAGAGGGCAAAAAAGAGAGAGGTAGATAGACAACTCAATGTGTTGAAAAGTGGTAGACAATTCTTAGAAAACCGCCATACACACAGCCATACACACGCACACTCACATGAATCACACACGAAATGTAATAAAGCTTTGCCAGTTCTTCTTACTTCCTTTCAACTCCCTTTTCTCGTTTTGTCCTCCTCCACTCTTCTCTAACAGCTTACGCAATTGTCTATGTTTGTGTGAGTGTATCTATGTACTGCGTTGTCATCGTCCTTGCTGTGCATTTTACATTGCGGCCTGCCGCCTGGCAAACATCATCATATTCATTATTATGACAGTTGTTGTCACAATTAAAACAATCACAAAAACAAAAAGTCGTAAGTTTACATGGTAATTAAATATTTTAATATGCCTGCGTGCCTCTTCCCTGCTCCCTTATATCCCATTTGAACCTCTGCCCATTTGCCTGAGAGACTTCCTTTCACCATTTGGCCCTCTTGTTCTCTATCTCATTTTTGGTTTTTTGGGTGACTGCGGTTTGGCCTGATGGCGCGGTTGAAAATTGTCAACAGCTTGGCAAGAGAGAGAGAGAGTTGGCAAGATGAAAAACCAAAAAAGAAAAAAACACTCCAACAAATTGTCAGCCATTGTGTGGAAGTGTGCGACTGTGTGTGCTTTTTGTTACTTTAAAAACTTACACTTGAAAAAAGAAATGATTGGTAGATTAACAAAAGTCCAAAGGTAGATGTATTTATAACTATATAACTATTAAAAAAAGGTAAAACACGATATTTCCGTTTCTTAAGAAGCATTCAAAAAGAAATGATAACTTTTCATAGTTTATAAATTCCTTTTTTCAATGATCTCACATTTCGGATAGAAGTTTTTATTCTTTGATGAAATATTTATTATATGTTATATGAATTCCTCTATATGGGAATCCAGATTGTTATTATATTGTAGAAAAGAAAAGGTTTTTTAAGTCAGTCTTGATGAATTTATAGTTACGTGTTATAAACATATATTAGAGTAGTTTTTGTTTATAACTTGATAAAAACCAATTATAAATAAAAAGCAACAAGCATCGGAATATTGGTAAAACTTTAATCATATTTCTATTTACTCATATAGTTGTTTATTATTTTTTTGATTTTTGTCATTTTAAGCCCCATAGATAACATATACAATTGTTGTTAAGTGATGCTTAAAGGACTTTATCCTAAATTGATTTCCAATGAAAGAAAGTTTGTTTAATCAAATCACCTCTACTTGGTGGAGACGAATTGTTAACTAATTCAGTACTCATTCAGTAAATTTGTTATACATAAAATCTTCCTTTAAGATTCCATTTTCTATAGGTTTTTGTTAAAATTTCTTACTGTGTAAATTTAATTTTCTAATTGCTAAAGTTGTCGTGGTATTTTTACGCACATTCATATCCTTATAGCAGCCGCTCAACATGTGGCATTTTCTTGTGAGTGATTTTCATCTAAATATATAACACCAACTGTTGCTTGAAAGAGAATTGCATATGTATCTCTTCATCTCTCTATCTCTGTCTATGACTGTATCTCTCTCTCTCTCTCTCTTTCTGTGTGTGTGTGCTTGTGCGTGGAATGTAGCGAAATATCTCAAGTTATGCCATGCGTTTAATTACAACTTTATTTTAATATTTTGAGCGCTTAATGTCATCCGTTGTCGTCAGTCTTCAGTCATTTTTGTATTCCGCTTTCCATCAGAAGACAGTGCGTTTCCTGTGAGTTGGCATTAATTAATTCAATTGAATGGCACTGCTGCCATCAACTCAGTCTTTACTTTGGGATCTACTCTATGGTTTTAATCTGATTTGATGGCACGCACTTAGATATTATTGAATTTAAAATATTTTTTTTTCTTCTTTTCTGTCTCTTGTCTATCTGGCTCTTGCCTTCTATGCCATATATACAATATTGCTTATTTCGGTTAAATAAAACAATTCATTCAATTTGTGGCCACTAAATCAACCATAATAATAACCACAACAAATGGACGACAAAGACATGGGTGCGGGGGCTAAAGGGAGAGGCAAGGGAATGGCTAAAGGAAAAGCTAAAGCCGCAAATTCAACGCCCAATTTGTGCCGCACTGCTGCTTCCGTTGTCAATAACAATTTACGGAGGGGCAACTGTAGTGGGACAATAATCGAAAACAGCAGCCGGTCAGTAGAAAATATATTTCCTTTTTTTTTTCTTTTCTTTTGGTTTTTTTTTTTTTTGTCATAGCTATACCAGCTCTTTCTCTCTCGTTCTCTTTATCTCTTTCTCTCTTTTTTCCTTACTGATATTAATAATCCGGCAAAGGCAGGAGCCGATCAGACCAAGGCGTACAAATAAGCTTAGGCAGCCAAAGGAAAAGAAGTAGTATTGGTAGTGGTGGGAGTAGGTTCTGCGACTCCTTCTAATATGTCACTGTTGGTGCCAATAACAATAATAAGCAGCAAAACAAAGCCTAAAAGCTGGCAACCATAAATTCAGTTTCTGCCATTGGCCCAAGACATTGACAATGTCAGGCAGGCCCCCGCCCTGAAGAAAGGGAAGGTACGAATAGATGATGATGATGATGATGACTGAAAAAGAATAGAAGACTGACTGCAGCAGCCAGACCCTTGCCAATTTGTGCTGAAAATTTATGAAAAGTTCGAATTTATTGTTCAACATTATTTAAGCACACTCAAGCGAAGTAAAAGAAACAAAGAACAAATGGTTGTATGGGGGCAAAGCAATGTACGAAAATTTATGTAGGACCAATATTAATTTTGTAGAAAATAATTGCGTGTTAACCTTAAAAATCAATTTCAGGGAATTTTTTCTGGCTTTTGCCTGGCCCAGAATCTATATAGAAAATTTCTAAAGAGTCTTTAAAATTCTGCACAAAGTACATCAAATGTTTGTAAAGCAATCAAATTAGATTGGAAAATATACTTTAGTAAGGCACAATAATATTATGTGTAATATTATAATGTTGGATCATACATAGGATTAAATAAAGTTATTATCTTAATTAATTTTATACCCAAAAAAAAGGAAACCTAACGATTTAATAATAGTTTCAATGATCATGTTAGCTAAAAATTAAAGAAAGCTTGACAAATTTTGATTTTTATTACATTGGACAAATTACACAACAATCTTGAAGCAAGATTAAAAGCAGATTAAAACGTAAAATAAATAAAGGGATCTAAGCAGAAAAGCAATAACTTCGAACTTACACACAATTTAATTGGTTTTTATTACATTCAATATTTAAATAACTAAATCTAAAGTATTTCAATATAGGACTCTTTTAACTACAATAACTACAAAATTTATTTAAATTATATTTCTACATTTGATAAACTTAAAAAAATTCTATAAATTTTATAATAATAAATTTCGAATAAATTGTACAAATAATTTTCTTAACAAAAAAAAAGCACTCTCAAATGTTTGAATAACTTCTTTTTATTACCCACACAATTTTTTTTCCATATACAAACTTGATGTTGGTCACACTAAAGTCATATTTATTATTTTGGCTTCGAGCTTGTTTTGCTGTTTACCTTGGCAACATCGTTCTATATTTTATTTAAAAACTTTATAAATTTTACTTGTGAATTACTTACACATGAAAAGAAATGTTGGCATATCAATTTTTATGCCATACGCACATGTATGTATTATTTTAGCATTTACATATGACTTTCTGTGCGTATGTATGTATGTATGTATGTATGTGGGTGTGTGTGTGTATGTTGGTAACATATGCCATAAATTGCCTGAAGTGCCCTCGACTTTGTTAGATTCTTCATTCTGCTGCTACTGCTGCTCTCCTCTCGTCTGCTCTTCCATCTTTTAAGTCAGTTGAAATGCGTTAGCATTATTGAAATATTTTCGATTTCTTACGTTTGAGATTGGTATTTTAATACTCTATAAAAAGGGGCATTTAATTATGTATATATTCTTGATCGTCATGAATGACATAGTTCATAATGCTATATGTGTTTGGCTAGATCAACGAAAAGTAAATTTTTACAACTCTCAATAATCTGAATAATATTTTTAATATCTGAATAATATTTATTTTTTCTTTATAAGTAGGAATATTAAAGAGGAATGAAATTATTAGAATCGCAGATATAACTTTTAATAGTTATTTTCTCTTAAAAAATTGTTCTTACTTTAAAATTTCCAAGTATTAGAATTCACATAGATAAAAGTAAATTTAATATAAGTGTGTGTGCAAGAATTTAAAGCTTATTTTGGTACTCAAATTATTATACACATATAGCTATCTTTAGTATCAAATTTATAGAGTATATAAACTTTTGCTTTTTTCAAGTTATTCCCTCTTTTCCTTTCTTTTTTTGTGTATAAACTTTTCTTTGCATTTTTTTTTTGTTTTTGGTTGTTTATGCGGGCCCAAAGACAATAACCCTCTCCGCATGGCATCAATTTTACATCAATCTATCGATATATATGGACTCATTCAACCACCCAAATACATACACACACACACAAACACCCACACACATATGCATACGTTATGGGTGTGCATGTATTTTTTGTACTCACCGTTTCAAGGCAAGTTGATTTGCATATTTCTGATATTTTTGCTCGGTTTGTTTTTTCAATTCTCTCACAACATTAGCAAAAGCATCTTGACTTTCCATTTCTCCTTACTCTACTAACTGAGTTGGTTCTTTGTTTGCTTTATATGAGGTAATTTGTCTTAGTTTCGATTTTACAAATATAAAATAATATGGAATATATTATCTATGTAAATAATTTTTAAGAATTTTAAGTTTTTTTCTAGATAGTGTTAGTAGTTATGTGAATCCAGCTATAATATTGAGATTTCAAAAACCATTTTTATCCAAATTCTGTTTCAGTTGTAAAGGCAACATTTCAAAAATGATTGTATATGTAACTTAAGGATTAAGAAAGATAATTGCTTTAAGTTTAATATAGGTAAATCGGGGACTCCTCAAAAGAAATTTTTCGATTATTCTCAATCGATATTATGTAAAGAGTTAAGAGAGTATTTAAAAAGAACTGACTTCGCATATAATTTTGGGTATTTCCATATATATTTAAAAAGTTCAGGAAGTAGTATTGATTCGATTGAATCTAGGATTCTAAAAATACTATAAAATTGGATTAATTTTTATTAATTTTCCTAAAGAAATGTTTATTTTAGTTAACAATAGGTAAAAGTTTGGATATTGAAGAGTTTTCTCATTTTATATAATACATTTTAGCTATTTTTCTGCTAACACAAAAGTTACTAATTTTCTCTCGAATTAAAGGTCAACAATTATAACATTTTATTATCATCGTGTACATTACCTAAATGCCTTATCATGATTGAGCATTGAGTTAAACAGGTATCTATATGTATATACATATATCTACCTATCTTTCGATATGGATGACTCTCAATTATTACCTGCAATTACTTTTTGCCGTTTGGCCAAATCGGAAATTCGCTGAATCATGTAAAATAATTTTCTTTATTGAACAAAAAAAAAAAAATAAAAGGAAAAAAAGATGAGGAAAAAAGAAAATGTGTACAACTTAACTTTTTGACAAAATGTTAGCTCCTTTGGTAACCTGGCACTGTCTATCTGGCTAGCTGACTGACTGACTGAGTCTCCCACTCCTGGCAATGACTTTACGCTTTCATTTTTCATTATCTATGTGTAGAGGAAAAATCCCCGTTAGCTTAGTAGTTTAGGTTAGTTTGGTTTGATTTTAATTAATGAATCTGCAATATGACAAGAAAGCTTTACTAATTAATTTGCCAAAACTGAATTACCAACACAACAAACCAAAATACATACAAAAGAAAAGGTACATATTTTCTAAGAAAATCATAAACGAAAAGAGGGAAAGTTGCCAACAAAGATACAAAATTAATACATAGATATTATCATGTGGATTAAGAATTAATCAAATAATGTGCCAATTTTAATTTAAAGCAGGGATTTCTAAAATATACATACAAGGACTAAACTTTTTGTTTCTATTTCTGTTAGTTAAATCAATTTCATTTGTTGTTGTGCCAAATATGTGCAAATTTAATAATTCGTATATTTTAAGGTATTATATTTATTTCAAAAGGTTTCAACCATTTTATACGCTTGCAGAGGATGTTATAAAATTGGTCAGATGTTCGTCTGTCTGTTTCTTCGCAAGAAATTGACTCTAAATTTAAAGCTATTAGGTTTAAACTTGGTAGACAAGCTCTTGGATTCTTCAGGTAGATAAAGTATGAAAATTAGCCGCATCGGACAACTAGAAGATATAGTAAATTGACTTTAACCGCGAAAAATACAACAAAAATTTGACAAATATAAAGAAGTGGTGTGCGAAAGAGACAAACAGCATTTGAATTTTGTTTGCTGAAGCAATTGGTTTGGTGGTGTATTACGTAATGAGAAGTTTCTCTTTGAATATTGTTATAATTATTAATTATTCTATTTAATTTGTTTAAATATTTGGAATTGGCAAAAAATTAAAGCAGAATTCTGTTTTAATTTAATTCGTTTTATAAATCATTATCATTTGATTTTAGAATTGCATATTAAAAAAGCAAAAGTAAAATTCCCATTGCTGTTAAGCTTGCTTCCTAATTGCTTCAACTTTTGTTACAAAAAATTTGTCTCGGTTCCGCTAGTCATATTTTGATTAGGTCAAAAATGTGTCTTTAGTGCTTAACTCACATTATTTATTCATATTGTATGTATATACGTACTTCTACATCTATATAGACTGCCAGTAACCCTTAATTCCTTAGTTTTTCACGTTGATCGGTTATATCCGTTGCTCTTAGGACTCTGTTTTGCTATATATTTGTGTGATAAGAGACAAATGTATGTTTTTCAGCTTATTTAAGACTCTGCAAATTAACTTATGTTAAAATAAATCTTAGTACTTTTATATAAACTGTTTCTTTTATATATATTCTCAATATTTGCATATTTATGTAATCAAAAATCTTTCTTTATTTTTTTTTTTTTTTTTTTGCAAAATGGCTTAATCTATTTTTATTCTCTAACTTTATTGCTATTTCCGTGATTTGCAGCAAAATGTCTAAACAACTATATTACCATAACTGATTTTACTTACCTTTAACTGTAACCGCTTTCACCTGCTTTGAGGTTTTTGGTGTCAACTTTGTTTTTTTTTTTTCTGTTTGCTATTCTTTGTTCCAACTCTCTCTTTCTATCTCTATCTCTTTGGTGACTGAGGAAGGGATGTTCTACAATGCGCGCACATGACCCCTTTTGCTTGACCTCACTTATCTTACTTAGTGGTTTTGCTTCTTTCGGCTGGTTGGTGAGTTCGTTCATTCGTTCTTTGGTAACAAAAACAAAAGCCCCAACTTGACTCACTCCCCTATACTATGGCATTGCCTCCTCTCTGATATTTATGTCGCCAGCTGTTGGCATTAGTGGACTTTGCTTTTAAGATTGTGTGAGTGTTTGTGTGTGACTAAGTGTGGGTGGTTGTGTGTGTGTGTGTGTATGTGGCAATAATGTAAGCGAGATGGTATTGTTGGCGCATTAGGTTTCAGGCCACAAAAAGCTTAGCCATGGTGTCTGTCCATGCTCTCTGGCAAGGAAGAAGAGTTCAACTTTTCCGACTACCAATTGTCCAACTCCTATGCATCATGCCTCCCAACTCTCTCTTCTTATATCCATTCCCGGCAAATGTGATGTGTGTACGGGCAATAAACTTGTCGCTTGTTATTATCGTCTTAATCGTCTTCAATGTGTTCTTTTTTTTTTGTTTTTGTTGTTGTGTGTTTCACATTAATGTGTATATTTCGTTTATGTACTCACGCCCTACCCATAATCAACCCCAACCATTCTCTCTCTCCCCCCCCCCTACATAATTGCCTGTCATGGCACAGACACAGCTTTTGGTTAAATTGATGGAAACTTTCAACGAAAAGTACTGGAAAACTTTCATAATTCTACTCCTGGACAACCTGCGGTGTTGTCTACTTCAAGGCATTTACATAAGCCTCTGCCATAGGGGAAAATGAATGTTAAAAATAAAGTAACAACATGCCAAAAAAGAAAAGTGCGTGAAACATTTATCAAACTGTAAATGTTTATACATATTTTGCAGTCTTTTGACAAAAGTTTTTTGTCTCATTTTTGTTGTTGGTTCGTTTTGGTTGCTCTTGTTCTTAGGCCTATTGCTGGTAGTCTTACCATAATCTCAACATTTCGCGACGCATGCTGCATAATAAAAAGTCTGCGATTTCCAAGAGAGACAATAAAAAACAACAACCACACGAATAACAAAACAAAAAAAAACAAAAAATACAAGGAGTAGACCAAGACAAAAGCTTAGGCTTAGCTCACAGTAAACATTTATGTTTTGTTGAATTTTCCAAAGAAAAATAAAATAAGGGAAACAACCAGCATGAAAAGCAAAGAAGAAAAAGGCAAAGATTGTCTATCATTTGTTGTAGTTTTTGTTGGCTTCTTTACTTGGGTTACATTCTAATACCAAAGTCAAAGGTAAAGGTGAGATGGATATAAAATATAGATAAAAATGTATTTATATGTTAACTTGATTGATGGCCTTAAAGAATGTTTAAATTTTATTTAATATTGAAATATTATTTGTTTAATGAATATTTAAAAATTTAATTCTTAAGCTTAAATTTAAGAATTTATAATATAATATTAAACATTTGATTGAAACAAGATAAACAATATAATAATATAAGCAGGATATTATTTTGACCCAAATGATGAGAATTCAATGTGTCAGTTAATATTAAATTATTTCAGGAGCAAAAGTTCTCTACAAAATTCTGCGCTTAGAAACGTTTCTAGGTAATCTGAAACAATTTCATCAAGACAAGAATTTCTCCATTTGTTTAACACCATTGTTCATGAACTTTCAAATACTTAAGAGAGTGTTTCGACTTGCTAAAGTGTGCTCTGGTTTCTCCATCTCTTCATTGCTTCTATCTCTATGTCTGTATTTGTATCTTTCTCTTTTCAGTTATTTCAGCTATTTATCAAGCTATGACAATGCGGATTTTGCAGCATTTAAAATGCCAACACATACAGAGTTATTCCAGGGGCAAATCTCGAACTTCAGATTGTTTTTGTTGCCATTCCACACAACAAACAAAAAGCCACGTGTATATAGCAAGCAATGGCACTTAAAACCTCCATCTCCTACTGCTGCTGCTGCTACTGCTTCTGTGACTTAAGTTCTTGCAGCTCAAGCTGCTGGTTTGCCTTAAGGTAAACTTCGAGGCTACCTTGACGGGTATTTTGCCATTGTTCTTGTTTTTGTTGTTGCCATTTTGGCGCGACTTAAGTGTTGCTGTTTACTTTTGTGCACATTTAGCTGGCAGGCTATTGTTGTTGCTACTGTTGCCTACTTATAGGCGCGCCAAACTTAATGCGTGTGCTTCGCCTTTGGCTTGCCTAGAACAGTTTTTTTTGCTTTTGGCTTTCGGCTGGCCACAGCTTTTGGCCATTAAGTGACCATCAGTTGGTGGTGGCAGAGGCTTTTGCCAGCTTATAAATAACGTAAATTAAACAAAAACATCACGCAAAACTTTTTCGTCCATCAACATGTTGTTGCCAATGTTGTTGATGATAATAATGATGATGATGATGATTATTATTATCAAAGCTGTTGATCATCATCAATGTATACTCAATATAATTTCTGTCAAAAGTTGAAACTAATAAAAGCTAAAATCCAAAGACTTTTAATGCTAATAATAATAATAAAAGTTTCGTTTTTCTGTGGCAAAACTTTTCCTTTTTTCTTTTTCTTTTGTCTTTAGTATTCATTCCGTTCTCCCCTTCGACAAGTGTTCATTCTATCCCTGCTTTTTTGGTTGACATCAGGTTGACACTAGATAGTCTGGTCTACATACATCTAATACATTTCATAAATATTATGACAAGCTCAATAAAATATCAAAGCATGCTTACTGGGGCGTTTACGTGCGTAAAATAAAAGTTCAAGTTACAAAAAAAAAATAAAGAATGAAATAAAGGACAAACATTTTTTTACATTCCAGCAGTCAGCACAATGAATATGAAATGCTCTACAAAGCATGAAAAAATAGTTGGCTATGGTTACTTAAAAATTCAGATTAGGAAACTATAAGAGGGTAATCTTTCTTGACACAAAAATTTGTAAAAGCATTTTTATATATAATATTAGACTTAAAATGTTTAAATTGTATTAGGGTTTCGAATTTTTGTATTTTCATATCAAGAATAAGTTTTTTAAATCCCTTTATTATTTATTTATAAATTTTAATTTGTTATATCAAGAAAAATCTTATTTCATATAGGAAACAAAAGTCAACTTTTATATATGAAATGTATTCAAGTCGGATATATTTTGGTTGTCTTTCGTTACAAGTATCCATTCCAGTCTCTACCTTCATCTTGGTCTTGCTTCTGATGCCCTTTATGCTCCACCTCCTTTTCTTTGGCAATTTGGCAAGTGTCTGCACAGTTTATGAAATTGCCAGGTTGTCTACAGAAATATTCCATGTCGTCGTTTCTTGTTGGTTGTCCTGGTCGCTGGCAATCATAAATTGTTAAGGCCTACTCACTGGATACCGCAGGACCTTTTCGTTTTGTCCGGGTGTAGGATGAAGGGGACACGTGTGTTGCGTCTCATAAAGTTTGCGGCATTTTAAGCTGGGCCCAGGCTTACTTAGGTAATCCGGCATAGAAATAATGAGTGTTGCCATGTGGCCCGGGTCTCCATCGTCATTTTCTTTAAAAAAAAAAAAAAAAAAAAAAAAAAAAACAAAGAAGCAAATATATAGATAGAGAGATAGATAGATAGATAGATAAATAGATAGGTCGAGGTGAAGGCACGGTAAATCCCCCATTTAATAAAGACACAGTGATGGCAAGGCATACGTAAAGGGAAGGGATAGAGGGAGGAGGCAATGTGTAGGTATTTGTGAGACGAGGCTTGGTAAATTTCACCAAAATACAAATATTATGCGGTTTATAAAATGCTTTCCACACAAATTTAAATAGTTGTCGAGCAAACCGCAGTCAAGTTAACTTACCCTCCTCTAAACCATATTTCACTTGAGCCTCGAGGCGAATTTTCCTTTTACTCCATTTCCTCAACCTTCTACCTCGTGGACGTGTTGAAAATTTTTAACCACACTTTTGCATTATCCTAGAAGCTAAAAACTAATTATATTAAAATGTCATGTAAAATTTTTCTTGCCGTTTTGGCCCTATGCAAAATAGTTGACAAAAATGTTCTAATAGTTGGTCAGAAAATTTAACACTCAGTTTGCCAAGTCATTTTTTGGTCGATAAAGGGGGGGAAACTGAGATGTGGTTTCTGTCCAAAGTTGTCTTTGGTCGTTTTTGTTAGTTTTTCTTTCTGTAATAAATGAAAAAGTTAGTTAGGCTTCGTAATCAAATCAAAGAGGAAACAATTTAACTAAAATAAAAAGCGAAAATAAAATGTTTTGAAAATATATTTTTAGAAATTATTAAAAGCATTAAAGTAAATTTAGGTATCAAGAGTAAAATATATTTAAATAATTACCTAAAAATGAATTACAATTAAGAATTTTTAACAATTTATATGCCAGAAATTGATATCTAAGAAATAGTATTAGATTCATGTTGAATGATTTGTTTCTAATTTTAAATTTTTTAGTTTGTGTTGATATTACTTCTATTTAAATAATAATTTAACTAGCAGCTACAGAAAAAAAAAAATAATTAAAATATATAAATATAAATATTGATTAAATTTTATGTTGTTCAGTTGTCTACCTATATTTTTTTTGTTTCAAGTACATTGATTGATCACTACTCCAATGTCCATTAACAGAACTAACATACCATTACTTCTATATAAACTTTGTTTCTTTTTGATTTCAAATTCTAAAACAAAATCTAACACTTTGTTAAAAATAAAAATACATTAAAGTAACGATACACGATATGTATCGTATATATGTGTATTAAAACCCAAGTTGCTACCATTTTTGCTTATAACTTTATTTTTTTTTTGTAGTAAAATGTAGCATAATCTAATTGAATTGCAAAAATAAGTTTCGGGTTGACAGTTGATTGAGAGATTTACATAATAATCCAAAAAGTTACCTTTTTTTTTTTTTATTTATCTTCTCTTTAACGAGTTCTTTGCCGTATTAGACTTTTGATGGGTGGAAAAGGGTTCCACTTTTGGTTGTTGGGCGACTTAAGGTCAATTTAAATTTAAGTTGAGAGTTTCATTTCATTCTTTTTGGGTTTTTATTTCATCTCTTTTTAGTTTCAAATCATCTAATTTCTTTGACCAACTGGCACACATTTTCTAATTTTGATTAATGATGTCTCTGTCAACATTGTTGCCCGCATCATTTATATGGTTGAGTGACCAGAAAGCTTTTGTGTTTAGGCCTGGCTAAAAAATGTATACTTTTGCTACCTTTTTTATTTTTTCTTCTCACACTCTTGATTATCGATTTCATGATGAATTGTTTAATACAATTTCGTTGACATTGTTGGTGTGCCTTCTCTTTTATTTTTTTTTTTTTGTGTTATCAGGGATCAGTGTATCAATTTCAGTGCTTTTTGCACTTGGAAAAAGTTGTAGCTGTTGTTGCATTTGTTGTTGTTGTAAAGCAATTTAATTAAAATTTTACATTGCATTTTTGGTTGTTGTTGTTTTTTTCTCTCTCTTTTTCTTTTGAACTGGGCCATAATCACAGCTTTTTGTTTCGTTTGAAAGCGACGAAGCGTTGTTCTCAACTTGCGTAAAGTTTATTTTTATTACTCTTTCAAGTAACATTAAAATTTAGTTGCATACACCAGGGCGTTGGCCATAAAATACAAAAAAAAAGAAAAAAAAAAGAAACTAAGAAAAGACTGAAAGCCGAAGTAGAGAAAAGGCAGGGCAAGTTACTTGCTTCTTGTAGGTAGTGTAAAACTATACTCCTCTTGCACTTTATAAGTATTTTATTTGAACCGGCTGAAGAAGGCAAGCAAAGGCAGTCGTCGTCGTCGCCGCCGCCGTCATCGTCATCGTCGAACCAGAGTCTCAGACTCAGCAGATTTAGCAATGCTTTGGCAAAGTTGCCGCATTAAAAATACAACAAGTAGCAGATGAGGCAAGCGTTGTAAAGGGGGAAAGAGGATGCTACTCTGTGGGTGGTGATGAGGCCGGAGCTCATGCACATACAGAGTTGCAATTTTGAGGAAAGAAGTGTTGGATAGCCAAATGCAATGAATCGTTAAATTTAGCATCGTATTTCAATGCAATTCAGTTGAAAATGCTTTTGCCACCGCCTTCCATTCGCTGTTGCTGTTCCCGTTGCCCTGCTGATGCTGACAGGTGAATTGCAGCTGTCTGTCAAGCAGGAAACGACAAGAGGACACACAGGACATGGAGACCATCTACTGCTATCACTTCGAATGCTTCACGCTCAACGTTTGAGCTACTTTTCAGTAGTTTTTGTTGTGACAGTCACACACACACACACACAACCGTAACCTTACATAGATACAGCACTCGCAAGCAGCTTAACTGCTTCCATCTCTTATGACTATTTGCAGCTTAAGCATTTCATTTCCATTTCCATCAGCAGCGGCTAACCCTTATTTTGCTCTCTATTCTCTCTTCTCCCCTCTCTATCTTTCATATCATTCTCATTCCACTATTTCTTCTTTCGCTATAAAATTTTTTGTGTTTTTTTTTTTTTTTGGCCACAAGGAACATTTTTCCCTCTTCGCACTTTGCACTTATTAAAAAGTCCTACACATGAAGCATAAATTTCCTAAAGGGGTCTAAACTTTTTGCCATTTTCTAACTAGGGATTTTTTTTGCGGCTCTTCTTCTCTCAGTTCTGAGCGAGTCATAAAAAACAGCTGCATACTTCAAGGGGGAGAAGGAGCCGAACTGTAAAGCATATGCTAAATTTTATATGCCTAATACTTATTCGGCTCACTTCCCGTATGCCACACGGGGTCAATTTTTATGAGCATTTTGGCATATTGGAAACAAGGCCAAAAGTTATGGGTATAATTTAACAATGTTGAAAAAAAAAAAAAAAAAACATAAAAACAAATTATTATTTTCAGGGTTGTAGAAGTAGTAAGGGTTTCCTTTTGATAAAAAAAAGAAAAAAATGAATTCTAATAGATAAAAATAAAACGAAAAGAAGTGAATACAAGTTAGAAATACTTTTGTAGATATCTTTGTTATTTTTTATGTAATTTGTAGTGTATTTTACATGCATTAAATTTATATATGGTTAAGATTTTCAAAATTTTATGACTTAATTTGATTTGGAATAGGAAAAATGGAAATGAAATTGGTATCTCAACTATAATTTATTGACATTTAATATGGATCAAATTTATAAGTGACTGGTGTTATCATTTATATATGTATTGTCTATATATATAGATATTTAGTTCAAAAAAGTATTCTATAAAAATTTTCGAAATGAGTAAGTGTTTTTGAATCATTCAAAATACATGTATATCTTATACAATGTTTAACTATTTTCAAAACTCTTCTTGTATTTTTATGAATGAATTTTCAAAGTTTTTTCTTGATTTATTTCAGATGTTTTAAAGGCTTAAGAAAATAACTCATGCTATTACCTTTACTGATAATATCATTGAATTTATATTATTAAATCTTTTATTTTATTAAATAAAATTTCCTTTTACTCAACTAAAAGTTATTTCAATGTTCAAAAATGAATAAAACCCTTTTGTAAATATTTTCTTGTTTTTTTTTTTTTTTAGTTTTAAGCAAATTAAAACTAAAAGGTTTTATTGTATGCTCCCCTATTTTAGCATTAGGGTATTATCGGATAAATCATATAGAAACAATATTGCTCTGTCCACCCCCCCTCTTACTACTAAAAACAAACTCCATCACTGCCTTTGAGCCAAAAACGTTGGCTGAATATTTTTGCAGCAAAATCAATTCAACTTTTTTTTTTTATGCTATTCTCGTTTTCAATTTTATATATTGTATATATATTGGATATATATATATATGTATTTTCCAGGGGTTATAGTAAAAATGTTAGTATTAATTTCCATATAAATTGCTTGAATGAGCGTGTTGGTATTTGTGCCCCTATGTGGGCGTGTGTTTAGTTTCTATCTCTCTCCTACACTTTTGATACCATGCGTGTGTGTGTGTGTGTGTATCTATGTATAACTGCACATTTCAAACGTTGAAATCAATTTGCACATATCAACAACGAAATTGTTTGCTCTCTATGCTAGTTTTTCCTACTTTTTCCTTCTACAAAATTTCCTTTTTTTGTTTTTTTTTTGCCTTCTACCAAGTCAAACGTGCGAAATGAAAAATCAGCAGAAAGTTGCACGCGATGTGGGTTGAAGGTGTGCAAGAGCAAAACAAAAAAAAAAAAAAAGAAAGACAAAAATACGGAAAAAAAGCGAAAAACTTGGTTGCATTTTCAAACACATAAAAGTAGCCTTACCATAGCTACAATTTAGCCATGGCATTGGGTTATATCTTTTGGTATCTATATACCAATTTCATTTGCTATGCCTTTAATCTTTGTAACAAGCCAGAAGCGCTAACTGTGGCAATGGATTATATGGAAAAATACGGAGCAACAGTAACCGCAAATATAAACATAATTAAATTTATTTAAAATTCTAGATCCAACAAACACAATCCAGTAAATAAACAGAAATCCCAGATTAATGGCCTTAATGATACGCTGATTCTTTTTATGAGTCGTCACGGAAGTGTCTGTCTGTCTGTCTCTTCTTGATGCCATCAAATTGTTTAAGCAAACATAAAACTTTACAAATGCGCAAAAAAAAAAAAAAAAAGGAGAAGAAAGTAAACAAATATTCACTTTGGCATATAAAGCAACGACTTTTAGATTCCCTTTTATCAAATGAAGATTTTCTCCTAATTTTAAAATATATTTAAATGTCTCTCTAAGTTAAAATCTATAGGAAATTTTATTAATTAGATCTTCTGCCCTCTATAGTAAACTATGACCATATATCCTCTTTTCAGTTACACTTAAATAAGGCGTGGCAACTTATAACAAATTTTGTAGTTCTACTTTTTAGCGTGACCGAAAGAATGCTTGAAGTTTATATAGAGAGATGGGTTACCTACATTGATTTAAAGAATCTCACATTTTTTTCCTTTAATCAGTCAGTGGCACACATTAACTTGCCCCGAATATACCTCTTTGTTCTATGTTTATAGGGTATCAAAAGAAATTCTTACTGGAAATTTGCTTTTGCATCTGCTCTCTATAGAAGAGCAGTAGGAGAGCAGTGGTAACAGCTCATTATAGCCACAAACCAATATGCTTATTGCTGCTGCCTGGGCTATAAAAACTGTTAACGTAAGCGTAAAATGCTTTCAAGTGCTACGCAAATCCACAGACGAATCGTCTTCATCTTGCCACAGAGATAGAGACATATACAAATATGCCACAGAGAGAGAGAAAGAGACGGTGAAAGAGTGACAGAGAAAGAAACTGGCAAGATTCTTTCTTGGTTTTATTTTATAATGAGCTTCAGCCAAGACTGTGAGAAAAAAATAAAAACCAAAAAATAACACCAATTTTAAGTATGCGTAAATTGTGGCATACAAATCTTTTTGCAAATGTTTTTTGGATTACCTAAAGTGATCAGGGCGAGGACTAAGTGAAGGGCATGTAACATTACGATATAATATTTTGATACGATTTTACAAATGAGTTTCTCAAATCTCGCAATTTAAAAGACTAAGAGTATGGGTAATTTTTGTACAACTATAATGGGTTATAAATATCCTTTTTGGCTAATTAAAGCCACACATATAATGTATCTTTTCTAGATGGTAAACAATTTTCATTTATCTTAAATAAACTTTGCCTCAATTAGGACCATATAAATTTTCAGGACTAACAAGTTGACATAGAGAAGTTTTTGTGGGTCAAGCCACCAGCAGTAAGCACGTGTTCTTCTCTTCTTGTCTCTCTATTTTTCTCCCTTTCTTTCTATATCGGCTTCATTCTGCAAATATACATATATATATATATATATATATATATATATTGTAGATGTGTCTCCTTGCAAAGTTTTTAAGGGAAAAGTTTAAACCCTAAAAAAAAACTCGCCAAATGATTTCAAGTTTTCAGGCAAAGCAAATTGCCAAAAAAAAAAAGTAGCAAAGAAAAATCTTGAAAACATTTACAACACTGAAAAGAACACTATGTATTTGCAAATATTATTTTTGATTTTCCATATTCCATTTACAATTTTATTTATTGCTTTTTTATTTTTATTTTCATGTTTTTGCCCATGGCTCTTTGCGACCATGATTAGCCGTTGAGTAAAGAGATTTTATCCTTCTGCTCTCTCTCTCTCTCTCTCTCTTGCTTTTTCCTCTTTGTTGTCATCTTAGATTTCATTTGGTAGCTACATAAGCTGGCCAAAAAGTTTTACTGTTATGTCAAAAGCTGAGCTCGTCTTTCAGTTTATAAAAGTTGTAGTGAAATAGAAAATATTATTGATCTTTGTTTGAGGATTACAACTTTTAAAAGGTAATGGAAGCTGCATAATTGAAAACGATAGCTATTGCATTTTATAAAGAGTTTTATAGACTTATAATCAGAGTCATCATTTGACATAAAATATGATTTAAATAATACATTTTATCAAGTTGATTTTGCAGTGAAGTTAAACATCGATTTTAAATAGTTTTTCATTAGAGAATAAAAAAAGGAATTTATTTGAGACAATTGAAGGTAGCTCTGCACTATATAATATATGGTGAACTATGTATTCAGATTTAGTTAACTCAGATTGTAAAAAAATTTAAAAATTTCAACTAACTATTGAAAAACACATATTTCACTAGTATATATGCAAACATATATATTTATATATAAAATATATGCTTTAAATATTTTATAAAAACTTTTATAGTCCATTCTATACTCTGAGATTTCAATGTATTTACTCTATGACCACGCTTAGAACAGTTTATCTTAAATAAATATATATATATATAGCTGATTATATCTAATCTTTATTAACTTATTCGGCATTAACAATTTATATGTTAGGTGTAGTTTTTCTAGGGTATTCTTTATAAATTAAAGATGAAACATTAAGAGTTGATTTTATTTAAGTATTAACAAAATTCAATTTTATCTTAACTTCTTTATATGTTTAATATTAAAGCAACAATGTTAATATTAAATTGAATTACAAAACACTAAGGGCTAAGTTTATGTCTCTTCAAATCCATTTCATAATGAAACATACCCAAGCAAGACAAGTATATAGTTAAGGACTATAATTTGTGACACGTAACAATTTCGACTATATATAATATATGTTCTCAGGTATCATAGACTTAATTGTATGCCCATCCGTTTACCTATCTGGATTAAATTAATCGTTTTTGAAAAACATTAATGCTATATATGTCCTATAAAACTTGATTGTTAAATGTACAATTTTGTAGGGTATATAAACTTCGACACATCAGCCGCTTAGTTTCTCTTGTCTTATACATTTTTGCCTTTCAGAAACAAAAATATCACAAGTAGCATATAGATATTATAGGTTTATTTTTAGTAACTTGGTTATTTATTATTTTAAAGCAGCTCTAAATTAATAATTATATAAATATACAACATTCTATAGATAAACAAATTTTTACGTTCAAGAAGCAAAATTGTTATCTTGTATTTAATACAATTTTTTCAAAAGTTAGCCTCGACTTTTCTTTTTACCCTTTTTTTTTTTGTTCCCATTGGTTAAGTTTAACTTATATACCGTTATAAATAATATATTTTTAAGCTCAGTTTTAAGCCCTAAGTTAACAAAACAAAACAAAATATACCAAATTTAAAACATCTAAACCAATATAAATAAAACTAAATAAAACAAAAAAAATGAAAACGAAACCAAATAATATGAAAAACTGTATTCAAATACAAATATATATAAATATATAAATCGCGTCCAAATACCAATTTCCGCCTCGTTTTGTTACGTTTCGTTGGATATGTCGCGTATGCGTAATCACTAACCCGACCGTATATTACAGATGCAAATTTTTCGGATTTTCCCTATATACAATATCTGACACGTAAGTTTTGGGTTTTCATATTGTCCCTTTTTTTCTAGGTGGCCATCAGGGCTATGCGTATTATATTTAATTTTTAATCAAAAGAAAGAGATTGAAAAAAAAAAAACATAAAAATAAAAACGAATACATAAATCGAATTGATATGTTGGGTAAACTACTTTACGTTACGGTTCGACATGGACAACCGAACATCATGGACAAAAGGATTCACGGTTGCTGCTGCTGCTGTTACTATTGCTATTGCTGTTGTTGTTGGTAATGTTGCTGCTGCACATATGCATATTGCACATGACAATATTTTGCTGCTTGTTTAACGTTTCGTGATTTTTGCCAGATTTTTAATGCCACACACACACACATACAGATGTCCTCGTCGACAGTTTTTTTTCCTTTCTTTTTTATATATATGCATACATATATACTATTTTGTGTGTGTGTGGCACGTACGTACGTATTTGTGAGTGTGTGTGTGTGTGTGTGTGTGAATGCAAACAACATGCGACGTTGTATTGACAGCATATTGTGACAAATATGTAAAAAATATACAAAACACACAGGCACATGCAAACACACACATACACACACACACCAGTAGCAAGCAAAAGGAAATGCTGAAAAACCCTAAAGAAGAAAACTCCATAAAATGGTTTGCACTATACAAAGTGAATATGCCTCATATGCAATTCACTGGCTTTAAAAATGAAACCAATTTGACACATTGTTTAGAACAGGAAAAGCTCTCTTCCAACTACGAGTAAAAAAAAGAAAATAGAAGAAAAATTACTATCCTGGCAAATAGAATTGAAAATACTCAATATTTGATTTTCCTTTAAAAATTGAATTTCCCTAAAAACATTTAAATTTCACAATATTAAGGCTAAAGTTTTCATCTTCAACTAAACTTTCCTATATAAATCTGGAATTTTACTTTAAAAACTTTACCTATTTTTGAGTAACTTGAAACTCGTTCTATGGAAATTTTCTCAAGTGGCGCACAGCAAGCAGCAGCAGAAATCGTGATGGTCTTTGTTATAATCTTCTTTAAGGAAACTTAAAAGACTTTTTGGCTAACCGTTGCATTGTCTCGTTCTTTTAACTAACTTTCACAGATCCACCGGAGATCATCAAGAAGCCTCAAAATCAAGGTGTGCGTGTGGGCGGAGTGGCAAGTTTCTATTGTGCGGCCCGTGGTGATCCGCCGCCATCGATTGTCTGGCGTAAGAATAGTAAAAAAGTTTCAGGTAAGTTTACAAACTAAAAATATTAACCAAGTTGCATTTAAATGCTTGTATTAGAGATATTAAAATTATTTACTAGAAATGTTTTAGAAAAAAGTTAAAAGGAGTAAACGGGATTCAAGTTGCAGCCATTAATTTTAATTAGGTTGTTTTATTTTGTTTTATGTTGAATTGCTTTTGCTAAAGAAAATCACAAAAGTGACAAACAAAGGTATCGAAATAGAGTTTCTTCTTTATTCTATATCGAATGGTCTTAAACTTTCCATAAATCTCTCCATATGTTAAAATTTACCAAGGCTTTCTTAACTAATTTGTGAGTAAGCAAATGCAGTCAACAAAATTAAAGTTTGCTTGCGTTTCAGGCCAAGTGGTTCATAATATTCAATAGCAATCAGTATCAATGTTCAGCAATTGACAAATTTTATTCTTATATATATGTGACTAAGTTCTAGTTTCCAAATCGTTTTTAAAACCAAATCGACCCCTCATCAGAAACGTTTTGGAATTGTGAAGCCTCAAATCATTTCAGTTTTCTATGTTAACATTGCATTGTTATTTGATTTGCAACAGTCTATTGCTGAGATTGTTAAAACACTTTTTAAATATAGTCGCAATAAAAATTTTTATTTTGAAAATAGAAGTTAGAGCAATTAGCAATTTTCTCAATTTTTCCATACAAAAATATATTTCACCGAAATATTTTCACTTTACTAAACAACTCTTTAACAATTTTTCACTTGAATTTTTTTACAGGAACACAATCACGTTATACAGTGCTGGAGCAACCGGGAGGCATATCTGTATTAAGGATTGAGCCAGTGCGTGCTGGACGTGATGATGCTCCATATGAGTGTGTAGCCGAGAATGGTGTGGGCGATGCTGTATCCGCAGATGCAACTTTAACCATCTATGAAGGTAAGTGCCAGAGAATTCTCTTCTAGTTTTCCTGCTATTTTCTTTTTTTTTTTTTGGTGGGGTTTCCTTTTATAGATGGGACATCAAAAAAGTTCACTGCGGCGTAATGTGTAAACAAAGTTCATACATTGATTTTGAATTAAAACTGGGTAAAGAACTTTACATACTTTGGCGTAAATGGCAACTTTTCATCTCCCTATTGGGGATCATTGTACATTGGTTTGGGTAAGGTTAGGTACAGGGTTTCTTTTGATATTGGGTTGAGTATTTTTGGGTGGGCTTTTTGGTGCAAAGTTGTTTGCCAGCTTGTTTGTGTGGCTTAAATTACTTGCCAAAATTTACTTTTGCTTATTTACAACTGTGCAAAGGATAAAGTTTTTGCCATCTTCTCTATCCCTCACTACCTCTCTGGTCTCTTTCCACTCACTATCTTTCTCTTTCTAAGCCTAATCAAGTCTATGCCAAAAAAAAAAGGGGAAAAGACAGAGTCCAAGAGGGGCAGAGGGAGCGAGAGAGAGAGAGACAGCAAATATCTGGCAATTGAACTAATTTGCTTAAACTGAGCCACGCAAGCCCAACCAAAGTCAAGTCACTGGCAAAGTATTTATAATTTTGCACTAAATTATAAACAGCAAAAAGTTTGCCCAGCAATCCAAAGGGGCAACTTTTTCAAGAGGAATATATGTGAGATGTAGTAACGGCATAGAAACTGGTAAATCAATAATAAATTAACTTTTTACCCCAGAGGCAAAAAAAAGGACTAGAAAGTGTTTTTTTTTTCCACGTTGTGTGTGTGTGTTGCTAAAGAAAATCTTTAATTAGATTTTAGAAAGAGTAAAAAACAAACTTCAATCAATTAAATATGCTCTAAAAATTAAAGGTGATCTTTATTTCATAACAGAAATAAAAGATAGATTTCTTTTATTAAAGATCCAACAAAAAGGAAATTTAAACCTGTTCCATTAACTTAAAGTAAAAATTTGTCGATTTATATAGTTTTTATATCAATGGGCCATTTAAGTATACTTTTCCACTATATGTTGCCATTTAATTTTCAATTTTGACATCTAACCAAAGTTTGTATTTCAATGGCAAAATAAGAAAGTTACATAAAAATTCATTAATTTTGTTTTGCTTTTTCCAATCATTATTTCTTAAAAGGTTTTTTGATAACAAGAATATTTGCTAAAACAAAACAAGTGGTAAGAGCAATTGACAATGGAAAAAGGCAAAGAAGAGCCTTATCTCAAAAAGGTCAGGGAAATCAATTGGAATCCATAACTTACTTACTAATATTTAAGAATTATTTAGATAGTTAATTATAATATTCCAAAACTACTTAAGTAGCTAAGTATGAAAGGTTTTACTATAATGGTTTTTTATCTGTACAATATAAAGTTATAATGTTTGCATAAAATTTTTTCTAATTTTCAGTAGCGAAAATGTTTTACCAAATGAAGATCCCCATTTTACTTATTTCTAATGATGAGGATATGTATATAAAACTTATCCGAATTCAAACTTTAATAATTGCAAAGAATAATTTGAGAACATTGTCGAAAAAAATTAATACATCTTTTCAAAACTTTTCTTACTTTAATATTGACTGGTTTAGCTTCAGAACTAGTACATTACACTTCATCTTTGTATTCTTTTTAGTCTACAAGTAAATTAACAAATTAACATTGCTTTTCATATAAAGTAGTAAAATTCAACTTGAACTTACCTTTTGACTCATTTTATTCTACTTTAAGATTATATTTTCAATTTGGTTTTACTTTTGATATATTTTCACACATTGAAATTAACATTTTTTCGACAATTTTTTGTACTACAAAATTTTCTTTAAATTTAATACAGTCAAGTTTTTTTTTATGTTTTATTTGTATCTTTTTACAACACAAGGCAAATGTAACTTATGTTGACCAGGTGTTTTGGCAAGGCATTTTGTAAACGGAAAATAATTACCAAAACCCCCTTCTTTAAATAAACCGAAATGTACCACCACTTTCATTTAACTCATTTCTGAAGGTAATGGCTGAAAATTTATGTACGCGGCGTATGAGTAATGTGCACTACTTTAGCTAGAGGAGATTTTCCAACTTATAATTTACTACTGTCTAGTAGCTATATTAGCTTGTTTTGTTGCAGTTGCTGTTGTTGTTGTTGTTACTGGTGGTGTTTTGCCTAGTTGTTGGTTGGCTGTTTTGTTGTTTATGAGGCCGCCAAAGCGAACCGCAAAATGTGTGAAAATTGCACGGGGCCAGGTGCAAAAGCACAAACAAAAAATAAAACCAAAAAAAAAAAAAACCGTAAAACAGGCAAAATGAAAGAAGAGAAAACACAAGGAACATATTTTTGTTGATACACTCACTAACTCATCCTTTTGCATTTTTTAGTTGTTAATTATGCGAGTTGATTATGCTCTCTGAGCGCCCTGGCGCCACGTAATTGGTGTGCATTTGATTTGTGGCAGGTTGTAACGCTCGTTGATGGACCTGCAACAATAACAAAGTAACATTTTTACTTGCATATGAACGAGGGGAAGTAATTAGTGTAGTTTAGGAAGGACGACTAAACTACAAGCGAAATTGAAGGTAAAAGTTTTCAAATATTTTAAAATGATTGCGCGAGAAAGGGAATTGTACCTAATTGTTAGGCCAAGGTAAAAACTCAAATAGATTATAACTGAGGGGGAAAGTGGTAAAAATTGTGTTACTTTTCCCTCTTAACATTCAGAGTAGACCATTTATATGAGCGTCAAAAATCTGAAACGCATGCAATTAAAATTTCTAAAATATGCCCCAGGATATTGTACGTATCATAGGTTTAAGGGTAATATGGATGGATGGATAACTGCAGCCTCTCATTAGAGTTTATATTCAATCTAAGGTTCCAAATCAAACAATTGATACTATTTTAAATAAAATTTAAAGATTCTTTTAGTTTACTAGTGAATTATTTAGAGTTTTTTTCTCACAAGATTCGTAAAAATTATGAGCTAAGAGGACAAAAAGTATTTGAAAAACAGGTAAAAATAGTCAAACCTTTTAATGAAAATGTTTGAAAGCTTTCCTTATTTGTACTTATTCTCAACAGGATATGGTTTCCTAGAAATTCCTTATTAATTTTTCTTGTATATTGCAAAGGCTTTAATTCGAGTGGTCATCTTTTTTCTCTTAACATCGAACCACTAAGTTTTAGCTAAGAGGCACTCCCAATGCCAATTTTATTAATTATGATTAAGAGACTCTATAATAGAATTTAAATAAGTAAAGATTTTCATTCTGACCAGAGAAAGTTTCATTGAAAAGAAATGAAACAATTCCAAAAATTTTACTTGGTATTATATCGAAAGCTAAAAGAAAACAAAAAGAAAAATATCGCATATAATAAATTTAGTAAAATTGTTGTGCGTACTCATCCAGAAAGAGATAGAGTGTAAGTGAGAGAGAGAGAAGAAGAAGAGGGAAGGGGAATAGTAGCAATCAGACAACAAATTGTAAACAGTAAATTTTACCAGCAGAAGGAGAAGACGAAGGAGATGGACTTAAGTGTAGGTTACCCTACTCTATCTACATATATGCTGTAGCCACATTAGCACTAAATCGTAAAGACTAACGCCGCCAGTTAGTTAAACGTTTAGAACATAAATACATACTATATACACTCGCACACACATACACACACAGAGTGAAAGTGTGAAAGGAGAAGGGGATAAAAGTATGTAGAGGGTACGCCCTTCGCAAGGATTTATCTGCCATGATGCTGCTGTTGCTTCTCTAGGGAATCTGGAGATGAGGAGGGAAAACTAATCTTTATTTCGATATTTGCATAAAAAACAAACATGTCAAAAAATTCACAACGCGCGGTTTCGAGTGCATAAAACTGCACACAGAAATGGATAAAGAGTAAAAAAAAAAAATAAACTATGGAGAAGGGGGCGAAAGAAAAGGATTTACTGCAGATGCCACGCCCACACTGAAGTCAAGATATTGCCACGAGACAGAGTCACGTTATTTGCAGGTGTTGCAATCTATCTAGAGCTAACATATATAGTATATATATATATATCTGGGATATAGGTGTATGTACCAGACGGCGGTGACGTTGGTGTGGCGGCGACGGCGGCTTTTGTGGCAAGAAGTAATAAGAGCAACATACACCTATTCAAACACACCTATTTCCACACACACACACACACATAGACTTGCACACACTCTCATCTCATAGTGGCAAGTGTTTTTGATCTCGCGTTACTTTAGCCTGTTGGGAATTTTGATTAAAAATGCTTTCACGTGAAACTCAAACGTGCTTGGCCTGGCCGCTGCCAAGCTTCCATCCCTACCCCTGGCCCTCTTCATCATTTTACCTACTCCTTCCACCATCTTCATCTCTGCATCCATATGTGGGCATGACGCTCTTTATTGGCATCCCCAACGCGTTCTGTGTGTGAATAAATTTGTACATTGAGATTTATCACACTAAAAACTTTAACCGGAAGCCACTCAAAAATGAAATAAAAAAAAAAATATATATATATAGTAAATTGTTCGTTATATAAAAAATCAAAATATTGGCAACATGTTGCAATCTTTTGTTGTTGTTTTTTCAAGAGCAATTAATTGATCCAGGTTGCAGGAAGGATATTTATCACTCACCTTATATCGGAAGTTTTTACTTGTATTTCAATTAAACTGGAATTATTACAAAATTTTTATCTATAGCAATTAAAGTTAGTTTAAAGCATTTTTATGCTTTATGTGGCATACAATAGAAGTGAAAATTATTTTGCAATAAGGAGAAAGAAGAGAATGGATCTATACTTCATTTGACAGAATTTTCCTTGAATTTTAGAACCAATGGAGGGAATGAAATAAGAAATTAAAGTCTTTAGTTTGCAAGCTGAAGTTGCTAAAGGAAATCTCTAAATTTGGTTTTAAACCTAAGTATTACAATGCTATAAGAGTAAAGGGTAGAATTTACTTTTGAGAATTTAGAGTTTTTGAGTGTCTAAAAATTTCACAAATAATCTGTTTTATATCTTTTTCTTTACAAATCAATTGCATTAACAATCCATCTTTTTGTTAAACATAGATGCTAAAAATTAATACTATATATTCATATAAAATCTTTTCAACAAAGAAGTTTTCACCGAGAAGCGAAAAACTTACACAGAGATGTATCAGTAGTTTCTATACCAATTCAATTTTTACTTTTAAATATATATAAGTAAATAATTTTTAAAATCTATGAAAATTTCAATACCTTACCCATTTATCGTCAGGAAATTCAATTAATTATTTTTAATAAATCAAAAGTTTAATAAATTTAATGCAAAAGTATTTTGATATATGCAAGATTTTAATTTTAAAGTGTCTGCATCATTTAATTAACAATTAAACTTCGCTTTCCCCTTCTTTCGTTTGTGTTCTGTAGTATCCGATTGCTTTAACCAACTTTTGTCTAGACTAGACTCTAATGAAATAGCCTTAGGGTAGCTTATGGTTTCTGTGTTACCGCAACGAATTCAGTTGCAAATTGCAATAAAATCATCTAAAGCCAATCTACGTCAGTGGCAGCACGGAAACAACAAAAAAAAAAAAAAAAAGTAAAAAATAGGCAAAAAAGCGAAACAATTTGCTTTTAAATTTAGCTTTCACCGCATCCAGGAGGACCGCAGCCAGTAGAAGGCAGAACAATATGCCAAAAGTCCATGGTGGAGGTACAAATAAATTTCATTAATTGCCAGCCCAAAAAAGGGACACCGGAAAAGAGGACAACCACGCAAACGACAATCATGGCGTTAGCAAGGACGAGGGATGGGGATGCAAAAGATGGCGATGGAAGGCGGCACATTCATTAATCTCACTTTATAGTAATAAGCGGCTTTGCTGGTTACGTTTAGACAGGGGTAGGTGAATGATGGGTGGGGGGTTTTACCTATATTTGCTGGACCATTAGTTGAGCTTGATTAAAACAGAGCTGGACAATGTTCCTCTTTTTCGTGCTTACTTTGCTGCCTCTTCTACACTTGTTGCAAAGTCAAATGGTACAAACCAAAAAAACGAAAAAAAAATAAGAAAATAAAGGAAACTTTATCCTTAGCTTAGTTTAGTTTTTTTGGCTCTCTCTTCCCTTGAATATCTCCTGCTGTGTATGTGTGCGAGTGTGTGAGCTCACCATGGACAAACATTGACAATACATTGGACGCGTTTAACTGGCCAACTGCAGGCAGGTCTCTCTTCCTTTTTTCTCCTACCCCCCATGCATCCTTTCTGCCATAACATAGTCATCCTGTTCTGTCCAGCCAACCAACCAGCCACTTGGCGCCGTTTGCGGTTTGCCTAAAAAGTCATATTAATAATGAAAATTTTACAGTAGCGAAAAGTTTAAATGGGGAAATTTTTGCTACTGCTGGCCCTGCAGCAATGCAGCAATGGCACCAAGCTGTGCTCTAGAATAAAGGGCCCAGGACATGCTCTCTGCTACACTCTATATATATATATATATATAGTATATATCTATATATATGTGTGTGTGTATGGTCCTGAAAGTTATTGGGCTTAGAGCTGTTTTGTACTTAATATATGACAAAAGAGTTGGCCATAAAAACCAACAAGAAAAAAGTAAGAAACATAATGGTAGTAAAACTTAAAGTAGAAACTAACAGGAAGAAATTACACAAAGTTATGCTAATATGTGACTTGATAAGCTTTCACTTGGTATGCAAAATTATAGATAACTAATACTAGCAATTTATCAAATTTGTGGCTTCAATTAGGTTCTAGATCAAGGCTAAACCGTGTAGAGAGCCTTTAATATACATGTAAAGTTAGTTATTATAACTGTTTATCTTAACTTACTGTCATCAGCAAAAACTATCTTAAAGCCATTTTTATATATATTCTATACTGCTTTGCTTACCCATACTTTTTATTCCTTTATCTTGAAGAGAACTCTTAACGCAACACAATAGAAACCAGTTCAAGTGGAAAAGCAAACAATAAACTTCAATGGATGAATCTGGTTAAAGTTGATAAGGGCAGAATCCACAATAATATTATTTAATAATTTCCTTATAGAATTGAAGATCATGGGATTTCTATGTATTATAATGTAATCTATTTTTGATTTTGGCTTAAAAAACTTATCCATAAATCTGTTTATTTAAATTGGCATCGCCTAAAACCACACATTACATCTAAAAAACCATTGAAGCCCAATTAAATGAATACTCCTCTCTCTCTCTTTCTCTCTCACTCTCTTTTATATTTTCTATTCCCTTCTGGCCAACCATTGGCTCTCAATTTCAAGTTAATATGATTTGTGACTATACTATGAGAAGATGAAGAAAAGTAAAATCCCCTTCTCCCTCCATTTATAGTGGCTAAGGAAAATTGCAAAAATATTTCACGATATGAGCCACTTACTCGTTCATTTCAACTTACTCTTATGAGTGGTAGCAATAACTGAGAGAAATAGTGCAACGATGGAATAAAGAAATGCAGGAAGGGAAAGGTAGGGGCAGGCAAGCGCAAGCATGGGGCAGAGTCGCGTGTGTAACCACACGTAAATATCAAAAAGTCGTCATCGTCATCCTTGTTGTCGTCATCGTTTTGGTGGCTACCATAGAAATATAATGCAACTTGTGCCAAGAAGAAAAAAAAAAAAAGAAAAACCTGGCCAGAAAATTGTTGCAAGTAAATTGAAAAATTTATAAAAAACGAGACGAAAGAGGAAGAAATGTACGTGGCCAAGGCTATCAGATCTGGCTTAATCAAATGGCCAGAATAGGCTTAGCTAGTTGAATGATGATTGGTTTAGAGGAAAAATCAATTTTTTTTTTTACTTTTTTTTTCAAATTTTTTCTTTTGGAGATTAGCCAAGTTTAATAAGGTGAAGGTGACTTTTGTTAAGTGACTGGAAATGAAAAGAAAAACTGAAAGTAAATCATATAACTTTTGATCAGGAATTAAGCAAGAAAAGTCAGTAATGATACGATGCAATTGACTTTGATGTTTTCAAAATATGGCAAATTAAAATTGGAATGAGAATAGGCTTAAACTAAAGTAACATATTGTTTCCACTTGAAAGGCTTAATATTATTAAATTTAGCTTTTAATTTTATACATTCACAATGAGTACAATTTATTTCATATATTATATTATATAACTTAAAGCAACTTTCACTATTTTATCTTTAGTTGGGCATAGAAACTTTTACACAGGTGAAACCAGATTCGTTATTTTTCGATTTCATGTATCTTTATTTTTCAATTTGAAATTTATCAAATTTAACTTAAAACATTTTCGGTTATATGACATGAATCTCTTACTCTCTCAATCGTGTCTTGTCTTTCTCCTTCACCTGCTGTTCCAATTTCTTACTATGTGCTGCCATGAAAGTGCTAGTTTACCGGGTTTGCGTTTTCTTCTTTTCCTCATTCTTGTTACTTTTTTGTCGTATTAAAGTTTCAAATGTAATGACGTTAAATAAAATTGGAAGCGACTTAAAAAAATTGAACATTTATTGGTTTCCCTTAACAAAAAAAAAAAAAAAGAAACGAGCTAGAAAAAAAGTGAAATTGCAATTTTGTATATGTATGAAGGGGAATACTAGCATGTTTTACATGCAATTTCAAGAGGCAAAAGCTTGCACATATACATATGTATATGTGTGTCTATATATGTATGTATATATATATATTTAGATTGAAGTTCATCATAATAACAGCAAACGATGCAAACGCTGCTAGAAGAGTGTTAGTGTTATTGCACCGAAAATGACGATGAGAAAACGTTTTTGACGCATTGCAGTAGAGCCCATCAAAAATGACTAAAGGAAGCGGCTTATACTAAGTACATACATATATACAACTATACCATATGGATGTAAGGATATACGTACGTATATATTCTGTAAATGTACATATATGCAATAGTGAGACACTAAGCTAGCAGGCTTACATATGTATATACATATGTGTAATGAAATAGCACTTTTTTCCCTCCCTTTGCTAGCCTTATAGTTGACATTAGAAATGAGGAGAAATGGTTAAGGAAAGTGAAGAGAAAATCGGCTGAATGGTGGTAGGATATATACCCACTTTTTCCCCTTTAACAGCGGTTGGCTAGACTCTGTAAATGCCAATTTATATTTTTTAAAACAACTTAAAGACCTTTACTTATGTTATGTGATATTTAATTTGATGTAAAGGACTTAACTAAATATTCATTGAGTAGTTTTTCATGTTAGTTAAAATAATTTATTGAATAGTCATTCACACAAGAGTTTCCCAAAGTTTTAGCAAAGTAAAACATAAGAAGTCATCAAAATGCATTTTTTTCCTTAGGTTAGTGACCCTATTAAAGATTATATAGACGTCTGACTTAAGAACAGGGACATTAATATTAAAATATATTCTCTACCTCTAATGTCAATGTAACTATTTAACTACTAAGAGTCATTGCACTTGAAACAACAAGTTTATTCTATGTTTTATTGCTACTTAAGCTACTCAAAATTTCAATATGTTTTGCTAGAATTAGCTGAGTTCCAAATCGCGAATCTCCAACTTCGTTTCAACGTGGCGTTCTCACTTTTTTCATTCAAAACCCAGACTAAGACTCCATACAAATGTACGCATATATCTTTTAAAAAACTGTACACAATTTGTAATATAATAAAACAATGCCGTGTTTCGCGATTTCTTCATATATATATAGAAATATTTGTCGTTGTCAGTTTAATCTAAACATCAAATAGTTTCAACTTATCTTCTATTTGCTATTTCATACATACTTGATATACTCCTTTCCCCCTCTCAGGCATGAGTAGTCCAACAATTTTGTGGAAATATTTTAAAGCATGCTTCTGGGGGCGCGTCTTTTGTTTGGTTTACCCGGCTGCAGTTTTGTTCTTTCGTCCTGCATGGAAAATTTTTCTATTCTTTTCTATTTTTTGCTTTTTTTTTTTTGGTTTTGGTTTACCAACTGCATTGCTAAGTGCTTTGTTATGCAGCAGCAGCAAACAGGCAAGGGAATATCAGTTACGACAGGGGAGTGCAAGCAAGACAAACAAACGAAACAAGAGCGAAAAGAATGAAGTCGACCCAAGTCTGCGGTTATTTTTGTGATTTCTAAATAATAAATGCTGCCACCAAACACATACACAAAATACACACACACACACACGAGGGGTAATGCAAAAGTTTATCCTCAAAAAATACTTTGCATTGTTTACATTTTGAGATATAGACTTGAAAGGTATGGAAAATTGGTATCTTAGCTATTAAAATCGTTTTAAAAATCAAAGAATAATATTGACAATATTTACTTTTTCAAATTTTTGCAAATTTTGTTTGTATTATATTACTAGAGTCATCATAAATAGGCCACAAATGAATTTCATTCTACATAGAAACAAACAAAAATAACCTTAAATGTAAAAATGCTTTCTTAAATCTTTGTGCCAACCCTCGTAAACAAAACTTAAAAATTAACAACAACAAAAAGAAGGTCTCATCTTGTATGCCAAAGTGAAATATTTTGCACTTCAACAGGCAAATGCCTACAACTTAATCAAACATATTTCATGATGTGAAATTTTGCCTGGCAGGCAAATTAGATGGAATGAGTAGACTGAAACTGGTGGCGAAACTTGAGCAATAGAAGGAGGAGAAGATGGAGGAGAAGCTTGTGATGGAGGTGTTTCGTGGTTCAACTGACACACCTTGTCGTGCACTTGACACGACTTGACATACGATGCCACTTACGATATGTCTTTGTTTCCTTTATATATATATATATATATATTTTTTTTTTGTTTTCTTATATTGTTTTGTTTGCATATTTATTTGTTTGTTCGTTATTCCGTCTGTTTGTTTGTGTTGTTTGCATTTGCCTTTTGATATCTCTCAACTTTTGGCGCGTGGCTTAGACTTAGCCAGGCGACAGTCGTCAGTTGTAAATCGAGGCAATTGTGTCACACGTTCTTATCAGAAACAGAAACACAACAAGCAAAGAGATAGAAAGAATGTGGAAAGCCTTTCTCCATTACATTCTCACACTCTTTCGTTTTCGTCTCCTTGAGACCTGTGGTTCTTCTTTATTTATTTATTTTTTTCATTACATGTGTAAGAAAGTTTTGCATTTGCTTTGAGCTTGTCACACATTTAAAAAAAAAAAAAAAAAAAAAAATTACAGTCTTTGTCTTTTTTCATACCCTAAAACATTGAAGTATATTGGTTTAAACAATGCCTGAAAATTCAGTTCATTGTTATCATTATCTCAAATGTTCTTTCGAAAGCCATCTAAAACCAAAAAAACTTTGAAAAAATTTTACCTTAAATGTAACTTTGTAGGTAATAGTAAAGAATGGAATATTGGGCCATAACTTTCTTGTTAAAACGCTATAGCCTAAATATTTCTCAAGAAAATTGTAATCTTTCCTTTTTAAATATTTTAAGGAACATGAATAATTTTACTTTGAATTAGTAAAAAATAATTAATAGAGTAAAAATAATTTCATAATAATTTCTAAAATTTTGTTCAAAATTTTCATAGTTAACTATAATGCAATTTCTAAAGATAATGCTTAATTCGAAGTAGAATGGATTCACTATATAATTTTAATTTTGTCTATATGATTTGACCTCATTAAACTTGTGTTTCATATGTAATTGCAGGGTAGCCTTCAAGTCGAGTATCGAGTATTTTGTTGTTTTTGTTTCTGTTTACTTTTTTGTAGAAGGATACGCATAAAAAGTTTTCAGTTATCTGTCATGTGGTGTATGGGGGGGATTTTGGCTTAAAGTTAGTCGGATGGTTTGACATGTGGCATAAATCGCGTAAAACAATTGTTGAGAATGGAGAATGGGTCTAAAAAGGAGGGTGTAGGAGGCTTGTTGCGTGTACAAATGAAAAATTATTTCAACTTGTCGTCAGTATGCTAAAAAGCTGGTCATATGTCAAAAGATAGAGAAAGGTAAAAGACAAAGGAGCAGAAATCAAAATTCATTTCATGGTTTATATATTCTAGGAATGAAACAGATATATATAAGCATAAATTACTGTCAACACTTTCACAGACTTAATTTTTAAATGTAAAATAAAATTTACCAAAAATTTCGTCTAAATTTTCAAAAATGAAACTTTAATTCGTTTATTTCAAATTCTCCATGTTAAATATAAACTCAAGTTAATATTTTTATTCCTTTTATAAATCAAATTTAAAAATTTGTTGCTGTAAAAATTAAGTTATTATATATGAATAAAATGTCTTTTTACGCATTATCTTTCCCTTGCCAATTATCTTTTTCTTCTTTTTCTGCACATTCTGCTTTGGTTGGCTTAAATAAAACTTCTTAGTTGGCACTTTATTTTTTTTTTTGTTGGGTTATCTTTCTATCCTAGTTATCACTTACTTTGCTTAGTTCATCTAATTCTGCTTTTCTTTTTCTTCTTTGTTTGTTTGTTTGTTTATTTTGTTTGCCGCCTTCCCAAGTTAAATGAGCTGCAAAAAGGTATGCAAACGCCTGCCCTTTGACACTGGTCAGCCAAAAGGGGCTAGTTACAACGAACCATAAAAAGAAAAAAAAAACCTGAATAAAATAATAATAGATAAACCCTTTTTCCCTTCAGCCTGCCCTTTGTTGCTGCTTTTCTGCCTCGGCCAAATGTCAGTAGCTTATCACATATGAAATATCACATAAACTAAAGCAAAATGTCAAACTTGCAGCCATAGCTGTAAATGTCACTACAACAATAACAAAAAAGAAAGGGTTATGGGAGTGCCTGGTGATGGAGAAATGGAAAGGGGAAGCAAAGGCAATGGGGGAAACTCTCCGACTTGTATGATTTACGATGGTCTATCAAAATGCCAGCCAACGCACAAAAATGTTGCTCTTACAGTGTTTTAATGCAAAAATGGTTGTTAAAAGTTAATCAGTTGTTGTTGTTGTTGTTGATGTAACTGTTGTTGAATTTCTCTGTATGAAAAATTGCCCAAATGACTAGCTGACATTTCATTAAAAAATATAACAAAAAAAAAAATAACGTTTTTTTGTAATTTATTATGAACACACCGAAAGTTGTATACTCTAGACGAAAAATGGTCTCAGATTTTAATTAACTTTTCTTCGTGTTTATATGCAAAATGTGTTATATATGATATAGTTTTCTGATCTACTAAAGTTGTATAGCCTAGCCGACGAATGGGCTAAGATATCACTAAAGCTTTTTGCATATATATATATGTGTTATATGATATAGTTTATCGATCTAAATCATTTATTATGTATTTCATTTATGGGAAAATCAAATCTGCATCAAAACCTTCAATGGAATTTATTTTTGAAATTTTTTAAACCTTATCTTACCTATTAATCTTCAATATTTAATAATAGTTACAAACTTTAATAATTATTAGATTTATAAAATAAATATACAAAAAAACTTAAACCAGATCACAAATTGTAATATACATATGTCTGATTTATAGGACTAGCTCTGAATAAACCTGATACCTTCCAAAGTAGTTTTCTTACATCTTGTATTTTAATTTTAAATATCAAAATTATAATGCAAAAACTATTGAACTCTCTGTAGAAAACTTATACTTATTTATTAAGTACTTCTCCGGTAGGTTCCCCTAGTTTTTAACCCAATAGCTAAGTTCAAAAAACCCAAAAACCATACAGAAAATAAAATAAACGACAGATTAGAAATATTAACAAATATTTAAGGTTCTAGGACAAACAGCTTTACAATTTGTATAATACCTTAAAAAAAGCAAACCAAAAAGAGAAAAGAAAAAACGTAAGCAAAAGCCGTTAAAAAATAAAGCAGCGAAGGGAGTCAACTCACACTCAATTGCTGGAAATCACAAAATGCTGGGGAAAACGGGGAGGAAGTTAAAAAGATTTAGTGGCCAAAGATGCTAGAGCCTGGCTCGATTATAATTTAATCTAGTGTGGTATGTGTGACAAACTCACGACGTGACACAGACGCCATTTTTCACACACACACACACACACACACACATACAAACACTTGTGCATAGAGGATTCCTTTGGTCTTGTGCTCTGCATAAAAACGAAATAGAAGTGTCTGTCATTTTTATAAATAACATTTTTGTGTACAACATCTGTGTCATTGTCACACTACACACAATCTAAAAACAAATGACAAAAATGTCAACAATTTCTTTTTTCCATATGCTACAGAAAACTTTACTTTATATAAATTTATATATATGTATATACATTTACCTACATAGGATCTAAGGACCGCCAAATAATTTTCTGCATTGGCACAATTAAAGTAATTGCAAATGGTATTAAGCCATTTCTATCCCCGGACTTTGACCAAGCTAATTAAACCCCGTCCAGGGCTAAAATTCCAGGCGGAAATTTGTTGTGAAATTTTGCAATTGAAATGATGATGGTGATGACGATGGGAAACAGTGGTGGGTTCGGTTGGCGGCTTGATGGGTGGGCTAGAGTGGGTTTAGTGGTTTTCAGTCCAGTCAGCAGACTTTTACATATTTTTTGGGGGCTACATGTGAGTTGTGAGCTAAAGAGGCTTTCAGTAATGGAGCTTATGCATGAAAAAGTCATCAGAAAAGTACAAAATATGGCTTGTATGATTATAACTTGTAATCAAATGGCATAAAAAAGGCAATGTATTTTTTTCAAATAATCGCCTATCCTTATTTGTGGTGGTAAAACATTGTGAACAACTGATCAAGTTTCAGTTGAAACTTCACGACGTTTGCAGACTATATATATAGGAAACTAAAGTTAGGTCGATAATCTAATTTTATACACAAAACATAAAATTCCGAATCGCAAACAAAAAGTCAATGTTAAAGAAAGGAATGGTGTACTAAATTTATGACCATCACTGTATATACAACTAAATAGTTCCTCTTAACTTACTAGATTCAACTAAACAAATAAATAAAATATTATGCCTTTTATACTTTTCCGACTCATTTCGTTTCTAAACAAAAACTTAATTTGTAGAAACGTTAAATTAAATTACCCCACAGCAAATTGTTTTGCCATGTCTAAATTAAATATTAATATACCAAAGACTTAACAAATTAAACACAAAATATATTTTCACATTTCAAAACAAGCCATGAAACATATTAAATTTATTTTGTCCTTCTCTATTTTATATATTTCGATTTTCAAAATAAATCAAGTGAAATGCAGAGGCATTTGTCATTATTTTAGCGATTATAGAGTAAGCATAAAATTATAAAATTTATAATAATAAATATATAAATAGATTATTCTACAGACAGATTATTTCGATGCCTTATTTCAATGCCAAAAAAGGAATCTCTGTTTGGCAAATTTAGAAACTGCTGAATCGTTTAATCTACTTCAGAAGTTTACACGCCGTATAAGATATGAATATTGGTTCGGTTTGAATGGGTATGAAAAAAATCATTTCAAATATATATCATCTAATAAGTTGGCATCGTATTTACCAGAGCAATCGATATTGAATATAAATAAACCATGCGGTTACGTTGAACCTAATGGTGAAGATAATTTTACAATACAAACCGATAAATGTAATTCTCAAAGAAGATTTATTTGTGCCGAAGCGATTAAATGTAATGGAATCAAAACAAATGGTTCATTTTCATCTGGCTATATACGAAAGCCCCAATGTGATAATACCAAAGTTTTCGACTCTTTCGAATCAGTCGAAACTTCTCCACTTGAACAGGACAGCTCTGATTCTTCGGATTAACCTTAATTACTAAACAGTATAACAAATCTTTCAATAAATTTCCTTAGACTGTCTATTTACTACACTGCACTACGCAAGACCTTATTATCATATTTGCAAACGGCTATGCCCGAGAGAGTTTTTTAAACAAAAGCAAAAAGGAAAAATAGCCGACAGAACGCTTGAAAATTCTTCCGCTCATTAAAAACTGCAGTGGAGAGCAACATTAACCGCATCTGGGTATAGGTATGAACTCCGGATACGGGTCTAGGTCTTAAATCGGGCTCTATGTGTCTGAGTCAACTGGTCTGGGTGGTTGTGCTGATGGCTATGGAAGCTCCTAGTTGCCTACACTTCAACACACATTGTGCTTTTCATAATTTTGCACAATGGTATGTCGGTTAGCCTTGAGCCAGTTGGATGCCGTTGCTTGCTTTACCGTTATACCATTGCACCATCCATGATGGGCCATACCAAGCCCTTTCTTTTGCCTACAATTAACCTCAAAAATGAGTTTTCCATTAAAAATGCCCCAGAGTCATCGATGGATGTGTCGTGTTGTATATGTATGCAGCTGCCATATACTCACTAGCACACAGCTGGTAACATTTTCTTTTACTCCATTGTCTCGAAGCTTTCCCTCACTCCTCGAACTCATCCTTGTTTTTTCCCCTTTCTCTTTTTCTCTCTCTTACTCACCCTTCCTTCGTATCTTGCGCCACTTTTTGTGGCGGCTACAACAGCGAAGCGACAGGCAACTTTACGACAACGCCACGTGACGTATGTTGAACTGTCAGTTGTGTTTAATGTGCTGCATAGTTTTTCCTCTTTTCCCTTACAGTTTTCGCTTTCCTCTTATTGCTTTGTACCCATTTTGTCGTTGCTCTTTTGAAAACAAAAAGCATTATGCGATTTTTATTGAAGATAATACTGATTTAGGAAAGTGAATAATGTCTGGTATTAGTCTAGGCGAATATAGGATTTATACAAAATAATCGTTATTGATATTCATAACTAAAAGTTCTACTATATCTTATCTATAATATTCTATAGACATTTATCATTATTGCTAAATGTAAAGGTAAGATGTTTTAATGCTTAAATTAACTTAGAAATGATTTAATTCGACAATTGTTTCAACAATATTTAAGTATTAACAAACGATCAACAGAACAAAATTACAAAAATTGTGAATTGCCTTTTCCAAGAATTAAAGATAAGATAAACGTATTAGCGATAACAACCCAGATAAGGGCTTTAGAATTGGACTCTTTTAATGAAACAAACTCATTGATTATTTCTATTTTAAATTACTTTTATATTAAGATTTTTAAATATTTAAATTATAGAAACTTTATTTATATTAAGTAAAAGTTAAATATCTTATTTGATGCCGATTCGCCAATTACTTTACAAGTACTTTTAAAGCTATTAAAATATGTTTTTAGTTTATTGAAATGCAACCAAATTATGTTAAAAATTGTTTAATTTCATACTTTTTGCCATATTCCACACAAACCCCCCCACTTGTAGAGTATACTCTGTGTCCATATCAAGTGAATTACTCATTTGTCCTAAAAGCTATCCATTTCTTGGTAGATTTTTTTTCTTTTATTTTGTTTCTCGTATGTTACATCTTTCAGTTCAGTATTGCATTTCTGCAGACAATTCTAGCTTCAAGGATTTTTTATGGTTGCAAGTACATTAATAAATTACTTGACATATGCTGCTCCCTGTGAGAACAAAACAAATTTAAATTTTCGTTTTGGCCAAAACAATTAGACGCTTGATCTCACTAATGGCTAGAACATTAATCTATTGATTTCCTCCTAACTTCTGTTCCTGGACCCTCCCCCCACAAGGATCTCGAGCAGATTGTAAACCATTCTTGACCATTTTAAATTGAATTTGAAATTAATAAACGTTGCGGTTGCATCAAGAATTACAAATTTAAATGCCTTATCCTTTTCCATCTCTCTTTTACTCACTCCTTTTAGTTTTTATCTGCTTGTTGTAGTTGTCGCGTTAGTTTCTGTTTCGGTTGAAAGACTTCTTGGTATTGTAGCCATTTGTGGCATTTTGTGGCCAAATCTATGTACATTTTGTTTCACCTTTCTTTATTTTTCCCTGATTGCTTTGCTTTTCTATTTTCTCGTTTTTTTTCACCCTGTAATCAACCACATGGCAATGAAAATAATTTGTAGAAAATTGAAATTAAATGAAATAATGCAAAAACTTTAATAACAGAATATTTAAAATTTTATAATTTAACTAAAATTATATTAAACAATTAAATATTATATTATGTTGTCAACTCATTTAAATAAAATTCGTTTTTTTTTTTTTTATATCCTGAGAACATTTATAATTAAAAAATTTGACTGTATAATAAATCGTTTTAAAAGAAAGAGAATTTACGCAAAAACCTATAAAGCTCAGTACGAAAATTTGGTAGAATCGAATCCCTACGTCTTTTATCGTGAAATTCCATTTTTATTTTGAAGTCCAACGACTAAAGATCCGAAAGTTGTAAAATATTTTTTTAATCTTTATTATCAATTACATAATTTTTAAATACTAATTTCCCCACGTTTTAAGGTTACGAAATTGAAACAATCTTTTATTTAATTTAAATTGCAAATATAATTAATGTCTTCTTGAATGGTTTTTGCAAAGGAAGAGGATCTTTACGATACATTTTTCCATACGCTTGCGATTTTATAGAATTCAATTATTTTTATTGTTTTTTATTTTATGGACATATTGCATTTATTCATAGAGTACTTTATATATATATATATATATATATTCCAATAAAAAACATTACCAAAATTATTATAATAACTAATAATTCGATTTTTTTGGCGTTCGTTCGTTTCCGAGTACTATTTGTCAATGACTTAACATAACATAGGATTAGCAGAATGTTATATATCACTTAACATTATCGTAGGTAACTTATTTGTATGCTCTGCTAATGAATCAATTGTACAATTTGCCACTTTTTATATATATAGCAACAATAACAATTATTATTTTATTATTTATTAGAAAGTAAACAAAGAATTTCTTCATTTTCTAAGATTGGGAATTGGATTCCTGTGAATGATATTTATCTCTGAAGGATATTTACTTAACTAAATTAGTTAATAAACGATATCCTAGAATATTTTAGTTTTCTTCTATAGGGCACTTTACTAGTCGTTCACCCACACAATCGCTAAATTTATTACCATGTATTCATCTTTTACTTTTTTATTTTTTTCTTTTGTTGTTCCCTCTATTTTTTCTCTTGCATATAAATCTTGGTTTAGCCGGCTGTTCTTTTAGCCGTTGACCAAGCGGTTTGCATTTCTTTTTTTTTTTTTATATAGCTTTTTTCGTTTAGTTTCTTCCTAGACTTACATATATATATGTATATTTCTTTCTTCTTCTTTTTTTGTTGTGGCGTTCTTGTTGGCATGTTTTGCTTTTGTGGTTTTAATTCTATTTTCACTATAAATTGTTTCGGTACGCTAACATTTTACAACGCGGCTGCTGTCCGTATCCTGTTCGTGTCTCTGTCTTGCCATTTGCCTTTGCCTTTGCTGTTACCATTGCCTTTTGCCTGGCGTGCAACTAATTACATTTGCATATCTATGGCAAGAAAAACGTAGCTGATATTTCTAGATTCGAGGCTCTGTCAAACAATAGGGGGGAAAAAAAGAAGAACAAAAATGGAAATATCAGAACTTCAGTCGCTTGTCGCTATCGTTATAATTATAAAACTTTTTTTTTACGCATTTTGCTTTATGAGCAAATAATATACAAAAAATAAAAATAAAACCAAACTTTAACTTCAGAACCGAAAAGCAATTAAGAATGCACTTGTCCACTTGTAGTTGATGGAAAACTCCATTTAAATCCTTGCTGTTATCCTCTATTTCCGCTCCAACTCGATCTGCATCTGTGGCTGTCATTTTAGACACGCCCACATGCACGAGTGCCCCTGCTGATGTTGCTGCATCTGCAACTGCAACTTCCGACTGAGCTTGAGCATTTTGTTAATTAGTCTATAATTAATAAAAAGTCAGCAAAAGAGAAAAGAGTTGTGTTCTAAATAGTAGTTCTCCCTTTGATTGCTTTGTTTTTGTTGTGTTGTGATTGAGTGAGTGAGTTCTGGGTTGTTTTTTTTTTTCAATTAAATGCATGCCATTGCCAGGGTTTTCCTTTCAACTGCCGCACATCATTGAAAAACTAAAGTGGCCAAGCTGTGCTTATAATTTTTTATATAGTTAATTGATTTCTCAAGTACTTAACGATGAAAAATATTAAATGAAAACAGATAGTTAAGCAAATTCTTTAAATGTACTTGAATATTTATGGTAAAATAAAGAAAACATCTTAAAATTAACAAAAAACAAATAAAAATTAGGTCAAATTAAAAACTTTAGTTAACTTTGTTTCATAAATACAGGGAATATGGTCATTAGATATAATACATTAAGGAAATTTGATGCTACTCTGATATATATAACCTGAAACAGTATTTCCAAATATTAAAGGTAAAGCCTAATATGAACTGCATATATTATCTGTTGCTCTTAGAAAATGAAGCCGAAAAAATGATCAAATTGTCAAAATATATATATAGCTTGAAATATAAATGATGTATCCATAGGAAAACTATAGAATCATCCAGGACTTCTTCGTTATACCTAAGTAAAGAACTCAAGGATTCAATATCATCATAACCAACTATTACAATTATGTCCCAAAAGGTTAACAATTCTTAAATTGATTCTAAACATATTGTTAGTGTATTTAAAAATAACTAACTATAGAGACATTTTCATTAGTCTTAAAGTTTGATTATTTTGTGACTAAAATCAAGATTCAATTAGTTTGTCATAAATTTGGCTTGAAGGCCATGTTCCATCCCATTTGGAAGTAAATTGATTAAATGACATATAGATATGTAGATACATAGTCAAGTATATAAACATGCATATATGTATGTATATATATATATATGTATATATATGCTGGATATTTATATTTAGCATGTAATTAACATACCGAAAGGCAAACCGGAGCAACCAACTCAACCAAACGTACTAACTAACTGACTGACATATGTGCGCGGTTGGCAAACAGGAAACAGGAAGTGCCACCCCCCACCTCAGACCGCCCAAAAAACAAACCCAGCAACCTTTACATCTCACCCCTCTGACATATGCAAGAAACAAAAAATGGGCACAAAATTAATAAAGCTAAAAGCATGCTACCAATAATGTTTATAAATTTAATTATGTAAATGTCTGGTCATAAAAAAGAGACAAAAAAAAAATGTTAATAGATGTCAAACACAAATTGAAATGCGAGCGAAACGGGCCAAATATTTGAAATATATATACACATACATATATACAATATATATAGGCATTTTTATCCATACTTATATATATGTATATATATTCAGAATGAAGCCTGTTCTGTTGTTCCAGTATCTGTTCCTGTCAGCTAGATAAGAAATGTCGGTAAAAAAAGAAAAACACCCAGACACAGTCAGAAATGAAAAAACAAAAAAAATTGTTCGAGATTCGCTATATGAAATTAATTAAATTTTTTGAGTTGTCAGTTGTTTTTGTTGTCCTGTTTAATGTCCTTTACTTTATGGTCCTCACCTTCATTCATATACATCCATGTATATATGTTACATATGTACCCATACATATGTATATAAAGCATTCTTATGAGTACCCTGTATGTTTTCCATAAACCAAAATGATGATAATATAATCAATTTCTCTTTATAGTAAAACAAATTTAATATTTATTTAAATTAAAATTAAAAACTAACGACAGACTTTTTTCTTAAAAAATCATTTGAAAATCAAAATCATAAGCAAATTTCATTTATATAAATATATTTATATTATGATTAAAAGTAATTATAAAATTACCTTTAATCGGAAAACAAGATATAACAACTGGGGTCTTAAGCCACATAAACAAATTTAATTTCTGTGCTTAAAAAAAAAGCCAAAAAAAAATTTGTAATTTATTCGCACTTTTAGCTTAGGGTAACCTAAAATCGGACCTGGAACGAACTTACACAATATTTGAAATATGTTCTCGGTTTTTTTTATACTTCCGTTTGTTTATTAGTTTGTTTGTTTTTGTACTTCAGTTCCGGCATTTAATTGTGTGCATTATATATGTGAAAATCTGGAATTTGAGTTATAATTTTTACTTTTTTTTTTATTTTTTAATAAATTCCTGTGTTGTTTTACCATTTCGTTGTCATGTTACTGTCTTCATTTAACTTGCAGCGGTTAATTAAAATAACAAATAAAAGTCAGCCATGGAAACGGCATAGGCAGCAAAAAGAGGGAGATGGATGAGAAAGAAACGGAAGAAAAGGGATAGGGAAAATGGTTGATAATACGCTGGTCACTTGTAAGATAAAAATATTTCATTGTGAAAATAAATAAATGAAACAAATGAGAGGGATTTGGTAATTTATGCAAATTCTACTTAGTATAAATAAATCTACTACTATTTTTTTTAATTAAAAAATGATTAATTATAAATATTTGCAGAATTATTTTATTTTTATTTACTTTTTAAGCTTTATTTTATTAAAAGATTTTAAGTTAAGTTTTAATAGACAACAATGTTTATTAGTTTTGAAGTTTATTTTATATATTTTTTTAGAATATTTTTTTTTTTTATTTGAGAATATTTTATTTCAAAATAAACTTTCAATATTAAATGAAACAAAATCCAGCAGAAAAATAAAAATGTAGAGAGTCTTTAATTAGTGTGTAGCTTAAGAGGGATTTTTTGAATCTTATTTCTTATATATTAGAAAATGAAGATGAACTTTTAGGCAAGAGAAATTTTAAACAGGAAAAACATTATAGATCAAAAAATATAGGAGAATTATTTATGTATAAATAGTATAAAATATTAAAAAGGAAACTTTTATATTAATAAATATCTCTGGTAAAGATCTAAACATTCCATGGTGCTTTTGTTTGACTCTGTTTTTTTTTTTGTTTCTCATTTCATTTGGTATTTTATATTATTTACTTGTAAAGTTCTTTCTCATTTTTGATAGACTATTTTGCTTACTGGGGGCTGCCCTTTAATTGAGCCAAGAGTCGTAAAAGCGCCGCAAAGCACACTACACATATAATATTATCCTTTTCCCTTTGGCTTTTTATGTTTTTTATTCTTTTTTGCTTCTGGTTTCTCTTTTTTGTTGTTTTTGTTACTTGCTTTGTTTATTTGTTTTTATTGTTTGAGGGGCACTGTAAGAGCGCGTTCATGTATAAATAATTTGAAATTAATTACATGTAACATGATGTTTCTCTCTCTATCTCTCTCTTACTCTTTCTATCTCATTCTCTATCTGAGTCTTTATCTATCTCTTTCTTTTTCGCACTCTCTATCTATCTCTCTTGTATATTATGGTACTCTGTTTGCCTGTCATGTTGTTGTCTTTTTATTATACTTATTTTTATTTTGCAAAAAGGTGGTCAATTGGCTGACTGGATGAGGTCGGAATCGGCATCGGTGTCGGAGATGTAGATGAAACGAATGGCAAAGGTTGTGGGGAAGAAGGGAAGGAAGGGGTGAAAGGGGTTTTCTGTTTCGAGTTGAAGTTATAAAATATATACGACGATGCGAGGACGACTGCTGCACAGATTTATGGCACGCAATTAACAATGCCGGCCATTAAGCTTGGCTACAACTACCACTACAATTGCAATTTTTGTACATATGAGTGTACAGCATTTTATAGCATACTTTTATGGGCAACAAACAGACTTTTATTCACATTCGCACACGGGGGCTTAAATGTTTTTGAATTTAAACTTATAATTAAAAAACTTTGCACTTCTCCAACTGCCTGTTGGCTGTATGGCCCCATGGCCTATACCCCATATTGCACATTGTTAGCCATTTAATTGGCTCTATGTTACAGTTGTTGCTTATAACCAGCTAACATCTCCTTACCCATCACTTCGCTTGTATTCTATCTGCACCCTTTCTCTTATCGTTATTAAATTTTGCTCATAAAACGCAGTTCATTTTGGCAATGCAATTTCAATTCATTGCAACATTTTTTATACATTTAATCTTTCATATGTAAATCTCATGTTAAACATTAAACATACAACGACTAGCATAAAGTTTTATAATTACATTTCATTATGAACGTTGAACGCCTCTCTATATGAGTAATTGAGTGGATACCCCACACACACACACACACACACACACACTGACTCATACAGACAAAAGTAAAATGAATCAGTTGTACGCCATTCCCCATCCGTTATATATGTACATATATATTATTTATTACAAATATGGTCATAAAATGCACAGTTTCCACAAATTCAGATGAAAAAGTAAATGGCCATAACTACCTACATATTTACCTGTCTACCATTGTTTTGTTCTTTGACATATGTGATAACTGTTACCAATATCAACTACCGCAATCGTTTCCCATAGCCATTGGCATTTCAACTTTTTTATTATTATATATACAAACTATTTGCTATATTTTTAAGAAATTTCTGCATCGCTTTATGCTTTAGTGTTAAACTTATTAATATTAAAATGTGGCAATAATTATTTAACTAATTTATAGGAATTTTATTTTCTACTTGAGATAAAATGTATAAATAATAGATATAGATAAATAGTAATCACATACTATATATATTTTGCAATTGCTTATATTTCAAATACTGTGCAATGAGTATATTAAAGGAAACAAAAATTGTTTATTAAAATTATATATACAAAATCTTGTCCCTAATTACCCTTGTAGCTTATTTCACCTTTAAGGATGTTTTTTGCCACTCTATTTTATAGTTTAAAGTCTGTTGAATGATTTAGAATTCATATCATTTGGCACCAAAAACATCAATTCTAGAAGCTCATCTGATTATAATATAGAAATTATTTTTATATTATAATATTTCATTTCTTTCATTTGATATAATATTTAAAGTCAGTGTTTAGATGGCTAATCCAATGCCTCTATCCAACCGAATTGCGAGTACATTTATGAAACCAAATATTGACTACTTTATACCCATTGGACGTTAAAATTCCCCATACAATAAACTTCCCCCTGTTCCTTTAAGCATTCCCTTTGCCATCATTTCACATTACTTTTCCAATGGAGTAACGTGTCAAAGGTAGGCAAAGGCAGGCAGCTGACTGCCAGGGAGGCAGTCAAGCAGACAGTTTTCTTTGTGTGTATATGGCCTGTTCAGTATGGATATGCTGAGGTCGCAAAGTATTTATTTGTTAACTGGTTTAATGACGCCTTTGTGTACTTGCCACGCCCATGGAGCTCATAAAATGTCTGTGCGTGTCGTTGTATTACTGTCTGTGTGCCTGTGTGTGTATGTGGGTAAATCATAGCATTTTGGCTTTAACCGTTAAACTGAACTGAGCATCAGCATTAACTGCTGGCCGGATGCGTGAATGGCCATTTCCCCCCGCTCCCCCCTTTCCTGTAATGCTTTGCACAGCAGGTGGGAGTCGCTAGCTGGAACCCGAGTTGGATTCCGAGTTGGCAACAGCTGCGTTCCAATAAGCACATAATTGAATTCTGATCATAAATTTGCATTATGGCCACAACGCGAGCTTCTGGCGGCTTTTGGTTTTGGTTTTGGTCTTATTTCGGTGCTTTTTTATTTTTTCATATATTTTTTTTTTTATATTTTGTATTTTACTTCTCCCAAAGCACATGGCTTATGTTATAATTTTACCCAAAACGCACATTTTGCAATTGAGGTCAAAGGACGACTAACGAGAAGGTCAGAATGAGTACGAGATAGTCGTAAAAACGTGCTCTATGTAAATAAACAGCAACAACAACAATATTATAAATGAAATGATGAAAAATTAAAGATAAAGTTGGTTAAAATTTGAATAATTTTCAAATAATTGTGAAAATAATGAAAATGTTTTAGAATAAAAGAATAGAAATCAAAAAACTTTATGTTAAACGTTTTGTATATCAATTTTGAAATAGAAAATCAAAATTATTGTTAATAATCTAGTTTAAATCTAATTTAAAGTATTTTAAAATTTTATTGTTTTGAAACTGGCTAAAATATATTTCCAATACACTTAACAATCATGCCATATAGATCATAACCCAATTATTGCCTATAATGCCGAACCACACCCCTTCGCTTTTGCCTCCATTACCTTGAAATAAAAGATGGCAAACAAGGCGATGGCAGACAAACAAACAACAACAACAACAAACAGAAAAGAGAGAATGGGAAAAAAGAGAATGGCACAAAACAAACGGCAAAATTAATAAATAAATTAATAAATTACAAATAATTTATCACGACACACACGCGTATTGGCAGTCGCCTAACCAACAAACATACTTTCGATGTTACTCTGCCTTCGTTTCGGCCTCCTACTTCTTCTCTCTCTCTCTCTCTCTCTATCTATCTCTTTACCATCTCCGCTGTCTAAATAAGTCTATTAGAGAAATGAAAATAAATTGCGTGCTTTCAGGGGGCTGCCAGTTGCCAGGGCCGAGACCATCGATTGCCAACATGCCAACTTGGACAGACAGCGTCAAAACAGCAGCAAACAACAATAACAACGAATGAACAAACGAAAGCCAAATTCAATTATAAATGCGTGTAGCACCAGGCATTGTCTATAAGTCTATATGTCTGTCTCTTTCCCTCTCTGTGTGTGTGTGAGTCTGTGTGTACTAAGTGTAAGTGATTAATTTTTGACAGGCGCATTTGTTGTGCGGTATTGAAAACAATCAATGCGAAATCTATGACACACCTCCCTTATGGACTAGCTTACATTGCCCGATGGCGCCCTCTAGGGTCTTTTGAACAACATGTTTTTGATGTGAAAGAATAAACTACACAAAGTAAATAACCAATTAAAGAAACATACATATATACACATAAATATGTTTTCTTAAGCTTGCAATCTTATGAAAAAACCAACAAGATAAACCTCAAGGGAGCATTTCATATTTCAATGAATGGAATTGAAAGTTAAAAACAATGTTAATTTCCTTTCTACTAAATGAAAAATAAATAAACAGTATATAATAATAATAATAGTAAATAAATACAACGGTTAACAGTTTGATCATAATTTATTATGCATGCAGAAATAAAATTATTTTAATTGATTTAGTTTTTCATATAGAAACTATTTTTTTAAAACTATCCGTAGAAAAAATTTAAAAAAAACATTAAAAATATTAACAACAAAGAAAGTAAATAAACAGATAAACAAGAAAAAATGAAGCAAACAATCTATCTTCGAGTATACCCTGTACAAAGTAGAGTAACTTTATAAAATCAAACTCCTTCGAGCTCATCCATCAATTCAAACTAAAATTCTCCATACAATCTGCATCATACTATCTCGCTCACCCGTACTATGCAATGTCGCTTTCGACATATCAGTACAAATTTTTCATAGATATATCTCCAACATTTATTGTCCGATTTCGACAGCTGATTCCTTTAGGCTGTATTATTAGAAGAATGGAATAACTTTAATACAACTCTAGTTATTCGTTTTTCCAAAATTTCGAGGGCGGAATTGGGCGTTTCAAAAATTTGAAATAAACTTGATCTGCGTAGGCACCACACAAATGGTGACACTGAATTTGGCTTCCCTAGTTCATATAGTCTCTAAGATTTAGGCAGACGGATAGACGGACATGTTCCAATCGATTTGGCTATTGATGCTGATCAAGAATTTATATACTTTATGGGATCGCATACAACATACAAGCTTCCTATTTATTTTAATATTACAATAAACCAAATATAATCTCTCTTCTATAAGCAAAATTATTGTTTTTACAAATTGAATTAGTTAATTTTTCATATAGAAAATATATAATATCGTGCGATTTCTATATTATCATGCCGGTATTTTAACTCTCATTTTAGTTTTTTTTTTGTCAAGGGTCATTAATGAGGGGAAAAGGAATGTCGAAGACAAGCATATAAAGGTGTTTATAGCTCACGCCGGTCTAAATATATCCACACACATTATATTATTTTAGTATTTTTTTATTGCATACCAGTTGGCATTTAATGGTCAACTGGCATGCAAGACGGCAGTTGGCATAGGGTGAAAGAAAAGTGGAAATCTTGTCAACTTGTGTTGACAATACAAATGGATTTCCAATGATTTATTATTGCATTAAAACGCATTAGAGAAGAGCTGGGTCCAACTAGGACGTTACAAGGAGGTAAGGGGAGAATTGTAAAAGTGAGAAAGAGACTTCTTCTGCATTCCTTCTAGGCATTTGTCTGTCTGCCGTTGGCATTTCTTCTTCTTTCTCTCTCTCTCTCTCTATCTATGTTTTCTCCCTCTGCTCAGTCAGTGGAAATGCATAAAAATGAGTCATAAGTTTAAAAATTTATAAAATGCGCCAGCGCATAACTTTGGGCCCAAGTAACAGTAAAGTAAAATGGTTCAAAAAAAAAAAAAGAAGAACAACCAAAAAAAAAAACTGGTAGTGGGCGTGGTCATGGCCATTTGCAATGTTTCTACATTCACTTCGTGGCATAGAAGGTGGACAACTGTAGAGGATGAGAAAATGTAGGATTATCAAATGTCTACGGAAAGAAAAATTAAATTAAATTGTAGAAAGCGAGAGGAGTATGCAGGAAGAAATAGAGTAGGGATAGGATGAGCTATACATATATATATATCTATATATGCATGCTGAGAATAGACTTCGACATCCCCTAGCCTGGACATAGAAATTGAAACTTCTTGGCACACTTCACGACCATCCTACGCCAAGAGCTACTGCAGCATCATCCTAACAGCAGTGGCATCAGCAGCCGCGCCTCAACATCGTAATGCAAACTTAATAAGATGTACGCTGTGCATGTCGTCTGTCAGTGGATACACATGCAACTATCTCAGACTCCACTGACAGTTAGACAAACAGACAAGCCATCCAACTCCGTCAGTTTGTGAGACGTTGTAGGACGTACAACATAGGACGAAGGACAACGTCGCAAAGGACGACATAGCATCTCATAGCTCTAACTCTCCCTCTTTCTCTCTCTCTCTCTTCGGACATCGGTAGCTGTTTTATAGTAAAAATCAGCAAATGGTTGGCAAGGTTTTTTCTCATTTCACCTTTTCATACCACCTATCCCACCCTCATACCCCATATAACTGTAATCAGTAAACATTTTATATATCAAGCTAAGGGAAAACTACTGAAGTGCATTTTATATTAGATCTGACATGGGTTTTCAGGTTACCATTAGGAAAATGTCAGTATGAAACATATTCGTCTACATTTTCTACATATAAAAATGCATTTTACAAAAACACGAATCAAATTTTAAAATTTGAAAGTTTTCCGAGTATCCAAAAGTACTTAAATATTACAAAAAACAATGTTCCAAATTCAAAAAATATATACTTTGCAAATTAATTACCAATTTTTATATTTTATTATCCTTTTACAATTGGAATTGTTAATTATAAGTTCAGCTACTTAGTTAGTAACTGAAAGTGCAGTTTAATACTTTCAGTTTATTGTTTCTTATTGTAACCCATTCAATTAGAGAGCTTTCCAAGTTCCAAACTGCATTATTATTAACTACCATCATTACTAACTACTTAAGGCATCTCATCATGCTCAAGATCTACTCTCTGTTGTAATGACGCTTGTCTAGCCTCGGTACCTTCAATAGCTACATGTCAAGCCTCTTATGAGAGGAGACTTATGTTGTTTGTGGGGGTGGGTGTGCACTTATGTAGAAGCAACAGCAATTAGGCAAACGTTGTCCCCTTCATTACACAGATCAATGGGCTGCTTGATATCACTTATAGACCACACACGCTTGAGATGTGACAGACTTTGGGCTTCAAGGAAGTGTTGACTGGCCACAAAATTTGCCATAGTCTGATGGATACAACTTTTGTCATATCCTACACTTCATCATGGTTACTATACTTTTCCTTTTTTTTTTTTTTTATTTTTTTTTGTTGTAGCCGTTGGCATTTGCGGCATTATTGTTTGGCATTGTCTAACATCTTCAGTAAGTTGCCTTTTTTTTCCGGTCTTACCACTAAAAAACGGTTATTTACTCTGTCTCTGTAGGAAAAGCTGCCTTAGGCACACTTCTTTTATTCTGTCCCTGTCTCTATCTTGAATTTCCTCTTTCTTTCTCTCTCACTGTATACATGTGTCTGTGTGTGTGTGTATGTGTCTACTTAACACAATAAACACTCAATTTTCGAGCATGTTTTGTTTGAGGATTTTCTTTCCAACTATATATATATATATATGTTGCCTCCTTCCTTTTGCCATTTTCTTCTACTTTCTTGTATCGTTCTTGGTCCTCTTCTGTGGAACATTGGCATCAGTTTGGTTTGGTGATTGCTGAGGTTGGGGGGGGCTTTATTTTTTAAAACTTTGCTTAGCAAACCCACAGCCGTGTTTGCTTAGGTGAAAAACTTCTTCAGGCCTACTTTAAATACATTTGACAATTGTTGACTGCTGGTGTTTTTGATTTGTTTTCAATTGCCTGCTACCCAACAGCTAAAACCAAAAAGGAAACGAAACACGAGAAACTTTTTATTTGAGTATAATCTTAAATAACTTGACACCAAGTTTTGATTTGGTTTAAATTGCTTGACATTGGTTATTTATTTTCTTTATATTTTAAAAGAATATACATTTTAAATAACTTTTCACTGGACTTTACACTGGGCGTTAGTTTTCGTCTACATTTATTTTTTTAAGTGTAATACATCTAGGAACTGTAATTTATTATTTTTTTTTTTACCATATCTAAAACACAAAGTAATTAAAGAGTTTTTAATATTTTATACGGCTTCATTTCAACTGCTTTCTACAGATGACCAACGAACGACTGATATGTACCTCCTCAGGATTGCCAGAGATTGCGCTTTATCTCTGTCTACTGTTCCAATTGACAACTCCAATGCGGAATATGTAGTTCCTTGACTACATGACATCTCCTCTTAAGTTCCTCATTTGTTTTAAATTTTATTTTACCTAAATAACTAAATTTATCTATTGTCCAATTGTTTTATCAAAAAGCAACAATAATGTTTATAGAGGATATAAACTTATTAAGATCCTGTCTACTTTTGATTGTATTTATTTTTTTTTTTAATTCTTTTTTTATTCTAATCAATTTTGATATTTTTAATAGCTAAATATTTTGCATTTACTATACCAAAAAGACTTTAATTTTAAGTAGTTTAAATGCGATAACATTAGATTGATTGATTTTTAAATTTTAACAAAAATTATTTTATTTTTAATAATTTCTTTATTTTTTTCTGTTTTTTTTTTTTCTAATCTTTTCATTGAAATTAATTAAATTGAATACCAAATGTTGCTGACTAGTGGAAACACTTCATCGTCGACCTGACTTAAGTTGAATGGTAGCCTCTTTCCCAACTCTCTTACTGTCTGTTTAGTTGGACAGTTTGTTCCTTTGAGAGCTTCTGGCCACAGAACACTTCTTATCAATCTTAAAAATGCATGAATAATTAAAATATGCAAATTTGTTTCTGGCCAGTCCAGTACAGTCCGTCTTCATCATCAACGCCGATAGTGACTTTAAAAAGTCGCAAAAAGTTAACAAGTCCATGCTTAAAGCTTTCGCTTTCGGCCACATTTCTTTTCCAGCTTCTTTCCTTCTCGTTCTCTAGCTTTCTTTGAATGTTTTTGCCATGGCAACACCTACGCAGGAAAATAAAACATAAAAATGAATATCTTTCCCTTACTTACTCTGTACCAACACATTTTTCTTTGACTATAGAATGTAGAAGGAGAGGGAGAGAGAGAGAGAGAGAGGTGGATGAAATGTGTGAAGAAAGAAAAACGCGGCGTGAAAATGTTACCTTTGAAAGTGACACAATAAGGTAAACACCTGCTTTTTCTTTTTTTTCTGTTTGGTCTTCCAGCCTCTTGTTCTTGTTTTTGTTCATGTATCGTGTCTCCTTTTGAATCGGGCGGGGGTCAGTGGCATCTAAAAAAGGGCAGACTACATGCAAATAAAGCGAGCCTTTTGTATCAAAGTCGGTTTTGTGTCAGCTAATGATGTTTATCGTTGCGTTCGAGAGGCAAGAAAATTGTTTGCCAGCCGCAGTAAAAACATGCACATTGGCAAACATCTCCAGCTGGGTTTTCTTTGGCTTTTATTAGCTAATTCATTAAAAGCTGTCACAGAACTCAACAAGAGTCCTTTGCATAAGGAGTAATGGTTGTTTCGTTCGTTGGTCGGTAGTTAGGTACGTAGGTGTAGATAGGTACGTCTGGCCCGATAGTCCTCTCTCTTGGCCGTACATTGTTCACACATTTAGCAGTGTGAACAATTTTCACAACTCCCCCAATGTCGCCAGACAGTCAGCTTAATTGAAATGCATGAAAAGCCACATGAATTTGGCAGTCAACGACAGGCAGTCTACCTTCCACGACCATCAATGTGGGGTAACTACCTATTTCTACTCTTCCCTTCTCTCTTTTCCCTCTTTCTACTGTCCTTATAATAAATGCACCAACACTCTTTCACCTAACCGTAACGCACTGTCGCCATGCCTGAAAGGCAACGATGCGTTAGTTAGTAGTAAAACTCTGTTCCAAACTAAACTCGAAAAATACAGAAATAAATGAAGTGTTGGACTTCCAACACCATCAGCAGCAGTAGCAACAGTAACAGCAAATTCCATTTTTAGCCTTTAAAGCATAGTTGTCGATTTTACAAAAGCATACAAAAAAGGACTGATAATTTTATAGTCTCTGTGTACACACATACACACGCTAAATAACTACGGGTGTGTGTGTGTGTGTGTGTCTTAGTTGTTGTGTAGTGCAATCGAAGCTATTGTTTTCTTATATTTTGTTCTTTTTTGTTTCTTTTTATCGTTTTAACCTAATACAATAAGCCATCTTGACTTTAGAAATGCATACTTAACCAAGATAAAAATAATTAATAAATCTTATATTAAGGAATTGAAATTTATATAAATGAAGTTAATTTATACACTTGCAAAAACTTAAAAAGAAAACCAGTTATGAGCTTAGAATAAAATTTGTTCTTAGTAAAAATGTTTTAAAATTGGAAAACAATATACAGAAAGTATTAATCCTGAAGGGAATATTCATTTAGGGTACACAATGAAGTTTTAACAGGATAAATCAGTTAAGGTTTACACATGAGTTTACAAAATTTTAATAAACATTTAAGAAAAGTCGATGCACCTATCTAAGATATCACATTATTCGTAATTGAAAAAGCAAATAGTTGATAGTAACAAAAAGTAATTTAATTGATTTTTACGAAGAAAGTAAACAAAGTGTAAAAACATTTAACATTCATAAGGGATGCCAAAATAATATTTAAAAACTTCCTTCTATGCGTTGCAAGCTTCTAAACCAAAATTAATATACCCTTTTTGCAAGAGTATAATAATAATAATATAAATAGAAAAATAAATAAAATATTTAATAATTTTTATATTAATAAAAACCAAAGAATCAAAAAAAAATATATATACAGAAAGGTTAAAAATTAAGAAAGAAGTATTTATTATTTAAATTTTATTGCAATTGTACGATTGATTAATACTAAATAACCGAAATTTCTCTCAGTGTCTCAAACTTTGTTTATAAAACAAAAATCCGTTCTATCTTTCTCTCTCTCTCTCTTGCAATTGAAAAACTCCTCTAATAATTCCTGTGTCTTGTCTTCAGTCTATTTGTCAAAATTCTTTACCGGCACACACACACACACACACACATACACACTAGTACGCTAAGCAAACAGTATGTACTTTTGAGCATTGTTTAATAAAAATGTTGCAGTTTTTATTTGTTAATTTTGACACAGTTTTCATTTCATTTCATTACCCCTTTAACTACACCTCTCTTTCTCTATCTTTTGTGGCAATCTTTCACTCCATCTGCCTATCTCTGTCTCACAGTTGGCTTTGGCTGTGTGGCATTGCAATAATAAATAAAGCCCCAAAATACCCTGGGCACAACACAGGGCCAAAAGACAAAAAATGACTGAAAAATGGCAACAGACAAAAATGGACAAAGGATGCAAATGGTTGACGAGATGATGATGGCAACGTCAAATGTCAACATTCACCCTGATGCGGTTGCTTCTCTCTCCTTCTCACTCTCTCTTTCTTGCCTCTCCTTGTTGTTGTTATTTTTATTGTAGTTTTGCATATATATGGATTATATGTATGTTATAGCTACTTCCCCCTTTTTATGGTTGCATGTACATATGTATACACATGCATGTGTAATAATGAATCCCCCCCACACACACAAACACACACACACATGGTAGCCGCTTTTTTTGTGTCTCTGTTAAATTTTAATTTCACGCTGAAAAACACACAAACACAAGGATCAGGCAACTAAGTGACTGAAGAAGACAACAAATGTTATGCGGTATAAGGAAACAATATGGTTTAAAATTAAAGAAAAAGAAAAGAAGACAATTTTGTTTAGAAACTTTAATCACTAAGATACTTTTGAACTAAATGAGAATAAAATACTGGGCAAAGATTCTTGAATTGTACTAATCAATAATAATTATTGAAATTGTTATAATAACAAATAATAGTCTGGATGATTTCAATTTAAAAAGTTTCAAGGAATGCAGAGTTTTCATTGTCTATTCTATGGAACCCAACCTACTGAAAAATAAAATTTAAAAAATAATAATTTTAAAATTACTTTTATTTTTTCATAAAGAAACACTTTTAAAAAGCTTTTATTACGTAGGGCTAAAGTGTCGTGAAATAACAACAAGATTAAACTATTGTAATACCCATTGTTTTTATAAATAAAATATTCAATGATTGAATTTTTGTATTTAATAATTGCTGCGTGTCCTTTTTCAGTTTTTCGACTAACTTTTATTACACGCCATCGATAGCTATCGATAGCCAAAAGACTATCAATATATTGACGAGTTATATGCATGTGTATGGTTATAATGTATTGTAAGGATAAATGGATTCGACCGAGGTGTTTTTTTCACTACTAGGGGCTTACAGTATGAAGAACACTTTTAATATTTCAAGTTTTAAAAAACAAAAAATAATAATTTTTAAAAGTTGAAGGAAAAATCCAATTTAACTAAACGTCGATGCGTTTTCTCAAAAATAGTATTTTACAATTTAATTAAATGGGCTTGCTGCACTGTATTTGAGGCTATCTTATAATGGTTAAGTAACTGAAAACAAAAAAAAAAAATGTAGACCATAAACAGTTGTTACTGGGGCTTTGTGGGTGCGGTGGCAACAGCATCCGGCAGATGTGCACTTGTAACAGCTGCCATTGGAGTCTCAGCTGGAGACATATCCCAGCATTGTACTCGCACTAGCGGCAATTGCCGCTGACTGCTGGATTTAATTGGAAAATGTAAATGAGCTTTGTTCATTTGAAAGATGCAGTTGTGGTATGGCAGCCACTTGATGCCAAACAGTGCAAAAATTTCTTTAAACTTGCCACACGCACACATAAAACACAAAAACAAAAGCAAAAAATACAAAAATAAAAATAAAAAAACGAAAACAACGAAATGGAATTCCCTTAAAGCTGTCAACAAAAGAAATGTCACAAAGAGTGTAGCAGAAAAGAAGAGAAGGGGGAGAAAAAACGCTATATGATGACCCCGCGTGTGTATGTATGAGGACGCCATTGTTTGACTTACAAAATGGCGTAGAAAGCCCCAACAAAAGCAACTCTGACGATGCCATTGAGCTTTTTTAAAAACGGCAACTTCCGTTCATAAAAGCGTCATGTAAAACAATACTTTCTGTGTGTGTGTTTGTATGCAGTACAATGAGTTCTGTATGTATGTGTGATGCCATATTGTTTAAACGTAAGAAAAAAACCAAAAACTTCCACCTGATTTTAGCACTTTCTACACCTTCACTTTTGCCCATATAACTTTGTAACCTTTTTATAAATTTTTGTTAAACCGCTCCCTTTCTTCTTGCTTTCTATATTTTGCAGGCGATAAAACACCCGCAGGCTTTCCGGTTATAACCCAGGGTCCAGGCACACGCGTCATTGAAGTGGGTCACACGGTGCTCATGCAATGCAAAGCCATCGGCAATCCCACACCAAATATATACTGGATTAAGAATCAGACAAAGGTTGATATGAGCAATCCACGTTATGCCCTCAAAGATGGTAAGTCTATTGCCAATTAAACATATTTCTTTTAATGAAAAAAAAAAAGGATTTATAAAATCCTTTTCTATACAATTCTATTTAGTTAAAACAGTGATAGTAGCATACATTTTATTATATAAAATAATAAACTTTCTTATTATAAACAACATTAGAATCTAAACAGTCTCTCACATTGAGATAATTCTCAATATTTATTTAATATTACATTTCATTTATTGATTATTTAAATCTGTTCTTTATAAATTAAAATTTTTATTATATTTTAATTCTTCATTTAATATAAAACTGCATCGAGTAATTAAAATATCGAAATGACAACTTTTATATAAATGTTAATTCAAAATATCTTCCAATTGGCAAATGGTTAAATATCGTTCGTCTCCTGCCTAGAAAATACATAAAAATTAATTGTTTAAAAAACTGTTTTTAAATTAGTTTTATGTTTTTGTTAAAACCACTTTTTGTGTGGCCAATTAAAAAATTAAGGTAAAACTCAATATAGTTAATAAAATTTTAATTTTCTTACTAAATAGTGCTCTCATATCTATGTTAATTTTTAAATAAAACACTTACATGACACGCATACATAAAGAAAAGGTCTAGCACCAATTTGAGAGGTTTCTGTAAAATCGGATCTCTGACAATTTTTAATATCTCCAAGGCTTTATGATAATCTGCCCAACTAATTGTTTCTTTCCATTTTATTATTTCCAGCTTTCTGCAGTTTTTAATAGTATCCAAAAAATATTTCGAAATTGCCTCATTATAAAATTTAACACCTAATGACAATTTTTCCAGATTAAAGAGTTGCGCAGGACAGTCAAAGCGTGATATTTCCCTAAAATTACAATTCAGATCGGTTAATGAGCTAATTTGTGATAGTAACAAAGACTCTTCCCGATCTACAAATAAGGACGAAATTTTTAATCTTTTAAGCATCGTTGGCTGTTTTCCAGCCAATTCCTTGAGAAGAATTTTAAGAGTATCATTATCTGGTGTGATAATCAACTCTTCAAGTTCACAAAGACGTCCCAAATTTGTATTATCTTTAATATGAAGAACACATTTTAAAGATTTTAAAAACGGAAGTTGTAAAATATTTTTTATATCTTTACTATCAATACGAATTCCTTCTATAATCAATTTACGAAGGTTTTGAGGGTAACTGGGTAAATTAAGCGGAACATCTATTTCGTATCCATTTTGAAGTATATCAATATGAAGTTTTTCCAGTTTGTCGAGTGAAGACAAAAGTTCAACAGTTTCTAAATGTTGAAGATTAATACATATTTTCCTTAAAGATTTATGCTTTATCAGTGCTGCAATATCTTGATTATCCAATGGATCTCCCAAGGTTATTAAATTCTGCATGGTGGATTGCGAAAATAATCTGAGTTTATCAGAAAGTGTACTCTTATGTGATTTCAAAACCAATTCTGTTAGATATGGCAACGCTGGCAAGACATCCTCGGTCTCCGTATCAGTAAATATGATTTCTAATAATTTGAGGGATTTAATAGAGGCAATTGTCCTTAACTCATTTAAAGTTATTTCTTTCTCTATCGATAGATGTTGAAGAGCTGATGAAATGTGGTTCGAAAATTTCTGGAAAAGTGTCTTTAAGGAGCCGCGTCGATGTGTTGTAATACATAGATCCCGAAGTTCCTTCAATTCGGCGAGAGTCTCAAGATTTGAAGTACCAGAAAAACCACACTTGAGCTTATTTAGCGAAGTGATTTTTGAAATTTCCAATACTTCAAACGGATTTAAAGTATTTGAAGGCTCATGTTCGTCATCGTCTTCATTGCTTTCATATTCTTCATTGTCGAAGTTTTTATTTGTTTTCTCGTTTTCCTCAATGATGAGCTCTTTCAGACAGGGATTTGATGCCAAATCTATGGCAAGCCTTTTTAAATAGTAAATTTTCTTATCACTCAATATTTTCAAAATTTGTATATTGTTTAAGTTTTTGGGACAGCCAAAATTATTAATACTAACATTTTTAAATGAAATATTTTTCAAAATTAATTTTCTCTGTTGTTTGTTGTATGTTATTTTTCGGTGATCATTACCAATGATTACTTTTCCATCGAAACGATTAAGGCAAAAAATAATCTGATACGGAAAACTTTTCACAAATATTCTTGTTATATGTGTCAATAGTGTATGAGGATTTAAGAGTCCAAAATTGTTCAGATCAGACATTGCGCAACATAGTTTTTCAAGCGATTTTATTTTGCCTATAAGAGCAGCCTCATTGTAATTGATTGAATATTCTTGAAGATCTAATACTTTAAGATTATTGTTTTCTCTTGTGGAAAGTGTTCGGATCAAGGAGTATAATGTACCCTGTATACATCGATGAATTGCGGAAATACTGTGACAGTTTTCCAAATTTCCCAAAGGAGCGAATTGCGTTGCGTCAATTTGTTTACCTGGTCTAAGTTCTACATTGATTTTTTTATTGTAACTGTTGATGGAAAGTGGGATGCTTACCATTTCAAAATAGAAGTTACTTGATGAAAAAATTTCAAAAATCAATGACGAGGTAAGATTATAGGTATGTGTTAGGTTGACTACATGATTGAAAACAGTGTCAGTGTGTTCTATTTCAGAAAAAATATATGACAACGTTTTTAATGATTTGATTTGCAGCAATTCCTTAGTAAAAGGCAAATTATTTAATAGACCACTTATTTTTAAAGTTTTTAACGTTTGAGATGGTTTGAAAGCTAGAATTTTGAAGAGCCTTTTTAATCCAATAATCTCATCCTTTTTTAACTCTTTTGGCACTTCTATGATCAGTTCCTCCAGTTGCGGCAACTGTCCCAAAACATAAATAGTACATAAATCACGGAATGCGCATTCGATGCTTTTAAGTGATTTTATAGCTCCAATTTCCGATATCTCTCTGCACCTTAAACCAATGCTTTTTACATTTGTTCCCTCATCTCCAATGACTTTTAAATTCACAAGAGTCTGAGGCGTTCTGTTTCCATATGTCTTCAACAAATATTCAATTGAACTATATTTTCTTAATTTTACTTCTAGACTTTGCAACTCAGGCATATCATAATTAATATATTTAAACTTTTGATATATCGATGATGGAATATCCAAAAGTAAATGTTTTTTAAATACGTTGAAATTAATATTGCCATCCCAACAAAAGATTGTTAACTGATAGTTGACTCCCCTCAACAAATTCAATAGCACATTTATCAAAAGTGAATGGTCATGGTTTGAATCTATACTGACAAATTGAAGCGCGCTTAATTTTGTTAGGTGGTTAATACAATTCACTTCGGTGAAACCACATATTAAAGCACTCAGTGAATCTATCTGGGAGATAGCTTGAGTCTCTTCATTATTCATTGGAGCATCAAAAATATGTAAAATCTCAAGAGTACAGTATGGTTTCTTAAAAGCCAGTCGCTCAAAAAGATGTCTTAATGATCCAGGTTTATGATTGCCATTTATATGTAACCAGCGTAGATTTACCAGTCTTGCCAAAGGTGCATATATAGCAGCATCGATATCAGGTTTCATATGAAACTCTAAATACTTTAATTTTTGCAAATAATTATCATCCATCGTGATATCAGATAATCTGCCATACATTTCGTTGTTCAGTATGGCAAGATGACGCAAATTTCGATTTGATTTACAACACTTGACCAATTCTTTAGCGTTTACTTTCACATTTAATCTTACACGTCGAAGTTTTTTAAAACGGGAAAAATTCGTCAGGGTGTATCCTGTGTTATGAAAATATTGATTACATAAAAAATGTTATCTAAGAATTTAAACATTTACCTTCAATATCTAAATCCAAATCTTGTACATCGCATTGGGTTTGAAGTAGATTCATAATAGTTTCGAAAATTTCCGAATGATTCTCATAATAAAATTTAGATGTGTATATTAACTTGACTTTTTTTATATCTCTTATTTCTTTAATGCTTTTAATCCAAAACTTAAAAAATGCATCCTGTTCATATTTCGGTGATTCGTGCAAACCCTCATATATAGCGTCAAAATCAATACGCAGATCACCATCAGTGTGATCGAAAATTTGCAGATTAAGAATTTTATATAGATTTTTATCCCAATAATAGAATTGTTGTTTAATCCATTTATTTGCCAATGCAAACTGAATAAGATCCGCATACTTTATACTTGTGGATTTGTCTTTAAGATTTCCATTTTCACATTTGTTTTTTATTTGTGTAAATATTTCATTTATACAAAAGTTATTTATTTTGAAGAAATCGGTCTCTTCCATTTTGATATCTTAAGCCAATACACATACGACACAATATTGCGATAACAATATTTTAAAAGGGCGTTTCCCTATTTAAAAATTATTCCGATAGACCCGTTCTACTATATCGTTCGAGTGCCGTTTCTTAACTGAATTTGTACATCGGCAAAAAATTCTATAAGTGAAATTTTTTGAGTAGAAAATTGCAAGGTAAAAAGAGAATCACCATATCTGTTTATATTTCTCTGTACTAAAAAAATGATTAAAGAGAATCAGAGCAAAACTCGCTCTTTTGACTAACGATAACAACGCAAACAAAGTAAAATTACCACTTTTGGTTCTATGACCATTTTGAATATAAATATATACTTATATATATATATATACGCTTATATTCAAAATGTTCATAGAATTATTTGTTTACTATTTAACTTATAAATCAGTAACTATACCCTGTACCCATAGGGTAAAAGGGTATATTAAAGTCGCTAAAATGTGTTACATACAGAAGGCAGAAGGAAGCATTTCCGACCCCATAAAGTATATATTCTTGATCAGCATCAATAGCCGAGTCGATTGAGACATGTCCGTCTGTCCGTCCGTATGAACACGTGGATCTCAGAGACTACAAGAGCTAGAGCAACCAATTTTGGAAAAACGAATAACTAGAGCAAAATTAAAGGTAGCGTATTTTTATATTATATTTAGCACACCCAATAATTTGGCAAGAAGGTATCAACTAACCAAATTGTGTTAAAATCGGACAAGAAATATCGGAGATATATCTATGTACAATTTGTACTGAAATGCACAGTGCGACATTGCGTTGTATAAGTAAGTGTGAGCGAGATAGCATGCATTCGTTGCTGCCGCTTGTGAGGAAAATTTTAGTTTGAACTGATGGCAAATTTTAAGGAGTTTGATTTAATACAGTTACTCTACTTGGTACAGGGTGTACTCAAAGTCGGCAGGGACGACTTGCTTGCTTCATTTTAGATATTTAATTGAATTGGCTGAAATCTAAGTATACTTACTAACCTATGTATACTTACTTAAGCTTACAATTGTAATCGATCAATCATTTCATTCATTTTATTATTTATTTATATAAAATAATAAACTTTCTTATTATATACAACATTAGAACCTAAAAAGTCTCTCACATTGAGATAATTTTCAATATTTATTTAATATTACATTTCATTTATTGATTATTTAAATCTGTTCTTTATAAATTAAAATTTTTATTATATTTTAATTCTTCATTTAATATAAAACTGCATCGAGTAATTAAAATATCGAAATGACAACTTTTATATAAATGTTAATTCAAAATATCTTCCAATTGGCAAATGGTTAAATATCGTTCGTCTCCTGCCTAGAAAATACATAAAAATTAATTGTTTAAAAAACTGTTTTTAAATTAGTTTTATGTTTTTGTTAAAACCACTTTTTGTGTGGCCAATTAAAAAATTAAGGTAAAACTCAAAAATTTATTAATTAGTTAATAAAATTTTAATTTTCTTACTAAATAGTGCTCTTATATCTATGTTAATTTTTAAATAAAACACTTACCTGACACGCATACATAGAGGAAATGTCTAGCACCAATTTGAGAGGTTTCTGTAAAATCGGATCTCTGACAACTTTTAATATATCCAAGGCTTTATGATAATTTCCCCAACTAATTGCTTCTTTCCATTGTATTATTTCCAGCTTTCTGCAGTTTTTAATAGTATCCAAAAAATATTTCCAAATTGTCTCATTATAAAATTTAACACTTAATATCAATTTTTCCAGATTAAAGAGTTGCGCAGGACAGTCGCAACTTGATATTTCCCTAAAATTACAATTCAGAACGGTTAATGAGCTAATTTGTGATAGTAACAAAGACTCTTCCCGATCTACAAATAAGGACGAAATTTTTAATCTTTTAAGCATCGTTGGCTGTTTTCCAGCTATTTCTTTGAGAAGAATTTTAAGAGTAGCATTATCTGGTGTGATAATCAACTCTTCAAGTTCACAAAGACGTCCCAAATTTGTATTATCTTCAATATCGAGAGCACATTCCAAAGATTTTAAAAACGGAAGTTGTAAAATATTTTTTATATCTTTACTATCAAGACAAATTCCTTCTATAATCAATTTACGAAGGTTTTGAGGGTAAGTGGGTAAATTAAGCGGAACATCTATTTCGTATCCATTTTGAAGTATATCAATATGAAGTTTTTCCAGTTTGTCGAGTGAAGACAAAAGTTCAACAGTTTCTAAATGTTGAAGATTAATACATATTTTCCTTAAAGATTTATGCTTTATCAGTGCTGCAATATCTTGATTATCCAATGGATCTCCCAAGGTTATTAAATTCTGCATGGTGGATTGCGAAAATAATCTGAGTTTATCAGAAAGTGTACCCTTATGTGATTTTAAATCCAATTCTGTAAGATATGGCAACGCTGGCAAGGCATCCTCGGTCTCCGTATCAGTAAATATGATTTCTAATAATTTGAGGGATTTAATAGAGGCAATTGTGCTTAACTCATTTAAAGTTATTTCTTTCACTATCGATAGATGTTGAAGAACTGATGAAATGTGGTTTGAAAATTCCTGGAAAAGTTTCTTTAAGGAGCCGCGTTGATGTGTTGTAATACATAGATCCCGAAGTTCCTTCAATTCGGCGAGAGTCTCAAGATTTGAAGTACCAGAAAAACCACACTTGAGCTTATTTAGCGAAGTGATTTTTGAAATTTCCAATACTTCAACCGGATTTAAAGTATTTGAAGGCTCAACCAAATATTCGTCATCATCTTCATCGCTTTCATCTTCTTTATCGCTTTCATCTTCTTCATTGTCGAAGTTTTCACTTGTTTTATCGTTTTCCTCAATTATGAGCTCTTTCAGACAGGGATTTGATGCCAAATCTATGGCAAGCCTTTTTAAATAGTAAATTTTCTTATCACTCAATATTTCCAAAATTTGTATATTGTTTAAGTTTTTGGGACAGCCAAAATTATTAAGACTAACATTTTTAAATGAAATATTTTTTAAAATTAATTTTCTCTGTTGTTTGTTGTATGTTATTTTTCGGTCATCATTACCAATGATTACTTTTCCATCGAAACGATTTAGGCAAAAAATAATCTGATACGGAAAACTTTTCACAGATGTTCTTATATTTGTCAATAGTGTAAGAGGATTTAAAAGTCCAAAATCGTTCAGATCAGACATTCTGCAAGTTAGTTTTTCTAGCGATTTTATTTTGCCTATAAGAGCAGCCTCATTGTAATTGATTGTATAATCTTGAAGATCTAATACTTTAAGATTATTGTTTTCTCTTGTGGAAAGTGTTCGGATCAAGGAGTATAATGTACCCTGTATACATTGATCATTTGCGGAAATACTGTGACAGTTTTCCAAATTTCCCAAAGGAGCGCATTGCGATGCGTCAATTTTTGTATATGGTCTAAGTACTACATTGACTTTTTTATTAAAACTGTTGATAGAAAGTGGGATGCTTACCATTTGAAAATAGAAGTTACTTGATGAAAAAATTTCCAAAATCAATGACGAGGTAAGATTATAGGTATGTGTTAGGTTGACTACATGATTAAAAACAGTGTCAGTGTATTCTATTTTAGAAAAAATGTATGATAACGTTTTTAATGATTTAATTTGAAGCAATTCCTTAGTAAAAGGCAAATTATTTAATAGACCACTTATTTTTAAAGTTTTTAACGTTTGAGATGGTTTGAAAGCTAGAATTTTGAAGAGCCTTTTTAATCCAATAATGTCATCCTTTTTTAACTTTTTTGGCACTTCTATGATCAGTTCCTCCAGTTGCGGCAACTGTCCCAAAACATAAATAGTACATAAATCACGGAATGCGCATTCGATGCTTTTAAGTGATTTTATAGCTCCAATTTCCGATATCTCTCTGCACCTTAAACCAATGCTTTTTACATTTGTTCCCTCATCTCCAATGACTTTTAAATTCACAAGAGTCTGAGGCGTTCTGTTTCCATATGTCTTCAACAAATATTCAATTGAACTATATTTTCCTTTTATTACTTCTAGACTTTGCAACTCAAGCATATCATAGTTAATATATCTAAACTTTCGAAATATCGATGACCAAATATGCAAACGTAAATGTTTTTTAAATACGCTGAAATTAATAATGCCAACACAACAATCGATTTTTAACTCATAGTTAATTCCTCTAAACAAATTCAATAGCACATTTATCATAAGTGAATGGTCATGGTTTGACTTTATAACGAATCCTTCAAGCGCGCTTAATTTTGTTAGGTGGTCAATACAATTCACTTCGGTGAAACCACACGTTAAAGTTGTCAGTGAATCTATCTGGGAGATAGCTTGAGTCTCTTCATTATTCATTGGGGCATCATTAATATCTAATCTATCAAGAGTACAGTATGGTTTCTTAAAAGCCAATCGCTCAAAAAGATGGCTTAATGATCCAGGATTATGATTGCCGTTTATTTTTAACCAGCGTAGATTTACCAGTTTTGCCAAAGGTGCATATATAGCAGCATCGATATCAGGTTTCATATGAAACTCTAAATACTTTAATTTTTGCAAATAATTATCATCCATCGTGATATCAGATAGTCTGCCATACATTTCGTTGTTCAGTATGGCAAGTTCACGCAAATTTCGATTTGAATTACAACACTTGACCAATTCTTTAGATTTTAATTTCACATTTAATCTTACACGTCGAAGTTTTTTAAAACGGGAAAAATTCGTCAGGGTGTATCCTGTGTTATAAAAATATTGATTACATAAAAAATGTTATCTAAGAATTTAAACATTTACCTTTCATATATAAATTCAATTCTTCTACATTGCATTGGGTTTGAAGTAGATTCATAATAGTTTCGAAAATTTCCGAATGATTCTCATAATATATTTCAGATGAGTATGTTAATGTGACACTTTTTAAATCTCTTATTTCTTTAATGCTTTTAATCCAAATATTAAAAAATGCATCTTGTTCATTTTTCGGCGATTCGTGCAAACCCTTATATATAGCGTCAAAATCAATATGCAGTTCACCAACAGTTTGATGGAAAATTTTCAGATTAAGAATTTTATATAGATCTTTATCCCAATAATAGAATTGTTGTTTAATCCATTCATTTGTCAATGCAAACTGAATAAGATCCGCGTACTTTATGCTTGTAGATTTGTTTTTAAGATTTCCATTTTCACATTTGTTTTTTATTTGTTTAAATATTTCAATTAAACAATAGTTATTTATTTTGAAATAATTTTTCTCTTCCATTTTGATATCTTAAGCCAATTCACATACGACACAATATTGCGATAACAATATTTTAAAACGGCGTTTCCCTATTTAAAAACTATTCCGATAGACCCGTTCTACTATATCGTTCGAGTGCCGTTTCTTAACTGAATTTGTACATCTATAAGTGGAATATTTTGAGTAGAAAATTGCAAGGTAAAAAGAGAATCACCATATCTATTTATATTTCTCTGTACTAAAAAAATGATTAAAGAGAGTCAGAGCAAAACTCGCTCTTTTGACTAACGATAACAACGCAAACAAAGTAAAATTACCACTTTTGGTTCTATGAACATTTTGAATATAAATATGTATAAATATATATATATTTGTATATATATATATATATATATATATATATAAATATATGTATATGTTAAATTCACATTAGGTTTTATAAAACTAAAGCTTTAGAATTTGTCTAGACTCATTGAAAGCTGACTAAAATCAATGGAAAACATTTGTCCTAAAAAGTGAAAGTAATTTAAGCTTAAGAATTTTTTGATTACTATTTAAATTATAGATCAGTAATTTTAGATATCTGATTGAAATTGACTGCCTTTATCTATGTATACTTATTTATCTAAGTATAAATACTTAACTATGTATACTTACTTAAGCTTTTGTAATTTATTAAGTTGAAATTGACTTGATAAACTTATACTAATAGTTATTAATCTTATAATAAACAATTAACTATCACATTTAATTATGTTTTAATTAACTTTTATTTTGTGATATATTGATTTCCATATTCACACTCAGCATTATCTTAGCTGAATCGTTTATTTAACCCTTTAACATATGGCCACTATAAGAATCATCTTCAGTATAATCATCATTTTGCTTTTATGAAGGAAGAGGACTTCATTTATTAAAATTCTAGTCTGTTATCCGTGGCATATTTTTTTTTTCTCTTACCCATTTGCCATCCGAGAAGGTTTGCGTCGTCCGTGCTTACGCTCATTTGAATTTCTTAGGAGTTTACGTACGCTTCGCAGCATTTTGTGTCACAAGTTTTTCGGCGCTTAGTTAACGTTTGACTTTTGCCAGGTGTGCGCGCCTTCCATTGAAGATGGCAACGAACCAAACAAAGTTTGCCCTTCTTTAAGATGAACGGACCATTTTCTTAGATAGTTCTCAGATCTTATTAGTGAGTTTGTATGTGTGTTGGTGTGGGTGTGTGTTTGCAGGAAGAGGCAAAAAACTTTTGAAAATGTCAACATAATGTCAGCTGGACCCTTTAATCAAGCGCACAGACATTCTACTCTTACAGCTTTGCCCCATTTTATAATTATATGTTCAATGTCAGGTCGCGTCGTTAGCGCTGAACATGACAAACATCAAACTTCAAAAGCAAACCATTCTGGAACAAAGACCAGCAGGAGCTTTGGTCATTAGAAGCGCAAACATTGACATTAATATTGACATTAATATGCATTAAGGAATACCTTTTAAAATGACATCAATGACAACATACCCAGAAACCCCCAGCAGGAGCCAAAGTAGAAAAGAGTCAATGTAAATGGTCGGTGGCATAATCATGATTATAATCACTAGTTGCTGGTGGTGATAGCCTCACCTCATTCTCTGGACACAAACATTTCATTTGCAAGTGCCATTGACAGGGCGACATAGTGTCGATGATGATCGGACAAATGTTTTTCGTGACATATTCATCGTAATCAGTCTTGTTTCTCTCATCGTGAACAATTGAAATTGAGAATAAAATGCAAAGAGAAAAACTAAAAAAAATAATAATCATTATTAATTTCCTAATGAAGAAATGATTAAAGGGCAGACTGTCAACCCATATAAAATAAATTATAGAGTTAACCAACTTATTATTGGTCAGAAAATGTTGCAATATTTCATAAAAATAATTTAAAAGAAATTTAAATTTACAAAAAGTTAAAGTTTAAGAGAAAGTCAGCAACAAAAAATATTATGAAATTTGCGAAAAAGAGAATCACGACTTCTTATCTCTTATTTTAGCTGAGACTCATTTCACTTTAAGAGAAAATAAACGCTTATCAAACAAATAATAAAGAGAGAGAGAGTCAGAATAAAAAATGAATCAACGCAAATTAATAACAAAAGTTAAGATTACATTTTCGTTTATACAAAATAGCGAAAGGGCATAATATATTACAGGTTTATTTATAATGAAGCAAGCAAGTCGTCCCTGCCTTGCAAAAAAGGTATACTAATTTTGGTCAGAAGAAAAGAAGGAAGCAAAGAAGGAAGCATCTCTGATCAGCACGATCAGCTGAGTTCATTTAGCCGTATCAGTCTGTCTGTTCGTCTGTCTGGATCAACAAGTTCTCCTCCAAGACTCTTAAGGCTACAGAGGATTACATCTCGGATTTAACCGGGCAGATGACTATATCAAATAGCTCCTAAAAGAACGATCGGTCGTTAATTAGCTTTCACCTTTATAACTTTATTGTATTCCAATCGAATTTAACAAAGTTCAGTTAGTTTTATATACTTTCTTCCATATCTGCCAAGTTTTATCAGCTCCCAAAGGAACAATCTTTAAAGAAAATACTTTTACATGAACAGCTTGATTATTTTAAAAGCGATTCTGATTAAATTTGGTATCTGTTAGTTTGGTATCTCAGTTAAGTTTCACCAGAATCAGACGACTATATATAAAGCTTCCTTAGCAATAAACGCACCTAAAAAAAAATGTATATTTTAAGCTTTTCTTTTTTAAATCACGGAGACTTGATTAGTATTATATAGTTTCTTATAGTTTTGGTAATTTATATGTAAGTGAAAAAGACAGTTTGTAAAGGTATTCGAACTTCGGCACTGCCGTCCTTTTAGTTTCCGAAAAATTTTGTAAAATTAATTTATTTCTTAAATAATGTCAAAGGTTGTATTGATCTTTCTTTTATACTTTGCCTTAAACTTTTACAAAAGTTTATAAGTTCTTAAACAAATTAAACATTCAGTGTAAACCATTTAAATGATTTTTAAACAGTTTAAGTTTCCATGTAATAAAATAATCAAATGATCCGTTGCAAATAAATTTTCAAAAACACAATATTCTTACAATGTGCCAGAAGTATAAAGTGAAAAAAAGAATTCAAATTTCATAAACTGCTTCAATATATTAGTTTCAATGAAGGTTTTCATCATATTGATATGATGCAATATAATTGTGTGCCATTTGCATATTAGTGTCGGCCATGTTCTCTTTTTGCCAGTAACTGAAACTAGTCTCGCGTTTAGTATTACAAATTAAAAACTGTTACAAAAATTTCCCCAAGGTAAAATCACTTTTTATTGTATATGGTTTTGTGTAAGCCGCTGATGTTAGTGCTCTTATAGTATTCCCATCCCTTTGCATTTTTATTCTATTTTTTTTTTTTGCACCTAGAGTGGAATTGGACTAATTTAGCACAGCACGAACAAAAGTGGCTATGTCCGTTCATCGTTGTTCGGACTAGGTTATTTTATAGATGAGAAGTATGAGGAAGAGTTGGAGCAGGGAATGCGGGTTAAATTAGTTTTACGTGGGCCGCAGAAACAACGAAAGATGCCATACCACCGTTCCACCATCTTTTTGGTACGTTAAACGAAACGTAAAAATATTTCCGCCAGCTAAATATCCTTTTGGGCATCCTAAACGTCCCCTAACATCGTTCGACTCCTTCTTTAGACCATTCTCCCTACTCTTAAAGTGCGTTTTAAATTTATGAAAATGAATTTGGAGCCTGAGGCGCGGTCTATTCTGTTAATTCTAGACCAGTATCTTGTTCTGGCTACATTGGCAATGATGTAAAAATAAAATAGATATATATATGTATATATTTTTCATAATAAGTTATGCAAGTCATGTGCCGTTTTTATTCAATTAGCACTTTATGGTCCTTTATTGTGCAAGCCGCTCTGGGGCGCGTTGATTTTTCGGTTATACGGCCGCCGCCTGCTTAATTAGGGCCTAGGGGATGGAATAGCGGAGAAAGAGGTGGCTAAGAAATACGCGGAGTCAAGGCAAGGAACCAGACGGGACTCTTTGAGAGTGGGGGCTACGTGAGTTATCAAATGAAAAATAACTCAGACCAGAAAGCAGCAGCAGCAACAGCATTACTCGTACTTCATCATCTTTTTCTTTTTCGACTCTGGCAATGTAATTAAATTAGAACTTTATTATTTTAATAAAAACGCCACGAGGGTCTTAAGAGACCCAAATTCTGAATGCCATTTTCACATTTCTTGCGTTGCCTTTCTTTGTTGTAGTTTCTTTCCAATGAAAGTTGCAATAATATAATTATGAAAACTCTTTGACAAAGGTCTATTAAAAGGGTATAAAAATTGTGAAGCAAACACTTTGGATTAACTAAATCAAAAAAAAGAAGAACATTGGTAACTTTGCCATCAAACATTTATTATATATTGTAAATAACTACTGCTAAGTTATTTAAGTGGCTAACAACAAAGTGAAAAGTTAAAGCCGCCAAAGCGGCAAATTGTACCTAATAGAAGTTTTTCCTTACTCTTTTACATATAAAAAAAAAATTTTCTAAATTGTTGTAGCTTATTATTGCATTTGCTATTAAATAATCTAAACAAAATTCATAAACCTCTTTAAAAATATAGTTATGTATATTAAAAATTACTTACTGTGAAATGTTTAGTTAATAATTTTTATGCAAAAATTTAAAATACGAATTTCACTTTTATTTAAAATTTATGTAGCAATTTGTTAAAAAGAAAAGAAAATTAATATACTTTATTACATTTTTTAAAAATTTATTTAATTCTTTAATAGCTGAAAAATATATTTAAGAATATTGTATACAAATTTTAGACCTATCGCTTTCAAGCTTTCAAAAATATATATTTGATTTTCAAAGAATATACTTAAATATATATTACATCAAAACTCAATTTTTTAAAATTCTTATAAATCCCAAAAAGAATATTTTAATAATATTATATTTAACACAAGAATTAGAAACTGTTAATTTGATCCTATTGTTCATATATGTCTTCATAGACTAAAACCTTGATAATATATAGTAAGAGGCATATATATTTTTTTGATTTTTAGTTACTAGAAAAAACGCAAAAACTTGCAACTTTTATGCAACCTTCTCTTATCCTTTTATATAAGTATTCCAATGTCCTTACTGATAGATAATTTCATATTTTGTAGTATCAGTTAGATATGTACGATTGTTTCCATCTATAGCAGGGAATGGCATATGAAGCCAAATGACAACGGTCACACTTCGATGCACAAATACGTTTATAAATAATTTATTTAAAATTACTTTGGAGAGCATTTGCCGCATGACAGTCGACAGTCAGACAGTCGGTGAGGTTGTTTCGTTATAACAGTTAGATTGGGTTAGGTGGGTAGTTAGCCAAAAGCTTCGTCATAGGCCCTGGCAATAATAATATTGAGCATTATACCTTTATTTTCATATGCCGCCAGCTCACCAAATAGTCCCTATGGGTATTGTTCAATAAAAAAAGAAATATATATATATATATACATAAAGGGAGTGCAGTGAAAGAGTAGCGCAAAAATAAAGGTCTGCAGTGTCCATGTTTTGTTTTGTATTTTTTTTTTTTTTTTGCTTTTGTAGAAAGGGTTTCCGTCGCGTCTGGGGAAATTACTTTGTATGGCTTGGGGAAAAAAAAGGTATAGCCAAAGTTTGTACTTGGTTTTTTCGTTTTTTGTTTTTTCTTTTTTCTCCCCTTCCTTTTTTCAAATACCATAATTTGGCTTTTAAGCAAAAAAGAGGCTTATCAGAAATTGGTTTGACTTGGCCAATTGTCTTAATGGGATGATGCCATTTGAGTAGGCCGAGAAAGTGTCAGCTGCTACAATGGGACAAAAGGAATTGAATAAAACACGTAGTCAATAGAGAGTTAATGATTTTTACTCTTTGCCGTATCACAGACTGGGGAATTCATTTGCGATAAAATAAGACGATTAGGAAGTATTTGCATTTTAAAATCAATGAGGCTTAAAGCATCAAAAAAAAGGGAAAAAACCAATATATTTTCAAAGGGTAAACTCTTAATTCGAACGATGTTTCCAATTGTTTAGTATTCTTGTTGACAAGCTTTTTACAATTATTTAAATTTATAATAATTAAAGAAACATAAGTAATATAAATATAAATATAATTGTTTAAGTAACAAATTCATTTAGATAATTTTTCACTAAATACAACATTTTTAATTTATACTGCCTAAGGAGAACTCATAGTTTGTGCAATTTTTTTTCCAGAAAAAACTGTCAAAAAGGCATAATAAAATCAATCTAAAAGTTCGACAGTAAAAAAATCATACTAAATTTCAATAGCTACTTAAGTTTTAACTAAGCGTATACGTATAGTTAAAGTCCGACTTAAGCATAAAAATTTAAGTTTTAAACCATAAGATATATAGGCCATATAAACAGCGGTTTAACCTTTATGTTCCTTTTGCAATACAGAATCCTTTTTGGGCAAAATACTTGTAGTATGTTGGTGGCTAAGTATCAAAACGAGTTAAGCAGCTAAAAACGTAGTACAGCTTACAACATCGTGTTTTTTATATGGCATTTTTATGCCTTTCTTTTGTTGTTGGTTAAGAGAAGAGACTCGACTCCTTTGACTATACACTTACGTAAACTCTATAGAACGCATGGACAGATCCTAGGGGAGCTCGCAAGCAGCAGCTGTGACGACGAAGACCTCTTTAAAAACCTCTTTACACTACCCCCCTCTCACTTTCTCAATCCTTCTCTGACCCATTCTCTATGTTACTCTGGCAATCTAACCCCTTCCCATACCGACCAACTTTAATTGCTGTGCCCATCATTACAATCGCCTTGCCACTTGACGTGACCAGGTCCTCCCTCTTACCCCATTCGCTTACCTTCTACCTCCCGCCACCTTCCATGTAAAAAGGGGCCACGCAATTATTTACTTGAGCTGTAAAACTGTAGTTAAGGCAAGTCAACTTGAAAGCATTTGAGAAAAGTTTAATGCTTAAATTATGAGCTCTTCGTTTGCCTGGTGCCTTCTGCCTACTACTTGACTACTGAATACTGAATACCGTTTCATCCCGTCTCTGAAAGAGTTGACAGTCACTTTTGTTGAAAATGAGACAGTAATTGTCAAAATGTGCATGACTAGAACGACTTTTTGGATAACTCCACCATACCCATAGTAGTCACTCAGGGTTTTTGGATAAGTGGAAGAGAGGTCAAGTCAAGTTTTTTGGCTTTGGCGATAAGTCGTCAACGTTGCATTACCAAAATTGAAACTTTTGCCACTTTTATGTGGCTAAAAAGGATGGCAATGGAATGGTGAGATGGCAAGGAGTTGAGTGTGTATAGAAATAAAGGGGGCAGGGGAAATTGGTTGGATAGTCCCACGCGACTTGCCATAAACGTCACTTTGTAGCAACGACAACGACGACTACTTAAATTAAAGCATAATTAAATTAATAATCCCATTTTGCCTGAGCCAAAGCCAAGTCGACGCACAAGGCTTCTCGCTCTTTACTCCATTTACTCTTACCCTCTTTCTCTCTCTCTCTTTCAATTTCATTGTATGAGTGTGTGTGTGTATGTATGTGTATGTGAAGCAAACGGAAGTTGCAAAATATGAAAATGACTGCGCAAGCGGAAGTGCAGTTGTGTGGCGTGCCACATGTGTGCCAAGCACAAGGCAAGAAGAAAAAGTGGATTGGTGAGGATTGCTCATTGTCTCGACACAACCACAAAGGGGTCGCTTATGCTATTGCCTTTGTTTTACACTCCTTTGATTGACTTTAGCTTAATTGTTGGGTTTACCTAAAAATTCAGCTAAAATGTTTAAATGCCAGTCCATATTCAGTTAGTTGGAATTGCTTGGATCTTAGTGGTTAATCAGTTGTAATATGCTTGAAAAAGACAATTTGATTTAAGAAAGAGTTATAATAAATATAAAGAAACAAAAAAACATTGAAACAGTCAAAGTATGATATTGTGATTAACTTTTCACTCGAGGCCTGCCCGGAGTATATAAATTTGTAATATTTGACTTCACTTTTATATTGAATTCACCTTTCAATCAGGACCAAATGGGATTTATGCCTTAAGTAAATTCTTAAACTAGTATTATGAGTGAGTGTGTCCAAGAAGCTGGAATCGAAAAAATTTCAAAATAGGTTTTCTTTTAATCAACCTTAAATGGCTTTACTGCTAAATTATTTGATATAATGAAGAAAATAAATATTTATATATATATATCATGTAAATTATTTCTGATAATTTAAGCCAACTACATGGACAGTGTTACCTTCTGCCAAAAATATATTTTATACATTTTTCACACCAATAATAATAAAATCGAAATATCCTTTATTTTGTGTCAGTCTATGTAAAGCCTTAATACCATAAACTATTTTGGTTTATTTAAAAATATTCATCCCAGTTTTTCATTTTGACTTAATAAATTTGTTGTTATTTTTTTTATGATGAGAATTTTTAATCTTCATAAAAGTTAAAAGTACGTACACACTCGCTCATACAGTTGCAAATGCTCACGTATACCAAGACGTGCGCTCAGATGTATGCTAGCTTAATTTTTATTGCTTAAGTCAAGTTGCAGGGTTGAAAAAAGGACGTCGCGTCTTTTCTGTCTGGCTTATGTTAATGTCTGTTTGCCACAAAACAATTTTAATAAAATCCGTTACGTTCATAAATTTTAATCAACATTTTTTTTGCGTGTCTGTATATTTTTTACATTTTTTAATTTTTAAAGCCTGACACAAAGAAATGTGGTAAAAACTTTTACAATTTCTTTTTTTTTTGGCAAAGTAACGTTTTTATGATTATTTGAATGGTTCAATGATTCTAAACAACATTCAGCAGTGGCACTTTGGCCGGAGATGGCTGGATGCAGACAGGAAGTGCAACAAGCGTAATAAATGTTCAGCCATACACGCCAAATAGTATGCAATAAATTTTACAACAATCAACTTTGATGCATGTTGCTAGGTGAGCAGCAGCAACAACAAATAAGAGAGCAAACAAAACAGCAGCAACGGCAACAACAATTCCACGCTACTGCAGCTAAACAAAATGGCCATGCACTAAAAACCACGCCACAATCTACTACCCAGCATTCATCATTTTTTTGTTTTATCCCTTTTTTCGTTTTTTTTTTTTGTTCTTTTTGCTTTTTTTTTTTGTCCAACATAATAAACATGGCTCTCTGATATTTTGCAACATTTAGCCCAGCAGCTCACTGCCGTCATTTTTGTGTATATTTTATATATATATATATATATATATATATACATACATATACATATATGGTTATATGTATACATGAGGGCCGCAACAACACGAGTCATTAAAATGATTCACTCAACTGTAGTTGGGTGTCTATTGTGAATATTTCACGTTCATTTTCATTTTTTGTTACTGTATGTGGAATATATACATATATATAAATTTTTTTTCATTGAATACCTTTGCTTTTGCAAGGCAGAAATATTCCTATTAATGGAAAAAATTGTATAATTGTTGCTATTTGCATTACACTTATATATCAATTTACACGATTTCTATTCTCATATTTCAAATAAAAAAATGTAGTTGAATCTTTTTTTTTTTTGTTTCTGAATATACAGTTTTTATAAAATAAATAAATGTCATTGGCCAATTTGATAGTCGTTACGTTTGAGTCTCCAATTACCTTTACTTATTTATAATTATGCGCTGAACTAAAAACTGTAAAATATGTTTCAATACTATAACCAAATATAGACAACAGACAATTAAAGGTGTCATTTATTTAACTTATATTATCCTTTTTTTATTACTTGGTCAAATGGAAAGAGATTGTCTTTAGGTGGATAAAATTTTCATTAGAAATTATGCAAAGTCGTTCTTCTTTCTTTAAAGTCAACGTAAAGTTAATGATAATTCCATTCCAGTATTCATATTATTCTCAATCCATTTGGATTGCCGTATTATAAGTTTTATATTTAAATGCTGTTTAGAAATCTAAAATGGCGGAAATTCTATATGTTTTTGTTTCTTGTTTTCTTTTGTTAATCTGTCCTTAACTGATAATTGATATATGTTTTGTAATTACAATTGCTGAAATGAAATTACAAACTGAATTGAGACATGGTCTGTAATTTACTTCGTCAAAAAGCATTTTTATATGGATTTTTATATTGTGTGATAAGAAAATATTTTCTATTTGATTTGTACATTTATGGTAATTTTTATCTTTCACACTTACTAATTTTTTCACACACTATTTAGGACATATTTTGATATAAAATTTCTATCAAATATGCAGTTAATTATATGTTTGTGTAGATAAACTTCAACTAAATCAATTTTTATCCCTTATATGCACAAAATAAGCAAACACACATACAATAAATAGATATAAATAATTAATTGAAAATATTACGTATACAAAATTATTATTATACTTTTTTTTTTTTGCAAAATTAATTGACATATTTCATGCAGATGCAGAGATTTTTAATTCGTTTACCTATCTACACACAAGCACACAGAAATATACATACATATTATACATTATGTGATTTATGCACATATAGACTTGTTTGTTGATTAATATATATATATATATATATATATATACATATATTTATATATCTATATAAGAGGTAATTTGATGCGGGACTTAAAATCCATAATGCTGTTTTATATATACATATATACATATATGGCTAAAACTTTTGCATTGATGAAACAAAATTAAAAAACTATATCATTAGCAATGACCTCGTGAGACACCCTAAACTTAAGTGAAGCATTAAATTAAAATGAAACTAATTATATTATGAATTCAAGGTTAATTTAATAACTTTTCTGAATCATTGATTTCAATCATATATTTACTATATTTTTATAAAATTATTTTTAGTTATATAGATAAAATAAAAGGCATTTTATAATTAACAAAATATATTTTCAATATTTTTATTATAAAATATTATTCGGCAAAATACAGAAATATTGATTTCATTTAAAACTCATTACTTCTTTCTTTTGATAATATAGTAAACTTCTAGTTCAGTATACCCTTTTCTTTAGTAAATGTAGAAACACACAAATACTCTCTCAAAAATCATAGAATTAGTGCAATTATTTATGTGATAAGTGTGTGAAACATAATTCTCCCCTCACAATTCTCTAATAGTTTATAAATTTTTGAGTAAAACCCCAAAAATAACATTTATGGGCTAATTATGGCCAAACAATAACATTCACACTCGTACACACACACACCCCAAAATATACCACATCACACACTCACACACAGTTTGGGCCATAACTTTGTGACCGAATTGCCTGCGGGCTATTAAATGAAAACTGTATGCCGACCGTTTTATTCATAACTGTTGAATTCAATGCCTCAATTTATATGCAATTCAACGAATGTATCCAGTAAATATAAGAGTAAGCGAGTGTATGTGTGTGTATGTATATTTCGTATTGTCTACTTTTAGGCTGAACATGCTGAATGTTTATTACTCCTATAAATATATTTAGTGCCTTAGCGACAGCGCTTTATGACTCCGTTTCGTCCATGTCATTCACATTAGCTTAATATGCCACCAAAGTGTTCGTCCTTCCTCCCTTCTCCGTTATTTAATCTCTCTGTGATGAAGTATTTTTTCTCATAAACTTTTATATGATCTTTAAATTCACATAAAAAGTGTTAATTTTCCAACTTCCAATCACATAGAAATATATATATATATATATCCAATTTTTCTTGCATAGATATTTAATATGTCTAATCAATGCGAGTCTATAAAGCCGACATCCTTTCACTTTCTAATTTATTGATAAATCTTTGAAAAAAAAAAGGTTTAAGTATAGAATATAAAAGGTTGTCACTCAACTTTAATGGGCTTTTAACTCTTTTTACGTGTCTGCCTCTTAAAGTTGAGAGTTAACACTAAAGAGAAATTGAAATTGAAATGCTAATAAAAAGTCATTACCCATATGAGGGAAACGGCTTAAGAATATTTTACCTATTTACTTGAAGATTAAAGTTTTTTTGAGAATTTAATAATAAACCAATTTAATTATTTTTCGTTCAAATTAAATTTTTATTGATTATCTTAATAATTAATTAGCAATTTCATTTCACTTAAATTGTTTATTAAAATTTAATTATATTACTTGAAATTTCAATTAAACCAATCTAGTGACATCCGCATTCCTTGGCCACTGCCTTTTGGTATTTTGTTAAATCGATTATATCCTCATTTATGTATCTTAGAATCGTGATGGCTCCCAGTACAGTTGGCACACAACATGGCTTGGGCAAATGCGGTTGCTTCAAGTGCATTAATGTCTGAACAATTGCATGATTTGTGGCATTCATTTTGGTTCCAAGGGGAAAATTACAACCACCGCCACAAAAATAAGCCTCGAACTTTTTTGGTGCTATAACCCAATTGTGCATTTGCAGTTGCTTAAAATCGACAGTGAAATTGAGACGTTCGCATGAATGTGGCGGCTTAAAGAGTTCGGCCATGGGTGGTGGTGGATGCACTAGTTTTGTTGACGATGAGGCAGCGACCTTCTTTTTCTGCAATTCCCGCTTGAAGCGCAACTTTTGTATCTTCACTAGAAGCTCTGGGCCACTGAAATAACCTACAATAAAGGGTTCCAGATTGGAGCGACTGCTCTGAGGCGGAATTAATCCGGCACCTAAAGCACTTAATTGTGAATCCCCAATTGAGATGCGAAGCTCGTGGCGTTCTTGTTGCATCTGAAAGCTTTTGTTCAGCAGCCAATTCCGTAGCGTCTGAGTCAAATTGAATTCCAACCAACCCTTAAATTGAGCAGTAGTATTTACGGAATTCAATATCCGATAAGGTGATTCTTGACTTCTATACAATCTTCTATAGATAGATACTGTGAGATTATCTCTTCTCTCTTGCAAGCTTGGTTCTTTATAGATTCTCAATATGGCTTGAACCAAAGACAAATCCATGGGTACATCATTTGTATTGAAAGTTATATGTAAGTCCAATTCATTATGATGATAAATATTTCGACGGCTTGAAAAGGTCAAAATGCTATTACAATTGGCAATCTCTTGACGATCCTCCTCTGATATCAATATATCATCCTTCAATGAACGCTTATGGCGCTGATGTAGAACTTCTTGTGGTTCTTGATCTTCGTTAATTTCATTGTAGACTTCCAAGAGAAATTTCGTAGCAGAGTTATCCAAATGGGGTGATGCTTGTCGTCTAGGCCGATCACCTAAATCCAATAGATCAATCATTTCAAGTTGTTCGCTAAGTGGACGTTCCTCATAGATTGGAGTTTCCATATGTGGATTGGTAGTTATGTACGTGGTGCCACAAACGAATGTGGCTAACAATAGTAGTAGAAAGTAAACAAACATTTCGCGGTCTTAACTGCTCAGAGTAATTGATTTAACTGAATTCTCGAAAAGAAAATGATTTGTTTAAATAGGAAAAGCAGGCAGAAATCAGTAAGAAAAATTTTACCTAATTTTATGGCTTTACAGGTCGTTTTGGATACCACTAGGATTTGCTACTACCTAAGACACTTGCAAATATCTAAAACAGGGTAACCTAATAAAACATATGCAAAAATATGCAGGTGGCATTTATATGGTTTACTTATAAAAAGGATTCTACCTAAGTCGACGGGCTCAAAATGCAAAATTTGTTGAACAAAAAATCTTTTTTTTTGAATGTTTTGTTTTAGTTAAGAGTTTTTATTTAAACGTTCTAGAAACTTGTCTTTGTTGTATAGAAGACTAAATCCTGATAACAATTTTTAAGGTTATCGTAGGAAATTAACTTTTTACATTTTAAATTCCAATTTGACGCATATTATGGACTTTTAAATAAATTATAAGATAAATATAAAAATGAAAAAGAAAATGGATGCTTATAATATTTAGAATAAGATTATTATTGAAAATTTCAAAATTAAATAAATTTTGTTCTTTTACTTTTCTTGCAGGCTTCTTGCAAATTGAAAACAGCCGCGAAGAGGATCAAGGCAAATATGAATGTGTAGCTGAGAATTCCGTGGGCACTGAGCATTCGAAAGCAACAAATTTGTATGTTAAAGTACGTCGTGTACCGCCCACATTCTCCCGTCCACCAGAGCCCATCAATGAAGTAATGTTGGGATCAAGTTTAAATCTATCCTGCATTGCTGTGGGCTCTCCTATGCCGCATGTGAAATGGATGAAGGGTAAGCCACAAATTCAAGTATATATACACTTAATTAATCTATCTATTTTGTTGAAGGTGTTAACGATCTTACCCCAGAGAATGATATACCCATAGGAAGGAATGTATTGCAATTGAATAACATTCAGGAGAGTGCCAACTACACTTGTATAGCCGCCTCTTCGTTAGGCCAAATCGAAGCGGTATCTGTGGTGAAAGTGCAATGTTAGTATAAAGTAAATCGCTTACCAAATTAGAGATTAAATGACTTTCATCTTTTTTAGCTCTACCCACGGCACCGACCGATGTGCAAATCTCTGAGGTGACCGCCACTTCAGTACGTCTGGAGTGGTCATATAAAGGTCCCGAGGATTTGCAATATTATGTCATTCAATATAAACCGAAAAATGCAAATCAGGCCTTTAGCGAAATAAGTGGTATCATTACCATGTATTATGTGGTCCGTGCTCTAAGTCCCTATACCGAATATGAGTTCTATGTGATAGCTGTAAATAATATTGGACGTGGACCGCCATCGGCACCAGCGACTTGTACCACCGGTGAGACAAGTGAGTATGAGACAATCCCTTAACCATCAAGAAAATACAATTTAACTAACTGTCTCTCCGTTATGTTCCTTACACACATGCTGCACAAAAAGGATTTTTAACCAATTTTATGGTTATTTAGACTCTTCTTTTCGTCGTTCGTTTACGTTTGTCTTCTTTCTTTTTATTTTGTCTACTTATGTTAACTTGTGGGTACTAACCCTTTCTCGTTATGTCTTTTCTCTTTCTATTCTTGTACAAATGCTTTTCGACCATTTAGGCGATTTCTCATTTGGTGGCACAAGTAAGTATCCCAAGCAAACAAAATTTTATGTTTTGCAAAAAGAAAAAAAACCCACAAAAATATATATAAATATATATATAAATATATATATATATGTTTATATAAGAACAAGCAAAAAGATTGCCAAAACAATTTCAATAACAATTGTTGCGAAGCGTACAAAAAAAACCTTTAACCGAGATAGAATCAAAGGTAAATGCAATCTTATGCGAGAGAGAGATACCAAACAAAATCGTTGCATACGCAGCTGGGCCAAAAGTCAGGAGCGCATTTATCATTTAAAGGAATCTACAATTTTCTTTTGATTGCTTTAGAAGCTTTCAAAATTGTAAAGAGGTGTAAAGAATTAATAAATTTTATTGTTAGAAAATTATCCAGAACGAAATTGGTAGTCTTGAAAATTATCTATTCAAATAATTTGAACGATTAGTCTCATAGAGGATGTAAGATCTATGAATAATCAAATCAAACCGATCGACTGATAGTTCCAATTCAATTTAAAAACCTTAAATTTCTTATATATAAACATCTGAATTGGATAATTGTTGAAACGATAAATACTCTAATATAAATTTTAACTCTTTTTTGGAACTTAAATTTTGTATACAACGCCAAAAATAAGTAAATACTGTTTTTTAAGTGTCAAACCAATTGAAATAATGTTTTTTTTTAATTGTTTAAATATTAACTAGCCAAAGATACAAGTTGAGATACTATTAAGGCAATACCTGATTGATTTCAGTTCTATATGTAGATATAACATCAAATATTTGTTTCAAATATATATCAAATTCTTCATGCATAGGTATATATTTGCAAACTTTGATCCGCTACCGTATTTGTGCCTGATATATCTTTAGGTATACAGCCAACCGTTTCACTTACCTCTCTTGTTGCCCCTCCCTGCTTTTGCTACCAAGCAGCAATGCATAAAGTTTGCATTGTTATGCGTTCGTTTGAATGCGCATCAACATCCCTCTGTATTTGTGTGCGTGTGTACATGAACATATATTTGTTCTAGTGTGTATGTGTGTGAAATGATGTTTTAGTCCTGGCAATTGCGCGTAAGCGTACGCTTGTCTACCACACACCCCTTGTCTGATTTTCGAATTTGCTTGCTTTCCCTCCTCCTATTGCCTTCTTTTTTCGGCATTGCTGTTATTGTTGTTGTTTTTTTTTTTTGAGCCACGTCGTATAAAAGTTGAAAACTTTTATTGCTGCAATTATGCTTATCGCCTGCCCAATATCGTTTCGAAATATTATTTCGATAGCAACTTTTATAGTTCAGCTGTTTGGGCGGCAGCAGCAGGCAGGAACCAGGAGAAAACAGGCAGACAGACAGGCAAAAGGTAAGCATCAGCAGGTCGATGCTTTCCTTAACACGTGTCACTGGTTTAGGACTACCAATCTCTCCCACTCTTATACTACCTCCTTTTACGTACTTAGATGAATCCCAGCTAGGTAGCAGCTGAGAAAAAAAAATGGATTATCTTTTCTAATATAGGAAGAACCCAAAATGGAGTGAAATGAAAAGATGCAAGAGGCTTACGCGACTTCAGATAATACACTCAATCAGTTGATTCCTTGTCACAGTTATCTGTCTATGACCATAAATTAATATAATTTAAACTGAGTCGAAAAGTTTATTATCAGATTGTGATCATACAAAATTTGGTACTTCTGTTCAAACTAAGCTGATTTGATTATATTAAAACGCTGATCAAAATTTCAGTTTAAAATAAAATGAGAAACAAAATCTGTTATAGTCCGATATTTTTTTTGTCAGTTTTAGATTCATGACTTATTAGTTGAAAATACACACGATATGTTTTTAACTATATATAAATTCAAGTATTTTTTTTAATAAGTTTTTATACTATTAAGAAAATGTAATTTTAATAAGAAAACAAAGATATGGTTTATCGCAGTCGCCTAAAATTAAACTGATTAAGTTGATTCAAAGTTGAAGAACTTGACCTTCATTCTCTGCAATGTTCCTCTTGAGGTCAATTTCAAAGAGGTTTATAAAATTTCATTGCAAATTTTTATACTAAAATCAGAAGCTTGACATAATTGAAATGAATTTTAATTTTTCTTACTAATTTAATTCTTACAAACTATAAATTAAAAATAAAAAATTTAATTAGAAATTTATCTTTGACCCTCAAAAAATTTATATTAGCAAGGGAATTGTCATTTAAATGAAGATTAAATTATTTAAATTCGTTCTTCAGAATTTAAAGATACATTTTCAGAAGCTCTTAATGAAAGTTCTAAAATTTTTTTATATTAAACTTTAAATTAAAACTGATATAAATGGAATTTTAATCCAATGAAATATTTAGTCAAAACTTTTTAAATATATTTACAATTCTATATAGAAATTATTTCAACATTTTAATAAAACGTGTCAATACTTTGAAAATTTTTTTTTAATAAAAAAACACCACCAACTAGGTTAATTAAACTCAATCGGGTTTGGAACGGTTTATTTTTATTTATATATAAATAATAGTAAATATTTTAAATTGATTTTTTAATTTGAATATGTAAACTAATGTGCAATTGTTTACATTTCATTAAATCCTTTTTAACTTTTTAACAATTCCAAATTTGATTTTCTATCTATAATTAAACACAATAGCCAAAATATTACTTCTATGTTATAGAAATATTCTGAAAATTTATCTTAAAATTCGATTTGTGAGATAGTCTAATTAATATATATTTATTTCTACAATTTGTAACTTCATCCATCTAAGTGAAAAATATTATTATGTCAGAAAATGCTGTCATGCTACATTGAATTATGGCAATCAAATTTTATAAATACATAAGTATGATATTAGATTTCACCTTTAAAGGGATTTCCTTCTGCTTTTAAACAGCATCTTTCCTCATGTAATAGGTCATAGTTATGACCTGCACATGCTCCAACCTAGACAAGAGACCATGTCTGGTGTTAAAGAGAGAGTCAGAGAAACAAGGAGGAGTAGACTTTGACTGGTGTTGGAGGTTGAGACTCCTGCTGAGGCCTCTGAATTTAGTGCTATAAGGAGCAGTCATGGGCACTTGTATGTGTGTTCTCTGTGTGTGTGTGCGTGTGTGTCTGGCGTATATGCCTGAGCATGCAAGGGATACATATTAATGGAGCGTATCCGTATGTAATGTATATGCTCTTAAATGCAGCTTACGTGATGCTCCCACACTGATGCCAAACATCTAGCTTGAACCTATTGCAATTTCTGAGTGTATGTGTGTGTGTAAGTGTATGTATTTGTGTGTTCTGCATGCAAATCTTAGGCCATAACCAGAAAACGGCTCCTCTTTCAGCTCAAAACGACTAAAGGAGCACCCGGGAAACACTTGTGTAACAGATGAGATGACTATGATATAAATTGTGGCTAAAACTGCTGTAGATATTGCAGTAAAATTGTGAGAATTGGAATTTATTGATTGACCATTAACCAATTGATGGCCAAGTATGTAAAGAGATATATATCTGTATATATATCTGTATATATATATGTATATATTTCCACTAATTAGCAGTCAGCAGATGCTGCCTGATACTGAATTTGATCCCAATATCGATATGGATGTGTATATGCGTTTCACTGATGCAGTTTTCCGACAATTTCACGCCTCCAAAAATTAACATGCATTGTCGTCGACATCGTCGTCGTTCTCCCGGCATTGTTTTGTTGCGGTGCAACAAAAATCAGTTTATAAATGCAAAATTCGCACTATAATGGCCTCCAGCTAACGACGCGCAATTTTGTGCACCAACAAATTTTCAACATGAAATACCCATTCCAACAACAACAACAACAATAACAAGTAACTAAAACAATAACTCATTGGCATAAAATTGTGATGGATGGGATTTCAGTGTTTGTTTTTCACAAAACATTTCAAGGGGGTGCGAGTGTGTGTGTGTGTGTGTAGGTGCCTAATGCCGCACTTTATGTGATTTGAAAACCTCACTTCGACCCACTTTTAAGTCAGCAAATATGCATCATCAATGGCAAATGTGGTTCATAGGTTAGGGCAACCTCATTGCTGATTGTTCTAATCAAAATTGAAGGGAATTTAGTATACAAGTTTTTTTAGTTTAACACCAAAAATCTAAGCATTCTCAAATTTCTTTTCTATAAACCAAGTGTACTTGGCTTAAAATGAATTATTCATTACTTATTGCAGTCATTGATTAAGTTGTTTATGGAAAAGTTTTTAAGAAATTATGTTTACTAATTTATTATTGATAACCTTTCCAAATCAATCTATTATATTCATTTTGGCATCTACAAAAAGCTTTCTTCTGCCTTTTACATACATTTTAGCGATTTTAATATACCCTTAGAGGGTTTAAAAATAAGTCTTTATCTTTTATAGCCAAACATTTGATTTAAGACAAGAAAGCAACTAGAAATTCATTCAATGGTTAGTTGATTTTATATAGTTCACTCTTATAACTTTACTTGATACAATTTTGTACTACCCCTTTTTCTGTTATAACTACTATTAAGTTCCTGATTTGATTGTTCTTATTCCTGAGACGATTCTGTTTGAAATTTAAATAAATAATGTTAGCTCCTTAAAGTAGATCTTTAGCTCTCCAATAACTCTCTCTAACTTACATTAACAGTCAAGACAGATTGAGTGGTACATCAAAAATAACTTAACAAAGAAGGTTAAGCATTTATTTCTTATTATTTTCTTATCTTATTTCTTTTCATAAATAGTTTATGTCTTCTGACCAAGAGCTTAATTGTTGTCATACAAAATGATAGGGCAATAGATAAAAGGAATTAAATCTTCAATCAATGATTAAGGACATATATGTTTTTAAAGATAGGACTTAAAACTAAAATGAATGATCCTTAAAATATGCAGAAATATTTAACATAACTTATCACCAGCCAGTTTGAATAAAACTTGAATAGTCATTCTTGAAAAACTATTAAAACTTATTAATATTTTATATTCTTAAGTTTAGAACGGGTTTCATTGAAGAATGCAGCAAAAATTTACTAAAATTTTTTGGAGGTTTACAATTTCTAATTTAAATCTAATAAATATTGGAAATATTTCAAGGACCATGTCTTAGCCATTGTTATGCTTATGCATTGAGAATATTTTTGTCATCAATACTAATGTTCTGTCTCTCTTTCTGTTTTCTTTCTTTCTTTTTATTGTACACAGAAATGGAAAGTGCACCACGTAATGTCCAAGTGCGCACGTTAAGCTCATCGACTATGGTTATTACTTGGGAACCACCGGAGACGCCCAATGGACAAGTGACCGTAAGTACCTGGCCATTGAGCATGCATATTAAACGAATAAAGCCCTAGCTACTCTCTCCCTGGCACACACATACATATATAGTATGTGTGTGTTTGGGATAGCCAACACTTTGTCACGTTGCCAGGGCCAAAGAGAAATCGGAAAAAGCAAAGGAAATTGACCAAAATGCCGTTAGGCCTTCTACTCTCTGTATATGACCAAGGGAGGAGACTTAAAAGAGCGTTTAAATGCAAATTTACGTATGAAATCACAAATGGTGCTGCTGCTGCAATTGCTTTGCCACAATTGTTGTGGTCTTGAGTGCATCAAAGTGTTGAAATTTTGCCAATCCAACCACAAATGCCAAAATGATAAAGTTTGCAAATCCAAAATGCCACAAGCAATCTATATATATATATATATATATAGTTCGATAGATTCTTTATGGTTAGATAGTTGTACATATATATAAAAATAGTAACAATTAAGACAATTGCCTTTGCATGTATTCATCGAGGCAAAATTTTTTTTTACTAACTTCCAATTAAATATATTTATTTATGAACATTTTATAGGGCTATAAGGTATATTATACGACCAATTCAAATCAACCGGAAGCCTCATGGAATTCACAAATGGTTGACAATAGTGAATTGACAACGGTATCGGAACTAACACCACATGCAATATATACGGTTCGTGTACAAGCTTATACCTCAATGGGAGCCGGTCCAATGTCTACGCCGGTTCAAGTGAAGGCTCAGCAAGGTAAGTTTTAATAAAATTGATTGCCCAATCAGCTTCAATTAGGAGCGCACGCACACACGCTTACAACAAATGTATACACATACATATTGAAATTTGAAATGCATTTGGACTAACGAAACATTTTGCAATTTAATTGCTCAACTCAATCGACCCACATAGATCACACCAATTATTTAATTATAATACAAAATGTCAAGCGAAACGTGTGTCCAGCCAATAAAATATTTATATTCATGTATTTGTAACTGTCACTTGTCCATGTGTGTCCCAGTGTGTGTGTGTGTGTGTGTGTGTGTGTGTGTGTGCGAATATCATCTACTGCATGCAACTAAATATTCATTAACTTTGACTCCTTGTAAGCAATTGCATTTTGTTAGTATTGGGGGCGTGGTCAGGGTTTAGGTTATGGTCCGATTTAGTTTTGTTCTGGTCCGGTTGCATCTGTTCTTGACTTGAAGGTGGCTCTAACAGTAGTTGGTCGTCTTATGGGCTTAAGTTCTTGACCTAAAGCTAAATTTATTGTAAATGTATAAATAACTTAACATAACAGTAAATTCACCTGCAACTAGATTTGCAAAATGTCTTCAATTGGCAATGGAAATCAGTATTCCAGTTGGAACTAGAAATCAAAATTTTCATATATTTAATTTTATTTCTTTGGTTTACTTAAAGTAAATCATCTCTGTGCTTCTTTACCTTCTATTCCTTTTTAATTAAGTACATTTTTTGCATTTTCTTTATGTTTTTGATTATTTTATGCAACTTATTTATTTAAAATTTTTAAAAAATTGTATTTTTAGTTCTTTAATTTGTTTTGTTGCCTATTCTTTCCCCTTTTTCATTATTTATATCTTATTGTTTGCTATAAATATCTACAGTTATCCTTGTTTATACCCCTTTACTTTTCCTTTTAACTTTGCCTTTCAAATTTCTTTTACTTTTCTTTAGCCATTTTCTATTATTTTCTTGGTTTTACTTACCAAGTAGTTCTGTGTTTTATCTTTACCTTTTTTGTTTACTTTTTTAGTTATCCTTTTCACAGTTGAAGTCCTTGTTTACATGCGCTTTTTTAGTTTCTCTTCATGTCTGTTCTCTTTTGTTTCATTCTTAAACCCCTTCTAAATATTTTTTATTCCTAGTTCAATGTCTTCCATGTCTACTCTTTCATTCCCTTTCTTAAGTCCTTGTTCACTATAAATTTCTGTTTCTTCTGTTTTACTTTTTCTACTCTTTCATTCCCTTTCTTAACTCCTTGTTCCCTATAAATTTCTGTTTTTCATGTTTTACCTTAAATAATAGATTTTCACTTTTTTTACTATGAAGAAGAAACTATGAAAAATCATCAAAGTTATAACAATATGAAACGAAATACAACAAAAGCTTTTTTAATAACATATTTGTATACGAAATGGTTATTAGTTAAAATATGTTTGGATTTGCTAAAAACATTTTAAATGTATATCTAGATAGAATATGTTATTTAGGTGTTGCAACAAATGTTTTAAATTAAATTGACGACCACATTGAGAAAGAAACCACCCAAAAGTCCTTTCATGGCATGTTTGAAAATGATTTCAAAACTGATAACCAGCCAAATAAAAACCTAATGGAAACAAAAAAAAAAAAATGTTAAAATCCATTTTCCATTGGTTTGCCAAAATGTAGAACTGTTGATGTTTATTTTTCTTGTTTCGGTCTCGATGACGATGATGATGATGATGTTGATGATGGCACCCATGGAGCATTTCAATCAATTTCATGCGATTTCCTATCCATTTGTTTACCAAGAATTTTGCATATTGATGGCGTGTCTCATCCACATCGAGAGAAGGGATGAGAAGGAGCCAAGTATCATCATCATCATCAACATCAACATATAAATATAAATGCCACATTGATTTGTTTGTATTTTATTTAATTTCCGTAATTTCCGTTTCATTATTACGAAACCAAAAACCAAATGGAAATGCCAATACCAATACCAAAAATCAACCATCGCCTACCATTGAATATAACGCACAGGTGTGCCATCACAACCGAGCAATTTCCGGGCCACCGATATTGGCGAGACCGCAGTCACATTGCAATGGTCGAAGCCCACACATTCCAGTGAGAATATCGTTCACTATGAACTCTATTGGAATGACACATACGCCAATCAGGCCCATCACAAGTAAGTATTTACCAAAGATAAATAACATTTGGATTATTTAAATCTATTTTAATTCAATTTGTAAACTTCATTTCCCCCCCTCTCTTACTTAAAGGCGCATTTCGAACTCTGAATCGTATACGCTTGATGGTCTATATCCCGATACCTTATACTATATATGGCTAGCAGCCAGATCTCAACGTGGTGAAGGTGCCACAACACCGCCTATACCTGTACGCACCAAACAATATGGTAAGCTGATCAATTGTATTAATTTTTCCTTTCCATATATATAATAACATTTATAGATTAAGTCGAGACGTAGCACCTTGATATCACAATTCTATAAGCTTTAAGTACAATATAAATTGTGAAAGAGCAGAAATGTTCACAATTTTATAAACTATTTAATTACCTATATATATATATATACTATATACTATACATTACTATGAAATATATACATAAAAATATATATTTATATAATCAACAAATGAACATACTAATGTAGTTGAAAGAATATATGAGACTGACTGTGTGTGCGTGTGTGTGTGTTTTTTTTGTGATCGAAAAGATATATTCTTTGAGTTAAAAGCTTACGTGGAAACAGGTAAAATGTCTGAATGAATGATTTGATATGATATGAGAGAGTTCAAGTGTGAAATTTTGTGTGACCTTTGCACTTATCCTCTTTATATATATTTTATATTTCATTTAATAATATATATATATCTATATATAAACTGTACGATTTGTAATTGTTCTGATTACTTACTTGCAAGCATATGATTAAGTTCTTTTATTAACTAGTCGCCTAATAATATATATATACTCTACATTATACATAAGCATTATATACATTCAAACACTCATAGACTATATACACATTTACAGTGAATTTACTTAGTACATAAATAAACTAATACATACATTCAAACATATATAAGATAATATGAACATAGCACACCTTCTATATACCATATACAAAGACATTACATTATAGTTATACATACATATATATATAGATATAAACACATCAACTGATCACAGAAAGAAAAAATTTGATTATGTTTCTCTTCTATAAGAAAACACTAAAAAAATGTATACCAAATCAATCTTATTCTACAAATATCCTTCTTAATAGCCATATAAACTTCATAAGCCTGTTATTATAAACATTTATTGGATTAGTCTTTCTATCTATCTCTGTGTCTTTCATTTCTAGGAAAGATTTATCAATAAAAATTCATAATAGATAACTAAATAATGATCTAGTAGATTTACGAAAGAGAAAACTCTTCATTAAAAATTTTAATTTATATATAAATTTTTCCATTAAATACTTCATTTTTCCTCAAATAAAATCTCTTCTTTATCTACAAAAATAATTTATAAAACTTTCAGTAGATGAAAGTATTTGATTAAAAGTAACTCCACTTTATTTTACTATTGATAAATATCTTTCATGAACTCTATAATATTATATATAATGCTAAAGTTATATATAGATAATATAGAAATCTGAAAGTCGTCGCCCGGCAGCTGGCTTTAAAGCAATAAGATTGGTATTTAAACATAGTCCGTACCAATCCTATCGCTCTTAAGCCAGCTGTTGGATGTTTTTTACTTTCTTAAGTTTTAAAAATATTTCAACCAAATTTCAAATTAAATTTTGAAGTTTTGCCATTAAAGCCACTGAAATCTTGTACTTTAAAGACCCGTTTAAAGAAATACTACATTTTTGTTAAATTTTCTTTCAAATTTATTAGTATATACAAAAGCTAAAAAATATCTGATAATGAAAATTAAACCAAGTTTCCCTAGCTATAAATATGCGTATAACTAAATGCAAACACATATTCTTATAAGCCAAATAGATAAACTTGTCATTGTCTTAAATCCTCTGTGATCTTTTGATGAACTAATTCACTTTAAAGACTTTAAATCCAAGCACAAAATACCACCACACCACCGATTCAGCAAAGCAGAACAACAGCAACAACAACAACCAAAACCAACATTAACAAATAAGAGTATCAAATTGCATTTAATTTATATTCAAATTGCTTCAATTATAATGCACAAAAATTTCTTTGTATAATGCATGTGGCATGAAATTTATTATATTTCAGTTTTGTTAGTTTTAGTTTGCCGAAATGTGAAAATTATCATGTAAATTATACCCGCTCTTCATATTTTATATAGATATATATATTTATATATATATGAATATATATTTGCACTGACTTGCACTGAAAAGCAACCACAATAACCAAAATTTCTAGGCGACAAACTTTGCACTGTCTCCCTTAAAAACTATCTCTATCTCTATACATAGATATACATTTCTCTTTCTGTCTCCCTCTTTCACTCGCTTTCCGAGTGTGTGCATCTTTTAAACATTCCATTTTCAGTTTATTATCAATGTCTAGAAAATTGATTTCGTAGACAAAATGCCGGAAGTGAAAAGTGCATAATATAACACTTTTGGTTTCCATATACCAAAATACATATATATAGACATATAAATTGATATATGTGTGTATATATATATATATACCTATGTGGTATATTTGTTGTTGTATTTGTTGTATATTCCACATTTATTTTAATTTGAGGCATAATTAAAGTTTTAAGTGATTTACTCTTAACGATTATTGTTTTGTGGCTTAATGGCATGAAGTCGTCCTAGATGAAGTGATGATAAATTTGTTTTCTTCAATGCAAATATCGTTTTGTGAATGCTTTCAAGTGAATGAAATGTCCGTTTATCTGCATGAATCACTTTGAGAATATATATATATATATATATAAACATTTACTTAGATTTTCGATTTTATTATTATTATACAAAAAAAAAGTTCTTAAATGTTTTTCAAAAATTATATCAAGGCACATGGTTTATGCAAATAAATGTTTATTTATTAACTAAAGTAGTTAGTTGCTATATTTATCTACATATAAGTATATATATAAATATATATATATTTAACATATATATATATTTCTTCCTTAGTTGCTAATCATTATTTTTCTCTATATCTTTGCATGCTTTATATATATAAATTAGCATAATATTTGAATAATTTAATATATATATATATTTCACCCTCTCTGATCTAGTCTAGTTAAAATTTTCAGCTCAAAAACTCGTTACCAAAAAATATGCACAATTATTTATGAAAAATAAAAACAAAAAATAAGAAAAATCAATAAAACCGACAAAACTATAAATCATAAAAGCAAAACATTATTTGCATAAACCATTGGATATATTTTATAACTAAATATTAAATATATATTTATATATATATATATATGTCTTGATATTCATTTGATTTCTTTTGTTGAATTTTGATACATTTTCATTTTCTTTTTTTCTTTTTTTTTTCCATTTCGTTTCATGTTATTTGTTTAACAATTTTTTGTTTGATTTGGTTTACCTGTAACGCTATGATGATGTTGATGATGATGATGAAACTGTCTCTCTCTCTCTCTTAACCAATAACAAAACAAAATAAAATTTGTTCGGCTTTTGCACATGTTAAAATCGATATGCACACATCACAATACGTTCCGTTCCCATCTATATTATGTAATTAGTACCAGGTGCACCGCCACGTAATATCACAGCTGTAGCGACCAGTTCAACGATGATCTCCCTTAGCTGGCTCCCACCCCCGATTGAGCGTTCAAATGGACGCATCATATACTATAAAGTCTTCTGCGTTGAGGTGGGTCGGGATGATGATGAGGCCACCACTCTAACCCTAAATATGACCAGCATTGTCCTCGATGAACTGAAACGTTGGACTGAATATAAGATCTGGGTATTAGCTGGCACCAAAGTGGGTGATGGTCCACGCTCACATCCGATCATATTGCGCACCCAAGAGGATGGTATGTATTCTATATCTCAAGAAATCTAATCCCTAAGCGTAAGTTTTTAACTAACTGGTTATCCTTCTCCCCCATTCTTTTGATTTGTATATCTTTTAATTTAAACTTAAATTAGTTTTTATCTTTTGTTAAAATCATTAACCAGATTTTAAGTTAGCATTTCTTTTAAGTTTATATTTCATCGAAATTATCTCATACTCCTTTCTCTCATAAGTAATAACAACAAGAAAACTAATCGATCAATTTTGTACAATTTTTGAATTTTGATATCGATAGCAGCTGGCTGGAACTGAAAATGCCGCCCAATGGATAATTATCGACATTTTAGTTTTTGTTTTGTGATTTTGTTTCGATTGTATAATATATTTACCAAAGGTCACTTATTTTTTTAGCTAAACGACTGGCCGTAAATATTCAATATCGATTTACATATATATATTAATATATATATATATCTCATTGTACATTAAAGCTGTTCAAAATCGTTTTTGAAAAGCAGCCATTTTCAGTTTTTTATCTCTTTTGTAGAATATCTCCAATTTAATTATGGTTTTATAATTCCATTACCCAAAACAAATTCGTTAAATGAGATTAAAGTTTGATAGAAATTGATTTGATTTTTGAATAAGAATATATGTATTTGTATAAGAGGAAGTTAAAATGAAAAGATTACCTACTTTCGCACACCACCTGTTGATATTTCTCGCAGTTAAAGACAATTTACTATATTTTATAGTTGTCCGATCCGACTGATTTTCGTACTTTATCTGTCTAATAAAATAATGAGCTTATTTACCAAGTTTTAAACATATATCATAAAATTTAAGGTCTATTTCTTGCATAGAAGCAGACAGACAGACAGATATCTGACCAATTTTATAATACACTATGCAAGGGTATAAAAATAATTTTACATCAGTTAAGTAGGAAGTATTAACAGTTGAAGGAACTAAGTATTAGTCAGGAATAATTCCTTTTACTAATCAAGAATATACATTCTTAATTAAAATCGTGAAAGCTGCTTGTTTCCCTATGTTAAATCTGTAGGTACGATTTTTGTTTTTTAATTTTTTACATTTGTTCAATCAAAATCAATTTAAGAATTATGAGGTAGAAAAACTCAAGGTTTTAATGTTAAAATTTTCTTCTTTTTTTTTTTTTTTTAGTTTTAAAAAGTTTTTGGGCTTTAATTAATTAATTAATATGTTTCTTTTATATAAGATTAGTAAATATATTTATTTAATGTCTCAACGAATTTGTAAAGGGTATTAAAACTGCGGCATAAACCGTAGTTAGTTCAATCCTCTCCCAATTTACCTACAAAGTTGATAATATATATTTCTTATTTTGTTCTTAGCTTATTTTTAAATTAAATTTCTATTATTTTCAAACAAATTTGATTTCATTTGAACAAAATTAACCAAAAAAAATTTTACAATTGGTACTATAAAATTGCATATTTTTTGGCGCAATTTTTGGCTACTACTACTACAACTACTATTTTTTGCACTTGTTCTCTATTAAATACAAAAAACAAATATTTTAAGAAACCCAAATACTTTTTTAGCAGAACTTCTATATTGTGTACTCTGTATATGCAAGACAAAATATTAATATATACATATATATATATCTTTTTACTTGTCTCGACAACAAATGCAATGCAAAAAAAATCAAGCAACTTTTTCAATAAATTTTGAAATTGTTATAAATACATTTTTTTTTTTTGGATATAATGCATCAAATCATTTTTTTGTGGTAATTTGTATAGCACTTAAAATCAAAATTGCCACCAATTCTGTGTAATTTCTTCTTGTTTTAGCATCAAACAAAATATAAACACAATCTACACACACACACTTATATATATATATATATATATATATATATACATACATATACATGCATATATCTTCTATAAATCTACTAAACCAATAGAAAAATTTATAATTTTGAAATATAAAGTTTTTTTCAGTTGCATTAAATATTTAATTGATTTATTTACATAATTAAAATTATGCAATTATTAAGGCAAACAAAAAACACCAACCATCTAAACAATAACTACATACGAGGGTTGTTTAATAAGGTAAAGAAAGACTTTTTGATGTAATTCTTAATGACAAAAAGGCGAGATTAGAAATTAAAATTAAACAAACAAAGTTCTTAAAAGTTATTGTTTCTAAAACAATTTCTGATTTCATTTTCAGAAACAGTTTTCGATAGGGAAACCTGTAGTCTCCACTTTCAAATAGAATTCAAAAATTTATATATATTTAAAAGGACTTTAAAAAGTTGTTGTTTCATTATTCATTATATATTCATATAAACTTAAACAACTTGAATTCTGTCATAACATATAATAAAATGTTTTATAATGTAGACTTAATAGTCTTTGGTTTGCCCTGGCTTCTACTATATAAATACATATGTGTATATAAGATGTTCTAAACCTAGATTTCTATCAAATATATTATCTAAAATGAAAAAAAATATATGAAAAATATTCCTTAGAAAAAGCAAAATAAAAGAAAAAACTTTCTTTTATAATATCACTTACATATCGAGTATATATATAAATAACACTTCTATCTTTAAACTTACCAAACATCCCTCGAAATAATATTGCAAACTTTTGTTATAATACAGAAATTTGCTTAAAATTTTTTATTTTAATTTTTCTTCTTTTTTTTTTATATATATTTTTCTGCTGTTGTTTTGTTTACCTTTGGCAAATAGTGCAAAAATGTTTCTGGTCTATTTATTTATAATTTTATTTATGGCAATTCACGCGCACACACACACACGCATTCACTCTCACACTTGGACACACATATGTATATATGTAATATTTACATGTATGCATACAAATATAATAACATTTGCACAAGGTTGGTGTAATACAAGAATTTTTTGAACCCACTGTCTCTCTTTCTCTCTCGCGCTCTTTTTCATTGCATCGATTTTTGGGTTTTTGTCTTTTTGGCAAATGCCTTTTTTTTTTGTTTGATGTATGTATGTGTGTGTGTATATATATTTGTGTTTTCCCCTTTGTTTTTTGTTTATTGCTATGCAAATAACGCACAATACAAAAATCCTTAAATTGATTTCTGCACACAATTATTCAATAATTTTTTTTTTTCGTTTTTTTTTTTTTGTATTCTTAAATTGTATTGTATTTAATTTTTTTTTATATTTTTTTGTTGACACATTTCATTAAGTTTTATTTGCAATCACCTGCATGTTTGCACAGTTAACACATTTGCACATTTGCATTTGGCTTTATTTTGCATACTTTTAACGGTTTTGTTTTTCTTTAATGGGAATGGGCCTAAGCCCCTTTGGAATTATTGCAGAATTCTATAATTTCACCTTTAATTTTAAGAGCAAAGTTTTAATATATAGAAGTGGAAAAGTTTTTATTTTGGTAAGACAAAGTTTATTAGAAATGCTTAGATAAAGAACTTTTTCTTCTAAAAATCTTTTTTATATGTGAGGTAAGAAATATTATATTAAATAACATAAAAATGATTTATTTAGTACTTGTTTTAGTGGTCTAAGATCTATCTATCTATAAGGTAAAAGAGGCAAAGTGATCTTTTATTTAAGTCAAGTTCTTAAAAATCCATCTTAGCCAAGTTTTTAAAATCTATATTTTAGGCAAAAGATTCTAAATCAACTATTATCTTAGTCAAGTTCCTTATAAATTAATAAAGGAAAAATAATGTTTTTAGAATTTTTACTTTACTACATAGAATGATACTTTGAACATTAGTTTTTATATACAGATCAGATCAAAGTTTGCTATTAGAAATACTTCCGAACTCATTTTTTCAAGCAATTAACTAGACTTTCCCAGCTATTTTATAACTGGCTCTGTCAAAGTATATCAAATTTTGTACAATTTTTGTTTTATATATTCAAATTTTGAATAATATATTTCAAAACAATTTAATGGTCTTAAGAATAATGAAAAATATATGGAAGGCTTACCTTATCAAACATATGACTTAACTACAAAAACAGTTAAAGGCTATAATTTTAATTCAGAACATAAGGATCAAACAGAGATATATGAATTTCTAGTCTTATGTTTACTTAAATATACTATAATCAAGAGATAAATAAACAAATTGGACCTTAAAATACATCAACTTTATATTCCAATGGAATAGAGATAAAAGATTTTCAGTTTATAATATTTCATAGTTGATTTAAAGTTTATTTCAGAACAAAAGTAAAATGTTATTGTCTTCTGTTTAGGTAAAGGAAGTTATTATTAACATTAATTAATAAATAAAGCCAATAAGTTGAAACTTTTATAGTTCCCATGGTTTTATAGCGATTTTTGAAAAGTAGATTGTTGAACTTGGCAACTTTCTTAAGCCTAAAGGAATTAACTTTATAAATGTTAAGATAAATTTTGATTTCTTAAATGAATGAAACAGTTAAAGCCACAGAATTAGTAGAATTATAGGAAAACAGCTCCTAATCAAATTTTCTTACATTTAAAAATTTAGTCCAGGAATAAATTGATAAACTTTCAAATCTATTATATAGACTTTTTTTGCTCTGCCTTATGAGCACAGTTCTAAAAAGATGCAAAGGTTTTCTAACCCTTTTATAGTTAAAAAAAAATAGTAATTGATTGAGAAACAAATAGCATAGGTAACAAAGAAATCCTAGAAGATGTTAAAAAAATTGAATTCCCTAATGTTCATTAATTCGAATTAAAGTTATTATTTCTTGTTAATTTTATTTTTTTGCACATTTTCCTTTTCACACTTACTTAGTTACTAACTACTTAACTATCCTTTCCAACTGCTTGTTTAGCTGTCAAAATGCTTGTTCACAAAAACTACAAAAAAACAACAAAAACAATAAAAACAAACTATTTTCATTATAAAGTACGTACTCAATTTGATTTTATTTGTTGTATTGTATATTATATTTATTTATTTTTTTTTTTTGCTTTTGTGTTACTGGTTTGTTTCCCCTTGTTGGTATGAACAATGTTCAACATCATCAGCCAAGTGTTGGTGGTGGTGATGGTGATGGCGGGGGTGAAGAATACACTTAATTTAAACGTCTAAGCACCGTAAATTAAATGTACTTTATTGTTAAGCACCATAGAATACACCATATATATATATATATATGTGTGTGTGTTACATCTCTCACTCACACACTTAATCACTATGAACTCACTTCATTCACTTACTTACCCACTATATATATATAACTATCACTTTAGTTAGCACTAAGTTTAAGTTTAAGCACCATAAGAGAGCACTGATTAAACCAGCACCTGTAAGCACAAATGGCAAGAGCCAAAAAATTTGAAATTCTTGAGTAGACAATAGGATATATGTATGTATTATGGGTCTGATCAAAGGCACAAAAACTTAACTCTACTCTAATTTGTTTAATTCTACACTTAAGCTAGTTGCCACTCATTGCACTCAAGTTTCTTTTACCATTACACCATGTGCATATGCTATGTCTCGGTTTTGATTTCATTTTGTTTTTATTTTTTCTTCTCGTTTGCGTTTACGTTTGCAATTGATAGCCCCGCGGGCAAGTGGCATTAAAGGGTCAGTCCATAAGTATGCTATAGTTTTTTTTTTATTTCGTCTTTCTCTCGTTCTTTATTTCTTTTGTAAAATTTTTATTTCGTATGTTTCCAACGTATTTCGTTATGATGTGATGCGCTTGTTAGCTGCCACACAAGCACAAATGCAAATGCAAATGCATAGCACCTGTCTAAAGCTGGGCACTTGCTTTTCTCCCTCTATCTCTCTTTCTCTCACTGTATGACTCTCACGCTCTGTCTTTCTCCCACTCATACTTTGGTTCTTTCTTCTATTTTTTTTTTACTTTTTATTTTGTATTCTGCAAATTCGTAAAGCAAGCAGAGCTTGTGCTCTTCTTTTGTGCTTCCAGACAGATAGACACACACACACACACACACACACACACACACACACACACACACATCCTGTTCAAGTACAAACCCCAAAAAAATAAAAAAAAATAAAAGAAAAATAGAAAAAGGATATAAAAATGAGCACCTCGAGCATTGGTAGCTTAGCACGCGCTCCTTGCTTCGTTTCGTCCCATTCAGCATACACACACACTCATACATACACACATACACACAAAAAAGCACAAAAAAAGAGATAAAATGGAGAACTCTTCTAACGGTAGCATTTTAATTATTTTATATTTTTAGTGTGTGGGAGAAGTCTGCACTGTGTGTATGTGTGTGTGAATGCCGGGGAAATGACAAAAATGCAGTGAAACCAACTGCACTCTTTGCATAGAGTTGACCTCACTCGCTACAGTGTTGCCTAGAACACTAATGAAGCATAATTTAACATTTGTATCCGCCCCAACCCTGTCCCCTCACTCATGTGGGTTTGCATCTGAATAATTTCTATTATGCATATTATTTAACAAATTTTTAATGAAGTCGCATACAGATAACTAAAAAAAAATGATGCGCTATAATATATAATATGAATAGAAAATCCAAACATAAATATATTAAAGAAACCTCAAACATAAATTGAGAATTAAAGCTTTAAAAAGCTTTAAATGCAATTTTGTTTAATATTTAAAAAAGTCAATTGAATACTTTTAAAAATATCGAGAAGTCGGATCTTAAGCAGTCAATTTTTTAGGTAACCGTATTAATATATAAAAGAAAAGTCAAGACGGTTTAAAAACATTAATCGTCTTTGCTTAGGTTCAAAATTTTTTTTAGGACTATTGTATATATTTAGGTATTTTATATATATTTGGATATTTTATATATATTTGTATACATATATATATTTATATATATAAAAGTTTTATTGTTTCTTTATTAGCAAATTCTCGTGTCACTTGATAGTGTTTTTTTTTATTCTCATAAAAGTATATTCGATGTGCTTCAATATATATTTAAAAGTATTAAGACTTTAAAAAATTGGTAAGTCTGACAAAGACTTTTATATATTAGCAAAGGAATCGAAAAAAGCCGAATAAAGTCAAATAAAAAGAAGTTAAAAAAAACCTAAGTAAAAACAAGATATCTTGAAAATTGTATACTTTTGCAAATAGGTTCCAAGTACAGTTTTAATACTTCCATCATATAAAATTAAAAGGAATTGAATTTTTAGCTTGTAAAATTAGAATTTAGAGTGCAATAATGCGGGATCCCATTAAAGAGACAGATTATTCAGAATGAATATTTTCATTAAACTAATTGTGATGACAATATAATATATATTTTTCTAGTAATAAAAAAAAAGAAACCCTATTTCTACTAAATCCCTGGATTTATTTGTATATTCCCTACCTTACTTGCAAAGATAATATATACATATATAACTTTAACTTGCATTCTTTTGTCTATATTGAAGAACTTATTATTTAATTTTTTAATAGTAAGAAATACTTTTGAATTCTTAGTTAGCTCTAAAAAGACATTACGTCTCAAGTTTTAAAAATAGAATCCTAAAATATTTGCCACTATTTCTTCCATTGGCTATTTGCTAAAATTGAATTAACAATTAAAGAAGTATAAGTGTTAAACATCAGTTTATATTTGCTAAGAGGTTTCAAAGTGATATACAATCTTCATCGTTATACAACAGATCTGCAAAAATTAAACTAAAGAATCGTAGTAAATTTAATAAAATAAGAAATTTAAAGTTTAAGAACTAATTTTAATTATATGAACTTAACAACAATCTAAGGAGAATTTACGTATTTCAAGGGCGATTACGTTTCAAACTTTTCACTAAACTTAAGTTACATAGTTGTAAGTTGTAAGTGTAATATAAAATTCCACATCATTAATATAAAAAATAAAATATCCATAATATTTTTCATGTATTGTAGGGTATCAAAACGGGTGTGCCAACAAATATGTACATTTTGTATCGTGTAATTTTGACCACACATTTTGAACCTGAATTATTTGTATTTTGTTTCCGTTGTTATTGTCTCCACCTGCTCACTCTTACTCTCTCACTGTCCCTATCTGTCTCTATTACACAATATCCCCTCTCTTAACCCGTAATGAACAATTTGCACCATCAATTGTATACTGTATAAACTAAATGAATCCAATATATATCTTATATCTTTTTTCATATACTATATAACATAAAACAATATCTTTGCTTGGCCACTCGCACCTTGCACCTACAAATACTTGCTCTCTGTTTCGTGCACACCTTTTTTTGAATGCAAAATCGAAATGGATTAACTATAACAAAAACAAAAACAAATAATAATAATAACTTTGACAAAACCTTTTTTGATGTGAATAAAACAAAAACAAACAATTTATGCGAAATTTGATTTTTGAACGCAACTTTATAAATGGATAATGGTTAATTTTTCAAAATATAAAAAAATCTAAAAAAAATTTTTAAAACTATTTAGAGAAAAAGAGTGAGTATTCTTTTAATGGTTGACCAAATAATGTTTAAGAATGCCAAAAAAAAAAAAAAAAATATAGCAACTATATATATATATATACATATATATATTCTAATTAATTATATATCTATATTTTTAATTATTTCTTTACAAACATTTTTCATTTTGACTTTGATCCAGAAATGTTGATCGAAAACAAAAATTTACTATATATATTATATTAAAGAAACTGAATTCTTGTTTTTTTGTTTTTTGACATGTTTCTCTATTTTTCGAAAAAAAAAAAACTATTAACAAAAAAAAAAGTCAGCAAGGATTTTTGATACTCTAGCGTATATATATATAAATACATCAAACTATATATAACAAATTTTTTTTTTAATTTCTACTATATGTTTTTTGCACACAAACCCGTAAAAACTTTTTTGAATGCTTACATGTTTGTTTTTGCCAAAAAAAAAAAAAAAATTTACAAAAGGAAACTAAAAATAGTTTCAAAATCAAGCAAAAAAGATAAAAGGATATTAATCCTGTTTACTCAATTGTCAAAAAATACGTTTGACTTTTGTTCAATTTTTGTGTACATTTTTTGAAATTATTCTATAAGTAATCCTATAATCTTATATTTAGCAAGGTATCCAAAACTGCACCTCCTCTTCTTATTCACTTTTTTGAGCACCTAATTAATTACTTTTATACATATATACTAACTAACTATCTATAGCACTTAAGCAGCACTTGGTTTCCTATTACCAAAAGTATTATAAATATATGATTTTCAATCTGTTTTCTGTCTGTGGTGTGGTGACTTTTGACAATTGCAATAAGTTCTTCTTCTACCAAATAATAGTCTAATAATATTTATTTAAGGATCTCATTGCTTAAGTTATCTAATTTAAACTACTTTAAGTAAGTTAGTTACTAAAAAAATACATTACAAAGATTCATTTAAGTGTAAGTTAATATTAATTATGTATTTCATGTATGTTTTTTTTGTATCAATTTTATAACCTGATCGTAATTTTATATATTTTTATACTAATCTATTAACTATTCTACGTCGTCGTCTATATAGTGCCTGGCGATCCACAAGATGTTAAGGCCACGCCATTAAATTCCACATCGATACATGTGAGTTGGCAACCGCCACTGGAAAAGGATCGTAATGGCATTATACGTGGCTATCATATACATGCCCAGGAAATGCGAGATGAGGTAAATAAACTTAAATTTTTTAAATTATATATTCAGATTTTATGAGATTATTTAAAATTGCTTAAAAATTTTATATTTATGCCTTTTTAATTCCAACGAATTTATCCTTTTAAAAAACTGAACAAAGTATTTTATTATTATACTCAATAAAATTTCCCAAAATCGTGTTTATTTAATTTAAGAATTTTTAAATTTTTTTTAGAGTCTTATTAAGTGAAAAGTATATTTTTCCAATGTTATATGAATCTGCTTAAGTCTAAAATTTGTTCTTAAATTGTCAATATATGAAAACAGACAATTATAATTGGAATTTTTTAATATCAATTAGTTAATTTTCCAACATAACTGAAATCTCTCCATTTATTTGCTAAAGAGGGGTGGCCGTTTAAGGGAGAAGAATTGTTTCGGGAAACAAAGAAAGGTGTGTCCGTTAAAAGAGATAAAGTTTTTCAATAAAGGTATCCGTTATGGGAATTTTCATTGTAATTGAAAAACGAGTTATAAATTGGTAAAATATTGTAATATTCCTCTAGCCGGAAAAGAATAGAGATCTTTATGTTAAGGCTACGATACAAAGGAACTTCTTAATAAGCTTAAGTTCCTTTCGGTTTAACATTGTGTATTTTTTAAATTCCTTCAATGAGTTCTTCCAGTGCATAATACAGGCTAAATAAAGGCCGATCTAATTTCCAACTTTATTTAACGATTTCAACATTTTTTAAATATATCTTTTTAATTTAAAAAAGTTTTTTAAAATGTAAATTAAAGTTTAAAACTTATCTTTTGGGTGAATATAAGCGTGGATTTTAAACATGAGATCCAATACTTAGTTTTTTATTTGAAACTCCTGAATTTAAAGTCTATATTATGTAGTTTTTGATGACTTAAAAATTATATACTAATTGTATGTCTTGCTACTTACCATCACTGACTTTCCCTTAAAAGGACCTTTTAGGCCAGTGATTCATTGTTTCAATATTTGATTCAGTTCTTTCCAAATTAAACGAATCTTATATCTAAAACCAAATCGTTATCCTTGCTTTTATATAACCCCATATAATTTTAAGCATTTATGCCTTCTACTAATTATATTATTCTCCCCTTTACCACAGGGCAAAGGCTTCCTTAATGAACCATTAAAATTCGATGTGGTGGACACGCTAGAGTTCAATGTGACTGGCCTCCAACCAGATACGAAATACTCTATTCAAGTTGCTGCTCTGACTCGAAAGGGTGATGGGGATCGCAGTGCTGCAATTATTGTGAAAACACCCGGTGGTGTCCCAGTCCGACCAACTGTAAGTCTTAAGATTATGGAGCGCGATCCTGTTGTATCCATCGAATTGGAATGGGAACGTCCAGCTCAGACATATGGCGAATTGCGTGGCTATCGTTTGCGTTGGGGTGTCAAGGATCAGGCATTGAAGGAGGAGATGCTACCGGGACCACAGATGACTAAAAAACGCTTTAATGATTTGGAACGTGGTGTTGAATATGAATTCCGTGTGGCAGGCAGTAATCATATTGGTATTGGCCAGGAGACAGTAAAGATATTCCAAACACCAGAGGGCACACCAAGTGGTCCACCTGCCAATATAACCGTACGCTTCCAAACACCCGATGTAGTATGTGTTACTTGGGATCCACCCACGAGAGAGCATAGAAATGGTATAATCACACGCTATGATGTAGTGTTCCACAAAAAGATCGATCATGGTTTGGGATCCGAAAGGAATATGACTTTAAGGAAGGCCGTCTTTACCAATCTAGAGGAGAATACGGAATATATCTTCAAGGTGCGAGCTTATACCAAACAAGGAGCTGGTCCATTTAGTGATAAATTATTTGTGGAAACGGAACGAGATATGGGCAGAGCTCCAATGTCAGTCCAAGCTGTGGCAACTTCCGAACAGACTGCGGAAATCTGGTGGGAACCTGTTCCCAGTCGTGGCAAACTCTTGGGCTATAAAATCTTCTATACCATGACCGCTGTAGAGAATCTCGATGACTGGCAAACCAAAACTGTGGGCCTTACAGAATCGGCAGATTTGGTCAATTTGGAAAAGTTCGCCCAATATGCTGTGGCCATAGCGGCAAGATTTAAGAATGGTCTTGGACGCCTTAGCGAGAAGGTCACAGTCCGCATAAAACCCGAAGATGTTCCCCTTAATCTCCGAGCCCATGATGTAAGCACCCATTCAATGACACTCAGTTGGTCGCCACCCATACGCTTAAATCCTGTCAACTATAAAATTAGTTTTGATGCCATGAAGGTATTTGTGGACTCACAAGGGTTCTCCCAGACCCAAACGGTACCAAAGAGGGAAATCATTCTAAAGCATTATGTTAAGACGCATACTATAAATGAGCTGAGTCCCTTTACAACATATAATGTGAATGTTAGTGCCATACCCTCGGATTATTCCTATCGACCGCCCACCAAAATTACGGTGACCACTCAAATGGCTGCCCCCCAGCCCATGGTAAAACCAGATTTCTATGGTGTGGTAAATGGAGAGGAGATTCTGGTTATATTACCTCAAGCATCGGAAGAATATGGTCCCATTTCCCATTATTATTTGGTAGTGGTGCCTGAAGATAAATCGAATTTGCACAAGAATCCCGATCAATTTTTAACTGATGACTTGCTACCGGGACGTAATAAACCGGAACGACCCAATGCTCCTTATATTGCTGCTAAATTTCCTCAGCGTTCGATACCTTTTACCTTCCATTTGGGTTCTGGCGATGATTATCATAACTTTACCAATCGTAAATTGGAGCGGGAGAAGCGATATAGAATCTTTGTTCGAGCTGTGGTGGATACACCACAAAAGCATCTATATACCTCCAGTCCATTCTCGGAGTTCCTGTCGCTGGATATGCGTGAGGCACCACCCGGGGAACGACCACATCGTCCAGATCCCAATTGGCCTTCTGAACCCGAAGTTTCGGTTAATAAGAATAAAGATGAACCGGAAATACTTTGGGTTATATTGCCATTAATGGTTTCCACCTTCATAGTATCCACTGCTCTAATTGTCTTCTGTGTGGTCAAGCGAAGACGTCAACCGTGCAAAACACCCGATCAGGCTGCTGTCACCCGTCCACTTATGGCTGCGGATTTGGGTGCTGGGCCCACGCCAAGTGATCCCGTGGATATGAGACGTTTGAATTTCCAAACCCCCGGCATGATCTCTCATCCTCCGATACCCATATCGGAATTTTCTAATCACATTGAACGTCTAAAGTCGAATGACAATCAGAAATTCTCTCAGGAATACGAGAGTATTGAGCCTGGTCAGCAATTTACCTGGGATAACTCCAATCTGGAGCACAATAAATCAAAGAATCGTTATGCCAATGTCACAGCGTACGACCATTCCCGTGTCCAGTTACCAGCTGCTCCAGAAGCAACACCCGGTTCAGATTATATTAATGCCAATTATTGTGATGGCTATCGTAAACATAATGCCTATGTGGCCACCCAAGGACCATTGCAGGAGACATTTGCCGATTTCTGGCGCATGTGTTGGGAACTGAAGACAGCCACGATTGTGATGATGACGCGTCTGGAGGAGCGTACCCGTATCAAATGTGATCAATACTGGCCGACACGTGGCACTGAAACCTATGGACAGATATTTGTAACAATTACCGAAACCCAGGAATTGGCCACCTATAGCATACGAACATTCCAACTGTGTCGTCAGGGATTCAATGATAGACGCGAAATTAAACAATTGCAATTCACAGCCTGGCCAGATCATGGTGTACCCGATCATCCGGCTCCATTCCTACAATTCTTGCGTCGTTGTCGCGCCCTAACTCCACCTGAATCCGGTCCTGTTATTGTTCACTGTTCAGCTGGAGTTGGACGCACTGGTTGCTATATAGTTATTGATTCCATGTTGGAGCGCATGAAGCATGAGAAGATTATTGACATCTATGGCCATGTTACCTGTCTGCGTGCCCAACGCAACTATATGGTCCAAACAGAAGATCAATATATCTTTATACACGATGCCATATTGGAGGCCATCATTTGTGGCTTAACGGAAGTGCCAGCTCGAAATCTACATACCCATCTCCAGAAATTGCTAACCACTGAACCGGGCGAAAGTATTTCAGGAATGGAAGTTGAATTTAAAAAGTTATCCAATGTCAAAATGGATTCATCGAAATTTGTTACCGCCAATTTGCCGTGCAATAAGCACAAGAATCGCCTCGTACACATTCTTCCATATGAATCAAGTCGCGTCTATTTGACACCCATCCATGGCATCGAGGGTAGCGATTATGTGAACGCCAGTTTCATTGATGGCTATCGTTATCGTTCGGCCTATATAGCGCCACAGGGACCAGTTCAGGATACAGCCGAGGACTTTTGGCGCATGCTTTGGGAACACAATTCAACCATTGTTGTCATGTTGACCAAACTAAAGGAAATGGGCAGAGTAAGTTGAGAGTTGAGACATAAAACAAAATAAACAAGCAAATTTAATTAAATGTCCTTTTGTTTCATTTCCAGGAGAAATGTTTCCAATATTGGCCACACGAACGCTCTGTACGCTATCAGTATTATGTTGTCGATCCCATTGCCGAATACAATATGCCCCAATATAAGCTAAGGGAATTTAAGGTGAGTTACAATCTATGAAAGAGTAATTGAATGCAATAAACGTATTCCTTCAGTTTTATTATACTATTTCTTGATTTTAAGTAGTTTAATTTTCCATCTAATTTGTTTGTTCGTTTCTTGCAATTACTTTCAGGTGACCGATGCTCGCGATGGCTCGTCTCGTACTGTGCGGCAATTCCAGTTCATTGATTGGCCGGAACAGGGTGTACCCAAATCTGGTGAAGGTTTTATCGATTTTATTGGCCAAGTGCACAAGACGAAAGAGCAATTTGGCCAAGATGGACCCATTACAGTTCACTGCTCGGCAGGTGTGGGACGTACGGGTGTCTTTATTACCCTTAGCATTGTCCTTGAACGCATGCAATATGAAGGAGTTCTCGATGTATTCCAAACAGTGCGCATATTACGCTCTCAGCGTCCAGCAATGGTCCAAACTGAGGTAAGTTTGCTTGGCCAACAATAAAAAAAAACTTTTTATAATGGAATTTAACTCTATTCTTTTTCAGGATCAATATCATTTCTGTTATCGCGCTGCTTTGGAATATTTGGGATCATTCGATAACTATGCGAATTAATAAGGAAATAAGAAGGATTCAAAGGCAGACGAATGATTTTCATTGTTTTTGTACTCTACGCATAAAACAAGCATTTACCATATACAAAATGGATATATCTTATCTTTAAAGTATTATAGCCAGCTACTGCCCACACACTCACACACACACACACACATACATACAACAATTTACTTAATCTTAAATGCTATAAATATGTTTTCTTAGTTTTTAAGTGCACCCGAACCCCGCCCACTTATGCAGCTTTTTTCTATTTACTTTGAATTTCCGTCGATTTACTATTTTTAATATCGTTTTGTTTTGCATTTTTATTCATTTTTTTGATAATTGTGAACTAAAAAAGACTGTTACACATTTAATTATCAGTAATTTATGTATATGCATATGTCTATATATATTTATATATGGATATATGTATATCAAAAGTTTTTGCTCTAACCTAATCAAAGTAGTCAATCATCAATGTTGTTTTTGTGGTTGGCAGCTAACCACATGGAAACCTATACATATTTGAACTAAGGACTTGGTAGCTATTAATCTAAAGAATCTCGGAACACACAAGAAACAAACAAAATTATAACTAATTTAATCTATAGATATATATATATATATATGTATAATGAATGTGTGTGTACAACAAACAATCAATCAAATATTTCTATGTTAATACGTGTTTTTATACCTAGGTTCTATGAGATAAATAAGATAAATTCCATATACCCGTGCAATTAGTCAGAAAGTTTAAGTGAGAAATGTAAAGGCACACAAAATTACGGCCGTGACGTAGTTTCTATACTCTTGGCTAAATGTTGTCCGTTTTTTAATAACAAAATACTGGTTTTCTAAATATAATCAAATTTTATTGTTTAAGTTGCTTAGGAATTTAAACTGATTAAAATGTAAAAGTAAACACCATCGTAAAGATCAGCGTTAGTTTTCTTTGTCAAGGGTATAAAAAGTCTTGCATAATGCATATTTTTAATGAGCAAATAGTACTTAGATTTAGTTATGCTGTTAGTTTTTTAAGTTGTAATAGGTTCAATACATAAATATTGTGCTGAAAAAAAAAGTTAAAATATTGATTTTAATTTTTGATAAATTGTTTGTAATTGTTGCCGCATCAATTAAGTATATATAAGTCTTGCTTATGCGCCACTTTTCTTTATATTTTATCTACGAATACCTTCCAGACATTCCTGTATATACCACAAAGCCGTTTTTGCGATTATTACATAAAACTAAAACACATCATGTACTATATGGTACCTAAGGTGTATGACAGAATTGTCCTAGATAATAGCTAATCAGCAACCGAATAACAAAAATTTAAATAAAAGATAGCAACAAAATATGACAATTTGTAGATATGTATTGTAGCATTATATACTAGAAACAACATACGCAAATTCAAAATAGTGGCATATAAACAGAAACAAAAATTCTAATAATGTATATAATTGATTAAGCTGTTGGATGAGGATCGGCCTGGTATTTATACAAATATAAAAACAAAAACAAAAAACTAAAGTTAAAAAACGTTAGCAAAGCAAACACTATATTATTAGCTGAAAAACACACTAAACCACATACACACACACACACTAATACACATGTTAAGCATCAATATTATATACAAAGTAAAATGAAATTGCAGATTATTTGTTATAACAAAAATTTAGCACGTTCACAAAATTGGATGAATACGCCAGCATATAAAATGAGAAACAAAACACTTAAAACTATAGCATTAGCAAAAAACATAAAATGAGTATATTATATATATATATATATATAGATAAATAGATGTCTAGTTAAATGATAATCCAGCAAATAATATCTAGCCTAACTATATAAAAACAAAATGATTATTGCAAACAAAAAAGAAATGAACTTTATATTGTATATTACACAAAATTTGTCGGCTTGTCAAATTTCTGTTAACAACAAATATTAACACAACAAAACTTGAAACAACAAAAAGAGAAAAAACCGGTAATAGAATAATAAAAATCGGTTCATGTGTTTTACCAATTTAGTCAAAATGAAACAATTTTAAAGCGTACAAGATTATAACGAGTAAACCGGATGCGAAATACTAATCGAACAATGAAATGAGTGTATTCCATATAAATTGATAAGCGAATGGAATCCATATTAAGTTAAACGAGATATATATTTATGATTTTCAACAAAAGAAAAAGTAATAAAAGTATTGTCAACAGACAATGACAACAAATAAATTATAAAAAACAAAATATTGACAAAATGTTGTTTGGGGTCGGGTTCGATTAAGGTAATAGATTGACGCTAGAGTTTTAATTTTTTGGCTCTGACTAAATTTTAATGGTTTTCTTATCTTAGGACGAAACTATTTAATTTTCTGTCATCTTCAAATCCAGAACTTGCCATTTTTCGTCTAGTCTTGAAGACACCTAGAAGTAGGCAACATAAATTATAATTGGCGGCCAAAAAAACCTTTAAAAAATACAAAATCCTTTATATTTCGGCTCTCCGAAGAAGTATCAGATTATCCTTTTGCCACATGAAGACCCTTTCTGATCCAGTTCATTTGACATTAATTCTTCCAGATCATTCAAAGGATTTGCGGGATGTGGCTGTTTTTCTCTACAGTAAAAAGTCCTGTTTTCTCAGCCGTTTTAAGAACTTTCCAGTTTATGATACCAACCATCCACGATGTTCTACAAGGTCTTCAATCTGGCCAAAGTACAGCCTGCTAGTCCTTAAAATAGCTGAGTTACAAGCATTTTTCTGATTTTTTTACCATTTTGATAGGTTTCCCCCTTACATAAATTAAACTAAAACTTTTTAAGGAATTTTGGCAAACCCTAATCAAGGATATTTTATTTGGTATACGTCTTTAATAAATGTAAAAATTTATTTTTATTTTGACCAATGGGTTAATACAAAATAACAGTATTAATTCATAAAAAAATATTTTATATCAATGGCATCAAAATATGATTATGAGTAAAAATTTTAAATTCTAATTTAAACATGAAAAACAAAAAAAAACAATGATTAATATTAAACGCCTTTGGCCGCCAATTCGTTTGGATTTGTAATTGTATCATTCTGATTCCTTTCGGATAGAATATTCAAAGGATCCTCGCTACGCAAGTAACCGTTGTGCTCGGGATGTCCTTCGAAAATCACCTCGCCTTTAATTACACGTACTCGCGGTCCATGTGCCCGTGCTGTAAACTTGACCTTGCCACATGTATCCGGCCGGAGACGACGATGTGCCCGCAGTCCGCTGACAACTACAAAGTATTTGTCGCATCCGTAGCATTTATAACGCTTCATTCCGATATGGCGCGACAAGTGGGAAATAAGAGTCTCCCGATGGGTAAAATCCAATGAGCAGATCTATGTAGACAGATTAGAAATCAGTCAACTTATACAAATAGGACATTTGCTAAGCTCGGTTTACCTTGCACTTAAAAGGCTTCTCTCCTGTATGCCTACGATGATGAACTTTAACCTGGCCAGGTGTACGAAAACGTTTATCACAAAAGTCACACTTGTATGGCAGTTCACCCGTATGAATCAATTTATGAATTCTTAATGCTCCAGATGTGGTATACGTTTTGGAACACTCGTTGCATTCATGTTGTTGTTGCGCACCAGATGATTTTGTTTTTGACACAATTGGACTTTTGGAAGTTGGGGATTCATCTTGAGATTTTTTATTAATGGTTATATCTGCTGATAATTGAGGAACCGCTGATGTTGGCTTTGGCAAATCCTCAGTTGATGACTTGATTTGATTTGCTTCCTCGTGAAGTACTGCAAAAACAATATATACATATGTATATATGTTTTAAAATAATGCTTACTAAGTTGAAATCAATGCACAACTTTTTTAAATTGGGCAAAAGAAATCAAACTTACAGCGTAAAGTATATTGGAAAAAATACTTAATTCTCAAAAATGAACTCACCTTTTTTGGGTAATAGCGTCACTTTCAAAGTATCCAACTTTTTGTCATCCATGACATGTGTCCAGCTTAAATGCTCACGTAGTGCTTGGGCTTGCTCAAAAGAATTATTACAAATGGGGCAAACCCAATAAAAACGATAATTGGAATATTTTTCGAAAAGTGTTTTCCACACATTTGTGCACATTGAATTCAGTAATAATTCCAATTTTGCTGGTTCATCTTTAATATCTGGCTGAGTTTTATTGGCAACATTGGGAGATTTCCTTGATTTAGTTTGCAATACACTTCCGGGAAGGGGTAATGTACTCTCAATGCTACGAATTTGATTCTGAATTTCTTCAATCATTTTTTTGGATTCCGGACGACTCTCGAGTTCATAAAAGGCCTCGTGGTGAAAACTTCCCAATCGATTACTTTTTGGCGGTGATGATGAAATACGTCGTGGATTAATGGTAGGATTATTATTGGTTGGACTAAGTTGCTTAACCACCTGAGTTATTTGGACAATGCCAGGAGATGGTGGGCGGGAATGGTTTAAAGATGTTTTATTGACTTCTTGCGGCAATTTCAAAATTTTCGTATTTGCAGGCAATTTAATGACCCAGTAATTATTGGCCAAATTTTTTAATACATTTTCAGGTATATCGGGTTTTTTAATTATCATGGAATCCGGATTTGTATCCTTCTTTAAAATATTTGGTTTCTTAAGTATGGCACTATTTGAGGTTGGTTGATCATTTAATTTAACAACTGCAAAGAAAAACGAGTAAAAGTGAAATAAATTGAAGCACTTTTTGAATCGTTTTCTACCCGTATTAGCAGTAGATTTTCTTACTTTTCAAAACCGATTGCTGATCTGTCTGAGTTTCCGCGTTGCGTTTTACGGCCGGCAAACGCAATTTGCTACGCCAATCGAATGCCAAATTTGGTTTAATGCTTGCAATACACTGTGGAGATTCATCTTCCTGGTCCTCCTCCTCCTGCTCGATGGGCTCTTCTTTAATTAGAATTTCTTCTTCCAATTCCATAACATCTTCATCTTTGGGTTCCTCCTTGATTTGTACATCACATAATAATTCCGCCGGTAATTGACACTTTTCTGATGTGGCCACCAGTTCCACTTTTTGAGAGGCACCATTTATGTAATTCACTTGACCACAAATTTCTTTAGTGTGCTTCCGATGCAATTGTAAGCCCTGATGGGAATTGAAAGGTCTTCGACATAAGGCGCAAACATAACGCTTACCATGGACATGACCAAGCATATGTTTTGTAAGGGCATCGGCATTTGGAACAATACAATCGCAGACCTGAAATAAAAGAAAAAAAATTTTAGCAATTAAAAATGAGCAATTATAATTCCTAAGGCAGACGTAACCAAAAGTGAAATTCAATTGAATCTGAAAGATATTTATACTAAATTCATTTGTCTTTTTATACCATACTAAAATTTCTAAATGTAATTTAAAAACGGTAAAAAAACAGTTTAAAAGAAACTTTTCCTTAGTAATTACTATTCAATAATTCCTCAAACGATCGCAAATCATTTCTTCGGCCAGAGTTGATAAATTAATATACGCATACCTTATTGCGATGATCATGAATGTAAAAAATATACATATACACACATTCAACATGTATGCATGTATGTATATACTTTCAACAGGTAAAAGAAATATAAAAGATTCTTCAAAGCAACAAGTTTTTAAATAATAGTTTTACCCTGCAACAAAACTTTTTCAACCCTTGGGAATGTTTTTGGTATTCATGTTCGAGGATTTGCTCCAAGGACTCGCACCAGTATAAGCAACCATAACGACAAATATGACGATTCATGCGATGGAGCATTATGTGCGCATCTAATTCCATACAATTACCGAATGATGCTGAGCAAAATTTGCATAGATAATTTATCGGTGATTCAGCAAATAACTGTAAATAAAGAAACACAGTTATTAATTGTATATTTGTATGTATGTGTGTTTGGGGGGTGTATAATTTAAGGTTAAGTTTTCATTATCTGAGACTTACCTGATCTATAGTAGCCAAACTATTGATAAAATTTCTTTCATCCTCGGATTTGTGATCATTAGCGACTACCGTTATCATATTCAACCCTTCATTTATGATTTTAACTAAATTAAATAAGATAAACATACAAATTTAGAATTCTAGAAGCAACGCTAACGGTATAGTGCGTAATCGTAAGAAAGCAGCATCGCACACATACAAATACACACACACAAAACACAGACACATTCATTTGAGCAACCACAAAACAAACAAACAATAAAGCATTTGTTAATTTACCATTGTTTAAGTCCATGTCTTCATCGTCAACCACCTCCTGTTTGATCCTTGCATTAGCTATGGCCATTTTTAGACAAATTACCCACGTGAGTTTTGTGAATAAAACAAAAAGCAGCGCAAAAATGTACAGATCGTGGGACTATCGAATATCGAACCGCCTACTTATCGATAATTGTGCTAACGAGAGTATAAAGAGAAGCCTAGAGATGGACCAAAGTAAGACCCCAAAGTATTTTCAAAACGGTGGGAATTCATTCGCTTAATCATCATAGTTCAACTTATTTAAAGAAAAACCAAGCTCAATTTGAACTTGTAACGTTCTATCTTTATTGAAACAAGAAAAACTCAACATAATGCATTTGAAGTTTATATTTAACGGTGAAATATCGATAACACCATTTGAACGTTTTGTGGTTTTTGCAACCTATGCGACTCATGGTCACATTGGAAATTGTAAGCTATCCGTAAATACGGGGAACATTTATCCGATAAGGAAGCAGAAAAAAAATAAAAAAACTATAAACAAACCAGCATAAAATGAGCAACAGCGAAGACTCGCAACAATATATAAACGATATATTAGTAAAAGAAGAGGATGAAGCCTCGGGTGGTAAGCCAGCGTAAATAAAACTGCGAGTTGGGCTTGTAAAATAAAACTATTTGAACTCTCCCATTATGTTAGATGAATCTGATAAACAGGATCATGGGAGTATGCTCCGGGAGCAAGACCGATTCCTGCCCATATGTAATATTATCAAAATCATGAAAGTTCCAGTACCACAGAACGGCAAAATTGCTAAAGATGCTCGTGAATGCATTCAAGAATGCGTCTCCGAGTTTATATCCTTTATCAGCAGCGAGGCAATCGAAAGAAGTGTGGCTGAGAATCGAAAAACAGTCAACGGTGACGATTTGCTAGTTGCATTTAGTAATCTTGGTTTTGATAACTATGTGGAACCACTGTCTATTTACTTACAAAAGTATCGCGAGGTTAGTATTGTGCTAAAGTGGATTTCAATTATTAATTGCTTATATTTTTAAAATTTTTTTTTCCTTTTTCAGTCAAATAAATCGGATCGAAATTTGTTTCTTGATGCAAACTTTATACAAAACGAAGACTCGGGGACAAACACAGATACTGGAAAGCAGTAATTTATTATAGTTTATTTTTCTACATTTAGTTTAGGCTGTAAAGGGAAGTGCATAATGATCCAACATATACATATATACACAAAGAGGGAGGTGAGGTCGATAAACAAGTTCAAAAATTAGAATTGTACATTTTTGGATTCTTTCTGATCCTGACCTGCATCTATACAAAAAACTCTACTGCAGAGAACAGAAAATCTGTCATGCCTTTAAACGAATGCGTCAGGCAAAAACTAGTCCTTAGTTTCAATCAGTAGTAGTTAGAATTTGTGACACATATCAAACCATATTTGTTCTAAAGTATGTTTTATATGACTGTAATTAAAATGTCAACAGAGTAGATAGCCCTTTTGTTGCGGGTTGTAACCTTTCCCCAAATCCTTAGAATTCCATTTGCCAATTATACAGAATAGTATATCAATTGTCAATTAGGATTATTACATCAAAAGAGGCGTTCTTTTTTTTTTTAATCCGGTAAGTCAAATTTGAATTATTTTATAGGTTTAACTGATTGTACATACAAATTTCATTATACAACAAATTTATGTAATTTATTTATACTTTACCTGCAGAGGAACAAAGCTAATAATTTTTTAATTATTACCAAAAGTTTTGTTAATAATAAATTTTTGCAATAATTGGCTTTTTTGATTGTAAAATATTTACCCCACCTACCCTCCTCCTTCAAAGTTTCAATAATTACAATATTATTAGCTTTTTGTTTATTTTAGAAAAACACCAATATATTTGTTGGGTCATCTACAAGGTTTACACACATTTATACTCAAAGATATTACATAATTAGATGTATATGTATTTTGTAGTTTATATGTATGTATTGTATGTAAAGTATGCTTTTTTTGTAAAGTAAAATCAAATTTTCACACAATAAAAAATGAAAGTTTAACAAACAAAAGACCTACTTTAAGGAACATCTTGTTATGGCGTTTCCATATATATATATATATATTATATTAATTATATGTATATAATAATAATAATAATCTTTTTCGTTTTCAAATCACTGGGGCGGGGAGACTAAAAGGTAAAAACTAGAAGACGTGATGATGTGGCCACCGATTTTCTTATGTCTTGTTTCTTTTTTTTGTTTTTTGGATTTATCAATTAAAATATTTATAATCTAGTTTAAAATTAGTTTTTAGTATTTCTTTTTTCTGTTCTTTCAATAATATTCCGTTTAAGCCAACAACATCTCATCGTTGTCCAAAGGTTCATCTTTAATCCTCATTAAAGAGTGCTGCTCTATGGCATAATCGTTGAGGAATATATTCGTATCATTGTGATTTAAATGCAATGTGGGTGCTGCCTCTGGATGCAGTTCACCGGTTTGCTGACTGAAGCAATAGGATTCAAAGTGTTTCGAGCAAATATGCTTGGAGTTGTCCCATTTGGGAATTGTTTCGATTTTGAGATTATAACACCATTTAGCCCGATAATTGCGATTCTCGGGAAAATCAAGAAGCGGCAATTGTATATCCTCGACGCCACAGATAATACATGCTGAGTCCTGGACTGGAAGATGGTTGGAGCAAACATATTGTCCACTATAGCGTTGGAAGTCTGTCAGTTTTAGAGATTCACACCATTGCTGCAGCAGTTGCGGATCTGTAAAAAAAAATGTACATACGTTAAAAGTAATTTATGGTAATGAGGCATAAGTACCAAAAGGTTTCAGATAATAATAGGAAAGGTTTATGAAAATATCACTTACCACTGGGAAATCGATGAAGTTGGGAAGATTCATCGTGTGGTGGGCAATCAGGTATGCAGCAACTAGGACCAATTGGAGTGGGAGTGTTTGTAGGTATCACCAATTCCGGGCTATAACTCTCTCTTTGGTGATATAGATGTCTGGTTGGTATGGCATTCCGCATTAAACGACGCACTCCCATCAATTCCGGCTCAAAGTGACGACTACAAATGAGACGTGTGTTCCGCTGCGATGCTTTGAATGTCATTCCAGTGGCCTTTTCCCAATTTCGTATTGATGTTGGATTACCGGGCAATCGGAATAGTTTGATACCATCTCCTCGAGGCCGACGACAATATGGTAGACAGCATTGTTTAACTTTCCAAGGAGCCATTTGACCACCAGTGCCTCCGGCTGTTCCCCAAGAACGTCTTTCACGCTTTATGTGAGTCTCTGCACCAGTCTCTCCATCGTCATCTACTTCTTCGTCATCATCCACTTCTTGGCCGCTTTCTTCTGCTCCACTTTCCTCTTCTTCACTCACATCTGAAGCCATTTCCTGGCACTGTTCATTGGTGTAAATCTGATCTGCCACATTCGAACCTAGCTCCAAAGTGGGCACTGCCCATGGACGTAGTTTTCTAAGGCGTATACAATTTGGTTCAAAGTGAACACTACAAATCATGTATTTCCATGGTTTCTTATCATCATAGCGTATTCGCAAATTGTGCATCCATCGCTGCTGATGGCGTTTCGATCGTGGAAATTTGTATATGTGGACACCGTGCATAGATCTCTGACGCTGACAGTGTGCTAGAGAGCATTTATCGTAACCAGATTTGATGGGATTGTAGAGGACCTTATCTTGCTTAACGGTTGGTAGGCGGAGTTGATGCCTCCAACTTTCAAAGGATGTCATGGATTGGGATTGATCTTGATCATGCTCCTCCTCATCCACCCCCATTTCCATTTCCGGCTCCAGATAGAATCCCTCCGATTGCTGCTGATTTTCTGGCCTCTCTTGCTTAACCTTACTACATCCTAGCTCCAAGTGCGATCTCTTATCCAATCTCATGTTGATGGCATCGAAATCATTGTCAAACAGCTGAGCCGGCGCCCGAGGACCCAATTTTAAAGTAGGCACACTACCATGCAATAATCTCATATTGACCAAACAGACTGGATGAAAATGAATACTGCAGATTCGATAGCGCCAACGATACTCTGGATCGAATGGCACCTGGGTATTATGTTGCCATCGAGCACACATCTCCAGCGAGTGGGGAAACTTATGCAAAGTCATATTCTCGCTGGTCAAATGATTTGAACAGCCTTCAATCTGACAGAATTTGCTAGACTTGCGTGGCGGAGCAGGACGTGGCAGGCATAGTTGTGTCACCTTACTTTTTATATTCTGACTCAAGGGTTCCTGCTCAACAGTGGGGTTAACTTTAGGAGTCAATTCATCTATAGTCTCATCCATTTCCAATTGCGGGAATTCATTCATATAAATATCTTTGGGTCGGAGTGGACCCAAATGCAATGTGGGCATAGATCCCCTCCGTATGCGGGCCCCATTGAAACATTCTTGTTCGAAATGGTAACTGCAAATGCGATAGCGCCAGGAATAGTTCTCATCCACATCTACTTGTGTGTTATGCATCCATTTTTCAGTGGCCTCTATGGAGGTGGGGAACTTGTGCAGCTTAATATTACCGTCTACATCATTGGCAGTTATTTGACAGCCTTGGACACTGCAGTGGCGAGCATTGTAATGACCACCGCGTTGACCAGGTGGCACAGATGTCATTGACGGACTCAAAGGCCTTGTCTCGGAGTAGGGTAAATGGGATTTATTGTCCATTTTTTCATAACTGGAACACTTTTCAACGTGGCCTACTTCGAGGAGTACTTCTAATGCCTGCATTTCTTCATCGTTATTATCACCATCATCTTGGAAATCTTGAGGCAAATTATCATGAGTTACCAGTTTCTGGGGTGGCATGGTTTCGCCGTGCTCCTCCGTTTCAGCTTCGGAATCGGCATGTTCCATCATAACAATTGGTTCTAGCATTGAATTTTCATCAAAACTTTCCGCTTCCTGATTGATGGATTCGGCAAGTCTCTCGTTCATTTGCTGCCATTCTCTTTCGGTGAGATTTTGATGAACTACCTCATCGGGCAAATGAAGCGTTGGAATACTCCAGCTTTTCAATTTACGAATATCCGTAAAACATTTTGGCTCAAAATGTTTGCTGCACACTTTTAGCATATAACGTTGATGCTCATGAAATACCAATCTTGTATTGTCCAGCCACATTTGGAGTATATCTGATCTCGGTGGCAGACCATGCATTCGACCTCCATCACGTGGTTGCAGTGTATTACATCCTTCCACAGCACAGCTTATAATCCGAATTCTAACACAATTTCTTGCATTTTCATAATTAAAATCAAGCAGCTTTTCCGGGGCATGTTCCTTAAAGTTTTTCACACTGTGATCATATAGAATAATATAATGCAGTGGACACAATTTTAATGGATGATCTGATTCCGTCAATTCCATATAATGTAACCAACTTTTTCGCAGTTGTTCTTCTCTTGGCAGATCATAGACCATACGTTGAAAATTCTTCAAAAGTTCTACACACTGAGGAAAACAACATCCCTGACCATATGTCCGCTTAGTTTGCTTGCGACTCTTGAAGAGGTCTAACTCCTCTGTTTGATATATATCTCGATCCTGATGGCCCAACTCTAAGGTTGGGATGGATCCTCTTCGTAATCGCCCATTTTCCAAACAAGATGACTCAAAATGTCGATGACATACTCGAAGATTGCTCAATTGATCTTTGTTTACTTTCAGATGTAAATTTAGTATCCACTTCTCGGCCAGTATGTTGACCTTGGGGAAGCTACTGAACTGGATGGAATTATCCATCTGTTTAGACCTATTACAACTGGGGACACAACACACACAGTCCTCCTCTTCCATTATAACAACGGGTTCCAGCATTGAATTGTCTTCGCCAGGTTCCAGTGACTGAGCGACAGGCACAGCTAATCTTTCGTTTATCTTTTGCCATTCCTCTTCGGTTGGATTTTGATGCACAACCTCACCGGGCAGATGAAGTGTGGGCACACTCCAGCATTTCAATTTGCGAATATCAGTAAAACATATAGATTCAAAGTGTTTGCTGCAGACTTTGATCATATAACGCTGCGGCTCATATACAACCAATTCAGTGTTCTCCAACCACATCTGAAATATCTCTGGATTCGTTGGCAGACCATGCAATCTACCGCCATCACGAGGCTGAAGTGTTCCACATCCTCGAACAGCACAACTGATAAGTCGGATTCTCGAACCATTTCTTGCATCTTCATAATTACTTTCAAGCAAATCATTAGGAACATGTTCTTCAAAGTTTTTCACACTATAATCGTACAGGAATATATAATGAAGTGGACATAATCTTAATGGTCTCTCTCTTTCTTTCTCATCAATTTCCAAATGTTGTAACCATCTCTGACGTAGCTTCTCTTCTTTCGGCAGATCGTAGACCATTCGTTGGTAATTCTTTTGCTGCTGTACACATTGAGGATAACAACAGTCATGTCCTGCAACACGTAAGCCAGGCACAACTTTGTGGGGCTTTCGGTATTTGCCCAAACTCTGGTCATCTGTTTGGTAAATGTCGCTAAACTCATGACCCAATTCCAGGGTGGGCATGGCTCCCTGACGCAAATGCCCGTTTTCGAAACAAGAAGAATCAAAGTGCCTCTGGCAGACACGTAACTTGGACAATTGCTCCTTTCCAGTGAATGGTAGGTGAAGATTATGCAACCATTTCTCAGCTAGTTTTCGCACTCTGGGAAAACTACTAAGGTGAATCGATTCATCCGTTAACTTGGATTGACCACAATTTGACACAGAGCAAACGCAGACTTCGTCAATCTCATCACTGAATATTTCCGGATTTGGTAACAACGTGATATTTTCATTGTGTCCCAAATTTAAGGTCGGACGTGATCCTGTACGCAACTGTTTGTGGATGTTAAAGCAGCGAGGTTCAAAGTGACGTTCGCAAATGTAATGATCAACAGCTTGTGTAAGCCCAGCAGGATCCAAAGCAAGATTGCTGCACCATTCACCGAGCAGAGCCGGTCGCTTTGGCAGCTTGTAGTAACGACGTCGCGGCAGGGTTTCATCTTTGATGCAGCCGGGAACTAGGCAACGCAACTCACTGTTTAACCGAGTCACTGTTAAATCCAGAGTGGGTACAGATCCCTCACGTAAGTCACCAGTATCCGGATCAAAGCATTCTGATTCAAAGTGCAATTGACAGACCTAGTGGACAGAATATAATGAATAACTCTTCCATTGCAATTTGTTTGTCACTTACCTGGAATCCATGACTGCTGGCTTGCATGGATCGATGCTTACAATTGGCTGCCCATTTTCGTATAGTAGGCATATCCTTGGGATAGGCATGCAGACGTAGGGCATCATTCTTTGGCTGAAAGCAACTTAACACGGAACAATAGTTTTCTCTAATAAATTCCATTGCCTGTTCCGTTTCCTGACTATCGGCTATATTTCCATTATGCCGGGCATTGGGTATTATATGACCGTCGTGACCTAAATTTAATGTGGGCACAGCCCAACTTCTCAGTTGTTTTTTACAAATGGCTTCAACTTCGAAATGAGATTGACACACATACAACTGCGTGGGATCCACAAGTCGCGGTTGCTGCTGTGTATTGACCAGCCACTTGAGCAGAGCGGATTCTGTATTGGGAAAACGATAGAGACGCAACTGGGAATTGGCCTGCTGCAGACATGATTGTATGCAACAAATCCTGACTTTGCCCCGTGGACTAGGTGTGGAACCAACACTGGGACTGCTCAAGGCAGCTAACTCCGTTTTTATTTTTAATGGCAAAGTAAATTCTGTTTTAATTCGCAAAGGAGTATTAATTCGGGGATAGTCTGTTAGGTTTGCCAACTCCTCTTTTGTTGGGTTAAAGTAAATGTCGTCCTGATAATTTAGTTCCAAGGTGGGTACTGCCCATGGCTTCGGACATGCCGGTCCCAATGCGTACGGTTCAAAGTGTAGCAGGCAAATCCGATAAATAGAATGTTTGCTGGGATCATAGGTCAACATGGTGTTGTGCAACCATTTGGCGAGTAACCTTTCATTTTGCGGCAGCTTAGTCAAGTGTATATTATCCGTGTACTTTGATCGACAGCCGGGTACGGCACAACGCAGTTTCAGAGCTTGTGTGGAATTGGCAATGGATTCATAGATATGTCGCAATTCCTTGAACGGAATCTCCTCATACAGTTGCATAAAGTGCATTACGCAGAGCTGTCCATGGGTTATTGAAGGCAGCTTTAGATAGTTTAACCAGGCCTCTTTAATGTAGGGCTCCTTGGGTAAAGCATAACTTCTATAAAGATTAAGGCGAGCACATGGACAACTGGCCACCAAACAACCACCAGAAGTTGCAACAGTTGCCCTATAAATATTCCTATCCTGATGACCTAGTTCGAGAGTGGGTAATGCCTCTTTTGAAAGGTGTCCATTTCGTACCAAATGACCCTCAAAGTGCCTTAAACACAGACGGAGCTGTGAAAGATCCAAATCTTCGTTAAGGGTCAATTTAAGGTTGTGCAACCATTTTCTTAGCAAATTGAAATCTCTTGGAAACTTCTGTAGGTCTGCAATTTGCTCACATTGGGTAAGGCAACATCTTTTAGGTTTAGCTATCATCATCATCATCATCTCCTTCTCCTCCTCCATCTCCATCTTCTCCTTCTTCACTTTCACTAGACCCATCTGATTCATCTCCTCGCTCTTCTCCACTCTTAGGCGAATATCTGGTGGTTCCGTTAGTTTCCTCTTGCGACAATGTTTCAGGCTCCAAAGCCGAAAAACCGAATTGTCCTCCTTCTCATCGCCACGCTCCTGACCATTGCAGGTATATGGTAAAGGCATCTGATGTCCCACATTAATGGTGGGAACAGCATTCTGCTTTAGCTTGCGTGTCCCCAACATTTCCGCCTCGAAATGCTCAATACAAACACGTCCCACACAATCCATTGGTTCCAGGTGAAGATTGGCACACCATTTTAGCAAAAGCTGATGATCTTTGGGAAAGCCAAAAGTACTCAAGTGATGGGTGGGTGTGCGTTCCTTACGGCAATGTTTTAGACAACAAATGGGTGTTACATTATTCGCCGGCTTTTCACGCCTGGCAATAGAGGGACGAGCAGCTAATGGTGGTGGTGCTGGGAGTAGGTGAGCGGATGAACTATATTCATCTTCTGGTACAGTGTCATCGGCATATGTCTCTACCAATTCTAGGGGATCAAAATAGTCGGAATGTGAATCCTCTTCCGGTGGATCATTATCTTCCTCCTCCTCCTGGTCTTCTGGATCTTCCTCATCATCATCCTCCTCCAAAATCTCTTTTTTCGTAGCAGTTACGTGCGGTGGCGATTCTAAACTGACATCCTCTTCATCTACCAGATTAGCTTTGATAGCTTCATTATCATAAACTAGTTCCTCATCATGTCCTAATTTTAAAGTGGGCACTGCTCCTGTCTTTAATTTCAATTTACCTCTTACTAGAGGCTCAAAGTGATCAGCACAAATACGTCCACGGCATTGGTCTGGAGCCAAACGTAAATTAGCACGCCATTTTTCCAATAAATCCTCACTTCTTGGATAGCGATATGTACGCAAATCATTATCAATGCTTCGCCTCTGTCTACAGTGGCTTAGGGCACATGTTGGGGTAAAGAATCCAGGTATATTCTTGGGATTCTCATAGATTGGCTGTTCGTGATGATGTCCCAATTGCTGGGTGGGTATGGCCCATCCCCGCAGATGTTTTCCGTCTATGCATCGTCGATTAAAATGTGCACTGCAGACGCGTGTCATTTTGTCTACCTCTTCCGGTTCAAGTTGTAGATTGTGACGCCATTTTAGATTTTGTTGCTTACCATTGGGAAAAGGGAAGAGGCGAGCACCATGCTCCAGGCGACTACGACCGCAGCTACGTACACAACACTTTAGATCGGTGAGAGACCTTTTAATCTTCACCTGCCTGGTATTTGAATTGGTCGCTTCGGCCATTTCATACATATTTGGTTTGACATCCTGCATTCCTAATTCCGACTCGGATTCGTCGGGATATTCTAGCTTAATGTCAACCCCACTATGTAATCTACGTGGTCGACCAAAGAGATTACTTTGCAATTCCGCAGGATTAACTTGATACAGATCGTCCGTCTCATTGTGACCCAACTGGAGGGTAGGTATGGAACCTATATTAAGACGAGTCTTGCCAATGCAAACATCCTCGAAGTGATCATTACAAATCTTGTAGCGTTCTCGCTCTTTAAAATTCAAGTGCTCCAAGCGAAGATTGTGTTGCCATCGCTGGAAGAGCAAAGGATCTTTGGGAAAACTATTCATTTGTACCTCATCGAATTTTCTTGTCTTGCCGCAAGTCGGTACACAGCACTTAAAAACTGGATCAACATATCGTTCTTCAGGCTTGGGGTTGGGTATTAGTTCAATTTCGCTATCATCGTGTCCAAGCTCCATTGTGGGTATTGCCCATTTAAAGAGATGTTTGGGACCAATGCAATCAGCTTCAAAATGTTTATTACAAATCCGCACACCGACACAATCCACTGGATTCATTTTAAGATTGTTGCACCATTTCCATAAGAGATCATCATCATCAGTAGGAAACCGGAACAGACGTACTTCGGGTTGATCCTTCGACGATTCACAACTCTCAACCACACAATGTTCATCCACAAATGCTTGCGCCTCATTCGGATATATATCGTCATCGTCATGACCCAATTCCAAGGTAGGAATGGCTCCAGCACTTAATCTTTTGCCATTAAACGAATGCGATTCAAAGTGTATGGAACAAATGCGGTACTGGGTTCTTGTAGCTGCCCGTGGACGTGTCTTGATATTGTGCATCCATTTTCTTAACTGCGTGGGACTGTGAGGCAAACGGAAGAGCTGGACTCCCTGCGCCCTGGTGCGCCTGCAACTCTCCACAATGCAAACTCTTTGCAAACATAATTTGCTGGCTTTAAGTTTGGCTGGATTTTGATAGATTTTATAACCTGGGGGCGCATTTAAATCAATCGTGGGTACTGCCAAGGGTACAGGACACTTCTTACTCAATACATGAGGTTCAAAATGTGCTGAACAAAGTCTTCGTTGGGCGCTGCCCACCATTGGCACTTGTAGGTTGTGAGCCCATTTAGCCAATGTGGAACGATTTAATTTGGGGAATCGATAAAGTTGAACATTATGCAGTGCTCGGACCTTGCGACAATGCGGCAAACAGCATCTGGGAACCCATGTTGGCTTTGTTGCCCCTAGGGATACGTCTCGATTTGGATCGCGCTTCGTTCTTCTCTTGTATAACATCGCGTGCTCTGGATTCTCATAGAGGTTCTCAATATTAGAAGATAGGTTTAGTGTTGGTATGGCCCAAGGTCTCATACGTTTACCAATGCAATGGGATTCGAAATGTAGATTGCATATCCTCATATTGGGCAATTCCGCCACATCCAATTCAAGATTATGAGCCCATTTCGCTAAAACATCTGACTCTTCAGGTGGACGATATAATTTAATGTCATCTACACTGGGATTACGTTTACAGCTTTCCACGCAACATTCGCCTTGTTCCTCGCCATTATTCGGTGCATTTGGACGTGCATAAAACTCGGCCACTTGTTCAGATGTGGGCAATTTATAGGCAATATCCTCATGACCCAGCATCAAAGTGGGCACTGCCCATTTCTCCAATCTCTTGTTACGCAAACAACGATCTTCGAAATGGACTTCGCATATGGCATCATTAAAGAGTTTACTGCCATCCGGGACAGGTCTTTGCAGATTGGCACACCATTTGGTTAGTAGTGCCACATTGCTGGGGAATCGATGGAGATTGGCATGATCACGATCACGATTCCGTTTACAGACTGCCACACAGCAAGTTTCCCTAATGTTTAGTTTCTTAATCACATCCGGGTTCCGATGAATATCCTTGTCGTCATGTCCCAGATGAAGAGTTGGTACTGCAAATGGACGCATACAGCCCCCAATGCAATACGGTTCGAAATGTAGACTACATATCCGCATGCCCTTGTGCATTTTATCCTCGGGTATTTTTAAATTGTGACACCATTTCCTCATCTGCTCGGGCCTTCTGGGTATCGTATGGAATGTGATATTCTCACTATTATGTCGCTTACTCTCACAACTTGGTACACAACAAATGTCCATGCTGTCGCTAACATTCATTCCTCCAGATAGGGAGTTGGAACCACCCATTCCAAGATATCCTCCGCTGCCCATATTATCCGGATCCACGTAGTGGGACGTTGAGCTAGCCGACGATGAAGTAGAAGCTGCCGTTTGACGTTGATATGCCGCTTTGTTGTGATGATGTTGTTGGTGGGCATGACCGTGGCCATGCTGTTGCTGTTGGTGATGATGGTGCTGATGATGTGGCGTTGAGGAATTTGGTGTTGGCGGTGGCCATAATTCATTTTCATAGATATTAAAGGTATCGTTGTGACCCAAATGAAGTGTAGGAACAGCACCTGGAATTATTATTTTGTTGAAGTAAAACCTTATTAGATATTTATAGACGCCTTGCTTACCTGGAGACAGTTTCCTTAAACCCAATGCCTCTTTAATAAAGTGAGCACTGCATATTTTATGATTCTTGCCGCGATAAACCCCCGGATCTAGACGAAGATTATAGCACCAACGTCGCAACAAAATCTCATTCCTTGGAAAACGATATAGCGACATATTAAAATCCGTTGAGCGGCTGCGGCGACAAAAGTTAAGGCAACAACGCTTTTCCTCCACATACAAGTTCTTAGGATTGTCATGGATTTTCCCGTATTGGGCACCGCCCAGATGTAGTGTGGGCACTGCCCAGGGTTTTAAACGAAATTTGCCAATGCAACGCTCCTCAAAGTGACGGCTACAAAAGTGACGTGGCTCCTTCGCCTGAACAGGCAGGCGAGCATTCTGACACCATTTAATTAAACTTTTAATATCCTTGGGAAAGTTATAAAACTTGAGATTACTCTCCCCCCGCTGGCTATTACAATGCGGCATGCTGCAGCGTGCCACTTCACCTGTGGTAAATGTGTTTGTTAGCTCACGATTTTGATAGAGATTCGCAACATCATCATGTCCCAGATTAAAGGTAGGCACTGCCCAATAGCATAGCGAATACCGATTAATGCAACGTTTCGGGAAATGCATACTACAGATGCGAAATGTCGTATAGCTTGAGGCGGGTATGTGAAACATCTTTAAATTGTGAAGCCATTGATGGAGATATTTGTCATCTTTGGGGAATGTGAAAAACTGGAGTGTGGGACTTGTGCTCTTGCTTACACCGCACATTGGCACACAACAAAGAGCATCCTCAGAGTCATCCAGTGTTGAGGAATGTGCTTGTGGCCCGCCAACAGCACCTGATCCATGAATGGAATTATCACTGCCATAGGCATTATTATTATTATAGTTGGATTCATGCATTCCAAATGAAGAGTCACTTGTGGAATTGCTATAGCTACGTTCCAACTTTACATTAACTTCATTCTTAAGATGTGTAGAGGAGGCAGCGGTAGCAAACATTGGCGCACCATCGGCATTGGCCTGACGCTGTTGGAGCAGCGAGCTCAATGCAGCAGTAGCTGGTAATGTTGACGATGTACCGGATGCATTTGACTTGTGATGTGCGCCTGTTGACGATGGCGGTGGTGGTGCTGTGGGCACTGAGAAAATAAAAATAAATACAGGTTACAAATTTTCCCCAATGAAAATGTCATTCAATCTTAAGTAACTTTTTTTCGCTTACTTTCCATGGTAGCCATATGACAGTCCTGCAATTTATAATTTGTTTGATGCGTCTGTTGTTGGTGAGTTTGTTGCTGCTGAAGCTGCTGCTGTGACTGATGATGCTGCTGATTATAATATTTTCCACAGAAATAGGGAGCTGCCAGGCGATGCTCATGGAGTTCCAGAGCCGTCTGATACCATAAACGACAAATGGGGCAATCGTAACGCTGCTGGAATTTATGTTGTGGTAAATGGGTATAAAGCTGCTCCCGTGTGGCAAATGTCATCGAACACATCTACAAAATGATACATTAAGAAATATTAATTATTTTTTAATTATTAAAATGAATTCCTCACTTACATTACAAACAAAACTATCATATTCATGCTGCATATATTCATGGGATTCACATTCGGTAATCGTATCAAAATATTTTCCACAATATTTATGACAAAAGAATTTATCCGCCCGATGGAGATGCTTATGTCTTTGCAACTCTTCCCCACTCATAAACGACATGGGACAAATGTTGCATTTAAATTCATATTCTTGAATGCTGCAACTGCTTTCGGCCACATGACGTAGATAGGATTGTTTTTTGAAGAAGACTTCTTTGCACCGTTGACATATGGGTAAATTCTCCGATGAGCGTTCCGTTTGCAACTTACGCCGTGGATAATTGTTAGGATGCTACAGAAAAATCAATAATAAATATTTAGTTGAAATTTCTATAATTTTTGAATCTACAACTAACCTTGCCGTAGGGTGATTCATTTTTTACAGTTAGTTCCACTTTGGGACTCAGCATATTCTCACTAAATTCATTATATTTCGAAAAGTCAGCAAATGGAGTATTATCATCGATATAATTGGACGATTTATAGGCAAGTTCGTCAATGGGTTCCGCTATACGATGATGGTAAATAAATAAAACGAAAATAATTAATTCATAAAGCAATATTCATTGAAAAATTATGTAACACAAAATTTTTCATTATTTTTTTTAGTGCTCAATGACATATTTTATTTATTAAACATCGAGAGATATGTGTATTTATAAATAATTTCTTTAAATATCGATTGATTCACGAGACATTTTAAATTGGTTTCAGATGCATTTGGCAATGTTAATTATTGATTTCTACCACAAATTGTAATTTCACTTTCTATTTTATATAAAAATAAAATGCAATTAATTTATTTATTCTGTTACGTTGTATTTATTATTTTCGATTTGGTTCGTTTCGTTCGGTTATATATATAAAATGTTTCTATGGTAAAAACTAAAGCACATAAAATAGAAATAGAAATCTAAATGTTGGTATTGGGGGCGCGAGCCTTCCTCTGACAACTCTTCTCTGATAACAAGTACATATGCATATACTTACCAAACATATGTGTATATTTACTCATGAATGTATTCATATTAACAATCTAATAGTGGAAATAATAGATAACAAACCGTCAAAATTCGATTTCAATTGAAACTTCGAACACATTCCCTTTTTCTTTTTTGTAAATTTTTCCCAATAGAATGGTAAATTAATAGATATTTTCCAATTGAGATAATCATTTAGTTTATCATCTTTAATAGTTCAATCGTTTTTTTTTTCCTTCTTTTTTTTTAGGCCCCGCCCTAGAAAGCGACTGTTTTATAGGTTATAGTCTATTAGAGGAACCAAGTTACATAAGATGCGAGCCCGAACCCATTTCAATATGTACATATACAAAGTGATATATACGCCGGTAATAATATAAAGCATCTATCTGAGTATACATATTACTAAATGGATACACACACACATACTCATTGAGGCACATGCATAGAGAAAAGTGAGATACAGATACACAGACCCGTAAGTAGATGGATGGAAAACGACGAACGACTGAACCGAAACCAAACCGAATGAAATAAAAGCGAAAACCAAAAACCTCAGCGAAACTCAACAAAAAATAAAACGTTTTTATTGATTCGACGCCAAAATGGAGCTGGGAATGAAATTACATTACCTATAGAAGGAAAATGCAGCAATCCTCCTAACCACCCCCACAATTCTCCTCTTATCCCTTCTCAACCTACTACCACAGATCCCCTTTTAATATAACTGTAAATAAATGAATTTCTTTTGTGTGTGTGTGTGTGTGTCTGTGTGAGAGAAAGAGAGGTAACAGAAGCTTATTTTTAATTTGACTTTATTTTCGATGTATGTATATATACTTTTTATGTAAATGGAATCTGTAAAATTATCCCGTAATTACTTTTAAATAATTTATTTAGAAACATGAATCTAAAAATAATTTTTAAACTTACATTTAATTCTCATCTCTGTGGGAGCTGTAGGTGCTGGGGGTGGAGCCATTGCATTATGGCTGTATTCCATGGGTTCACTTTTAATATAAGGATACACACCATGATGATGACCTCCCATATAAGATCTTGCATTGAGATGATGTTGTTGTTGTTGCTGCTGCTGTTGATGCTGTTGCTGGTGCTGTTGTTGTTGATGGTGTTGTTGTTGTTGTTGATATTGCAGCAGCTGGTTGTGGGCATAGGCAACTGTATTGGCCGCCTCAAGGTTATAACTGTTTGAACTCCCCCCACCCCCACCACCAACACCTACACCCACAGCATTGACATTGAGGCCACCGCCAGCGGCACCATAATATCCATGTGTTCCATAGGCATTCATTATGTGATTGTTGTTAGCGCCTGACGTTGACGCTGCCACCGAGGAGGTGGTTGAGGAGGGATGATGCGGGTAGGGTGCGGAAGAGGTGGAAGCAACATGTGAGTACCAATTGCTGTGTTGTATTTGTTTATGTTGTTGCTGTTGAAGAGGGGTATGGTGGTGGTGAAGCTGCTGCTGCTGCTGTTGTTGCTGATAATGGAGAGGATGAGGGTGCGGATGATAATGTGGGTTATGTTGTGACATTACGGACGGTTGATATATATTTATTATATATCCTTAAATTCAGTATAAATCCCAGTATCCTTCTATTATAAAAAAGGGCGCGCTTCCTCTCTCGCTCTCGCTCTCTCTGTTTTTCATTGGCGTCTTTTATATACCAGTTTTTTTTTTTTGTCTCTTCTTCACTGTATGTCTGTATGTATGTATCGAAATGTCGTTAATTTTTTTTGATTTTTTTTACGCTCCTTACACGACTTTGGGAACATTTTTGTAATTAAAATTTTTCTTATTTTGTTCCAATTGGAATACGCACTAGCAGCCATCAATTTCAATGGTTCTAATTAAACTTTTTTCTACTCATTTAACGCGCGACGAACGAGACAAAAAGACGGAGACCGAGACACAACAACAAACTATGTGTTGACAGGGTTGAAGCAGAGCAAGACTTTTAAAGCTTTATCGATTATCTCAGACACAAACGTCTATCGATACACAAAACTTAACCCTCGTGTGTCATTCGAAAATTCTCGACTTTAAAAGTTTTTAAAACCTTTTAATCGGGGGATCCAACTTTCGCCTGGCAAATAGTCAACTCAATTTTATATCAAAACCAATGAAGGAGTCTCAAAAATAATAAGATTTACAAAATGTAACATTTTATATACAGTATGAAATAATTTAAACAGACATTTTTGAACTACAAGAAGCTTACGTTATCCTGGGTCCTCTAACACCTACGCGCTGTTGTAGTTGCATTTTAATTTTGTCCTGGTCAGCCAAGGAATCCTTTTCTGCCAGTTTATCCAAAGTCTGGCGCAGTGTCTTCTTAACTTGTGCCATTTTATCTAAATTTATGGCGGATATAGGAAGAATTCGTTCAAATTTGATAACTCTCTGAGGACGAACTTCCTGAGGACATGTAGCTAAGCCTTTTGATAAATCCTGAAGGCATGGTTTTAACTTGTTGAGAAAATCCTGTGATCCCTCTTTATCAATTTTGTTGAGCAGCAGGATGCAAGGCTTATCTAGTAAAGTTGGATCATAAAGTTCCAACTCCTTGTTAAGTGAATAGATATTAGTTAGACAATCTCGGTGCGGATGTCTGGGACTCAGCTGAAAGCCAAATAGATCAACCGTAAAGAGAAGCAACCGTGTTCGTTCAATGTGCTTGAGAAACTTGTGACCCATTCCAAAATTTGCATGTGCTCCTTCAATTAATCCAGGCAGATCGGCGACAGTAATGGACCGGAAGTCACTGTAATCGATGGTTCCGACTTGAGGCCGTATGGTAGTAACTGCAAGAAACGATTTTTTTTATATATATATATTTCCTAATATATAAATAATTAATATATAAGCTGCACTTACACGGGTACGCAGCAATTTTCGGCTTGGCATTGCTTATGCCTTTCAACAGAGTACTTTTGCCTGCATTTGGAAACCCTACCAGGCCAACATCGGCTATGAGTTTAAGATCCAAGCTCAACGTACGATTCTCGCCCGGACGGCCAAGAAAATTGTTACCCACACAACCGGCAGTTCCGCCTGCCGCTACTATACAGGTGGCATCATGTTCATTTAAATCAGCTATTAGTTTGCGCTGCTGCTCATCGTACACTTGTACTCCCACAGGAACCTCGATGCGCTGGTCTTGGCCGCGTTTCCCGAAGATGCTAACTTTGCTGCTGTCCTCACCGTTAGAAGCGTTGACACGCTTATCTTTCAGTCCCTGTGCTACTTTTCGCAGGCTAAGGCCCTCTTTAGCAACAAAGAAAACGCAACCGCCTTGGCCACCCACGCCTCCATATTTGGGTAAGCCATTACCACCATGTCCACCGCGGACTGTGAGACGCAAAGTATCCAGGAAACTCGGACGAAAATGGGCACGAGCGGGCTAGGGAATTTATAAAATTCATATTAACACTTCTAACTGAAATCTTTTAGATTGTCTGATATTCTTACCGACTTGGTCGATTTTAAAAGAAATTTAAACAATTGAACCATCGCCGGTCCTTTTAGTTGAACAACAGCTTGCAAAATTTGGTCACTCTGTTCGAGATGGTATTGGTTATACAGTACTACCATCGATATTTCTGAAAATCAGCTGATTGTGTAATAATTCAGATTTTGGATTTAACTTCGAATGACGTGCTTTTCTAAAAGAAACTTAATATGTGTATATTAATTATGTTAATATAGCTTTCCATCTTGGAAATTTGTGTGGAAAGATCACAATCAAAAACTTTGACTTTTTACCATAGCAGCATAAAACTCATCTCTAGCTAATTTCACAGCTGATTGCGAAGAAGCAGCTAACTCAACACGTGCGCATTGTTGTGCTTTGTTGTTGCAAAATGGAACCGGGAATTTGCTATATAAAACCAGAGTAGGTTGACTTTATAATACTGGGAACGCAAAAATCTATATCTTAAAATTAATTTTAGATATTTAGCTGAGACCGTCAGCGAATCAACATCTTCCCAGGAACCGGAAAGGGGAATAACTAAGAGAAAACATGAAGATGAAGCCAGCGAAGAAGTAATCGAGGCCAAGAAAGGATCTGGTGAAGGTGGAAAAAAAGAACGCAAGAGGGGTCAAAATAAGGCAAGATTGGTTTCCATTTACCATTTTTTCTATGTGAAATAATTTTCTTTTTTTCTTAGAATCGTCCTGTGTTTAAAGACCAGCGTTATTCGCATCTTTGTCACTCCTTGATTGACGGACCAGGTGGCGAGCCGTGTTCTCTGGATAATTGTCGCTATGTACATGATCTCGAAGCTTTTCTTTCAGCCAAAGGTGAGGATTTGGGCACTGATTGTTATGTCTATACAACTAAAGGATACTGTGGACGTGGCGTGACATGTAGATTTGCCAAGGCCCACACAGATGCCCAGGGCAAAAATATGAGAAAAGAGAACTATGATGAGAAGGTATCTAAGACAACATACAACGGCATCAGTTCGGGTAAGCACTTAAACATTAAATGAAAAATAGTTTTATAATCTTGCATTTTATGCTTCTTTTTTAGAACTCCAAGTGGGTTTGCGAAAACATAAGTATGATTTTAGTCTTTCAAAAAAATTAATACGGAATGCCGAAGAAATTCGAGATGCCAGAAAGGAGCGAGAGAAAATAAGTGCCGAAACTGATACCGCCGCCTCCATTGTAGTGGATTCCTCCAAGGGGAGAGATGCTGATTTAATTCATCGTGCACAGTCTGCCGTAGATTTTCGTGAGAAACTTATATTGTCCCCATTGACAACTGTCGGAAATTTACCCTTTCGTAGAATTTGCAAGGAATTCGGTGCAGATATAACCTGCGGCGAAATGGCCTGCGCACTGCCTCTAGTCAAAGGTTTAAGTCAGGAATGGGCTCTAACCAAACGACACGAAAGCGAGGATATATTTGGTGTTCAACTCTGTGGCAATAATCCAAATATAATAAGCCAAGCAGCTCAAATACTATACGAGACAGCCAAAGTTGACTATATTGATCTCAATATAGGCTGCCCAATAGATCTTATCTATCAGCAGGGCGGCGGAAGTGCTCTTATGAGACGCACTAACATCCTAGAATTGACAGTACGCAGTTGTTCCAGTTTTTCTCCAAATTTGCCATTCACAGTCAAAATGCGCACAGGCATCTATGCGGACAAGAGTGTGGCCCATGAGCTATTGCCACTTGTGGAAGAATGGGGCGCCTCAGCAGTCACATTGCATGGACGATCACGAGAACAGCGCTATACAAAGCATGCCAATTGGGAATATATCGAAGAATGTGCAGCAAAAGCCAAATCAATACCTGTAATTGGAAACGGTGACATTCTCAGCTATGAAGACTATGTAGAACGTCGACAAATCGCTCCACACGTTAGTTCTGTAATGATTGGTCGTGGAGCTCTCATTAAACCTTGGATTTTTCAAGAGATTAAACAGAAACAGGCTTGGGCTCCCTCCTCATCGCAACGTTATGAGCTCTTACAACGATATTGTAACTATGGCTTGGAGCATTGGGGATCTGATACGAAAGGTGTGGAGAACACGCGACGTTTTCTACTTGAATGGCAATCATTCCTTTATCGCTATATACCCGAGGAAGTGCAGCAGGCTCCGCCTCAAAAGATAAACTCTAGACCCCAAAAATATCGAGGACGCGACGAAATGGAAACTTTAATGAGCTCTGGCAATTCTGCAGATTGGGTTAAGTTAAGTGAAATGTTACTTGGTCCTGTGCCACAAGGATTTACTTTTGTCCCTAAGCACAAAGCAAACGCTTTTTAAACAAAAATTTAAATGTCAATAATTGATGTATTTTCTAGATGTTATAACCAATTTTGTTAACTGATATATATATATAAATATATACGTTATATTTGGCAAGCGATAGATTTCTATAAAGAAGCATTCCATTGTTTTTTATTTATTTATTTAAAAAATTACCCTGATTTCTATTAAATATTTTTTATAAATTCAAAAGCTCCACCAATGGCTTTAAAATTCAGTTTCTGCCTCGCAAATAAAATTTCTAGTGTTACCACATCTACAATCGTTCATTCCAAGAGAAGAAGACTTTATTTTGACCTCTACACAATCTTCTGGAAAATTCTTTTTATGACGCCCTCCATTATTTGGTTCTCCGCGGAACCATTTAACAAATTTTGCTTCTTTACCAGTTGTCGCCGATGTAAAGTTTCCCTCATTCTCCATATCGTTTATATCTACCCAATAAGGCGTTGCTAACTTTATGATTGCTTCTAAATTAGTAAATTCCTCTTCACTTTGCAAACTGGCTAGGTGAGCACCATATTTAAAACATTTTTGTAAGGCACCAATCCAAGTTAATTTTTCAAAGTTCTCAACATAATAAAATTTTTTAGCAATGTTTCGAAAAATTGGTCGTTTCACTTGACTTTTTGCCGTCTTAAGCGTATTTTCCAATTCTCTAGATTCAGCTTCATTTTGATTGCAATCTCCCTTTGATTTGCTGTAATCCTGCTTTAATGATTTAGTCAATTCCAGTTGCTGTATTAAAAGGGATTCTAGATGTTGCAATCTATCCTGTGCATATGGAGGTTTAAGAGCCTCACAGGCTTCCAGTCGCTTTTGCAATAAAGGCATATAAGATAAAAAGGGTCTTACAGAAACGTAGCAGTAACCATAACAATCCGATTGAGGTTCATCCAACTGAAAAATAAAGTGTTTATAAAAGAAAACAAAACTTTTAAATACAAATCTACCAAACATTCCTCCGCATTGACAACGTTCCACAGAATTAATTGAAACACGATGGAAAAAAACATTTATGAAGAATGTTACTGCTTCAATCTAGGAAGAAGACTACGAAATGATGATTTTATGACAAAATGTCCTCCTTTGTAAAGTAACATCAGTAATGCTAACCGATAAGAATTAATCAGTTGTTCCTACAGTATTAAATATCAACAGCAAACAGAATTAAATAATAATAATGTTATATAATAACATTATTTCGATGTAAGAAATATAAATAAACAATTGTCGTGTTCATTTAGTACAGATTTTTTGAAACTTAATTACCACATATTTATTCAGTCACAGATCGGATTCTTTTAATTCTTCCTAATTTTAAGTTCGAATAACATGTTTATGATGAATGTTTTTATTTTGAAACCTCAGCAATCTTTACTGTAACATTAATGAACCCGAAAATCAGAAACATTTATTTGAACTCAATTGAAGATTTATTCAGAAAATTATTTAAATATAATCTAGAATTCTCTTGATATCAGCATTGTTGCCATACGAACAATTAATGAAACCGATTGCCCAGATGCACTGTAAAGAACTGCTGGTGCAGCAAGTGTTCTGTAAGAAATATAGATAAAGATCGGCTTACTAACATTTATCTTACAAATGATGAAAATCGAACGTTCAGGTACAACTGTGAAAAGATTTATCTTTTGTTTTTTTTTTTATTTGTTTCGTTGGAGTGTAAGAATATAAATAAACACTAGTTATACGGAAATAAATAGATAATTATTGCATACTTTAATGAGTAAAAAGATTCCTTTATTAAATATGAAATTACAATGATCACTTCAAAAAACTTAGAGCCTCCTCTACATCCAATTTCGAACCTAAGAAAATGGGGCTGCGTTCGTGAATTTTCTTGGGCTCAATATCCAATATACTAATTTTTCCATTACTGGCTAAGCCACCGGCTAGGATAATCAGAAAAGCCATTGGATTACATTCATATAGGAGACGCAACTTTCCATTTGGGGCAGATTTTGTAGCGGGATAGATGAAAATGCCGCCATATTTAATGGTACGATGAACATCAGCCACCATAGAGCCAACATAACGGGCCCCATAGGGCTTACCCTTGGTGGGATCCTTTTTGGCAGCAATGTAATTAAAAACTCCAGCTTCCCAATCACTGGCGTAGCCCTCATTAATCGAATAGATTTTACCCTTTTCTGGTACCCGCATATTTGGGTCAGTCAAAATGAACTCGCCAATTGCCGGATCATAGGTAAATCCATTAACGCCCGATCCAAGACCCAAGACAATGGCTGTTGCTGATCCATATAAAGCATAGCCAGCCGCAACTAATTGATTTCCCGGTTGAAGGGCATCCTCAATGGTAGGTACACCTTCAGTCTTTCTTTTATAGATGGCAAAAATGGATCCTATGGATACCAGGCAATCGATATTGGATGATCCATCCAGTGGATCAAAGCACACAATGTATTTTCCCTGTTCAGATATCGCATTGAATAAAAAAATTACAGGGGCTTTAACTTTAATGTCTCACCTGTCGGTCAACTTCCACTTCGATCACATTCTCATTCTCCTCGGATACCATCAGGCATGTGGTATACGAGGACTTCAACATGTTGATAAATAACTCATTCGACAGTACGTCCAATTTCTTAACCTCCTCCCCCTGAACATTCACATCTCCAGCAATTCCATGAAGTTTGGCAATACCAGCCTTGCGGACAGCTGAGGCCGTTGCCTTAATAGCCGTCTGAATGCAATTAAGCAACTGTGAAAGATCTCCGGTGGCATTTTTGAATTTCCGCTGCTCCTGAAGCACAAAACGCGTTAGCGTCATGGCATTTGAGTCGAAGGCGGGTCCCTGCTGGGTCATTTCGGCTTTGAGATTAGAAAAAATTTTATATTAGGAACGAATAAAAAAATTTCTAGTTAAACATGTTAGTCGAATTAAAAAAAAAAAAATTCATAAGATTAGAACATAATTGAAAAGAAGCTAAGTTAAAATAATCTACGGCAATACTGTTAGTTACGAGGCTTTGTAATAAGGACAGATTCAGGAATAAGGACAAAGGATAACTAGTATAACAAAATAAAGCAGCTTCTAATTTCAAAATATATTATATATAGTTTATACTTTTTATTTTGGTTGTTTATCCTTGATTATAAAATATAAAAGGCGGATAAAAAAAGTTGTATAAAATATTTATGCTTGAATGGAAACGGCTAGATTCAAATGTTTTACGATTGTTAACAATATTTATTTAATTCTTAACAAAGAAATTAAATTTTGAATTAAAGAATTTATTTCAAAACCAGACTATATTATATAATCTATTTTCTTTAAAAATAAAAAAATAATCTCAGATCAACAATCTAAATAAAATAACAGATGAGATTATTTTTTTGTTTTCAAAGTATTATTATTTAAAGATTTTATTTTGTTTTTAACAAAGTAAAGTAAGTTTAATAGTAGCAGGATTGGGATCAAATGGGATAAGGACATTGCATTGTCTATATATACATAAGTACATATTGGGATAGCATTAAAGTCATGTTGCTTAAAAAACAATTGCAGTTAGGTTAAAAGTTTTTGTGCGATAAATTGCAGGAGGGGAGCAAAAGGACATGCTTGGTGCAGCAGGACAAGGCAACACACAAAATCAACACATACAATTACCGTTACTGGCCGCCATTATTGTAAAAGGGTCCTACAAAAATTATGCGGTATTCCTGTGGGTTAAATAAAGGAAGTAAGCAAGGGGGGGTACAACATTATCAAAGGGCTGAATGAAGGTCAATATATACAAATATATATACATACATGCATATATGTATGTATGTATTTAATATTTGCTAGTAACGTTGCATGAGAAAATTATTATCACATAAAACTTGTCACTCTGATTGTGTATGTGGTTGTTTTTTGAGCAACTGATAACCTGTTTGTTCTACATACATAAATAAAAACAAAAATAAATAAAAAAACCAAACCGGAAAACCAAAAATGTTTTTTTTTTTGAAAAACAATATTTTTGCTATATGGCAATTTCTACTATTCAACACGTGCCTCCTTATTTATTTTAAGAACACACATGATTAAAATTTTATATATATATTTTATATATGAAGCATATACATATATGATCTATAAGTAGACATTATATCTACAAGTATACTGAATCATACGTCATTTCAACTTGTCTTTAACTTTGCTTTGACCCTTGTGTGTACTGAATGCCCGCCACATTTGTGGTGCTTCCTAGAATGAAGTATCGTAGACGCCAACACTTTCACTTACAACAATTCGATTGATTAACTGAAAATCGAAACAAAAGAAAACTGCGTAACTGAAGAATAGAAAGAATTGCCAACGAACCGCTATCGACGGGTGTACTAAAGAGACTGAAGAGTGAATTTTGATTTCCGTTTGGCGGCGGCAGCGAAAGCAACGTCACAACTTGTTTCTGTTTGTTGCCCCGCAAAGCCAGACAGATAACATGTAAATGGCATACAACATACACTAGCGTGTATATATGTATAAAAATTTAAGAAGGGAGCGCATTGAAAACCGAAATAAGCAAAAAGAGAGATAGAGAGTAAATAAATGAGGAGCAAGACTGAGCCCCCTCTACCGCTGCACAAATGTTCCTCTTGCTGAATAAGCTAATGAGTAAAAATTAGCTTCTTATCGAAGAGATACAATTGCCAGAAAATTGTATGTATGCTCATGCATATGTATTTGTAACTCTCTGTATGCACATATGGGTGTATATATGACGTGTATGTGGGTGGTTTACACATGCTCTCTTTCTTCATTTTCTGTATTAACAAACTTCTCTTTTGAAGAAATTTTTACGATTTGTATTGCAGACGAATTAATAAAGGGTGCTCTTAAATGCAGTACTGACAAAATGTATTCTAAGAAAACGCATCCTACGATTTGTTTATTTAAAGCAGTGTTTAGATAAAAAATTGAACAAGAATTAACTAAGAAAGGAATATTCTTTTAATATTATTATTCTTATTCTTTAAATCTTTAGTAAGACTAGCTTGTAGTAGGAAACATTTATAAAGAATGCGTTAAAGGTGTGAGAGCTTATAATATGAATAAGTTATACCCAAATTTATCTAAGAATGTGAGAATAAAGTCCCCTTATCATCATAATTTGTATTCGATAACATCTTATCTATTAACCAAATGCAGCAAATAGCAAAAGCTTGTCTTTACCACAATTATTTAGTGTTGCAGCAAAAACTACCACAAAACATTTTATCTGGTTTCTAAGAACACATTTATAAGCACCCTATACTTGTGTCGTGTCTTAGGACAACCTTAACCATTTCACTGTGGTTATGGTATAAGAAAACATACTTTTATAATCAAGGAGGCTCGACCCAAGATTGTAATGTTTTGACAAAGTATTGAACCCTATCACTTTGGTTTCTTTTGACTGATAAGATTGTATTTACCACTTAATATAAACATATAAATTTAAAATATTCCTCTCTGAGAGATTTAAAATTTTTTTGTTGGTGTTTTGTCATTGTTTTGACCTTAGATTGATACGACCATCGGCTAGCTCATGATATTTGTTAATTTGCATCCGATTAGAGTGTGTCTATCAATTTAAACATAAAGCAAAACACGCGCAGTGAATAGTTGAAATATAATATATATATTTAGTATTAAGATGTTGCCAATAAATTGAGAATTAGTGCACTTTGAAACGTTGACGTACGAATAGAATTTGAGAGATTAAAAAAAAAATCAGAGCAAAATAATCAGAAATATACTTAAATACATTTTAATCGGAAATATTTGTGTTTTTTTTTTTTTATTATTCTATTCCAGTTTCATTGTAAACTTGGGGAATAAACATATGCTTATTCTTTTTGTACCAGAATAATATAAACTATTAAATGTGTATAAATATAATGAGCCCAACAAACTGTGAGTAATAAGAAAAAGAAAAAAAACACTGATTTCCAAGAAATATTTCATATATTGAATTTCAATCGTTAAAAATATTAAGTTTAAGTAATTTATAAATTACTTTTAAAAAGAAAAAGAAGGAACGGAAGTTGTTTAAGTGAAAAAGCGTGAAAAGTCTTAAAAGACTTTCAAGAACGGAAAAAGGAAGTTGTCATAATACTTTTATAGAAAATTATTTTTAAATAATATATTATATATTAAATATATTATATAAATAATAAAAATAATATTTTTTTTAGTAATTTAAAACTATTGTTTCGTTTTGTATGTTTGGTTTCCAACAGTATATCGATCACCTTAAATATACCGTTATTGTTTACTAACATATTGTTTTAATCAATAGTCAATTCGTCATTTTATTCATAAGTTGTAAAACACATTTAAATGTAATCATAAATATATAATTAGCAATCAATTTTGAAACATTTACCATCCACTTTTCGTACTTCCGGTCACATTGCTGGTCGGGTGGGTGAGTGATTGCAACAAAGTGTCTCACTAAATGGCTTGCTTAAAAACCCGCAATTATTTTGCTATTGTTGCAAGGCAAACCACCACCTCCTTCCTGCCTTTGCCTTTGCCACTTCCCCATCGTTTTAGGACCAAACCACTTGGCCATGCGCAAGGCATGGGCGTGGCAGTCAGTTTGGCACTCTTCCACCCTAAACAGAAGTGCGCACTGTTTAACCTTATTAGTGAGTACATTTTGTTTGGCACTCAATTGGATTTGATTGCCGTGGAACTCCAAGAGGGTATAACTATAGCAGATTTTACTGATTTCCTTTTCCCATTTTTTTTCTTTTTATTTTTATTTTTATTATTTGTTATTTGAAAGCACTAAGCTGGCTAACACATCAATATGTCTATAGGGACAGAAAGAAAGTGAGAAGTAAATAGAAATAGCATGTGAAGATGTTTTAAAATGGAAGTACTCGAATAGAATCACTATCTTTTTCTATAGCTAAACAAGAGCTTTACACTTTGAGAACGATTCAAAAATGATTTTCTATTATGTCCTTAAATAAGAACTAAGATTTCGTTACTATTATTTTTTTAATTGAAAAACAATGTTGAATCGCACCCAAAGAATCACCTTTCTTGCAAATTTGGCTTAAAGTTTAATTAACTTAGCTTAGTTAGGTGGACTAGATTTTAGCTCGACTTTAAGATTGATTTCATAATATTTACATCTGCCATTTTTTTTCTTTTTTTAACATTTTTTAGTTAAAACTCTAATTGCAATCTTATTGACAAGTGACTAGCCTATCTCTAAGGACCTATGTTAGTTGGTATAATTTGGTGTCGCCAACAATATCCACATCACTGGAGTTATCATCATCGTCACTGTCATCCGCTTCGAGATCAGAGTAGTCATCCGTCGAATAACCATGTTGAAGAAATGAGCACATGCCGCCGCCATCACTCATATTGCCACGCAACATTTGTAATTGCTGATTGGGCGGATGTGTCGTACCTAAGCCCGAACTCGTACCCGATACAGTCTTGCCCTGCATCTTGGCATCCGAGGCATTGGCTGTGGAGGCATCACTACTTTGTTGCTCTTGTTTGCCCAGCTCTGTGCGTGAAAAGTCAACGGGTTCTGCGAAAATGTTGCAAAAACTAATTTAATTTTCTTGAAGAAAACTTTTCATTGGTAAGTCAAAAGGCTAATTGAAAGTCCAAAAGTTTTCTCAAAGGAAAGTTTTTTGGCATTTCCCAAAGAAAACTAATTAAGAAGAATAATATTGTGCATAAAACAATCTGCAAGTATATTACTTACCATTGGCATTGTCACGTCGCCTCAATTGTTTCTTATGTTTCATGCGTCGATTTTGAAACCAAGTCTTGACCTGAGTTTCACTCAATCCCAAAGCGGTGGCTAGTTCAACTCGCTCGGGTGTGGACAAATAGCGTTGAGCCTCGAAACGTTTTTCTAGTCCCGATAGTTGTGGATCACTAAAAACTGTACGTGCCTTACGTCGGCGGCAATGTCTCAGTGCATTTACACCCATACCCAAGCCAAGAGCCAATTCAGGCACACATCCGGGTCCCCCAAAGAATGGTGACCCACCAAACAGGCTGGCTGCAAAAATTAATTACATTCTTGTTTAGTTTAGTTTAGATAATTGAATTGCCTGAAATAATACAACTTTTGGTGTTGCTAATGACTTTAAAAAAGGGTCCCAAACACACACACATGTGTACATACCTTGTGACAAAAAGTAGGGATCCACCGATTTGTATGTCCCCGAAGAGGGTGACAAGTAGCCGAGAGTCATTTGCAAGAAGCCGTGATCAGTGTATGGCGCTCCAGGATAGAGAACGCCATTAGGTCCACCTACGGGCCCAGGCGGTGGTGGGGGCGGCGGTGGTTGCGGTGTTCTATCGATTTGTTGCACTGAAGCATCTGTAGTTGAGGTGCCATAGTGCGATGAGGCGCCACCACCTGGACGTTGATGATGATGATTTGCACTGTATGGATTGGGTCAATAAATTAATTTACTAAAAAGGTGAAAATGAAGCTAGAATTTCAAGGTAATATAATTTTATAACTTTTTAATTATGATTTTAAAGATAATTCTTGATTGATTACTTTAATTGAAAATATATAAAGTAAGGTTGTGCTCTTCCATTTGAAAGAAAAGTTTTTCCTTCAATTTAAAACTGAAAAGTATCAAACAACTTAAAAATTTCAATTTTCAAGGATTTGTATATCTTTTCGGTCGTATTCAGTTCTATTAAAAAACTACAATCCAACATCCTACTACAATCCTGGATCCTAAATATACATGTGGATTCACACGAAATAAAACATATAAAAACTTTAATGTTCGGAGTTAAAATAAAATATACTAAGTTGAAGTGTCTGAAAATTGTAAGAAAAATCAAGATTTCTTGAGAGATTTGTTTAATATTTTCATATATTTTTTTATATTTTATAATTTTTTGTTCGACTAAAGAAAAAATTACGTTAAGATCTTTTTTTTCCTTTAATTTATATACTAAACTTTGGGCTTAATGTTCCGTTAGTTTCTAATCGAAACAACATTATTTTCCTACTGGACAAAAATTGAACGTATTTGAAAAGTTTACTGATAATTGAAAAGCTTATTTCATTATTTGATAAATTTATCACCATTTTATGATCTCAATTTTTCATATTTGATAAATTTAAAGAATTCAATTAAAGATTTTAGATCTATATTTTATGTCCGATTAGGAGTAAGATGTATTATCGTTTGTCCTTCAATTGTAGTTAAAAAACAACTATTTTAGTTTCTTACTTAGTTTCTGTTCATTATTAGTAAATTTTTGGTCTTCTAGGTAAAATTTTTAGTTTCAAACAGTTTATTAGAAATCAAAAACCATCAGTTTCTCTTAGCAATAACCGAATAAAAAATTAAACTAAGCAGGAAGTTCTTTGTTGTTTAAAACATAAAGACGTTTCATAATATGTTATGATTTTATTAATATAGTAATAGTTTATCATATCAAGTATACGTATTTCATGGGATATATTCGTTTTTTATAATCTCCTTGTTGTTTAAATTGTTTTGGTGTTTGTTTAATTGTTTTTTCGAAATAACTTAAATAGATTATGGTTTTTAAATTTTTATTTTGCTTGATATTTTTAGAGAACTATTGAAATTATTGAAAGTAAAACGAAAATAAGCGTCTTAATATAAAAAAGAAGAATGTGATGAAAAAATTATTAAAGTTTTAAAAAATTTTATCAAGCAATTTTATTATTTATATGTAGTTTGTTTATTATAACAGCTAATTCATTTTGGGGGAAATCCTTTTGTGAAACAATTTCCATTGTATTAAAAGTTTGCAATATTATCACTCGTTGTGGATAAAATAATAGATGCGATTTTTTTTTTTTTAATGTTTTAATATATATCCAATACCTTGCTTTGAAAAACAGTCTCAACCCATTAGGCTGCTACCTCAGTTCTGAACTGTTTCTTTTTTGTACCTGATCCAATTGTTCGCCTTCTGGGTGTTGTTCGTTTCCATAACCACCATTAAAAAACAAATTTGTAATCGTCTCGTCTCTCCAAAGAAATTTTAGTTCACCGTCTGATCCGCACAAGGATCTGTAAATTTCGCAAAGGAACTTTGCGTGTGGTACTCCTTGGTAGATTTGATCTTTCTAGTTGTCGGGGAATGGCTTACAAAGACACTGTATTCCCTATTACGATGGAAATCGTTAAATGTGTGTGGAACTGCCAAGGGACCTACACGGGAAGCTGATTACAATAAAATAAACCTGTGTCTTTATAATTTTAGTTGATTTTTAGGGATTTGTAGGAAAGTTTGCTAATCGTTCCAATAGTCTTGCAATGCATTGACTCCTGGAAGTGGACGAACAAGTTCACTTTTTTATGCACTGTAGTAAACACCTAACGCAATTTTTTTTTTACTCAAATGTCAAAGAACAATTTTCTTCGAGTCTTATGGTAGCACCTATTATTTTGTCCACATGTGTATATATTTTTTGTGTTTTTTTTTTAAACTTTGATTTAAATGAACACTAACCGTTGATTATTTTGCATGGATTTGACATAATCTTCGCTGGTCGGATAGGCGGAATTAGCGGGACTGGCACTTGGTGTTGCACGCGACGATGCCGTCGCTGATGCAGTTGATGATGTAGTTGTTGTTGTTGCTGCTGTTGCTGCGGAATGTTGCGAATGTGTATGTGGATACTTTGGTATATTATTGTCATAAATGTTGCTGCGGCCACTTTTCACTAAATGCTTGTTACACTTTTGACTATTGTTATTGTTATTTAAATTTTGAAATAATATGTGCTCAATTGAAAATGGCGTTTTTGTGGTTAACATTGTGGTTGCTGTTGTTGCTGTTGCTGCTGGTGCTGGTGTTGCAGGTGTTGCTGCTGCTGTTGTTACACTGATTAAGGATGATTTACTCTGCATGGCATCAGTGGATGCCTGAACTGGACTAACACTGGACTCATTAACCATTGATGACATGGCAGGGATATATGTAGATGGTAATATGGAATAGCACAGGATATTGAATGATTTTGGAGATTGTCCTCTCCTTTTCGTCCTTGCGCGACAATTTGATGTTGTTTACTCGTTGACGGTCGCGTTGAGTTTGTGGCAATCACCGCACATCAACCAGCAAATCGCTCTAAACGAGCAGAATGCTTTACTGACAGAGTGGGAAAGAGACGGAGAACGAAAATAAGAATCAGGACAAGCAAGAATATGAGGAAGAGGGATGTAGCATGCAGAATGAATGCAGGGGGTCAACCACCCCCTTCTACCCCACACACTGAACTGGTCCAATGCAATTTTAGTTTGCCATTGCGGTATCTACCAGGCTTAGAGATGGAAGGATCTGCAAAAAAAAAATACATAAACACTCCCCCATTTGCATGCGCGTATAGTTGTCTCCCTTGCACTCCTAGTATAAATATATCATATAGGAATATGCACATACATTTAGTATGATGGTATTTTAGTAAATTCATATCCTTAACTGGGTTAGGCATCGCAAAGCGTTATGTTTAATTTTTGGTCGGCCATAGAGTAGAACCGCAAATGAAAAATTATCAACTACACATCACTAGCTCTATTATATCAGCCGCCATTTTGCCCATAATTAACGTGTCATGGCCGCCATTGTTGTCTACTTTGCGATAGATGCATTCAATTAAATTCATTAAATGCCACAATTATTATAATTGAATTATTGATTGACGGCGTCGACGACGATAATAATAACGATTCCGGTCTGGCAGGTAGACAGCCCTCCGCCTACACAGTAGGAAGTCTATTTCCTTCTCACTCACTTGTTCATTCACCATATATACACAACTGTACTTTGTCAATCAGCTGTTTTTAATAAAGTCATCAACGGAATTAAGTGGCAAAGAGGAGGGAAAGGAGGCTATTGTTAAAGTTTTACATTTCGCTGTTCTTTATTTTGTTGTACTTGCCTATAATTGAATCACTTGACATAGCCTTACACATACTAACTTAGCCCCCCATGTATGCCCAGCACTACATGGCCATCTATCCATCTAGTGGAAACATGGGCGTGTCCTGGTTTTGCCCCTTCAGCCAATCACAGGACACTTCACATCAGGGTTGCATTTGCACTGTATTTGTCCTTGTCCCGTTCTTTTCTGTTCTGTTCTAGGGGTTGGAATTTCATTGAACAAAGGTGGCAGCAAGGAAGGATCTGGTGGGAAAGACAATAACGACACCGAGTATGCTGAGGATGTGACCAAAAAGCAAGACAAATTTGCTCGTTTTATTAATAAAATAAGTCACGCAAAGTAAGTCGAACATCATTATTAGGTTATAGCCCTAAAGCGGGCGCATTAGGTTTACATGGAAGGGCGTGATGGAGAGCATTTGCAGGTAGCATCCGATAGGGACAGTCGTGCAGTTGAATACACTGACTAAAGTTAGGTCATCAGTTTAGAGTGAAACTTGAAAATATATTGAAATGAGTGAACATGGAAGGTTCTTGGAGCAATAAAAATATATAAGTAAAATAATTGGATTATTAAAATATTTGAAAATTAAATAGTTTTCATTAATGCGAACGTTTTTGTGTAAAACCAAATTTGTTTATAATGTCCTTAAATTCTCTCAGTGTATATATACGAGTTGCAATTAAATCGCTTGAGCTTTAAATCTCTTGCATTAGTTAGTGCCCGGAACTGCTCTGCCAAGCTGTTGTCAACTGTTGTCCTTAACAACTGAGTTAAGGACATTTTTGTCTACCTGTCGTCACTTAACTTTCGCTCTGAACTGACTCCCAAACCGTCGGCCCACACTCATCATCCATTGTTAGTCAGTTGACGTTGAACGTGCGGAAGAGCTTCTTGTTTTAAAAAATTCTTTATGATTTTTCATTCACTTTTTATATTACATAAATTTCCCTTCAACTCACTGGCTTTTGCTAGACGATTATTGATTTTTATATGCTTAATTTGAAAAACAATACGCTTATGTCAAAAGGTTGGAGAAAACTTTGTGATAGAGCTGCTGCACGTGCCTGTCAGAGCTGCTAAGCCTAATTTTTATAATAATAAAAATGTTGCATCGGTTTTGGGTATGGCATCGAATTGCATAGCCCGTTTGCGGTTAATGGACGGGCGTCCTTCCAACTTTTCATCTTCTTTATGGCAATTACAACATTTTGTGTCAGTTTGTCTGGTAAATCCTTCATTGTGTCTGTGTGTCTTTTTTTTCATCTTTTTAGTATATGTAATTCCCTGAAATCAAAGCTGAAGTGTGTCAACGATCAGGTTACACCAAGGAGAGTGACGACAGGCGAGTGTCGGCTTCTCAGATCCTTCTTCCGCATTTGAGTTTGATTCTCGGTAAATTAACTTTTGAATCGAGCAACATAAACTTTAACATCTAGGGGCTTATTGTTTATTGAAAGAGAGAAAAAACGGTCGTGCCAAAGGGCGCACAAGTAGCAACATCCTTGCCTTAGGGTTACGTGACACTTCCTTTCTGTTAGGGAGGAGATCTAAAGAAACTTTTTCTTACAAATATATATATATATATATATATATATAATATAATTTTACTACTTTTATGTTTATTAAAGTATATCGAAGTTGTGTAATTCAAATTTTAGTCACCAAAGGAAGCACAAGATGCTCTATATTGAAATTATTCAAATTCGTTTACATTGTAATCAAACCTATAGAAGAGTTTTGCCTGTTTTAAATGAACTGCCTTCAAATATATGCAATTCCAATTCAAATTGTTCTTCTTATATACATGGCTAACGTGACAACGAATTCACCAAACGATCACGTAGAATTTGTTTTATCAAAGGATCTTCTTCACGGGGAAATGTAAAAACACCGCGATCACTCTTCAAATAACGATAACTGCGATCTTGATACCAGCCATAGATTTGATTTGTTGTTATTGGTTGAGCTGTTTTATGTTTAACCACATACTCAGATGGTTCCAAAAGGCTTTCAGGACTACTTTTATTAGTGGGTGTTAATTTGGCAGCCTTTTTTAAGGCTTCGGCATCATGCTGAGTGCGCATTTTATGTATCTCCTCTTCGGTGCAATTGAAATAAGGCCAATCATGTCGTGCATAAAACTTCAATGTCAATGGACGAACATATTCAATATCAGTTGTAAGCATTTCATCGGAAGTCCCACTGTCTCGCTTCTGCGATTTTCCTTTGCTTTTACTCGCCACATCTTCGCCGGTACGACGCCCGCCGCAGCAATATGGGGACATTTTAAAGTAAGTTTTTGTCTTCCTGTATTGTGCTTTCCCAAGGTTTTTCAAACCTATCCAGTTTGAAATAAATTATATTGACAATAACCTCAAGGTAACGTTGACTGGGAGTTTTTCTCATTTACGATTCCTTATACTTGATTTTTATTATTACAATATAAGAAAACAAATAACAAATTTGTCTTGGAAAAGGATATGTCTTTTGTTCTGGAGCCGATTTTAAAACCTTTTTAAAAAGACATATTAAAAGTTTTTCTCTGTTATAATTGTAGGCTCTTGCATATTTTTTTTTTGTTGAAAGGAATTATTGGGTTAGGACCATTAAACGCCTCTTCCTGTAGTGTATTTACGGAAAGTTACCCCGTTCTGGAAGCCACTTTTCAGTTTTAGGGTGAAATGGCAGTCTGTTGAAACTCTTGACTGGATGCTTATTAAAAGTCTCTTGTTGTTATCCTAGGCACAGTAACCTTTTGCCCAAACAATTAGAGCACTAACAAATGCAATTACCAGTCCATCTCCTCCGCCTACATATCTCCATCCAGTTTCACTCCCTTAACCTCTTTTGACTTCAGTTGAAAGAATAGCAATAGCAATAGCAACAACAACAACACCAACAACAAAAACACAATTGCTCTCATTGGCAACAATTGAGTCGTGTCCTGCAAGTCCTTGGCTGTTTCATTTTGGAATGTGGAAAAAAAAAGTTTCCCAAACGCGTGCCACATATTAAATTACATCGAAATATGTGCACAGCCTGATGATGATCTTTATGATGATGATGATGATGATGATGATGAGGGCCAGTTTGTAATTTACTGGCATTTTTACCCGATTTCTATCAGTAGCAGGCAGTATTTGATATTTTGATATATTTGTTTGATTCACTGTTCACCCCGAATGCGTAGTGTGTCATTTAATTTAATTTGCAGCCCATAATTGTCATAAAATTTGATTTCGAGTGTTGGCAATTCTCCCGATTTTCAGTATTGAAATGAAGTGAAGGGCGTTTTCACGGCAAATTTCTATAAGCATATTCTTAGATATCAGTTTAGCTCATTTGAAAGATTTTGATAAAGATTGGCATATGTCTAAATGTAGTAATATTTAATTTGCTGAAAAATTTAATGCCAATAAATTCTTTTATCGTGTAGAGTAGTAGCTTGGTTAGCAAAAATGGAGTAAAATTTAATTGAATTCAAAAATTCAAAACGTAGATATAAATTTTAGAATATGTGTAGTTAAATTTAAGGTGTATGAGTCTTTGTGACTTACCAACAACGTGACATTCTTAATTGGTTCCGTATGCTTAACAAATAACTTTTATATCAAGGACATAAATAGACTTTTGAGTGAAATGCTGAAATTCATCGGCTTTAGACTTAAGGTTATAGTGCATCATTTATTGCACAGTGTATTAGGAGTCGAATAAAAGCGTATTTTGAATTATATTACACTAAAATCTTATTGTAGATATACATCATATAATGAATTAATGAAGTAAGCAATGCGTCTTAGCTGGCATCTGTATACCCTGTGTATTTTATAAATTGAAAGTATTTTGAAATTGCCAAAGTTTTCATTCTCCAAGTGCCAAATAAAGATGATATACTCTCTACATTAACGATTATTCATATATATCCTTTGAAATTCTCATCAATTTAAACTAAAAGTCACTTCCTTCTCAAGAAACGCATGTTATCTGGCTTACTCCGATACTTATTGCCTGTTTCCGATATTTAGTCACTTGGATACATTTTAGCAACATTGTTAGTTGTTCCAAATGAGAATACGATACCTAGTTATTCGGTTTTTTGGTGGACGTGGCTAAAATTTAAAATAAACATGATAGGTCTACCTTTTCCTTTATGTTTATACAGACGGACAAGTATTCGATATTGATGCTGATCAAAAATATATATACTGTATCGATTTGGAAAAGCGTCCTTTTACCTATTACTATATTATCTTAGCGATTTTTATACAACCTTTTCCCCATATAGTTACGGGGTATAAAAATTGTCATTAGATAATTAAACTAGTAGTTTACCTGACTTTATATTTTAAGTCATTTATATATACATATATATATATACAGTTTGGTTAGTTTATATTAAATATTTCATAGTATTCTACAATTTATTCACCTTCTTGTTATCTGAAAAATGTCACTTGTGTTTTCGTGCCCTTCCATTATTCCCAAGCAAAATCTTTTCATGTTTATGTTAAAATAATTGCTAACACGTGCCTTATCAGCGTCAATCAAACCAAATACCAAAACGGCTTCAGTTGAATTGAAGAAAACTAGAGACAGAGAGAGAAAGAGCAAGCTAAACGTTTTCGCACTTATGCACATCATTTAGTGCATTCACAGCCATAAGGACAAAAAACAAGCCCCCCGCATATGCAGATCCTGATTGAGGGTTGTTCTCATCATCATCATCGTTAAGTAGCCAGGCGACTGGCAATTCCTTCAAACTGATTAAACGGATAAGGCCTTTACTTTATGTTAAAACTCACCCGTTCATCGTTTCTGTGGCAATTTAATCAAATTATTTTTCTCACGTATTGTGCTTTTTCCTCCTCTTCACAGCAGGTTCTTATACAACGCCTCCTCCAATGCACAACCATGAAGAGTCAATCAAAAGGCACATAACAAAAGAAACATATGCCTCAACGTTGGGTGCCAAAAATGCGTATTTTTTATTATTAGCTCTCTCACCGGGGAACCCGAAACTATAGATTTTGTTTGTACAATGATTAAAAACTGCATTGTTTAAGCAAATCAATAGATATGCAAGAGACACATGCTGAAATGCAGCTTTTAAATCCTTTTAATAGAAAAAACATTTAAATACAATAAAAATTAAGATTTTGAAATTTATATATTTGTATATATATAAACACCGCCCGACAACAAATTAGAACACCTTCCGGCGGTAAACGCAAGTGCAGGATTGTGTTATAAAGTTTCTGTATTTTAATGTATTATATAAAAAGGATTAAACTAAAATTAATTTAAAACCATTTTAACAAATTTCATAAATAGGCTGAAAGATTTCACTTAATCGTGTTTTGAATTCAATCCACAAACATTAAATAAATATTTATGTAAATGTACAAACATTGAGAAAAAATTATCTAACAAAGTTGAAAAAAAAATCAGTTAAATAAATTTATAAATAATCAATATCAAAATCAATCAGAATGAACGAAAGCTTTGTAGGTATATACTAAACACGATCATTATTGATGAATACTTTGATTAAAGTACCACCCAATTTTATATGGGGTATTCATAATTTCTAATTGTTTATTTTTTATAATGAATGAGAATCATATATCTTATCCATATTCATGCAATAGTCTTTGTCTCTTCATAATTATTTTTACGAAATTTTCTTCCGTGTGTATTTAAAAATTGTTTTAGATTAATAGTTCTTGATAATTAATAATTAATACAATTATTAAGAGTCCAATTCGCAGATAAATGGGCCTACTAAATCGCATCCACAATCATTCATTTCAAAAGTTTGACCTACAATTTCTACACACTTTTCATTATTGTCTTTGTTGTTGGGTTCTCCAGAAGACCACTTTAAAAATTTTGCCGGTTTACCAGTTGTCGCTGATATATATGTTCCCTCTTCTTCAATATTGTTGACATCGATTGAATAAGTATGTTCAGATTTTAATTCCTCTGTTAACACTTTCAATTCTTCTTCAGATTGCAAACTTGCCAGATGACCACCAAATCGTTTACATATTTTCAACGCTTGATGCCAATTTAGTTTTATAGTGTCCTCAATATAATAATATTTCTCTCCAATTTTTTTAAATGGCTCTTTTATCTTAGCCTTTGCTTCACATGCTTCGATCTTTTTCATTTGTGTTTCAAACTGGAATTTGATCTCCCTTAATTTGGTATTCATATAGTTTTGATTTCTATTATATTGATGAAAAAATTGTGTTAGCCTGTCGTCTAATTGATCAAAAATGTTGTCCAACTTATCATGACCATAGGGCGAATTTAATGTCTCACATGCTTCTAGTCGCTTCTGCAATGCAGGTAAGTACGACAAGAAGGGTCTTACCGAGGCATAGCAATATCCTTCGCAATCAGTCTGAGGTTCGTCCAACTAAAAAATCATTTATTAATGATTAATTAATCATTTGTTAAAATTAAATAACTTACAAGACAAAAATCAGCATTGACTGTAATTAATGTTAATAGAAAAACGAAAAGTAAAAAATTCATTCTCGCAAAGTCAATATCACGTTCGGTTTTGAAATAAACACTCAACATTTTGCAAAGACAGACTTGTCTTTTTATATACGCCGATTAGAAGTCTATTTAACATAGTATATATTTATAATTATATATGTATATACATGTATTTGTTAAATTTGTTAAAATGTACGTATTAATGTGTACCCGACTGATATATAATAAAAATAATTTTAAATGAAGCATGCAAGTCATCCCTGCCGACTTTGAGTATACCCTGTACTAAGTAAAGAAACTTTATTAAATCAAACTCCTTAAAATTTGCCATCAGTTCAAACTAAAATTTCCCTCACAAGCGGCAGCAACAAACGCATGCTGCCTCGCTCACACTTACTAGCAGTCTCTGAGATCCACGTGTTCATACGGACGGACAGACGGACATGTCTCAATCGACTCGGCTATTGATGCTGATCAAGAATATATATACTTTATGAGGTCGGAAATGCTTCCTTCTGCCTGATACATACATTTAGCGACATTAATATACCCTTTTACCCTATGGGTACAGGGTATAAAATTCAGTTTACATTAGAAACACAGAAAAACGAAATTTCTTCTTCTATGCTTTGCAAGTTTTAGATTTTAATTAAAATAAATAGATGGCATTATATGAAAGGCAAATCAGGACATGCTTTTTAATAAAATCGATCAGTTTTGTTTAATTAACTTAATTTCTCGAGAAATTGCGATTTATAAAAAACAGTTTATTTTAATTTCCATTGCCAAGAAGAGTATATCATTTTCGGTATACCGATTAAAATTGTCTTTTAAACAACAGAGTGAATCAAAAGGTTATCAGCTATACTTTTCTTTTTTCTTTTATTATTTTAGTTTATAGTAAGTATAGCTTTTGTATTACGTTCAGCTGTCATATACGGTTTTTAACTCTCTTAATTTACTGAAAAATTTTCAAAATAAAGATACAGAATCAGAGTTATTGGATAACATATAAAATTTTAATAATTTCATAATTTTTGCGTTTCCAATTAGTTTATACAAAATTATTTTCAAATAAGTACTGTTAAACTGAGCTTTTTGGGTTTTTTTGCAACAGAAAAAAGGAACCATTAAATAAATAATAATAAAACAGTGAAAACTTATAGATACACCAAGCAAAACATCTAAGGGAATCGCATTAATAGAATAACGATAAGTAAGAAATTTGTTTTTGTAAAGTCTAGGGATAATCAATAGACTAGAACTGTAACAGTTCGGTATGATTTTCTAAAAGTATTTGAAGAATCCAACTGCTTATTCCCATTAATTTCCTCTGAAAGAATATTAACAATATTTATATAAGGTTTTAAAGAGTTTTATCAGTTTATTGTTTTAGTGTTTCGGCTTATAAAAATTGTTTCTGCAAGTTGTTCCTTTTATATACCTACTACATAAGTACTTATATGGTAGCATATTATATTGGCTCTGTAGTGTCAATGTAGGGTATTTATAGTCGTTTGTAGCTGTTACATGTTAGACGTATCAACTTATACCTCGATTGACCACAATCGATTGTATGTATTTATTTATTTGTTTGTTTATGTATGTATGTATGTATGAACTTGTACTTGTATAGTTAATATATATGGATGTATAATAAATATATATAAATTGTAGTATTTATTTTTAAGTTCATCAATTTGTTTTTGATTTGCAAGCCTTTCATTTTAAATCCTTTTCATCATATTTCCTACGCCTTTATTCAGTTTATCAGTCGTCATGGAAATATTCTTACATTTGTTTATAACTAAGTTGTATCTTGTTATATGTTTATTCACGTTTTATCAAAATATATCAAACGCTAACTTATGTTTTAAAGCTTTCTATTTAGTTATTGTTTTGAATTGTTAATGCGCTTTTCATCATGGATTATAAGTTTCTTAATTGTTTTGTTCGATTATCAACAAATTGTTTATTTAGGCATTTTTCAAATAAAATTTGGCAGCTGATCTGGAATAAGTCGAAACAATGATTTAAGTTTCAATTTTTTGTTTAAAATATCAATTTCAGCTAATAGATAGATAGTACAAAATTGTTTAACATTCTTTTTTTATTTTAATTCCTTTAGTTTTTCTTTTTCTATATTCCAGTTTAAGTATGAATGTTTTTAATTGGTCAGAGAGTATTTTGATTTTTATATTTTATAATTGGTTTTATGTTGATTTTGTTTTTGAAGACTAAAAATAATTAAGCGAAGCTTAACAAATTAAAAGATTTTATTTTGCTGAAATTTATAGAAATCCCCTTAATAATATTAGTGATTATACAGATTCTTTCTATATAGTGGAACTATGACCTTATATAACAACCATTTTGCTTTTACTTATATATAGTTCTATAGTGTTGATTGTTTGAATATTAGATTGTTTTTAAAATTCAATTACTTACAAAATGTTTAGTTGGTTTTACATTGTGGATTTCAAATCGATTTATAATTTCAAACCGTTTGTTATAATTTCCATGTGCGTGTATCGATTCTAACAATCTTCTCAACATCAACGGCATATAAATATGATTCCGAAAATTGAAAGACAAGAAATCTTAGTTATTTTTTAACTTTTTCATAAACGCAATCGATCAAAACCAAATTTAGTTACATGTTTTAAACGTACAACTGTTTTAAAGGAATAATTTTAATGATCGGACAATTACGTTTATTGTTTCCCACATACAAGAGTAGTTTGCCAGTTTCTTTGAATATAAAAATTGTATGATGACTGAATAAGTTACTACAAAATGAATACAATAATTATATATTATTAAGGGGATTCCTACAATGGACTCCAATTTAGGTCAACTTAATCTCTCATTGGTAACTTTACAAAATCAAGCATTATTATTGAAATCCTTCATTTTCAATATAGAATTCGGGCATAAAGCCTTTTTTTTAATATATATAAAATGCAAGCATAGCTAGATATTTACAAAACATTTAAAGAGACATTTGCAATTAATGGTATTGTTTTTTTTTTATTATTATTTTTAGCTTTATCAAATATATAAATAATTCGTATTATAATAAATTTAGTATAACTACTACACGCAAAGTTGCAAATAAAATGCATTATTCCAAAATTAAATGAAAATTCACGCACAGTTAACACAAAAAGACGAAAAATAAAATAAAATCATATAATAGAAATATTTTTTTGTCATGAATAAAAACAAATGAAACTTAACGACTATAAAAAAAAACAACATCGCCTTAATGCAATGCAATAACATTGGCATTGGGCGTGGTTAGGTCTTTTAGTTCTTTTCCTTTCTAATTTCTTTTTCTTTTTTTATTTAATGCTCTTAAAACAAAATTAAATTTTGCATAGTCGTCATAAACTAAATGTATCAAGCAGCGTTTTATCAATTTCATGTCTTTGGCAGCCACTTGGATTTTACAAAAATAATTGTAGTTATGCGCCTTAATCGATAATTTTTAGAAACTAAATAAAATATGTAAAAAATATATAAACTATATATATATATAAATATATAGTATATAATAATAACGCGTGAACGGCTTTTTTTTTAGCAGTTGTTGTCTCCATTCAGTATTCGATGTACAAATAGTTGTTTAGTTTGCCCCATTAGTCTATTGGTTTTGTGAACGAGATTCAAACATCGCTGTAACATCGCGAATTGAAAATTGTGGTGAGATCTTTTCTCTATTGCTGTAAATAAAACAAAAAAAATATAAACATGTAATAAAAATAATGTATTCAAATTTGGTTAAATGTATTACATTAAAATTCAATTACTTTCTTTAATGTTTAATAATTGAATTTTGTGTTAACTTACTTGACGCTTGCATTCGAATCATTGGCAGCCAATGAGTTCCTTTGTCCTCGATCACGCGATGGCAACAAAGAGGCACGTTCAAATTTACCTGATCCCATTGTTGCCACTGTTGGTGTCACAGTTGCTACTTTATTTGTGTCATATTTTTGAGCTGCCGATTTAACGCTAAGTAGCGTTGTCGTCCCCCCATTATTGGTATCACAATTTTGATTTTTCTCATCGGAAATGCGACGAACACGTTGGTGTTGATGTTGCTTTTGTTGTGTATTATATTCGCCCGTAATTAAAGTGCTCTCCGAACCAGCGGCAGCCACACGACTCAACTGCTTCAAATTCATATCCATATCCTTTTGTAAAGTATGGACATCTCCTCGTGATTTGGATTTGATGCGCAATGATTCGGTAGTTTGGAAATTATTATCCTCTGTGTTTAGTTCCGTTTTGGAGCGCGACTTTAAGGTATCGCCATAGTATTTTTGTGCCAATTGCTGACGACGTTCCTCTTTGATCTTATCAATGCGTTCACGATCAAGAATAACACCAGTAAGGACATTCTTACGTCCTGGATTGGGCAGACTAATTGTTGGTGGTAAGGGCGGAGACATTGCTGTAGACGTGGATGCTATAGTTATCTCTTTAGGTATATTGTTTTGTTGTATCAGAGATATGCGATTCTCTGTTGTGGGCGTTATTTGCTCACGTTTCTGACAAATCTCTTCCGTAATGCTCATGCCAGGTAGGCGCTTGGGTGGATTCAATGTTTTGGGTCGCGTAAAATCGAAACTTTTGCGACGATTATTTAAATCAGGCAATAATTCGGGTGTCTTATTCACCGATAAATCTTGCAATTGCTTGCCACCGAATTCACGCACAAATGCGTTCTCATCGAGGGAACGTGTTATTTTCTGGGCATTATTGAGTTTCTTTAGTGGAGTAGGTACAGTCACTGCACCTGGATTTATAGTCTTGGGTACACTTAATTCATTTGGCTTCTTCATGGAGCCACCACGCAATGAGAAATCAAAACTTGGCAATTGCTCAACAGGTGAACTTTCGAATTTATTCGCCAGTTCTTTGACACTGAACGATGGCGACTTTCTATAAGAAACTTGTCCCATTATCTCGGGCAATTGTTGTTGTTCTTGCGATTGATCCATATTATTATCGGGCAAACTTTCCAAACTATCCAATTCAATTCGATCACATGCTTTTATATCTGCTTCCGTTTCTGTATTAAATTTCATTTCCTCGCCACGTAGATTCTCATAAACTGTTTGAGGTTTTCGTAATTCTATATTCTCATAGAGAAGTTGATGCTGATTCTCTAAATCGAGCAGTTGTTGTGTCATTTCAACAGCCTTTGAGGCGCCACCGTCTTGCTCTTCCTCTTCGATTTGCTTTAGGCTATGCCTTTCATTAAGCATCTGATTAACTTCAGTCACAGAATTACGGAAAAGCTTCACCTGCTCATACACAATATTTTCATCGAAATTAGTTTCCAGCAGCGTTGAAGGTTTCTCCAATGATAATGATGGCGGTTTTTCCTTTTCCGGCGATTTGTATGTTATGCTAATGGTAGACTTAATCGGACTGGCCAATAGCTTTTGGCCAGGTGTGGCCAATGTATTACTTGGTGTTTGTTCAAAATCCTCATAAACTGGAGAACTCTCCTCTGTGGCCAGCAATGAATGCATACTGAGTTGACGTTGCAAATGTTGATAACCAAATTCACTGGGCGTTACCGATTGACTAGTGTTGTCTGTGAAATTCGAATTGTTGGGTGATGAGCAGCACATAGCCACAGCTGCGGCTGCCTGAAGTTGTTCTTTCACTGGCAAAGTGGCTGCCCGGTTATTGGATGGATGTGATTGACGTGGTTGCAAAGGTTGCAAATCTAAGGATAATTCACGTTTCAGTGCATTCATATCACGATGTTCCACATCCTGGAGATTGATTAACTAAATGAGTAAAAGCCCAAAAGTTTTGTTAAAGTCATTCTTTAGTTTCAATCTTTATAATTTACTTACATGCTGGCCGATACTCTCGTGGGAGCTGCCCAAATAACTACTACCCGCATCTACACCTAATAGCAATTGCTGTTGCATATTGGAAGATACACCCGATATGCCTGACATGGCTGATGTCAGCATCAATGGTTCCATATCATATTGTGGTGTATTCACAGCCGAACTATTTTCCGAACTTTCTGTATCGCATAAGAGCAACGAATAGCGTGGACTATGGGCCGGTGTTGTTGGTGTCGGTACTGTTAATTTAACTTGCGAGTCCTCAGATGGTTCAATTCGGGGTTTACTTCTTATCGGTGCAGTAGCATGATTGCTAAAAGTGTTTTGAAATAGATTAGTTTCTTTGTATTCAGGGTTTTCGTATAGGACTGATGTACTTACTGTTTGGGCCTAGGATTTGTATTTGGCTGTGCCTCAACTTTTGTGCCCTGCTGCATAAAAGTGCCCTGATAGCTAAACCTTTCTTTGGCCACTTGTTGCTCCTTACGTTTTGCTCCCAGTTGCACTTGGGGATAACTATACCGGGTTGTAGCTGTCGCCGTTGAAGATGACGGGGTGGAAGATGGTGAAATCGCCTCGACTCCGGTTTGGTGATTAGATCTGGCCGGCTTTGGTGGCGGAGGCGGATGCACTTCAACGCTGGCAAATTGCTGTTGTGTGGTAGGAGCATGCTCCGGAGTGCTACAATCAATGAACTGTATATCGGATAGCTGATCTTCGAGTTTATATCGCTTGCAGCAATTCTCCGCGCCAGCTGGTTCATGGCCACACGATGCGGTTGGCTGATGTTGTACTACAGCAGGGGCATGTGGAAGACTTCTTGCCGAGCTGGGTGAGAGTAGATTGAGACGTGGTTGCTTCTTGGGACTGGGATTAACGCTATTCGTTTGACTGGAGAATTCTTCGGGACGAGCCCGCATAATACGCCGAGTGGCACACCCAGAGGCAGGTGGTACATTCTCCTTGCCCACACGCGGAGAGCTTACTAGACTTTCACTTTCAGAGAAAATGCGCATTTCTGGTTCTTCGCGATCGAAATTAAGTCCAAGTTCGGATAATTCCCTTGATGGGCAAGTAGTCATATGCCCACGTTGAGGAGATTGCAACAAATCGAAGTATGAATCATGTGAGACACTTCGCGAATGGCCTACAGTTCGTAGACTATCAATCGAATTGGAACGTATACACAATTCCATAGGCTTCGATTCCCTCATCTCATGCGTCGTCTCCAATAGCTCAATAGATTTCGGCTTGTCCAGTTTTGAGAGCTCTTTGCTGGCATGAACATGCGATGCCTGAACAAAGTTAACTCGAGAAGTCGATGACTCCTTGCCGCTGACATCAGTAATACCCACCATTTTTTGACCAGGATCAACACTACCTTGTCGCTGACTGCGTGTGAATATGGATTTCCAAGATGGTGTCTTATCTGGTTTACGTTTTTGCCAACTTCGTGGAACCGATAGTACCGTATGATATTTGTCAGGCAAACTAGAAGGCCCACCGCCCACTTCTATATAAGAGCCAATATTTGTTGCCGCATTGCTGGTAGAAGAAAGCATACTAATAGGTAGTGATTGCTTCAAATCGGCAGCTTCGATCCGAGAATGCCGCTCTTGGGCCTCCTCCAGACTAATTAGCTTGGCTCCTCCCGTACTTAAACTCTTAGGCCGTTCGACTAATGACAAGGATTGATCTTGTTCACGCTGCTCTACCAACAAACTCTCACAATCTGTCAAGGACTCGAGACGAAGTTCACTTGGTCCAGTGGCTCCAGCTCCTGTTGCCACACTTAAGCGGGCCCCATTATGATCTTCAAGAGCATCAAAAATATTATGGCAATTGCGTATCAGGTACTCAGTGACCACTGCTTGAACGCCAACGCCACGTAAAGCAGCCACTCCACCAGATTCCAATGCCGGAGAGCGTAACAAATTTGGTGCCCAGACAATGGCCAAATTCTTATCTGTCATACCAGTGCGTTCATGGTGCTGGGATACTTTAAACAAATGTTCGGCCAAATATTTCAAAGTACTATTAAAAGAACAAAAAAAAAAAAATGGAATTAGAAAAATAGATTGATTTAACCTATATATTTTCTATTCAGATAATTAGTATCTGCCATTAAAGTTCTCTAACCGGATAAATAATTTGACCCAGAGCACCTTTACTTTGATTTTTCCAAAGGGAGCTATATATTGATATAGTGATACGATCTGAACTTGTGTTAAAATTGCAAATAACCTACAGATAACGAGTATGGTTGACATATATTAGAAAATATAAGTATTTAAACTAAAAACTTAAATTTCCACTAATCATTCCTAAGGTTGTTATATGATAAAGTGGTCCAATCAGACGAATTCAAAAACTTAGCCTTTCTAAATGTATGACAAGCTTATATACCGTATTTTATCCACATTGCTTTAAAATAACTCTTTAAAATACGCATAGAAACAGACAGACATAACTGATTAAATAGTAATTTGGGTTAATTATCATTTTTACTTACCGATAATGCGGCGGCGGTAGTTTTAGCACTGTCTCTTTCATCAATCGCAACCGTTCGTCGGCCTCATCGGCTTTTACTTGTATAGCCTCAACAAAATTATCGTACAATTGATAAGTACACAAGGGATTGGGTAATTCTCGAAAATACATTTTCAACAGTGAGCTAACTGCATGAATATCTTGTTTCATTTCAGGATTACCCAAATCTGGTACTCTTTCCTCATCAAAAGATCGCCGCAAACGTTGAATATTCGAAGTAATGCCGGAAAGGCGATAAATGCCATCAATTACACCATAATTCTCAATGAATTCTGCACAAGATTTCAGCACCATGGGTATATCTTGACCACTATTCAGTAAATGCTCTGACAAATCGCAATTAAAGACCCGCTCCCGATAGATGCCACTCTGTTTGAGGCGACGGCGAGATGGTCGCGACAATATAAACGAACGAAAGAAGGCAATTAATTTACCATGCTTTCTTAAGACTGGCTTTGTTGGCGACACACTGTCCAGATGACCCACTAAAGGTGCTGGCATAGGAAAATTTCTTGGCACTTTATCCCCAATTGTGGCCACACAGGATTGTGGAAAGAAACCAACTTCATAGTGAGATTTTTGCAAATGAGATTTTTTACCACGCCACCAAATTGATTCCGCTGGACTAGGCATATCAATCACTGATATCATATCACCCACTTCAATATTAATTTCATCAGGAGCTTGAGCCTGATAGCGTCTAACGCCATAAGCAGCGCCCACAGCGGGAGTATTAATGGTACGTTGAGTTTCGCCATCCGCCAGCGGCAGACGACGTCCTTTGTTATCCAATTGGAGCCAAGTTAAAACGGTGCCACATGTCAACGAGTCGGAGGCAATTTTTGAGAAGCGTTCCAAATACTTGGCAACAGCATATTCCACATCAGATTCACTGGGTAACTCTGCTTCCAGTTCGGTCATATTTTTTAAACCACTCATTTTCCGATCATAAACACAACGGTGCAGCATCTCGTCGAGCATTTGCATATTTTCAAAGCTACGCTTGATCAGGAAGGATTCACAACGATGTGGACACACTCTTATAATAAACCAACAGCTTTCAGGTGAGAAACTTCGCAACGAATTGTGTGCTAAATCTCCTCCTATCGATTGCGATGCAATGCTATTGCTCAAATGTTCAGATTTATCATCAAGGAGCTGAACAGAAAGAGCTCCCAATTGAACTCTCTCATAATGGAAGTGGGCACACTCTTCCAGTTTGGGAAAACGACATGATTTCTATATAGCAAAAAAAAAATAAATAAGAAGTGTATTAAAATTAATAGACTAGGTAAAAGAATTAATCATTGTTTTACTTACACTAATCATTGGCTGTACACCCATATGCCTAGCTGGCTTTGGTGGACCACCACTCGTTAAACCGACCCCCACTGATGGTGGACTACAGCTGGATTCAGTCGAAGCATTCGAAATTTGTGATGTATTCATTGAGGCAAACATTTCCTGATAGCTTAAACCGGGCAAACTGTCAGCAGGCACAATTTTAAAATTTAATTGTGCACTTATTGCAGCCGCCGGACCATCCATTTCAAACTGGAGTGGCTGCTGTTGTGCACTTTCCTTAACAGGTGCTGCCACATGGTGGCAACTAGCAACAGCAGTGGCACTAGCTGCCGCTTCGCTTGATGTCAATGCATGGTTATGCAGTTGGGCAGCAAGGGAAGTGCTGACCTTTTCGGACATGATGCTTCTTATATGGGGAGACGATTACACATAGACGAAGAGCATCTAAAAAAAGAACAAAATGTGTCAACAAAAGGTTAAAAATATATTAGAAATTAAAATAATTTTAAACTATTAATTAAATTGTATATAAAGCACAATATACAATGTATAATAAACCCAAATCTAACCAAACACTAAAAATCTCTTTCGTCAGTTTCGATGAAATAAAAATATATGGTAAATAGGTATTATTATATTCTTGTAGAGGGTATTATAAAATTGGTCAGATGTCTGATATATGGTTGAAACTTGCTAGATAAGCTCTTTTATTATTCAGGTATATACAGTATGAAAATCGGTCGAATTGGACAACTAAAAGATATAGGAACTATTCGATTCACATTTAAAGTGAATGCCATTAACTTTGTTAATGTCAATCGCATATTAATCTTTGATTTTGACAAGTGTATTATATATTAATATATGTGTATGTAAGTGGGATATATGTGGGACCTCATTCACATTTTACTTTCTAACACAGAGCACGTTTACTTGATTTAAGTTTATTTTATTTCTTTTTCTTTAAGCAATTAGCTCCCCAAAGGCCCGGCCGGCATTTGGTGTTCTACTTTCAACTCAAAGTCAATGGATGAAAAGATTTCCTTTTTGAGCTCTTGACCAAATGGAATAAGGTCAGTGGCTCAGATGCTTAAGGATGTGATACATACACATACACACAGAGAAACTATACACTTTGATATAGTATATATTTGTGTGATTGGCTTTAAAGTATGTATATATAATAAATATTTATAAAGTTCAACCAGGAGAAGGAGAACAGAGAGAAAGAGAATGATGCCTAGCGGTAGTTCTGATTTACAGGCATGAATGTAATGCAATGCTGTTGCTGACTCGCCATACGGGACCTGTGGCAAAAGAAACAACATTTTAACTTTCATAAATTAAACATACAGACACATACAGAAAGTGGGAGAAACAGAGGGGTGAGATGAGGCGAGGCGAGGCGACAAAGAGCCAGCTAGAGACGGACAAACACAGACAAACATTGGACGTTGGCTTTTGCAGCGAAATCGTAGAGCGAGACGGAAACGAGTTTGTTTTACTCCACTTCCCCCTACCCCGAACTCCAATACTCCGTTTCCCAAAAGCAAGCGTTCATCAAACACTGAAGCAAACGGCAAGCCAAAGCGCAACAAAACTATTAAAAATGTTAACGTTAACGGTCTCAAAATGTATTGGTTGCAATCGTAGATATAAAAGAAAAACGACAAAAAGACAGACAAACATATATGTAAATTGAATAAAAAACAAATGGCAACGACCTGGAAAAACAAAAAACTAAATTTACAACAGCAACAACAAGAAATCAAATGGAGCTTTAGTAATCCGCTACCCAATAATGGACATGTGTGAGATAATACTTGAAATGACCATTTCGTGTTGTTGCTTATTCTAATGAATATAGGAGACACGATTCTATCGTTAAATCTTTTGTTTAAATGTCATAAATTTTATAATAGAATCTTTAATTTTCTCTCGTCGTTTTTATTCTCATTTTAATATGATAAAAATGTAAATGTAATAATACCCAGAAGGAAATGTGTAACTCTGTTCTAATCAAAAAAGAAATTTAACAAATGTTTATGACCAAGTTCATTTCCCTGATTGAAATTAAATGATTTTGTTTAAAAAATTCGAAATTCAAGAAGCTTATACAGTAATTACGGTATTTGTGTTCTTTTAAACAAAATTGTTTAAAAAAACATAGAGTCTAACTGCATTTATTCATCCCAACCAAAAAAAAGTTTAGCATAGATTTTTTTTAAACCGTTTAAGAAAAGGAACTTCCCAATCAATTTTAGCTTGAGTTGTTGGGTTTTAAACAAAATTAAACTATTTTTATATTATCTATTTAAGTAAATATTTATAAAATAATTAGTTTTAATTAAGTACTTTTATTACTTAGAAAGCAATCCAAAAATATATCTTCTTAATTTTACTTTTAAAAGTAAGAAAAATTTTTGGAATACCCTTTTTGTACAGAGTCCTTTTTAATCTTTATATAAAGAAAAAATATTGAAATATTAAATAAATTAAATAAATGTTGACAGTTTTTAACATATGGAAAAAAATGATTATTATTTTGTTAACGTTCTTCGAAGATTTATTTTTATAAATTTGTTTGCTGAGTGGACCAATTTTAAGCCATGGTTTCAAATTTATTCAGGTTCATTCTTATATACAAAGTTTTGTTTTCAGTCGAAAATATATGAAATTAAATATTTAATCTCTAAGAACTGAACTTAATGGAAAACAAAAAAAGTATTTATACTTATTAATACACTTTCTTGTTTATTAATGAATTTTTTCAATTAGGGTAAACCAAAGTCTTCGACTGTTTTATTTTTGTATACCCTTCTGGCTATTAATTCTAAAAACTATTAATTATAGAAGTTTGAGTTAAAATAATTCTCAAATAACCTAATGAATCTATCAATGTTACGTTAATCGTATACCATTTGAATGAAATTCATCAATATGCATAGTAATTTTTAGTTTCAAAATTAACGTTTCTCATCAAAAGTGAAGTTCATTAAGTCTTTGAACAATTTTTCAATTTCTCGCTATGACAGGCAAATTCAAATTAATTTTATCTCATATACAAATCGAAACTGCAGTTGGATTTCAATATTTTCATTGCCCGTTTGCACTTTGGCATCGATAAAGATATTTTCCCAGGCAAAGGTAAAGTAAATGCAATGTGATCGGTTGGCCAGTTGGTCGAACGGTCGGTCAGATTTACTTTCTCCAATCAATTAAGCAACATTGTGTATCCATGTTGTATATGTTCGTTTGATTTTCTTATATTTTATATTTTTTTGGTAAGTGAGGGCTGGGGGAACAATTCAATCCGCTTGCAGACTGCAAGACTGACTAATTAATGCTATGAAATAACTTAATATTGAATAATAGTTAATGACTTTTTAATGGCAGGTTTTTCACTTTTTTTTTACTTCTCTTTCTCTTTATCTTCATCTTCATCCTACTACTACTCATCGTATAAATGTGTACATGTAGACATGTGCATATATAGGTTCATATATGTATATGTATCGATATACAGTTGTCGCTGTAGTTGTTGACCCAATTGAACGAGGCAATGTGAGGAAACTGAAAGCTAAACATGACAATGATCTATAAAACAAGAATTGAAGTGCGTGAGCTGGACTCTATATAGATTTAATAAGAGACTTGTCTAGGCCTGGTTAGCAGTTTGTTTGCCTGAGTATGTGTATGTATTAGTGTATATTTGTGCTAATTTATGGCATAAAGTGGGTCACTAAATCACTCACTCTAGTTTCTAGAGCATACAACTGCAGTGACCATAAAAGACTTACGAGGCTATATGCATGCATAATATGCTTAACGTTGTTGAAGACTACCATGACAGTCATTTCATTCCATTCCGTCAGTCAGTCAGACAACAATTCATTAAGTAGCTACTTTTCATTGCAAGTGCAAAACGATTCATCTGAGATACATATGTGACGGATACGGCTATGGGAAACCAAATGGGCACATAATACTGATGATTTTGTTGAGGAAATGGGTGGAAACCACTGAGTTTATAACCAAGATTGTTGGGTACCTAAAATACCATCTTCTCTTTGATTGCTGTGCATTAAGTAGTGCAGAGTTTCAATTATATTCTAGGAAAAAGATAAATGCAACCAAGAAAGCGTGTGATTTTTACAAGAACACTTCTTTCTTTTCTTAATTATACGAAATTATAAAACATTTGATCTTCTCACTGTGATAAAGAGTGTGGAGCTCACTTTTGATGCAATTTAGATGGTGGAACACTTAATACCGGTACGTAGACGTGTAACTCCATTGGGATTTACACTAAAAGTACACTGTGAAATCTACTTCTTAAAGTAAAAAGCTTTATTGGTTATATTCTTTTTAGAAATATTCAGCCACACTTTTTTATAATTGCAGTAAAATCCATAAAAATTAATTGAACTGTTTACAATTATACCAAAAATGATAAACCTGAGTAAAATCATTATGATAGGCATAAACTCTATAATTTGCATATAAACTGTACATAAAATAAACTTTCTAAATATTTGAATTCATTTTTTTTGGCATAAAATAATGGTAAAAGTTTAGTTACATTAGACTTATCTATTTAAGCAAGTTTTATTATCTAACATAGTAAAATTGTCATTATTTCAATGATTATGAAAAGCACTTTACTTTTTGTCGACTACAATAAAAATACATAATAATAAAACTAAAAACTAGTTTTTCTTTTATTTTTTTTTTTTTACTCTTATTATTTTTTTTTTGGTTTAGCTTAGCTTTCCTATTGCACCTGTTATGTGTGAACGGAAGTTGAGAGCTTCCACCACAATTAAACCGGGCAATGAGAGTGTAAAGTTGTGGCCCAAGTTTAAAAATAAAATGCCCCCCACCCCCACACGACTGGGTGAGCCAACGTTGACTAATATGCCATTTAGACTAATTGCATTGCATGAGTATCTCCCGGTCCCCCATTTCCAAGTCACTCTCTCTCTCTCTCTCTTTCTGTTTTTTTTTTTTTTCAGCCTCTGTCTGGGGGTAACTTTTAAATGAATCAGAGGAAAAAAAGAAAAACAAAAAAGCTGAACCAACAGCGAATATTGAAATGGATCATCGACATTGAGATACTCTCTATGAAGTAGGAATTCCAAATATTGAAAAATGGGCAAATTGTCTGATATCGATTAAATAATGATTATAATTAAATAAATTTAAATCTTTTACTTCAACTGCCAAAAATATATTTTCAAGTGTATAGTATACTTTTTTTTTATCACTGGGTATGAAAAAGGTATCGAATGGGGGAGCAAAAGACGTTCCACCATGTAAACAAATCTACTTTATGAGTCAGTCAGCCAGTTACCCCAATCCCTCCCTTCCCTATATTCAAAGTCAACCATCCAAGCGCGCCAAAAACCTCTGATCAGATTTCTAAAATGCAATCGCAGCACAAGTGCCACCAGCTGTCAACTGAGCCGTAGATTGATACATTGCCGATTGCTGGCATATTGCTTTCGGTCGTCTGTCGTATAGATTAGCAGCAACAGCAACCGGATCAACTTTAGCTTTAGCCTTGGGCCGCAATTTGGTAACCCCATACAATATATATCATTATATTTTCTACGACGAAGTGCGCTCAACAATTGTTTCAAATAGCCAATTGGTCAGTTTAATGACTATATACAATATATATGTATGTATGTATGTACATATGAGCTCATTAGTCATTTTCGCCCATAGGGAATATGTCTTAATGTCTATGTTTTAATTAACTTTTATGTGAATCATTTTGTGGCAAATGTAAAACAATACAACCAACGATGAGACATAGAAAAATTAATCGGCTATAAGAGTATTATATATACACTCTGAAGGTCCGATGTGGTCTATGGGGTTAACGTTTGGCCGTTGTGTGTTAATCAAAAATAAGAACTTCAAATAAATGTATACAAATATATTGATAGATACACAGAATTCAAATTTAAAATAATTATAACTTGTTTAATCGACAAAAGAATGCGTTGTTACACGTTTAATTAGCTTAGGCTGTTTATGTTTACTTTAGTAAAAAATTAAAATTTTCCAAAAACATTTGAAAAAAATTGTAATAATTTGTCGTTCAGATTTACACAAAACGCTTTTTGTCTATCAAACACTCTAATCTTCTATAGAAGGAAAATATTTCATTCATACAAACTAACTTAAAAATTCTATAATCTCTTCTTTTTTTCCAAAAAAATGTACACAAATCATTATATATACATTTCTATATCATCTTTATCATCAAGCGGTCTTAGTTAAACTTTGATTTTAATTTCTTGATAAGCGAAAAATATTTTATATAAAGTATAATAATATACAATTTGTTAAAACTTTGAAACGAAATATAATAAATTTCGTTTAAACCAAGATAGCCTTGATTGCAAATCCTTTTAAGATACTTTTATTAAATAATTAGGGACTAATTAGTTCAAGAACCCTTTGATTAAGTATTCAATTAGAAACTGATAAATAAATCGATCAAGCAAATATTTTATTACCAATTATAAAAAAATTTCTATTTAACATTTCATATACATAAATATTATATTAATAATTGCAGATATAACGATCAAGGTTATTACCAATGAAACAAAAAAGTTTCGTATTTCTTATAAATAAACAATTTATAGAAAAATAAATTTCTAATGATATCAATTGCTGAAAAATGATTCATATACTTAAGATAAATTTGTGAAAATCTATATTTTGTATTCTTAAAATGTAACATTTGGAAATCTATATTTTCTACAGGTAATAAAGACAAAAGAATGTTAACCCACTTCTTTAGAGCAACTTCTTCATTAAACTTTCAAAGGGCATAAATGTTGTAAAAAGAAAAGCGAAATCGTTTGCATGATTTTGCTTAAGCAGCCTCAGCTTTTGCCTCATGTAAATTTTCTACTTTGACAATTTTTTTTTTTCTTTTTCTTATATTTGTTTTTTGTTTTTTATATCATGCAGAATTTCGCCGGTCCCCGGGCCATAAAACCTAACCTAATGTCATTTAACGATGGACAGCGACGACGCTGACGTTGACGTCGTCGGCGACTTCAACGCTTGGCAAACAGGTACACACACACACACAGATACAAACACATACATATACATGTATATAGACACTCAAATTTTTTAATGGAAGTGAAAGTTTTTTTTTTTCGCGCGCGCATCTAAAAAAAGACAAAAATAATAAATAACAAAAACTTAAACGAACTAAAACCAAAAAACATGCGGCAAGTCTACAAAATTTGTTTTTGTTTTCTGTTTTAAGCCTTATAGCGCCACCATGCAAAATTTTTAAAAAATAATATAAAAAAAAAAAACACACACACACTAGACAAAACTAAAAGTTTTAGTTTGCACTGAAATTGACCGTGTCGAAATTTGTATACTCTGAAAATTTTCGCCTTATTTGATTGATCATTTCTCCTTTTAAATTTATTTGTGTTATGCTTTCTAAGTACTTATCTAAAAAATGTTTCTTTGTAACTCAAACTTTTCGTTTTTAACAGGAATCTTTCTTTGTTTAAATTATTTAATAAACCCTTTCCAGGTGTAAGAATTTCAATATATAAATTTGATTAGATTATTAAGAAACTTAACAAATTCAGAAAATTAATAACACAATTATTTGCAATTTTTTTTAGTCTTAAATTACAAGTTTACGGAATTTATGTATATCAGCTGTTCTACTGCTGTCTGGTTTCACTTGAAGTGTACTTTTTATTAAGTTAGCTATTCGACGACTTTAAAGAGAAACTTTAAAGTTTTCTAAAAAAAAATATTTTATACCAAATTTTCTAGGTTTTTTTTACAAATAAATTGGCTGTGTGCTTTTTATCCATTTTTACCAATTGACTTTTTTACTGTTCAAATAGTATCAAATTTTATGAAGTTTTTATTTATTCAGTTATTCGGCAGTTGTAGGGGAATATCATAAATCTAAAAAATATCCGAAAGTAAAAACTTAAAGATTTAGAAATCCTCTTCTGGTACTAAACCAGCATTTGTATGTAAAAATAGAATGCAATCTGCATCTATTTTATTTTTCTGCCTATTTTATGAAAAAATATATATACCTTTTGGACAAGAGTATATAAATTTTACTATAAAATTCACATTAACAAATATGCGAAACAGCTGCTATTGCTGGCACTGTGGTCACTGGAGAAAAGCGCGAACGCGAAATATTTAGAAACAAACGTCAGCCCAATTTAATTTAATTATTATTCATTTCTCTGTCTGAATTGTTAAATAAAGTGTTGAATTTCAATAGGATGAACAATGACAACAATGGGGCCAATTGGCACAAGCGTTGAAATTTATAAACAAAAAAAAAAAAAGAAAGAGTACTTTGTATAAAAAATTTATTTTTATACTTAAATGGAATGCTCTATATACGGAATAGGGTGTGTACACATCTGGTAATATTACATACTCGTTTAAAACTTATGTTTATACCCCTTTTGGCAACCATCTTTACAATTGAATCCTCCGAGAAAATTGCAATTATAAACCTAGAGAAATCGAACAAATAGGTATATTAATTTCCTAAACATTTTTCATTCATTTGATTTGAAAAACACAGAAACATTGATGTTGAGACCTTTTCTCTATTGGCCTTTTTTTAAACTCTATCTATAGATATCTATTTTGGTTGGTATTTAGTTTAAATTCAAAACAAGACTTTGCATTCTTTTATTCACTTTAATTAATAGACTATAGTTGGTATTATTTATCGGTTTAGATATTATGTGCTTTGCTTGGGTAATTACAAATTAAAAAAAAAAAAAAATTTACTTTCGCTCAATTTTGTTGTCTATTTCGTGACTCATAGATTTCTAGATATATAATTTATCAGAGTGACAAATGAAATACTTATGTATAGAGATTGTATGTTATTTTGGTATGGTAGTGACTCATTGTGCAAATATTCCCTTTCTTTCTTATCTAAATAAAAAATCAGTTCAAAAGGGAACTTTTATAGTAGATATTGAAACTAAAACTATGCAAATGATATTCAAACCAAAACGGGTTGAACAAAAATGGTAATAAACCTGCAATGAATGTAATAAATGCATTTACTATTATATAGAACCTAGATTATACAATCATTGAATCTATATATTGCAAATCTTTTGCATACTTTATATTTCAAATCTATATAAAGACTCATGATCCTAATCTATAATATATGTACATATGTGTACACTAGTAAGACAAAAGTTCATTATCACTTGAGTTCTATTATTCAAAGCCTGACTATCAGCATGTTTGTCAATGATCTTACATTAGAAATTTTTAGATAAGAGTCTAATTGATTATAATATAATATAAATCAATAATTAAGTAAATAATAAGTATATAACAGAGTTATCTATAATATTTCCTCTCATGATTAATTAATTTGCATAAGTAAAAACTATATTTAACATATTCACAGCTAAATTATCTTTATGCATAATATAAATTATCTAGTTTACGATCGTAATGAAAGCGAATAAAATTTAATCTCCATTTCTATGACTAATTTTGTTTAGTATTGTCTAATACGATTGAATATTTAATTTAATGATCAATACTGTTGCTTCATAGTCAAATTTATCTCTATTTAGAGAATTTATATAAAAAAACATAGAATTTTAAGCTTAAAGATTCTTATGCAGAAAGTTTTGTATAATCTTCTTAATTTAATTGATGTTAGATCTAACAACATTATAATGAAATAATGAAATAAGCATTGCTGCCCACATGATGATTACTTTTAAAGATAAGTAAATTTTATGGAATGGAATGAAATGGGAGGAATGGATGCAGCACTATTCCCATATTAGGTAGATTGTTCGTTTGGAGCATTCTTTTCATTCTCACCGACGCAGTTCGTCAAACACACAACACACACACACTCTAACAAACATCATCATTTTGATGGTTTTCTTTCTCTGTTTTTTTTTTTTGTTTTCATATAACATCGAGTTGTCAGTTTTAATTAAAATCAATTGAGCTCAATTATTTGATACGCTAAATATGAGGCAAACATTTCTCAGTTGACTTGAGTTCGGTGTGTGTGCTATGTGTGTGTGTGTGGGTTTGGTTTGACATTCTACAAGCAAAGCAGCTGCGCCCACTCAGTAGAAACAATTATAACCATTTCCAATGTTAATGCGGAACATAGGTTTTTCGATACCCTATATCAACAAGCAGTAGGCGTGTATTAACTTAAAATTCATAATATATTGGAATTGATTTTGCGACTTTCTAACTGAAGAAGTACCAATTGAATGTCATCACAATTATTTTATTAACTATTTAAAACTTATTGGAGCAACAAACTCAAACAAGAAACAATAAAAGACTCAGGTGAAAGAACTGTTTATAGGATTTATATATAAAACAATAACCTAATAGAATAAGTAAATCAGATGCATCTAAAACATATCTTCTTTGTATTTAAAATATTATATACATAGATATTTTTCATGGCATTGTAAATAATTCCTTCTACTGGCATACAACTTACCCTCTGGTTTAACCCATTGCGATACAGGGTATACAAAAAAAAGAGGCGTGTCTCAGTCCCAAATATGGAACATTTACAAAAGAAGGTTTTGTTGCTGTTGTTGTTACATGAATGTAAGCAAAAAGAAAGAAATAAAACCAAAACAATAGCCGACCAAATGCGAAAATACTTTGGCAACGGAACAGGTGTAAGCAACAATAAGAAACAAGGCGAAACGAGCTAAAAAAAGAGCAAAACAAAAAGGTGAAAAGCAACTCTGTTAACTGATAGGTTGTTTTTCTGTCAGTTTTGGAGTATTTAAAAGAAGCATTCATATCTGTATGTATGTTCATATATACTAAACAGTTTTATTTAACGAGAGGTACTCTAAAAGTTTACTACTTCTACTTAACAAATGTCGGCCATTCTTTTAACGTATGTATTATAAAACCCAAAAACAATGCAATTATAAAATTTCAATTTTACCTTTCGAAATGAAAATCATTGTTTATGACTGCTCATGCAGAATTTTTTCGACTATGGGACAGCTGGCATATTTTTGCAAAGGTCGATGAGTTTAATTGAAGGCTATTGCCATGCGGCACATGCTGTGAGTTGAATGCATCCTTGGGAATTGCTAAAAATTAAATTCAAATAATTTTGCATAATCATCATCTAATCAACAAGCAGTCATTAGATTAGATTAGAAGCACGTGCTTAGTTGGTGTTAAAAACTTCTGTAGTTTCCATAATGACAATTCTTTTTCAAAAGTTTGAGCTAATGACAGTTAATGAGTTTGCCTTGGCCCACAAGCTAAAGAACAACAACAAAACCAATTATAAAATCTCTTTTGTTTTTAAACCAAATTTAATATGGCTCTTAGAAATCAAAGTTAAAAAATAAACTTACATTTTCTTTCTTTTTTATTTGTAAAATTAGTGTTATAAAATCTACAGCTAATGTTTATTAAGATTAAAATGAAGTTTGATCACTAAGAACTTTATATATATTTGATTGACATAAAAAATCATTGATCAAAATTTTTATTCCGAACTTATCGTTTCTATGAAGGATCTATAAGATGAAGACACACATTTCTCAGTTTTTTAAGACGGCCCTCGTACTGTATCCACCCTTTTTTTTTTTAATTTGTTTTTGTTAAGAATTTGTTGCCTAGTGTAATCTAAGACCACAACCTAAGCAGATGTTACTTGTTTTAGTCAAGTTGGTCAGAAGCAAACCAACAAAAACGGAAAAAAAAGGTATTGTGTCCAAGCGTACGACAAAAGCTGCGAAGTGTTATCCGATGCCTGACGAATATTATGTTTGTATGTCTTTGTGGGGGGGATGGGATGGGATGGAGGATGGGGGTGAGCGGATGTTTGAGTTGAGTGCACAGCTACCGAGGCGCAACGAAATTAATCGAACTCAAATTTGACTCTCTGTTGTATGTACTTGGCGTTGGTGCATGCTACTCGTTTGTATATATGTATGTACATATATATATCTACCTATATGATATGCTTAGTAGATATATCTACCAACTTGACACGTTTTTGCAACAGGCAGCAAACATCGTAGTCAACTTTGGTCTCGTCATCATCATCATCATTGTGTTCATCGTTCGCTGTGAAATGTGCTATAATCATGCGCAGTCGCAGCGCGAATCTTTTCGCCCTGCTTCTTCTTCAATCCCCTACCCCCTCAAAAAACGTGAGCCACATAATAAAAACAGTGCGGGTTATATATGTATATATTAGCGAGTATCTATATAATACTCCGCGTAATAATAATGAGAAAGCTTTGACCCGAAAATGGCCACACCATACACGTACATACATATATACACACATATAATTGTGTGTAAGTAGATGCGTTCATACATGCCCCCACACACACAACACATGAGACGAAATCAAATAAGAAATGCGGAAAAAAATGAAACTAACAATAGAATAACATATCAACGAAGTTGAAATGCCCTCTTAAACGGAAATTATAATTAAATAGTTTAAGAACAAAGCTAAGAAGAACATAATTGGAATTGATAATCTCAGTTTCTAAATCTATAACTTAACATTTTCTGATTGATTTGCCATATTTCTTACCTTTTATCATAGCACTAACAGCGACAGAACTAGTTGTGAATTACAAATAAGGCCACAGTCTGGCATGTGACATAAAAGTTTTCTGTTCCCATCCTACTTAACTAATGAATGACAGTACAAAGCTTATTTCTATTACCACAATACATGTACTCCAATAGTGCCTTATTTTTTCGCTGATTTTTATATGATAATACACTTTCTTTGGTAATGGAATTTCTCGAGAAATGTGACCAAAAACTTTTCAGACTAGTTGCTTAAAAAATCCAATAGAGTAAAATGGAAATATGTTTAGCAATAGTTAGATTCAGTTCCAGATTATCTAGTTAAAATTTCGCTTTACAAATTTTTTAAATGTATTTTCTATGCTGAATCTTTTAAGAACTTAAGGGAATTTATCTGAGAAGTTTCTTTGTCGGCTTTTGTACCTCAACCGAGAAATCAAAAATATTCCCCGAATGTTTATAAAAGATATATGAAATGTTCATATTGAAATATCGGAAATAAACATTGAAACAGAAATTCAAATAAATTTTAGTTGCTGTCGGATAAACTCAAACAAAATAAAGTTTTCCCTTTGAAACGCTGAGTCCACTGCATCATCCCTATAAGTTTACATGCGGTGCATTTACATACATTGTAACTTTAACATTTTAAGGGGAATTCTGATTTAAGCATAGAGGAGTAGCAATGAAGGGTTAGATAAACACTTTCAATACTAAAGCAAACCGCACAACCGAAACATAATTACCCTATTTGGATTTTCCAAGCTGCAGTGTAAAAGTAAGTAAAGTAAATGTTGCAAACCAAAAATGAAAGGCCAGGAGTGTTACATACATACGTACAAACATATATGTAAGTATGTGTTGTGTGTGTCTGTGTGTTTGTGTGGATTTTTGGAAAGTAACGAGGCGAGTGTCAGGCCAATGCAAAGGGTGAGCTGAAGAGATGGAGCGACAGGCGAGAGAGTTCAATGTCAACAGCGTGGGCATACACAATTTCTGTTTCAGTTGCTGTTGTTGTCTGTTCTTGTTGTTGTTTTTACGGCCACTTCCGTCCGTTCGAAGGGCCGCTGTAACTAAAGCACGACCACACCTAAACACATTAAAAACAAGCAAAACAGAAACAAAAAATACTTTTTCTGGTACTATGCAACCTTAAGGGTATAAAGAGAGTGAAGGAGAAAGAATATTAGACACAGTTGGTGACAAAAATAAAGAGCAACAATAATCTCTCGATATAAAGCACTTAAGGACAGAAAACTTTACGGCCTGTTTGACCTTTTAGCGTTCCTTTGTACAAGATACTACAGTGAGTTCTACTATAACTTCAGTTGAACTTCAATGCATTGCGTTATAGTTTGTTTTTACTGTTTCAAAAGCTTATAAAAATATTTTTATATTACAAAGTTCTTGAAAAACTTATATTTCATCTTTCTAGGACAGCTGTGATATGTATAATTAAAAATTTATTGGTAAAAAAACCTTAAGAAAAGACTTTTTCTGCATGTTTTCGAAACTTCTTCAATACTTGATGATTGGCTATAACATAATAAAACATTTTAACCTTTTAATCGGAGCCGAAGTTTTCTTTATAAGATATCTTTAGTCCTAATGTATTATTTGTTGTTTCTTCATAGGCTATATGGAGTATTAGATTTATGACACATGAGTTTCTAACTGTAATTTGATTAAGAAGATAATTGTAAATTTGTTTAAAAGTCATTTATTGTATTTGTGTATATTTACAGGGTATCATAGAGTCGACAAATTGATTGTGATAAAAATAAATTTTTTTTCAAATAGGCAGAAGAGATACATATAACTTGCAAATGGGGTGGAATATGGACAAACGAACAGACTGACTGACAGAGCAGGCGGCAGGCATATGGTAAACTTGTCTCAGGTGTGACATGACAGCAGAATGGAATCAGAAAGACACCAAAAACACGCAGTACCGGGTTGAGAGGGTGACAAAAATACATTAAGGAAAATCTACAACAATATTGAAAATTGCGCAGATACTTAAAAATTTTTGAACACATTGGATTTTAAGAAGAGAATTTACAATTTATACCCAACTATTATTCAATATTTGCTATTCTCTATCCCTTTTTTTTTGGGCCAGATTGTTGTAATAATTTGCTGTTATTTGGCATAAAACGGCGTCTTGAATGATGGGAAAATAACAATAATAAATGCCAGATTGAAACAATAGCCGCAGCATACACAGACAAACACACACACACAAACAAATAAAAGACAACAATTAAAAGTCCAAGTTGCCAAACGGTTTTTCAGCAGCTATTATTTATTATTATTATGTTGGTTTGTTATATTTTGTTGCCTTTTTCCGTCGTTTCTAATACACTCACACGCACACACACACAAGCAATCACACTCATACACAATACACTGACACACATTTTTAAATAGAGAGAAGAGATACTTTTTTTCTTCTGCTTTTCAGCATATCTTTTCTTTGGCTTTACACACACACACACACACACACACACATAGTTATAAATATATATGTACATAGACACACTCACGCACAGACACAGAGAGCGAGATACAACCAGCAGCATGCAAAAGGGGGAAATTATTGGATTGCCATTCGACAAATTTTACACACCTTTTTTGCTTTTTCTTTTCAAAAACGCCTTGTGCAATTTTCCATGTAATATTAACACATTTTGAAGTCCACCTTTTCGCTTTAACACTGCAAAACGTTTTCACGTTTTTTTTCTTTTTTTTTTGTTGAACCGTTTTTCCTGTATTCTGGATTTTACAAGAAATATATATGTGTGTGGGCGAACTTTGTGGTTGGTATCTTTTAACCCGTCGTCCAATATTCCCAACTTGTGCTACCACATTTTCACGATCGCTTTTTCACCCCAAAACACTGAACTATCGCGTTATTAAACTTTTTTTAATCATTTAATTTTTTCTGCATCCGCGACAAAACATAAAACACGTCCGAATCGCTCGATTGTTGTTGTTTTATTAACGGTTAGAGTTGGAAAACCGACGATAGCTATTTATCGTTAATTTCGATATTATTCAAAATAATTATCGATGGTTATACAAATCACTGCTATCGGGTTGCCGCCATCACATCACTAATAACCATTGAAAGTCATTTGGTTTCATCCCTATCATAAATGTAAACAAAACAGTTTTAACTCCAACAGAGAATTTGTTTTTGAAGTAAAATGAATCCGTTAACGAATATGAAAAATGTTTTAAAACTAAGCGAACAGGAGCTACAACATGGATCAGGTAAAACGAGCTGGCATGACATGTACCGCGACTCAGCGTGGATTTTTGTCGGAGGCTTCCCATACACCTTAACTGAGGGCGACCTAGTCTGCGTTTTCTCCCAGTATGGAGAAGTTGTTAATATTAATTTGGTGCGGGATTCAAAAACAGGAAAGTCCAAAGGTTTTTGTTTTCTCTGCTACGAGGATCAACGTTCAACAATACTTGCTGTGGACAATCTAAATGGCATCCAAATCACTGGCAGAACCTTGCGAGTGGATCATGTGTCCGACTACAAGCCACCCAAAGAGAACGAGAAAATGGACGAGGAAACGCTACGCCTTTATATGGAGGGATGTGCCCCCAAACCACAAATTATGGACATTAAATCAGAGAAATCAAAAGATAAGAAAGATCATAGATCACGAGAAAAATAAAATAAAATAGCTCAAATAGATTACAACAGTTTAATATATATGTATTTATTTAATTATCATCAGCACTTTCAAATGACTCCTCATCTTCGGAGTAATCTCTATCCTCGGCCTCGCGTTTTATTCGACGCATATAACGCTCATAAGCGCTGCCCCGCTCGCGATCCACATTAAAGAAGTCCACATCATCGACAAAATGATCATTTTCAGTGTCTATGGTATGGATATAGGGATCATGATAGGTGGCATAATCTTCATCCTCACTGGAGCTGGCAAATTCATCCTCGTCGTCATCTGTTACAAACAAAAAAAAAGATCAAATATCTCACAATATAATTTTTGGTTTCTACTCTTACCGAATACAAATTTATCCATTTGCTGGCACACTTCATCATCAGAGCCCCCTCCCATGGCCATTGATTCTTCGCCCTCTTCATCATCGGGGTAATCATTTGTATGGTAATTCTCTTGATTTGAATCTTCTGAATCATATTCCTCATTTTGATCATTATAGCAATCTTCGAGTACAAGCTCAAATGCTGGACAAATGCTGTGACGATTTACAAATAAATAAAAATTTTTAAAAATTTATATTAATTGAAAGAAATTGAATGTAAAGTTTATTTATACCACTGAAATATATATATATAAATGTTTACACTATTTATAGTGTTTTTGAATAAAACAAAAATCTTATAAAAATTCACAATATACCTTAAAAATAATCGGTAAAAAAATGAATCACAAACTTAATTATGATATTGATATACATGATTAACGTTTCATTTGGATTGGACTATTATATCAATCATTTTAATAAGTTACTAGTTTTAATCTGTCCAAGTGGCGCGTCTCGTTTAAATCTTATATATATTCCAAACAGCAGGAGAGATAAGTATTTCAGTAAGTGAGATAGAGAGATTTAAACAACATTGTTAAGTTCGTTAAACTATTTTTTTTTTATTATTTAGAATTACATGATTCGATATGATGAAAATTTAAAGTGAAGTTTTAGCATTTCTAATTGGTCTAATGTAACAAGTTTTTCTTTTTAGCAATTCAAATTGTAATTGAAACACATTGACTTTGATTTGATTTGTTATTCTTTATTCAAAAGCTTGGCGTTAATTTATGTGGGTGGCCTGAGCACCCTTAAAAACTAAAGACATAATTTGCATATACCACAACAAAATGTATTTTATTTTCTATGTATTTAATTTGGAATGAAACACTGGCCAAATCAAATGATTCGTCATTCTCATATTTGCAGGAGTATATATAAAATGGTGTGTATAAGCGCATGTGTGTGTGTGAGAGAGTGTGCGGTTAAGGCATGTAACAAATAACGACGAAACTAAGGAAAAAATGTGCAGAGCTAGATGAATTAGATGAATTGCCAGAGTGCTGGAGAAGTAGAAGAAGTATTTGTGTGTAGAATCACAAAGCCTCTTGGTTTTGGGCCTTGGATGGTTGTCTCATGGTCCCAGCTTCATTTTGGCTTTACCAGTAGCAGTTGTTGTAGTAATTAAACGGATAATACAACCTTATAGAGAATCAAGAATTAGGTATTTTTATCAGATATAACAAAATCATGACCTCACCTAGGACAGCAATACACCCAACACACAAATTGACGCACTCACCGCACACCACACACACTCAAGCACATACATACAGACAGACATATAGCCATACAACCGATTCTTGTAATCTCTCTCTCTCTCTCTTGCTGGGTTTCTTCTTCTTTACATATAATATAACTTAGTAATATTGAAAACTTGCTGTTCTTCAATATGTATGACAAACCTTAAATAATTGTCATCCATCATATCGACATAATCGGCCTGCATCTCATTTTCGGGTACATATAAGTCATAGACATAGCCGATATCGGAATCAGCGGGTTGTTGTGCCGGATCATGGCTCATTTGGCCATTGCTGCTATCTGTAGATTGTTGTGGCTGTGTTTCTATATCAACTATGGTTATATCCTTTTTTCCACTACAAGTGGCACTTCCGCCACTTGCCAAATTATTCTGTTCATTGTCAATAAGATCGTTTTCGTCTAATGTGGTTCTTAGACAATTAACAATACGAAATCTTTGATCTCTTGCATTTTGTTGTGCCTCCTGGCGTTGGCGATCTTTGCGCAGGGTACTGGTCATAGGTTTATGCTGCACAAGCTCTTTTGCTGTTGCCTTATTAAGACGAGCGGCCGCAAATTGTTTAGTCGCCGAATCATCCTAAAAAGAAATATAAAAGGATATGTCAACTTATATACACATATATATCCAGCCCATTTGCCATAGTCACTTACCTGTTTTTCCAGAGTCCCGGCAAATTTAAGCACTGTGCTTAGGTCTTCGCTCTCTTTCTTTCTATCCCCATCATGGGCGTCATCGTGGTCCTTTTCGTTTTCTAGACGGCGCCTTTTGCCGTTTAGCACAAAGGCCGTGTGAGGTTCTTCGTCAATGCGACGCTTTATACGCACCACAGCTGGCATTTTTATTTTCTTCTGTGCAAATCTTTTTTATAAAACAAATTGTGCGTACCAACTAACAAAGATTTACTAGTCTTTGTATTAATCGAGTTTAATTGTTAATCATTTTGGCCAATAGCGGCCAGAGATCGTTGGGCGAATACGGAAAGTGTGGGTTTATCGCTTACACTTCTTTTTGTCTCTTTTATTTTCAGTTCGATTAGAAATATTAAAGAAAATGCGGCAAAAATTAACCGAACAAAAATAACAAATGATAGATTTCCCACACAAATGCCGCAATTGAGGCCTTATACAGCACTGTGCTATAATGGTGAAAACATTTGCCCACGAGGTGAACTGTATCGCATGCTCAATGGTGATGGTTACAAATTCACAGCTTAGGGATGTGCAATAAAACGATATATTACAAATATTATTAATATATATATATTATTATTATTATAAATACATATATATGGAATAATTGTAAAAAACATCTTATGATTTTAATCATTTGTCGTAATTTCGCCCTGGCCTTGTTGTGTTAGAGACAGTCTCGAATAAAGGGAGCAATATTAAATAATGTAACTGCAAACATTAATTTTTTTTCAAACTGTGTTTTACATTTCTTTTACAATAAAAATATAATATTAGCTGTGAGTGGTTTTATTTATTTATTTTCAATCCAATATATTTTAACTGTTGAATCCTTCTGGGCTGAGAATCTAAATTTTATAAAAATGTTTTCTGGGTTATACTATTTGCGGCCAAAAAAAAAGCTTCACTAATTTTCAAATTGCTGTATACATTTGATTGTTTAGTATTATCAATTTTTATATGGAAATCTTTAAATATAAAATTCAAACAATGTTAAATTTCCTAATTTTTACTTTGTATTCTTCGTTTAAATATTGTTTATTTCTAAAATATAGAACGCCAAAAATTTGAAACACTAGTTCTGGCGATAAAAACACTTATTTGGCATCACTGTCGCTTTCTTTTTCCCTCCCAGTTGTTGTTTTCATGTGCAGCTCAGTTTGTTTTTGTACGCGGCGGTAAGCGGTTGTTCGTGTGGGTGGTTGTTTTTTGTGTCGTTCGAAATTAACGTTTACCGTTAGCTAACGGAATTTACGTCCTTGTTCTCGGGCAGAACAAATTAAAGGTGTCAACAAGATGCTGTGTGGTTCTGTTTATGTGTGTTGCGTTGTGTTTTCTTGTTTTTAATCAACACACACCCACAAGTGCAATAATAATATTTTAAAGTGAGCTAAGCTTCAAATTGAAGCTATTAAAAAGAAAATAGAACGGTAAACGCGCATCACACAGCCTCCTCGGGCAGTGTGTTTATGCCTGTGTGTGTGTGTCTGAATTTAGGCGGATGGGAGTGCTCCTCCGTGTATTTGCCCATTGTCTCGCAAATTTGCGCGCGCCAAAAAACAAAAGTTGTGCAAACGAAATGATTTAATGCCCGATTGGTATCAACACAGGCCGCAATTATGTTTTAATTGGTGCTAAATGGTTTACACACACGCAGAGGATTAACGCTGAAATGTTTTTTGGTAGGTAAAATACACATACAAATGGATAAACACATGCATATAAGCCCCTAAAAAATTAAATTGAATAGAAGATGAGACTTTGTATTAGAGATGGTCTTTGATTTGCTGAAATTTGGATTATTATGCAAACTTTCTTTGATATATTGAAACATTTAACGAATAATTGTATTGACATTTTAGGTAGGATACCGATATATTCAGTTATGTGGCTTTTTTGTCATAATTCTAAAACATAGTTTACATACATACATATGTTTAAAATATAGCCAAACTTAAGGCAAACATTAAACAGAGTATAAAATATTAAAATAGATTGGAAACTATAGTTTTTTTATATAATATTTATATAAAATATGCCGGGTACTGATGCATGACTGAGGTTTTGTCTGTGGTCTGTATAGCTATCTCCTTCCCCCATGCCGTTGTTTCTTTCTATGCTAAAACCAGTTGAGAATTACAACTTAAAGAAACTAGCAATCTTAGCAATACAAATTAAATTCCCTCTTTATTAAGTACTTATCAATAAAATTTAAAAATTTATCTAATATAAATATTGTTTTATTTTGTTTATGTATTTCCATTGTTGACCCAACTGAACAATGTTTTCCTTTATCGCACCTTTAGGTTTTTAATAATTGAAAAACCTGGTTAAGATTATAATACCTTTTAATAGATATTTGCTAGTTTTAAGATGCAAATATTTAACACCAACCTTGTTTCTTTTTTCTAATTTATATTTAGACACATACATATTTTGTTTAAAATATGGTCCTGCTTTAATTGAATATTTTGTTTGTTCTGGCCATATCCGTGATTTTGGCCTACACTTTCGGCATCATAATGGCGTCCCATCTTTGTTAGCGTGGGTTACCTTTTGTTGCCTATAAAAATATTTACGACTAAAAATATTGCAGCCTGTTGGTTGGTCTCTGTCCTTTCCTGTCCTGGTCTTTTGGCTCTGGCTTTAGTCCTTCCGGTTGGAAGCTACGCGAACATATGTTTTGGGCTCGTGTTTTATTTATGTAGAGCGCGCGAGCGCGTCAAAAAATTTGCCAGGACATGAATCATGCCCATGTAATATGAGACGACTTTGCTCCTGTGGCTCCCTCCTTCCATATCACATGAATGAGTGTGTGTCTGTGTGTGTGAGTGTGTGTGTGCTTTGGGGATTCCTGATGCGTTTGGCATAATAATGAAATAATAATGTCGCCCTTTTGTGTTCGGTTTTTCCTCATGGAGGTGTCTCTCAAATATCTCTTTGGCAATAAATTAATGGGCGCTGCATCATAAAAAGCACCCTGCAGCTTATATTCTCTTTGGTTTTTCTTTTTTGATTATGTGACAGAGACACACATATACACACACACACATACATACACATCCATATATAGCCTAGAATCTCATATACCAGTTGAGAATTGAAATAAGACAAAAATAGAGACGCGAGGTCGAAGGAAATGTGGAATGGGCTTAACTTTTTGGCAACATTGTCAGCTGTTACCTCGATATTAACCAACCAAAAGATTAGCATAAATATTCAGCGGAAAAGATGTCTCAAGACAAAAATGATGAGCAAAATATCATGCTGATAAAATGCTAATCATACAACACTTTGGATACATCAACAAGAACAACTGTTGGAACAAGCATCCAACTCATCCACGTGGCGGGTCGCCTTTTTTTCCATTTTTTTTTTTGGGTGGTGGAAAAATGAGAGAAAACTCCTTATAAAACTTTTGCACTTTCTCTTAACACAAGTTTTTGTTGTTGATTCTTTGTGTATATTTTTTTTTTTTTTTTTTTGGAAGAAAGGGAATTATGGGTATTTATAATTTGTTAATAATTTTGTTACTTTTATATATAAGCAAAGTTAAGACTTTAAAAACTAATAAGAAAAAAATGCAGTCTAATAGTAAAATATCTTAGAAAATAATTTGATATTAAAAATTATCTTTGAAAATCTTAAGAGTCAGGATTCATTTATTTGGTTTGACAAAAGAGGTCACCAATATGGATTGGTGTGGTCCATTGGCTTTAGCTAAATAGCGATATTATTGCGATTACTCAATCCTTTTTCGATCCTCCTCGAGGCCTAATTAGTTTTCTTTTCCTCACTACCTGCAGCTCTACTAAGTAAACTTAATTTGTCTACCTTACTTTATATAAAATAAGTATATGTGCATTGCTATAAATTCTACATATCTATTTAAAAATTCTGTTTAGTTTTAGTTAAGAAAGTTGAAGAAACTATAAGAAATTTAAGCTAGTTTTTACTAATATAATAATTAATATTTTAAGATTCAATTTAAAAGATTTTCGTCTTCAGGTGCTTTCCCTCAAATCATATTAAACAATGTATAAAAAATTTACTTAAATTACTTTATTTATAGTTCTCCATAATAAACCAAATTTCATTTTCGTTCCTAAATTAGGGTATTTACAGCGACGACTTAATAAAATTCGTACTCCTCACTTCTGCTTTTCTTTGTAACATTTTTGATTAGCTTCAAGTTGTTTGAAAAAGAGAACGGTCGCAATATGGTGGGGTTGGGGTTAGGTGTTTTAATTTTTGTTTAAACTTGGGCAAGAACAACACCTTCCGGGCATCTCTCGACTCTCGGGTTCGAGTGTCTCTTTGTGGCTTTGACAGCTTTCGCTTTTTTTTTTTTTGTTGTTTTTAGATGTAAGCTGCTTAAACGGAAAATTTGCCATCATCATATATCCTTGTTAATTTGTCTAGGGGTTGGTTTTTCTATGCGTTGGAGTGGTTTTGGGTGTGAGGTTTGTTTTTTTTTTTGGGATCCCCTGTTCATAAATCATTATAATGCATTTGTGTTTTGAGTAGACAAAAGGGCGAGTCCAAAGTACTTGGTCTCGGTCAAGTTATTTGCTGTGGTCATTCCAATAACATATTCATCATTGTGATGGACAGGATATTTAACACTAAAAAGGCCAAAGGCCATAGGAAGCATATTTCAACATGAAAATAATTGTCAATGTTTTCTCAGTTCCAAGTAAAGAAGGCAAATGAAGGATATCCCTAAAGTATATTCAAAGTTGAAGTAAGAGTAATGGTGTTTGAATATACATAGCTTTATTATGTAGTTAAGGTTTGATAACTTACTTGAAGTGCTTTGGAACGGTTCAAAAATTATTAAAGTTATCAAAACGTTTGTGTTATTATTAAGAAATAACTTTTTGTAATTCTTAAAAAGGAAATACCATGATAGTAAATATAGAAAAGACAAGGTAATTGGCCAATAAATACTACTACTTTTTATAGTTGATAAGAAGAAAAAAGTCCAAAACGAGCTAAAAATGTTTCTCAAGCTAAAATGAAGGGCTAACTACGTTGAAATCTTTTAATCGATGCAGTCGGGGATTAAATCTCATAAACTAATACTTTTCAAATTTAATATCAACAAATCAGAAACATAATCTGTGTTTGAAATATTTATATCTTAGTTTATTCCCCCAACCAAAGCTTTTGAATTCAAAAATTTAAAAGTTTGCTTTTTGTGTAGCATACATTTATGGGTTTTCTAAAACCGATTAGGTAATTGTCTTGCAAATGAATGAAAACTTGGTGGAATTGAAGTGCAAACTATTGCGATAAATTTAATTTTTTTTACTCTCTTATTCATCAAAAGTTATTCATACAGACTTATCAGTAAAAATACTATAAAATTAAACTAAAAATTAAAATTTCTTGTATTTTATCTCTAAACATGCAATACTTAGACTTTAAAAAGCCTTTGCAATAAGCAAGCACTCAATTTTCAATTTAGCTCATATTTTATTTAAGCTAAAAAACGACAAAGAAAATGGATATACACATACCCCAAAAGACTTAAGCTAGAGCTGGGAATTTCTGTAGCAATGGATATTTCATTTAAGTCTTTTGATAACTAATTCCCTTTGGGCAACTGTCAACAAGCAGATAAACTGCCAAGCAACATATAACAACATATACAAAAAAAAAAACACTTAACCACATAACGAAAAGAAAACTAAAGAAAAACGGAAATGTTCTCTGGAAACTTGGAAACATTTAACGAGTTTGATGGCTTTAATTAAGTACAATGACTAGGAATTGTCTATCATATTAATGTCGTATTAAATGGTAGAAATTTTCCAACTTATAAATGCCTGTCAAATTGTCTTAAGAAGTCGACAAAAACAAGAGTAAAAACAAAAAAAATAAAATGGCTGAAAACAATTTGCGGCAATCAGCTGGTCAAGTACGTGACATGAGTTTTTTTTTTCTGTTCCTCGAAGTGTTTTTTCTTACATTTAGTTCTCTCCCTTTCTAGTTGGTGGTACAAACTATTGATAGAGAGAGAGGGAAGAAGTAAAAGTTGGATGCAAACATCTGCTACCCGAATATTGGGACCCCATCTAAGTGGTAATATTTAGTGTCAATGACCTTCAGATAATGTTCAAAGCATTTTACTACTAACGAGCACGTGAGTCAAGTGTTGCGGAAAATGAGCTAATTTGAGCCGGAGATGGAGATGAGAATGAGAATGTGAATAAAGATGGGGCTCCTGCTAGACACGTGTCTGGCCCCAAAAGAAAAAGTCAAGAAATTCAATTGCAAACATAAATCATGCCACAACAAAACCGATGTACCGATGGACCAATCCAGACAGTTGGACAGGATGAACACGCAATCAGCTGTTTGTCACAAATCGAGAATTGGGGTTCGGAGTTTCCCCACTAACACTGCGTGTCTCTATGTGTGAGTGTGAGGGTCGTGTCAATCAAGCCACAGGAACAACGCGCGCCCACAGCTAAATCCCCCCCCCCTTCGTCCCACAAAGCCCAAGGGTTGACAGCAGCCAGTGACAGGCGATGTGGGAATGAGTAAAGATCCGACATTGCCCGATATATGCTGAAGGGTGTCCAAGATTATTAAAGAGTATTAGACCAAGGCAATGCCCTGTTTCGAAGCTAAGCTGTTTTATTTAAATATAAATTTTATATAATAAAAAACTAAAAGAAAGGATTCCATTATGAGTCTGTTATTAGCTTGGCAACCCTTAAGTCGATAGGTGATACTTGAAGAACAAATAGAGTTGTCAAATGAATTAGATCAAAAACAAAATCGAAAAAGTTTCGAAGTTTAGATCAAAAATCAAAGCAGTTTATATTTTATGTGATACCGAATTATTTAGAATTGATATTAAGTTTACTTTTGACAACTTTTCTAAAGGACATTACAGGGTATGCTTGGTATAATTTCTTATACTCAATGCCAAACGATTTTCATCGATAGCTTCGAACGTAGGCGATAATTTATTTAACAATGTGTGGCATGCGTTTGGGGCTTGCCGGGAAAGTAAGCTGGGAGCTAAAATTTGCTCTTGGCCATTGAAATGTAAACGGCTACAAAATGCGTCCGGGACAATGGGCAAAAGGACAGGGGAAAAAGTGGAAAAAAAGAGATAGAGACAGAGTCTGTTGTTACTATTGCTTTTGCCTTTGGGCTAGAACAAAGAGAAAGGCAACGTTTTTATCTGCCACAGTATTCACTCCTTTATTTGCCAAGTGCAAATTGCAAAATGATATTATGGGGGAGGCAACAGAGGCTTGTGCGGGGGTGAGTCTGCTGGTGCACTGCATCATTTTCATCATCATCCTCCTCATTCTCATCCTGATGAGGGTGGTTCAGAGTGCAAAGTGAAAGTGGAAAGTGCGTCCAAGCAAGCTGCTGGTCCGTAATGAGCATGAGCAAATTTAATGTGATTTGTGCCGAAGGGTGCAATAGATTTTCCACTGACGAGGGGAGCAATTGGGAGCGTATTCTATTTGCTTTTGTAATTGCCACGTTATCCCAATACCAAAAAAAAAAAAAAAGAAAAAGAACAAAATCCATAACACTCTACCCCTCAACTCAACTGACTGCATAGTCATCGACTTTAATGAATAATTGAACACATTGAAATGTTGTACGTGCAAAAAGAAAATAGAAAAATTACCAAAAAAAAATGATGTCTCCATTGGACAGGTTAGACGGTCTCGTGGCAGCTGCGGGACAATGATAAATGTTTGTTACGAAAAAAAAAATACTTTTATACATGTAACTATAGACTAATAGATGGCATTAGTTAGATTATTTAAACCAAACTAAGTTTATTGTAATACTTCGTAAGCTTTGGAAATAAAGCAAAAGGTTTCCTTTAGTGAACTGATTCCTTGCTTTTTATGGAATTTAAACTATAAAGTTGTTTGGTTTCTAAGACAACGATATATTTATAATTGCTAGTGGAACTCTGATGAAAAAAAATATATAAAAAAAAATAAAAAATAATCTAATTAAAAACAACCAAGTAAATCCTGAAAGACTGCTTTTATTAACTTAATTTCCATGTTCTTGTGGTTTTTTTTCTTTCGTGATATCCAGCTGCATATAGCTACTTATTTTGTGTTAAAAAGGACAAACGATTCCTTCAAAGACTTTTTCATTTTTTCGAGAATAGAGACTAAATTTTAAAGGTTCTAGGATAGTTGAAACTAAAAGGCATTGATTCCCAGAGTTTATGAGTCCAACAAGTTGAGTCTTGAGACAGGACTATGAGTCTTTTACTATTAGAGCGAGGATAATTGCTGTAAAGGCTTGGCTATCAAACATATTCGCTTAATATTTAGAGCTACACGTTGATAAATCAAAACTTGCTTACACGTTAAGGACCTTAGTAATATATTTATGTATTATTTATGTCCGAGTTAACCCATTTTCATTTAATTTTCTTAATACGGAAAAAAAATTGACAGAAAATAAGTTAGAAATATTTTTTTTGAGTAAAAGTAATAAGGTAAAGCATAAGACTCCATCTATAAGTGGCTTAAAGTGTTTATTCATAATAACAGTAATATTAATACAATAAAAGATTACGTAAAAACTGATTAATATTGATTACTCTTATTCTCAGAATTCTACTATATTGATTTTTTTTAATTTATCTAAATCAACAGTTGCTAGGATATAATTGGCAAGTCGAAACATAGCTTTAATTTAGGACAACAAATTTGACTTGATACTTTAATATTTGGTTTATTTCCTTTTACCTTTCACCTTTGCTTTACTTTTGTCGCTTCGTTTGCTTTTGGCTTAAAGACGGGATGTGAGGATTTTTTTTTTTTGCTTTTTTCTTTGCTCATTAGCACTTAAAATGACTTTCAATATTTAGGCCAGAAAAGTGCGTTGATTTGTTCATCCGACATCGTCTCAGACGTCTTTATGGCTTGTTTGTTCATGCAAATAGTATGCCAAGTATAATAATAAAATTATTTCCGCTATTGTTTAGCTAAAGTTTCCTCAAAATGGCTCGCTTCATTTGCTTGGCACGCGAACCATGGCACAAAAAATAAAAAAAGGACTTTTCGGGGCTTGATTTAAGTGCCTTGAGATAAGTGTGTTTGGGCTTTTGTTTGGGGTTTTTCGGGTTTAAACGAAAAATGATAAACATAAGTTGAGGGGCATCGATACAAGAAAATCTATGTCCCCGCTTGTATCCTGTGTGTGTGTGTATTATGTAAAGCTATGCCAAGTGCTGGCTTCTAGTATCAGGCAAGCCGCCAACTTTGCAACAACAAAAAAGGACCTTTTGGTAGCATGTTTTATATCCTTTGAATGTTTGCATTTTAAAATCAACCCTCGAAAAATCGTTTGCCAACTTCAATTTCAACCGCTGTCATTGGAAGCGACGGCTTCCAACCCACACTCATTCCTAGCCTGACCCTCTGTCGTACCAAATGAAAACCCCCAAAGGGACAGCAAGGACAGTGACATGAAGTGCATAAGTTCTACCAGAATATCAATACATTATAAATGTTTCATTATCTTAATAACAATTAAAGAATAAAACAATATAAAAAACATAACCAATCGAACAAAAACAGATTAATTTATATCATAAAAATATTTATATTTTTTAAAATTTTTAATTTAATTTAACAAAAATTTAAATTCATCATTCCTTTAATAATTTTAATTTTAAAAATTTATTTAATAATTATTTTTGTATTTTAAGTTTTTCGTTTCCTTTAGTTTTTTTCACATTTATTTTCTTATACTTTGTAGCACTGTGGCTGTGTTTTGGGACCCTTGTCGATTCCCATTTGGGAATTGGCAACGTTTGTGTTTTTCACCCCAGTTGGCCTGCATTTTGCGCGCATTTTGATTTTGGATTTAACAGTGTACCTAGCATACTCTACATACACATTGTGGCATAGCGATGGATGAATGGATGTATAGATGGTAATGGGTAAAACAAGAAGAGAGGGAAACAACTGTGCAATGGCACTTGTCCATCTGACCATGGAGGACATGGTGTATAGAGCACATGCAGCCAAGTGGCCAGCAAGGTACATTCAGGCTTTGTTAATTTTTTATTAGATTTGTTGCAGCATCGACGTCTGTCTGCAGTGTGGCGCATAATTTGTTGCTGTGGCAAATTGTTGCTTCCATCTAACCTTTACTTTACCGCTTACTCCCATCTCTACCCCGCACTCGTTGACGAAAAATTCAATCAGAAAACTACAAGCGTAAACAAGTGGAGTAAACATGGATACAAGTGCAGAACACAGAGCACTTCAATATTGAAGTGCCTTTTTTTTTTCGTTTTATTTTTCTTTCTTAAAAGTATGAAAAGTTTCTTGTTTGTTATTTTGCTTTTATTTTTGAAATGAAAAATCCAAGTCAGCTCTTACCCTTGTGCCCACCCCTATGGTTTAGCCATATCAGCATCATCTCTTAGGCTTAATACACCTAACAGCCGTGCTAAGTCCTTGCTGGATTTACCTTAAACGCCCATCCAAGTATTTTGCACGCATTTCTGCGGCCTAAAAGTATGCTAAGCTAAAATTACTTGGCACAGCCTTCGCTGGATGGAGGGTAAACAGTAGGCAGACAAAGGCACGCAGAAAAACATGGGGGCGGGCGGCGGACGCGTTATCTCTTTTTATTTAACTTTCTTGTTATTGTATATGAATACTCTTAGTAGAGTGAGAAGTATGCTGACTTAAGCAAGAAGAATGTTTTGCTGGGAAAAAGCTATTGGAAAAGATTGAAGAATTGAAGAAGGATCAAAATACGACAACTTAAGAAAACTCTAATGCAGTTCAAAAATTATATTTGATTTTTTTAAAAAATTTAATGTATATATGTATGTATATTATATACATATTTTATTATTAAATTTCAACTTCTTTTCGAGGGTTGATAAAATTTCCAAAAAAAATAATTTAAAATTTTTTCATTAGTGCAAACATAAAACTATTCAAGTGTAAAACACATCCCTCTGATAGCTCTCATATGTGAATGTGTTTCTATTTTCCTTTTACTTTTACTTTTATTTTGGTGTTAGAGAAATGCAATTTTCCCTATACCCGAAAAACCTTTCAACTTTCTATTTTTTTTATTGCTGATTGTTTCACTTCTTTTTCAAGGATAACAATAAATTTTTATTGTTGTTACGGCCGCTTTTCGGTTTTCGCTTTCCTCTCATTTTTTTTCAGCTTCTGTTACGTTTTGTTTGCTCTTTTTGTTTGTTTTTTCCCCGTCATCTCATTTATTGATTTCTATTTTGCAACGTTTTTTATGTTTCTTTTTTTTGGTCTTGTTTTTTTTTTTTTTTTGCTTTTTTGCGGTTTCTCCTGAAACTGACAAATGATGCGAACTTTGCCGTTGAAATGGGAAACTTCATTTAATCTAATTAAATTGGTGCAGAGCCACTGCAAACTTCATTAAGTTGTTGATATTTTTGTGGAATTTTTCCTTTTTCTTTTCACAGTTTGGTCGTTTGGCAAATTTTCATCGTTTGTGTCTGCAGTTGGCCAAGTTAATGTGCCTGAACATTGCCAAGGGACTTTGTGTGTAAATTGTCATAACTGTGTCTGTGTGTGTGCGATGGGACTTTTGTAATTAGCTTGTGCGTCTGCTTTCTGTTAAACTTAAACCTGTTGGGCTTTTGCCACCCCGTACCCAACGCCCACTAAGCTATTCAGTTCGTTCTATCCTTTCTCTTTACAAGTTGTTGCTTCGAAAGTTTTGTCACTTTTAAGTTCCTAGGAGGACCTATTCTATGTGTGAAATTTGTATACCCTTTACAAATTTAAGCAAATATAGCATAAACATCCTTGGAATGTCAAGAAGGGTAAACATCCTTAAAATAGCTTGTAAGATATTATATTTGAAAGTTCTTTTCATTTTATTATTCATTGTTTCATTAGAAAATGCCTCTGAGTTGGCAAATCGCTTAAGTAAATGTATATAGCTGTCTTTTTGTAAGGGTATACAGTTTTTTTTTTCTGTTTCAGTTGAGGACAGATTGTGAACTGCAAGTGTTATAAAGAATTCTTCAAGAAATGAAAATAAAATGAATATCCTTTTATCACGCAAAACAATTAGATAAATTGTTAAAGTTCTTCAACAAAACATACAATAGAAATTGAATTCTTGTAATTGGGTTTATTGGTAAAACAGAAATATGTGTTTATTACTATAGACATTGAAATGTTGCTTGTGTATCTTTTTATAATCGGCTTTGCTCAAATGGCCTAATCCGATTATAATTTCATCGCTTGTGTTAAAAGTTTTAAGTGGCTCTTAAGAGGGTGAAATCAAAATGAAATCGGAATTTAATTATTTTTATTTCGGTTATAAAATCTGTTTAAGAAGTAATTTATTCTTTTATGATTTTAAATGCTTTTTATATTCTGTAGAATTACTTATTTAACCAAAACTTTATTGCTGCTTAAATGACAGTTAGAAGTCTTGGTTACATAAATATTCTGAGAGTGTTTTTATTATCCTTTTTAATATTTTGAGTTATTTTTTTTTAAATTTGATATTTAACTATCATGATTTTGTTAGTGTGTTTGATTGTAGCCCCACATACTTCCAATGGTTTTTCATATTTTATAAAACTTTGAATGACTTTTTCATGAGAGATTATAATGATAGAGACTATATGCCAGCTAGCTAAATGGATCAGTCTGTTATTTCTTATCAAAAATATATAGTTATAACATTCCCTGAAATCAATTCAACAATATTCTTTCTAAGTTTACATTTCTATTCTATTATTCTAACGTTTTTCTAATACTTTGCCCAAAAGTCTGTCAAAGCTTTCCAAAAATTTCTCTAACTTTGAATGCCAAAGGACTTTTGCTTGAATAAGAATTTTTGTTTCACTACTTTGTCATAATTTGCAACTGCTGCACTGCATTGCACCTAAACTAAAAACCTCCATGTTCTGCTCCTCCACAGTCACTTGCTATACAAATTGTCGTTTTCTCTGTCTCTCCTTCTCATTTTATATACCCACTAAACCATGTTGTTCTTATTAACTGCTCAGCCAGTTGGAGTTTTTCCGGAAAGCAAAAATTTAGTTGGAGTAAGAGATGAAGGAGAAGAAGCATGAGGAGACATTGGAGGTCCCCTAGAAAACAACTTCACTTGACTTGCATGTCCTTGTTGTTGTCCTTTGACTATGTCACTGCATAATTTATGACTGCTTTACTTGTTGGCTCTTTTCTAGCCAGTTGTAGTTGGCCTTTTTGCTGGCAAAGACCAAGAATATGTTGACCTCTTCCTCCTTTGGCCCCCGTCCCTCTTTTTCTGCCCCTTTCTCACAACACGTTTCGTTCTTTCTCTCTGTCTGGTACGTGCGTGAAAAAGTCGATTGATATCCATAGAAAGGCATTTGCATAAAGCCAAAATGCAAAACTTTAAGTTGCCACTGGAACCTTCAGGCAGCAGACTCGTTGGAGTAACTCAATTATTAAACAATTTAATTTAGGATTGAATCAAAGCACACTCATACACAAATAAACACACACACACATAGTCAGTGAGTCAAGTTTATGGTCTTGCTTATGGGCACCACAGTGATTTGAGATTAACTACTTCATCTACAAACAGCCCCCATATTTTCTGGCTCTCTCTTTCTCTTAAACATATACATCTAACCCCTACATTCAGACATAAGCAGCTAATAAATTTTAGCCATATGGACAGCTTTTTGGAGTCCGTCGTTCTAATCAAGGCCCCGCAGCGAGCATAATGAAGTTCTTGTTTTTCATCCTGTTGTTCTTATTGTTATTTCTGTGCTTAATTAGCCAAATGGCTAAGACAAACCGCCAAGAATTCATCTTAAATTTTATTAAAGTTCCCACATATAAAACGCATCATTAATTTTGGAATATGTGTAGGAAAATTGTAAAACCAGTTGAGAAATAATTAATACCCTACATTTAATGCAGAATAAAAACGACAGTATATTGGAAATTCAGTGAGTGAAATATACTTAATAATATTCTTAAAATGCCCTTTGTGGCATTGTTTTTGATAATATATAGGGAATTTTTGTCTCAATCTTGTAATTCTCAACTAGTTCAAGCGTTAAAGAAAAATTATAGCATTGTAATTCTAAGAGGCTGCGAAAACGTGGACTGATAAGAGAATTATATCGTTTTTAATAATCCTAATTAATCTAAGAAAAGTAATGAATTTTGTATCGTATATTGTTATCACTATCAACTCCATGCCAAAGTCCTCATACCCAACCAATTTCGATAACCATAATGTGTAAACCACACCAGTTAGGCAATAAGTCAGTCAGTCAACAAGTTTCATAAACAAAACGTAATTTCCACCATTTAACATTTACGATTTCATATAACTACTTAGTTTTCTGTATTTTTGGCTTGTAAAATGTATCTACCCATAAAATTTAATAGGCATTCCAAATTGCTTTGGCACACTTTGACAGCTGTTGACTTGAGTTCAGACAAAACTCAAGCCCCAAAAAGTATACCATGGAAATGTATATATAAATATATATATATGTACATAGGTATATATGTTTGTATTTTGGTTTTTTATGTATGTCAACATTTATGACAGGCCACAAAAGTCAATTAGCCATGGCGAATGTTCTTGAATGTTGGAAATTGCCTCGAAGTAATGTTAAATTTTGCGCAAATTTTGTTATGCGTGTCAGAACGAAAACGCAAATTGAACTGCAGTCTAATTAGTTACTTGAAGCGTCTAAGCCATGATGATGAATTCCTAAACAGTTTAACGTGCAAATATTTTGTATAATGATAGGCAGGCAGAAGGGATGTAAGGCCAACTGGAAGCATTTGCTGTAAGCCAACTGGACATAAAGTTTGTCTATGGCAAACTGATGAAAAAGATAGGTATTACATAAATGGAACAGTATATGTATTGCAGATACATCTTAAGGTCTTTAAAAGTATGGTGAAACAGTCAGGGTCAAAGAAATAGATACGATTTGTGAAATTGTTAAATTTGGGAATTGTATTTGGGTTATTCATAGGTTACACTAACTCACTTAGCTAAAATAAATATTTTAGGTTCTGAATGTATACCATATAATTGGTTCATCTGAGTAATAGATAAACAATGAATAAACCTAATATATAAGATTGGATTTTGGGTTATAGTTTAAGTAAAAAACACTATTCAGCATTTTGTATATGCTTTTCAATTAACACTATGCAGTTCGATCTAAGAGCGTCGGTAGTTTTAGTTGTGTTGACCTTTTCGACAAGAATAAAAGAGATTTCCAATAGAGTTCTAATTTTCTGAATTGCATTGTGCGAGTATTCCTTTTGCCATTTGGTAATTTCTGTTGATTTCTTTGTGCGTTTCAAGTTTATTTTTCCCTTTTTTTTCTTTTGGTTTTTGCTTATAAATTTAGTCAAAGCACGTAGCGTAAACTTGGCAATAAATCCGTAAAGCCAGCCGCCCGTAATGTCAGTTCTCTCACTCGCGTACACACACACATACACTCACACACACACACCCCTGCTGTGAAACACGTGGCGTATTAACAATATCGACATGAGTAAACAAATGTCCCAAAAATCGAAGGGTGGGGACAGAGGATTAGAGAAAGAGAAAGAGGGAGAGTAAAAGAGGCAAGGAAAGTAATTTACACTTTTCTAACTTGTGAACTTTTGCCAACTTTTCTATTTTTTAGAATACACCCGGACACAAAAACAAAATGAACACATTGGAATCAAGGACAACAAAAATTAACACAAATGTATCATAAAGTGCTATATCTTGATGATCTGTACCCCAGCCCAGGAACCAGACACGTGTTAAACAGTGTTATCCTCTGTCATTATCAGTGAACAAAATGCCGAACCTTCATCATGTTGACTACAATCGGAAATATTCCGCCACGGAAACGATACAGGTAAGTAAGTATTTTTTTATTTCACCCTCTTTCTCCTTACCCATCTTTATTCTACCATTTTTTTGCTATGTACTATTTATGTTGATTGCCTCCTTACATTTCTCATGCTTCGTCCCGTTCCGTTTCGTTTCGTTCCATTCCGTTCCGACCCGTCCTACAGGTTATATTAAAAATTCAACTTGAGTGCGGTAATTAAAAATGAGACGTAAATTTACGAGCTGCTGCCACACTGGCTACTATGCTTGGCACGCGACCCGCTGGTTGTAGGCGTGCCAATTTCTCATGACTTTCCTTCTGTGTGTGTGTGTGTTTTTTCACACTCCCTGGTGAAGTCCAGGACTTGATTGATGTTTAACGTTTTGTTTGCTGTTTGTCTTATGCTTAGAGTTCAACAAATTAATTGAAGAGTTTTCCGTCTAGTTTTCGTATCTCTCGATTTTGAAAGGCAATGGAATGGAATGGGTAATGTAACCTTGAGCCAACCCCCAAAAGACTCAATGTGGTCGTCTTCCTGCCTACCCGCTAATTGCTGTCATAAATTTTGAGCACAACTTGGGGAACAGCAACCAAATGTAGCATTCTTTCAGGCGAAATAGCTATACACTGTTGTCGATGGTTTAATCGCATTAAAGGGGTAGGTTAGCTACAATAGACAGATAGCATAGTTAGATGAAGAATTTTAATAGAAATGTTCTCGCAAAGAAGATTAATGGATATTTCTATCACTTTTAATTTATGAACAAAACAGTTCAAATTAGGAATGAAATATTATAGAACAATTTCTCAATATTAAAAATTAATTAAATATTAAAAAATATAAACTGAAATTTTAGTGGTTTTAGTATTTAGTTCATCCAATTTTTTTGAAGGTTGTGTGGTTCAATCACAAAGATTTTTTTTATAGATTTTTATAAAATATTTGACATATTAATCTAGATAACTAAATGATATATTATGAACCATTTTCAACATACTTTCTAACTGTAATACAGGGTTATGTAGGAATACTAAAAAATAAAAGTGTCTAAAGTTACATTTAATATATTATAAATTTTACATATTAACATTTTTTGTTTAAAAACCAATTGTAAACCTTAAATTTTGGTGTTCAACATATCTTTTAATATATCGTTAATGAAATTTAACATATTTTTATTATAATTTTTGGTTTGACACAGGGAAATCAGTTTAGTTAAAAGATTTCTTTAATAATTTTCCACTAATAAATTAAGATCCATTTAACAAACTAATGAATAATTGGCACTCGATATAGAAAATTCTTAAGTCCGTCAAGCGTTTTGCTAAAATAGATTGATTCTCTTCTATTCAATAATTTTGTTTTTATATCAATTTCATTAATACTTAAAATATTTAGTATGGTGCCAAGGATGCTCCCTTGGTTCAAGCTCATAATCTAAGGGCGTAACGGTCCAAAACACATTAAAATTCTGTAGACACTTTGACTGTGATCCAGGAACTAAAGTGTCAATATATATAAATTTAATTTCTGGTTTCTTTTTTTAAATAAAAAGAGCTAAAAAGTTAAAAACTGATTCTAGTTTTTGTATATCTCACAGTCACTACATAATTTTAACAGTATTGGTAAAATAAATGCTTATCCTTATCAAACAATTATAATTCCATGGCTTGGCTTTCGATTTCTGCTTAGAGTATTATACAGTCACTGTGAATATACTTTAGATGTGGTAAACGTTCCTCGCTTGTTTTGGTTTCCATGTTGTCTCAGCTTTTACAGTTCCCGCGTCCGAAAAAAGCAAAGCGTCGGGAACACTCTGTACTTGCTGTTGCTTTGTTTTCATTTTGCCTTTTTTTTCCCTCCATTTTTCCATTTTTTTTTTTTTTTTTTGCTTGCCTGCATATAGTACAAAACGTTGCTTCCGCCTGCTGTCGTTGGTAAAGTCCTGTTAGCTGCTTTTGGCTCTGTTAGCTTCGCCGGCTTTCTCTGAAATGAAACTTGATTAAGTAGTTTCCGCGTGTTTTTATTTGCACAATAAAAGCATAAAATTTTTGCTGCCAGCAGCTTTTACAAGTTAAAGTAGCAAAAAGTGTGAAGTGTGGATGGTTTTGGTTAAAACGAACCCCTCGACAAAAAAAAAAAAGAAGAAAAGAAGCAGCTAACCAACCCGACAACACCCTCTGCAAGAATGCTAGACATGCTGGTTCCTATTTAAGCCGCTATTTTTATGGGTTTTTTTTTTCTTTTCTTTTTTTGTTGTGTCGGAATGATAACGTTATGACTCCATTGTGACAAGACGCGGACGTGGCATAGTTAAAAGACTTCACATGCAGACGAATTCGTATACATATATAGAGTGAAATGGTGGTAGATATTCATCTGAATACTTTTTTTTCCTCTTTTGGTGGTCAACTTTAATATTTTACTTTAATTTGATATACCATAGAGTTAAGTGATGTCCTTAAATGAAGCCATGACACTTCTTATATTCCGATCTTAACAGATCTGCAGATTAAGCTTATGATGAAGATCAAAAAGTGAGCGTATCTAAAGTGTGCTGGCTTAGTAAGCAACAGGACTCTAGCGACGAAAAAAACAAAGGATTTAAGAATGATGATTGCCTCCTTGCATCTTCCCTCTATGACAACATAAAGATTGCTCGATGTGCTTAAAAAAGTTAACATTTTTGTTCTATGGGGGTAAACCTTTCTTAGTCCTTTACAAAAGTTTATTTAGCCACTGCTTTCTAGTGTATTAGCTAAGATAGTTGCTGATTAAGCATCTATTGGCATTGTTTAGTCCACAAAATGACTTTTAAAGGGATGAATTTGAAATAAATTGATTAGTTGGTTAACAGATAATTGTGTTTAAATGATCATAATTAAACAAAACTATCTTTTATTTATGGTTTTATACAGTTTTCAGATTAATGCTCATTTCATCGATATACCATTTAAATAAAAGAATGCATTATCTTAAGCACCAATGTTTTTTTATAGACTAAGTTAGTTACCCTTTGCAAGGTAGTCCCATTTAGTTTTGTTTAATTTAACCATTAGGAGAATAATTTTGTCTCAGTTCGCTACCTTTATGCCTTATCTTCTTATTCTATCAGTCTCTGTTTATGTTGATTACATCTTAAAATCCTCCATTTACCTTCATTAACTTTGTCCTCGGTAAGCCTTGCTAATGGAAATGTTAACAATTTTGCTAATGTTTATGTATCATTCACTTTGAAATACTTGGGATATTATAGCAATATGCCAAAAAACCGGAGCAGCAGACACAGCGGCATTAACCATTAAAAATGATTACAAAACGCCGGTACAGCTCGTTTCACGAAGTTCGAGGAGGAGTTCGCCTTGCGCAAAAGTAATTTCACTTTTCGCCGCATATGTTGCCTGCTGTTTCCGTGTAACCTTTTTGCACAAAAAACTTTCGGGTTTGTTGTTTTTGTTACTTTGGTTTTTTTTTTTGTTTTTTTGCAAAACAAACAACATAAATATGGATTTCTCATTAAAATGCCAAAGTTATGCCGGCACGTAGACGTTGAAGTTGTATTTTTGGGAGTTCTTACGCATGCGCCTTCACTCAATGAAATGCTCTCACCAATGTCAATGTCGCGTTTGGTTCTCTTGCTTATCGCTTCGCTCTGTGTTGAGGAAAGTCACGTGCTGTTATTAAAGGAATGCCATAGCCGGCTTAGTCCTTAGCCCGTCGTGGCTTCGCTCGCTCTTTAACACTCTTTCGGGGGCAAAAGAGGAACGACACACAATATAAGGCATTTGTCATGAAACGGATTTCCGGCATTGTCCTTACTGTGTAGATTGGCGCGGCGAGGCGCCCTCTTGACACTCTCCTTGACTTTCCAGAGCGCCTACACAACAAAAACTTGTTCAATTTTTTATGACAAAGACGAAGGGAAGACGATAGAAAAAAAAGTTTGTCGTGACTTTGCCGCAAAAGTGGCTATTTAGCATTTTAGAGTAGGCAACAGGACACGACCTCAAAAGTGGATGCCTTCTTGCTCTTTGAATTTTTCATTAATTTCATTATAATGTGCCAAGAAAAGCATTTGGGAATTTTAATCAACGCTTGTCCTTCTTCTCGATACTTGAATCTAATTTGACTGTGATAATAGTTAATGAGAATGGCGGATGGAGGCAAGCAGGAAGTGCCAGTTCCAAGAAAACTATTTGCTTAGGGTAATTGCCTCAGCCTGATGTCATACAATACCGATGAATCTAACAACCGTTCAACCGACAATTTGAAGTAATTTGAAGTGAAATGTTGTCAACAAAGAGTGCTTACAAAACTTAAAATGGATAGAATAAAAACAAATTGCAAGTTTATTCTTCTTTAAATTGAAATATTTTCCATTAAAAAAAACTTTCTGTTAAAAACCTTTGATTATTCATCTCTTTTCTTTTATCGGTTAAACTACCTTTAAATAATGCTTTATTTTTTGTTAATTTATTAATTATTTACATGACAATAGATCTTTAGACAATCGTTGGAACAAACGGTATATTATTGAGTCTGCAGAAAAAGATTTACAGACGACAAATGTAAATGTTAGACCTCACTTATTTTTAATTTTAATTTAAGTTAAAGTTAAAGTTAGTTTAAGTTAAGAATCCTTTGTCCATTCATATGTTTTTCATATCTTATATTTACCTGCATATGCACATATTTTGTGTCCCTTATATCTGAAAAGTATGCAACAGTTTTTCATATTTTTTTTTGCTCTCTAATCAAAAAATTCTCAAATGGTTTTAGCTTTGCGGGCATGAATAGGTGCTGTTTAAGGGTGATTAATTATCTCTGCGCAGGCGGCAGTTTCGTAACCAATGAAGTCCTACTGAGGTGCGAATATTGCTAGTTGAAAACTTTAACCAATACCCCGCCATTGAGGACGTGAAATACCGTCCACTTAGGCAATTTTTGATGGCCCGAGAGGGCTCATTTAATAATAAATATGAACGACACCAAAAACACACAATTTAGGAGACCCCAAAAGTGGACGGTTTGATGAGTCATTGAAAACTATGTCTTTAATAGGCTTATGACTGGGATACTTAAGACCTTTTTAAACACAAATTACGATAATCATCATCGTTGTCATCATCATTATTATCATTGTGTGGACCATTCAAAAACTATTTTGCTTTAGGCCATTAATTTCTACTCCGCCTCCTTGGACTGCTCGATAAAAAGGGTTAAGGCATTAGACAAATTAAACTTAATGTTAACTCCCAGAGCAAAAGGCTTACCAACACTCAAGCTAAATTACACCAACAAGGACAACATCCCCACTGCATACAAATGTTTGTTTTTGGTGTTCCTTATTTTTTTTCTTTTTTTTTTTGTTGAACAGATAGAAAACTCCCCAATGAACCTGACCGAAAATTACTGCCACAATTTATGTTTATGTGACTGCAAAGTTTTTTGGTCGACGGAAGAGAGATTTTATAGTTCAAGTTCGACATTTAAAGGTTGCGCTTCCGTAAAAACCATGTGAATTTACTGCCTGTTAAGTTTTCGTTCTTTATTTCCATTCTTTCTATGTGTGTGTCTGTGTGTGTTTGTTGGTATGAAAACTTGAGCCTTTTTTTATGGGCTAATTCAGAGAGACAGACAGAGAAAGAGCCACACGAAAGAGGGCAAAGGTAAGATTTTGTTTGTCTGTGGCATCAAAGCGTAGCATTGGTCAAAACTTTATGAACTAAGCAAATTGTAATTTTGACCCAAACCCGAAGAACATATTTCATTTTTTCATGCTTAACCTAATTTTTGTTTATACTCTTCTTAAGGGATATAATATTAACTTTTCTTAAAAGCATGGAACACACAAAAGGAATCACTCACAATTACGATGTTAATTTCTGATCACCATATTAAGCTTAGTGTTTATTCTGTCATTTACATAGCTCGTCCCCAAAAACTATATGGCAGACAGTCAACTCATATTATGTCCTCTTATGATAATAAGCTCTGTTTCTAAATTGCTGTCTTCTCTAAGTTTCACTTAGAGTATAGATACTTCGACTTTATCCTAAGTTATATTTGCCCTTTAGTTATTTTTTTTTCTGCCCATGTAGATAATTTGCATGCCAAACATGTCCTTCAGGAAGTTAGCTAAGGCTATGGCTGTGATTTGGTTATTTTTCTTTTATTTTATTTCATTTTTTCGTTTCGTTTCTAATTTATGCATTATTTATGCAGATATATATATAGATATAGATATATATATAGATATCCTCTTGTATTGATGAAGATACATGGGAATTGGGCAAAGTTGAAAGAAATCCCTATACAATAGAAAGGAAAAAATATAAAACAATTCAATTAAAATCTATGAGCTAGAGTCGAAGATATTTCAATTCTTTTTGACAAAATAGACAGAAACGATTGGTTCTCAACGGAGCCTAGTTCGATCTAAAAGAAAATATAAACCTGTCTTAAGCTTTCTTGATGAACTTGCGATTTCTTTTATCTACTTCTCATATCTTGATCTGGAACTTCTTGTATGAAAAATAAGTTGTTTACAGATGTACATATATAGCACAGGATTTACAAGCAGCTCGATTTTTCAAAAACTTTCTAGTTTTCCCAGTTATAGGCATCGTGACTGCAACATACCAATCCGTCAATACCAAAACAAGTTGAGAATTATAACTTTAAGAGAGATAAAAAAAATCAGTTGGTTTATTTATAAATTTAAATACAAATGAAATTTTTGCTACTCTAAAGGTAAAAGATATTAACACCTTGTGATATCCGATTTATCTTTTTCTTTTCATTTATTCCAGCATTATATGCTTCTTTTCCTTTTCGTAATTTTGTCCTTTGTGCACTATTTTAAATTGTTTTTCTTTCATTTTTGCTACTATTGAATAGATACAGGCCCTTACATATGGCTTTTTCCGTTTAACTTACTTACTCCAATTTGAAAGCAATCCTTTTTTCATGTTTCCTTTTTTGTGGTATTTTTGAAACTTTTCTCTTGCAACCAAAATTGATACGAATTGACGACAAGTCAATTTTGTTGTCCGTACGTTTGTCTGTCTATCTGCCTCTTCTTCTATTGGGCGTAAAAAGCAATTGCTTCTGTGTAACATGCAAATACGGATAATGGGAAAAGGACTTTGCCTGCTGCTGACATTGCAACTGTGTTGCCCGTCTATCCTGGCAGCTGTTTTTCGTCAAGTCGTTTGGAAAATTGAAATGATTAATTGTTTTGGCAAATGTTTTTGGCACTTGTCCTTGTCCTTGAATTGATTAAGGTACCAGCTGAAACTACGAAAAATCACAATCAAAAAACCCGTTTTTTATTGACAAGCTAAACTGAGTGTGTGTGTGTGGAGAAGTGTTTATGTGTGTGTGTGAAACAGATTGAGCGCGGCAATTTGATAAACTAGCGACAGTTATTTGTCAGCTGCAGTGTCATGGAGTGACAGCAGATAAGTAGAATAAGAAGTTAATAATAAATTTATCCCCTGAAATAGCACGTCTTCGTTGTGTCTCTGCTAAAAAAAGACTGTAAGGGATATTTTGGGTTTGAGTCCGCAATAACTGAAAGAGTAAAAATTCCCTCTGTTTTTTGTCCCTAGCATGTCACCATGGAAAATAGGAAAAAAATACTCCGAAAGGATATAGGTTATTTATTTTGGTCGAAATTGTTCTTGGTTTGTGAATTGTCTAAGGAATTTCGGATCTGTGTAATTTTAATATTTTATATAATTTGAAATTGGGTATTGTAATTGCTGGAAAAAAGAGTTCCTTTTAGTGTGATAGTGTTCGGTTTGTGTATTTGCTTAAAGGAAAATAAAAGTAAATTATTGATATTTGGCAAAGGACACTTTTGACTTTGGTCTTCCCTTTATTTTCAAAAATTGTTAAGAATACTTAAGGTTTGCGAGTTTGCTTATATTATCGGATAAAGGATAGAAGATATAAGAGTTATGCTATAAATAGAAAAGGAGGGTAAGTTTGACTTTGAAACTATTACAAGAGAGTGTGAGTTTTCTAATAGTAATAAAAAGTTATTTAAAAGGGATTTTAATATTTTTATGTTCAAAAAAATGGCAAAACTACAATAAAAGAAAAGTTTATTTATTTTGATTTATTAACTAAATTTCTATTCTATTGTATTCCACTTTCTATTTTTCTGTTCTATTTTTCCTTTCTATACGCAGCAAATGTATTTAGTTTGAGTCTTTTAATTGTAATTTTAGAATATTTGCAATTCTAAAAAATGCTTAGTCTATATTCTTTTGGAAAATAGTTGAACAGTTTTTCATCTGATAGCTGAAATATGTGCAGTAAGTATAATCAATCTTCCAGTTATAGCCAGATCACTATTCCATGGATTTCTTAGTGATTCAAACGATTTCTGTAAAGCATTTGTACAAAAAATTTAATTGTTCCTAAATGTTATTATAATTTATTTAATTATTGTTGTTTCAACGACTGGAAAAATCCCTCTCCAGCTTTGAAAGTTCTTAAAATCGGCTACAAATATACTTAACTACTTATAAAACAAATGGCTCTTATTATCCCACAAGATCAGAAAGCAATTTATGAAATTAATGGGCGGTATATTTCAAATTAGATCCCTAAGGTAAATGAAAGATTTTGCTAGACTTTAACTTTTTTTTAGTTCCTCAATGTATTTTGTAAACTTGACTATATGTATTTTATTTGTGTATAAATCTTTTAGATAGGTATATATTATATATAGTATATATAGATGTCTTTTAATTTACTTGTTAATCCAGAATTCTTTTTATTGATAACTTTTACAAATATCTTACCTCTTCTATCAAGTTTAGAGTTTCATCTCAGCATTCAGCATTTCTAAACTTAATCTAACATTCGGAAAAGAGAATATATTTTTAACAAAAAGCTGATTGAAAGTTCTGCTTACCTTTATTAAAATACTTAAGTTAATAATTTACAATTAATATTGATTTCGTTTCAAAATTTCTTTAATTTCTTCTCTTATCAAGCGTAAAAATATAAAAGCAGCTCATTCAAAAGATTTTTATTTAACAATATTATCAGATGAAAAAGTGTCCTAACTGTCTAGCAATTTCAATCCTTTTTTCCACCTATGTTTCGAGGGCTTTTTTCACTCTCTATCTTTTTGTTTTGCATAAATTTTCACTTTGTTTTTATCAATGTTGGGGGAACCTTAATTTTTGTTTTGTTTTGTTTCTTCTTTCGTTTTGTTTATGTGCCCTGTTTGTTGTCCTTGTCCCTGTGTCTGAGATTGTTCTATTGAGATAATACATATATATTTTTTCCGTTGACGTTTTTTAATCCTTTACCAACGACCCTTTTTTGTATTCGTACAACTCCTGAGTCCTGTATACGTCCTGTGCTCTGGTTGACTGCATGCACGCGACGCGAGGCGACGCGACACTACGCGCCGCGATGCGATGCGGCGGCCCTGTTGGGACATTTTATAGTTATTGCCGAAAATTCCCTAGATGGTTTTAGCAATTTCTATGCCATTTACATTTTATTTTCTTGTTTTTGTTAAGTTTGCATGAAAATTGCGGCTCTATTGTTTTATAGTCGCAATGGGGAGTTTTTGTTGTTATTCTTGTTGTTGTTGTTGCCTTTGCAAAGTATTGGATAGACATTAGATAGACATGATGTATGCACGGTCGCATACATAAAATCCAAATCGAAAAGTAAGAGTTCTTTTCTGTCTAGCATAAGGCAATAACTGAGAGCTTAATGAGTCCTGATGGCGAAAGCATAGAAGGGAATTGAAAGGATAAATGGTGGCTATACATATGACAAAGTAATCAAGTTACCATATTGCAGTATATGGGCAACATAAAACATGTCTAAAGGAATTTTGCTCTTTACTAGTACACTGTATACTAGTGACAACATAGCACGAACAGATTGCTATACTTCTATATAATAAACTTATGTATCTTATATAAGTCCCATACTATACAATTACCAATTTTGATTGAAGCTGCACGACTTAGAATATTATTTGCCAGGCAAATAGAAAAATATTTTTAAAATAAACAAAAATATTTGCGTGCAAAAGTAAATTTATATTGAAAATGAAAATCGGTCAAGAAATTAATGATATAGGAAGAAACTGAATTTATGCCTTACTTTTTTCAATTTTTCTACTTTGAATCAAAAGCTAACTGACAGATGTCAAACGTAAGTTACTTAATTTTATTAGGACTCTTATTTAAAATTGGTTTTCCGATTTAAAGCCAGTCATTCTTCTTAGCAGACAATACTCTTACATATTTCTAAATTATGTTTATTGATTTATGAGATTAAGTTAAGCATTTTGGTTTGGTAAAATCAAAATATACTAATGACCAATATAGATTCAGTAGAACAAAAAAAAGGCTTGAAAAAAAACAAGACGGTTTTATAATGCAAATGAATTATAGTCATATTTATAATCAACTCGTTGAAAGTGTGTTGTTTATTTGAGAAGGTTTACACATTTTTGGGTTTTCAGGTTAATGTCGAAAAATGTAATTAGGCTGCCTATAACAAAGTTCGACAGAAAAGCCTTGAAATAAACATTATTTAAAAAAAAAACTGATATCAGATAACATTAAAATGCAAACGTGTATTCTTTTGAAACATAAAGTATTTTTATTCTATTCTATTTAATCCAATGCAGTGATATTTTCACGTATTATTGTATTCTTCTAACTTTTCGGAAATCAAAAAATTTTAAAATTCCTAAGTATCAAAGTATATCTTTCTTTTTTTTTTTTTAATTAAATATTTTTGTATATATAAATTTTTTAATTACAATCTTTTGAAATAGTAAGGATTTATCATAGTTTTTTTTATAGTTCAGGTATAATTATTTTAAAATCTTAGAGTTGAGGTTGGAGGTCGATTTTAAAAACCATTCTTGCTCTTCTTCTTAAGGGGAAATAAATTACCCAAAATAATTTGTCAGATTTTACAAAATTTCCCTTAGGCACTGCCCCTCTGTAACAATGACGTCACAAAATCAACCTGTTAGACTTCAGGCATTCTCTTTGTATGGTGTGTGAATGTGTGTGTGTGTCTGTGTCACAATGCCAAAGACCTAGTACAAGGCCAGGGAATTTTCTACCCCTAATGGAAAAAACAGGGGAAATCTACCCTCTTTTGACTAGCTTCCTGGTGCATTGAACCAAAAGCCGGTGGCACGCACGTTTTCACCAACAAGAAAGGCTAAGGTCAATTGCAGTCAACGTTGGCGGGGGAGGCACAAACAACGACAACAAGAAGTCTTAACACTTCCAGTGAGCAAAAGGAAGAGAAAAAATTTCCCATTCAAAATATCCCATTTCTGTTGAATGCCGGCCTTCGAAGAACTGTCGGCATGAAGGTCCTTTTCAGTGTTGGTTGGGCTTTGGTAGCACGCGTTTCATATCGTTCGCATGTACGTGTACGTCCAAAATGGAGCAAATTAGTCCTTCGCGATGAAATTCAACGTAATTTTTTACGCTGCTTTTAGTCGAGTGTGCGTGTGATTTTACATATGAGAAGTGAGTGTGTGTTTTGTGTGCCTGGTAAAGAACATTCTTTAGCAACTGTGGATTAACATAAAGAATGTTTTTTTTTATTTACCAAGGCTGAGTTGTAGGAAAAAGGAAATACAAGTATAGTGCTAAACCAAAAAGAAACATAATTTTTCCTGTTTGTGCTTTTTGTTGTTTACAATATTTTTTATTTTTTTTTGGATTTGCTATGCAAAATTTGCTGCGACATGGGCAACACTTTGTGCATAAAAAATTAGCTAGATAAAAACAAAAGTACACCAAAATAAGAAAAAAAAGAAAAATAGAACATACCTACGCTAACACGTAAGGCAAATAATGTGCTAACACACACGATGTACTATACCATGGAAGGCATGTGCCATAACCGAGGCGAAAATAATCATAACCGCCTCCAGACGACTTTCGACGACTACAACGACATTACAATGTCTACGAGAATGCTGTTTGGCACGCCGTGACTTCCGTTTCCTTTTTTGTTTTAATGTTTACGTTTTGTGGTCGGAATAGGTTTCCGTCTCGCTTTTGCCCCTCGTTTTATTCCTCTTTTTCTCTTACTCTCTCTGTGTGTCATGTGGATTTTTGAGCTAATGTAGTGGCATTTTAGGCGCAACGAAATAATAGATAATAAAAAGTAATGTCGTCTTTTTGGCTTAGCGTAAAATCGCCCAAAGGCAAACAGTCTCCAAGTCGCCAAGACCTACGGAAACCCGTCTTCATCCATGTCTAGCACTCTGTCCTGCTTTATCGCCAGTGCGTGCCACATACGATTACTGCTCTGCTTTTCTTCCGTTTTCCGTTGCTTGTTGTAATAAAAATCAGTAGGAAATCTTTCTTTTACGCCTAAATGTAGGCAACAACAAGGCATCATATGTCTTAAATTAGATTAAATGATGTGCCATAATGAACATGTGGATCACAGTTGCATGGGAATTGGAGTGGGAGTAATCGTTGGAGTTCCTACATTGTTTACTTGGGAGTATAAAATTTCGCAGGACATGTACTAAGGCTAAAAGGATACATGCTAACAATAATGATAAAAGGCAAATATTAGCTTATACATAAATATACATGTTAAGCTGAATCAGTTTTCTTCTTGTTATTATTATTGAAAAGTAATTTAAACCCAAAATGTTAATAAGCTCTGCTTGACAAAAATTCTATTAAGTTTGATTTCGATTAGGATTTTTATGTTCCATTGAAAACTGCTGGCAAATAAAAGCAATGTTTTTACAATGAAAATTGCATTTAACCCATTTTTATTAAATGTTATAAAAAAGAGTTAACGGATAAGAAACACCCGATGTTAAAAAAAATTTTCGCTTGTTATGAGAAGTAATTTTTTTAATTAAATACAGAAAAATTGATGAAATTTTATTTGGTTCTTATTATAGAGACCTGTTATGAAAACAAAATATATTGTTTTTTTTTGTAATTGAATTGTATGAGGGTAAATAAAAATGAAATATCTTGATCCCAAAATTATTTCATTTTGGAGAACTTTGAAATTGTTGACAAACTAATGTTTTCTGTATGAAATAATTCATTCTAAAAGAAGAACAATCTTCATTCTAAATGAAGAATAGTGTTTAAATTTGAATGAATTTTTATACTACATGGAAGTAATAAAGAAGCAAAAATTGCCAATAGCTACAAAGCTAAAGACCATTTAACTTTTTAGTATACCTGACTTAATTTCTTACGATTAAAATATGTATATAAATAAAGTAAAGCCCAGTCAAGTACATCAATAGGCAACGAGCGAATGATTTCATAACAGAGGATTCATACATGATGCCATTTCAAAGGCTTTATTCCATTAAAACTAAGACCTAGTAACAAAGTCTGCTTTGACTGTTGTTAAAATAAAGCATATTAAAGATAAGGAAAGTGGTCAATACATAAAAAGATTGAAAAGTGATAACTGCCAAATTGAAAGCCTTGTTTAAAAAATGAATCTATAAACTCTTAGTTTAAATAAAAGAAGAGCATAGGAGAAGTAAAAGAAAGAGTAACATAATTCCTAATCTGAATAAAGGTCAGTCTATGTAAAGGCACTTCTTACTACAGGCGAATATATATTTTACCCAGTTGTGCCTACTCCCAAAAATTATGCATCAATTATTTGTTTCCATTTGCTTTCCTGTACGGATCTATGCCACATATAAGGCCATTTTCCGCGCCCAAAGAAACATAAGCAGCATTTGTGTTTTTCTACTTCCTTTTGTTTATATTTGCCTTACTTATTATGCGGCAAATGTTTTGGCAAAATGTAACCGAATGGAAATTAAATGAAACAATGGTATCGTGGTATCTTATTTTAGACATAAAAAAAAGTTTTTCTACGTGTTGCAGACTCTTAACAATAGGTTCCAGCCAGCTTTATGTATTCCTTCTGTCTTTGTTGACTTTTACAATCAATTGTCAAGAAAAAAACTGTACTTGAAATACTCATGCAATTCAATTTTCCACTCGTAACAATTAAAGTCTCCAAGCTCTTGACATCCTTCATGCGTATTTCATGTACCATCCGATACATACAGTGTGTATGTGTGTGTGTGAGTCTCATCCTCACTTCCGGGCGTAAACGGAAGTACTCAAGCAAAAAAAAAAAAAAAGAGAAAGAGAAGCCGAAGCATGTAAAGAAAAAGGCAAACAAATCCAAAATAAACAACATGTGAAGAAAAAAAAATGCTTACGAAGCGGAAATTAAGACCCACTCCATTCAGTTGGAGGAAAAACGCACCCCACACTCCGCCCATCCCCCAAAAAAAGGCAAAGCTGCCAAAAGTTCGCAAACAAACACATGTCTCGGCTTTGTCTCTCTGTTTTCCTATACTCACTTCTCGTTTTTCTCTGTCTGCATTCTCTCTTTCTCTCTCTCTCTCTGTGTGTAAACAAGCCCAAACATATCACATTTTAATCCGATGTAGTGGAAAATTGCTCAAGTCGGGAAAATTGTTGTTAGCAAGTGAAAGTTTCCTCTTTCTCAGCGAAGGTAAATTGATTATACTCAATTTTTCTAACACATTTAAATGGGGCGGCTTAGCAGCGAAAGCGACACGTAATACGCTTTACGTAATTAAAAAGTTCAATGTTTTATCGTTAGCTTGCTTCGTTACCTTACCTATCTTAATCCTTACAAATGTCCTTAGGTGTTAAATTTAATAGTCACGCCAAGTAAAGCTGATACGTGACCATATCTTTCCCATCGCTCTAGTTAATTTATGAAGAACCTGTGCGAAATGGGAAAATATGTTTGTGACCAGCTTGACAATGACTTGACTGTCAAGCTAAATTGCTTCTCTGCCTCCTCTGGCCCTTCTGGGCATAAACTTAAAATTAGTGTAAATTGTCGCTAAGGCGGTGCCTATAAATATGCAAAGGTTTTTTTCATTCTGATGGCGCTGTTGCCGTGTGGGAGGAGACTGGCCCATTTCATTAATGAAGAAACAAGTTGTTTTTTGAGCTAATCAATTTAGGGTACTTTCGTTTTGTAGTTCATGTTGATACACTTTTGTTAACTTTGTTACTTTTTTTTAATTTGCTTTCCTTTTATTTTGCATTCTAATTCTACATTTTTTTTTAATTTCTTTTTCATTTAATTTGATTCGTTGTATTATTGTTTACATTAGATTTTATTGTCTCAATTAATTCTTGTCATTTGTTGCTTAATTCATCTTTTTAACTTTCTATCTTTAGTTGTATTATTCTTCCATTGAATTGGTTTGTCTTGCTAAGTAGTGTCCTTTTGTCTTTATTTGCAGTTTGCGTTTTCTTTGGCCTTTTTCGTTTTTTAAAATAATATTTTATAATATTTCTTATTTTTAAATAATAACAAGAAGATGTAAGCTAGAAATTTATATTGTTAAATGAATTAAGAAAATTAAAGGAAATCAAAAATCAAGAAAGAGAAGACAATAATAAAGATAGGACTTATAAAAAGTGTTGGGAAAACCCGTATCTAAAATTCAGAGACTAAACAAAAAAAACAAAAAAACAAAAAGAAAAGCGAGTAATTAGTTTAAAGTTACACTTTTACAGATTTTAAAAATTTGTTCAAAAATTATTTTGTTCATATTTCAAAAGTTTAAATGTAGTATTTTTCTAGGCAAAGTTGCCTTGCCAACGATTTTTGAGCTGAGACGAGTTTTTGAAATCGGCACCAACTTACAGCTATATTACGAACCTTATCTTGGAGAGGCTCCAACTCTGTCTAAATTTGGCCAATTTAAAAAAAAACTACATCTATATTTTCCATTTGTTCCATTTTTAATCCAATATATTTTGGAAATTCTATAAACAGTTTTTGAACTTGTTCTTCATTTCTCTTCTTTATTTCACCTAAAGATTTATTAAAGTTCTGTTTATTTATTAAAAAGAAAAGCCAAATAAAAAGAGCAATCAATAGCTAACCAATATGCTTTTTGTAAGGCATTTGCAACATTATTATGTATTTAATTCATGAATATTCCATTTGTGATTAAAAGACATAAAAACATTACATTTACATTTAATATGAGCGCCTACCAACAAATTTCTCATTTATATTCTTTGAATAAATCTTAACCTGGGCATAGAGTATCATCAGGTTTAGTTTACAAAATTTACATATTCCTGATATAGCTGATTCTCCTGTTTTCTAGTTTTCTCTTTTTTTTTTAATGTTTGTTTTCTTTTCTGAGTCTACCAACTTTCTTTATTTTGGTTACAAAAACGGCCAACATAAATTGTCTATAGCTGTCATACTTTTGGGCATTTAATAAATTTTATGACTGTGAAAAAGAGAAATTGAGTGGCCTTCTGCTGTTTTTACGCTGCTTTGCTTCGCTTTCATTTCTCTTTTCTCTTTTACGTTTTTTCGGTTTTTTAATAACATTCGTCGTTGTCGTCTGTGCCGTTGTCCGCCTGGGGCTAGGGCTGTCTTTTCCTTTTTTTTTTCTTTGCTTTTTTAATTCTACTTCCACTGGCATTGGTTCTCCTTCTGTGAATTGCAAATATGGGTATTTATGTGCTATGATGCTTCTGGCATGTTCTTGGCTGTTGCTCCCCAAAGTATGCAACAATCTTTTATATGAGTTTATTATGTATGCTTTTGCTTAAAACATACAATTTCCTCAAGCGATTTCCGTTTGCACTGATGAGTCTTATTAAATTGAAGGTTAGGAGTGGGGCAATAGTATCGGGGGGGATATATACGTGTACTATCCTCCCCTCTGCGTAGCTCGTTAACTAACAAAAAATATGAGTACTTTTTGCAAATTGCTCTTTAATTGAATTGCACACAGATTTTGTTCAAAATTTTTCGTCTCTGTGTTTGTTTTTTTGTTTCTTCCCTTTTTCATTGTTTCTTTCCGGTTCGTAGTCGGAGTGGGAGTGGAGCAACGAGACAAATTTCATGACGTGCCAAAAACTTTATTTGACGCCTCTTCGCTTGGAGTTTTTCAACGTTTTTACCAACTTGCGGCATAACTCAAAAGTCTTTAGAAGTGTTTGAAACTGTCATACGCATGTATAGTTCTTCTTTTTTTTCCCTTCTTCGTTGTATTCTGTTCTCTTTTGATGCTCTACAACAACAACGAGGAAGATAGATACTTTGCCACTTTATTATACTCTATGTTGGAAGTGATTGGGTATTAGGCATTCCTCATGACGATTGTGTTTAAGTAAAGAGAAAGAAAATCTAAATTAGGTTGAAATACCAAATTATTTATAGACTTAACTCTATTTCATGAAACCTTTAAAAGAATTGATAGTATTTTGATTGACAGTCAGAAGACTTTAAATTAGGTGGATGATTTGTTGAGTTGTTAAGATAATAAACTTTTAATAATTTTATTAGCCTAAATTGGATTTTAATCAGTTTCGAGATTTTTCACAACTGCATCCAAAACTTTCGGTTTTCTTTTTTTTTGAAAATTCAAAGATAACTGAGCCGGTAAAAATATTACAAATTGATTAAAAATTTGTATTTCTAAGACTAATTAGAATTGAAATGAATTCGATTAATTTTTGGATATTAAATGATTGATCCTTAATCTTTGAAATATTGTATTAATTTTATTAGTTATTTTATTGTTATAAATAAATTTTTTTCATATTTATTTGGAAATCTTTATTTATTTTAGAATTTAACTAACATTTAATATGTATAAACTAAACTAGAAAAAAAGTATAAGCTTTGTAGGTAATATAGTTTTTATATTCTAAAAATTTTGTTAATCAGATAGCTCACTTACAATTTTTAAGAGTATTTAGACTTTGGTTTGATTATGTTATATACATTTGACCAGCATTTGGCAGGTTGGTTAGAGAAGATGATCAAAGCATTGGGCAAATAGAGAAAGAAGAAAGGGCAAATAGAGAAAGAAAAAGGGAGCACGCTCTTATTTTCTTATGTAAGGCGGACCAAATGGAAAGCATTTCTAAACCAACTTGTTGGAGGAGCGCTCTAGAGTGGGTTGGCGAGAGGGGGGGGAATGAGATTGAGTGCAAATAAAATGATGTCATGAAGTGGCAGCATTTAGAGTTTGTGGGCGGTAAAATCGAGGGTAGGGGAGGTGAATGCTAAAAGCGCCGCAATGCATGCTCCACTTTATTTTAGCTATCAACTCGTAAAGTTTGCGGTTTGATGGCCAAAAGGGAACAGTGTAGAAGGTGGTATATAACCAGAGTGAGATGTGGAGTGGGAGAGAAGTAAAAGAAGCAAAAGGCAGTGATTTTTCTGCACGAACTGCCAGAGACCGCAGCAAACATGCGGCTTTCAAAAACTTTAGGGTACATAGCAATTACAACAACAACAGTAATACCAAAAAGAAGAAAAAAACACAAAAAAACAAAGTGAAAGAAGCTGTAAGAACCCAATGCACAAATCTTGACAAGTATTTTGTCAACTTTGCCCAGTAAAGGAAGAGTAAAGTAAAGCAAGAAGAGTAAACTAAGTGAATAAGGGTAAAGTGTTGAACTTTAAGTGTTGCTTTGCCTCACTTTGTTTTTTAGTTGTTAGAAACCGAGAGTCCTTCATATAGAGCATTGGCCTTGTAGCCCAACTAATTAGCTTGATTCTGGCCATACTTGGCCAGCCAATTCAATTTCAGAATTAACATTTTAATTGCAAAATTTAAAAAAAAAAAAAAATTGTAGAAAGTCTGTTTTGTAATGAAGTAAGTTGCCGACTACCTTGGTAGTGCTCATTTTATGCCATTTAATTTTATCATGCGCCAACAATTATGCAACTTGTTGGCCTGGCCTGGTCTGGTTTGGCCCTCTACCGACGACCCAGTTGCCGCCTGGCCATTTTCAATTTGCTTGGCAATAAAACTTTTTCCATTTCGGTTGAGCCTAGAATTTTCTTCCATGTTTTTTTTTTGCTGTTGTTGTTGTCCGTTTTCCTTTTATTTGTTTGGTCATTGTTTTGTAGCTATAGTTTGTGCAGCTCAGTGAAATGGCATTTTATTTTGAGTTGTGACTTTAATTTGGTTAATATGAAAATTAAAGCATAATTTAGGGAGCATTGTTATATAAAATATTGGGTGATTAGATTTATTACGCTTAATAATTTCTATTCTTAAGTTGATTAGAATCTATTAATTTAGATTGGTAATATATTTTTGTTTATTAATTTTTAAATAAAAAGAATTTTTGAAAATCAAATTGAAGTGCTCTTCCACTTTATGAAATAGAAGCTAAAGTCCTTTGGAGTTCTTCAATTACTTCTCTATTGATTTTATTTTTGTTCATTTTGTTTTCCACTTTAGATATTTCCTTTGTCTACAAATTGATATTTTATTTTTATATTTTATCCTGTGCGATTGCTTCTCTCTAAACATTTCAAGGGGGTAATCAAATGTAAAACTCCATTGAACACTTCGACACATGTTTGAAGAATATTTCAGCCAGGACATGAACATGTTTCTCTTTCTATCTGAATGAAAAAAAAATAAGGAATAAAAGAATGCTTTTGCATTTTCATACATGTGAAACATTTTTATTTATGTTTTTCATTTTTGCATCTGTGGTTACCTTAAGATATTTCCCAAAAAAAATGATCATTTTTTTAATCAATAAATAAATTTAATTTTTAAAAGTTTAGAAATTTTTTTGTGGTTATCTACGCAAAACTGAAAAGAATATAATGATTAGGTAAAGAAAATATATAAATTTAAATAGACATAACTTTAATATTAAAAGAAGATTTCTTAGATTTAAAGAAATGTCAAGAATTCGTTTTAAAAAACATTCAATTCAAAGTTAAATCTCAACTTTAATCATAAGCTCTAACTAAATTAGACTTCTTAAGAAAGCGCTTTGGTTTGATTATCTACTTGAGAGCTCTTACTTTACATTTATATCAACAATTTTAACTAATTTTTTTTATAGGAAAACTATAAAAATATATAATATATGAATATTTATTTAAGAAAAAAGAAGATCATTAAAGTTCTCTTACTTGTGATCTCAACCCAGCCCAATTTAGCTTGATATATAGGTATATACAACAATATACAAGTTTAACTAAGTTTACAGTTGAAAAAATACTATTTATTTTTGATAATCTTTCAAAATATGTTTTGACATCTTGCCTTGATTTTTCATTCTAACAGTTTAATCTTAAATTATGAGTTTTTCTGTAGTAATAAACTATCTAAATCTAACCTTAATAAACATTGGTATTTATTCTAAACAGATATAAAATCGTTTTAAATCAAAATGATAAATAGTTCTACTACTGCAATCGATAAAAGTTTATCAGTTTATTTGGAATGAATATTCCAATATTTCATACCAAATCAATTAAAGTAAATAGTTTAAAAACCATTTACAAATCGGTTCAACTTTGGCTTGAACTATTCCCATTTGCCTGTATACTCAGATTTGTTAGCAATTAAAAATTTATAACCTACAGAAAAAACAAAAACATGAGAAAAGAAACAAACACACAAAACTGAGCATATATATTTCTATGGAAATATTTTGAAACGATTTTATTTGTGGTTTTTGTTGCACATTTGATGTTTTTTTTTTGGCATATCTTCGGGCAAAAATGAAAAATTTTCTCTGTTGCATGCAATTTGATAAAATTTTTCATTTCTAAAATTTTGTGGTTAGCATTTTCTTTCATATTTATGAAAGTTGAAATCAAGGAATTGAATTTATAATACTTTTTCTAAACTATTGTATGAAACCTTTAAAGATTTTCTTTTCGTTCTTATGAAGAATTGTTTTATGGAAGAAACTTGTGGCATCCTTTAGCTAGTCTGGCCTTTTGGCAGCTAAACGATTTTCTCTGGCTGTTAATTGCTTTTGTAGACAAATTATAAAGCACTGCCCTTTTTTCCATTTCTTTCTTTTACATGGTTTTTTTTTTACTTTTTGGGGTTTTTGTTGTGTTGAACACTTCAAAACCAGACATAAACTCCATGGTTCGTGGTTGTTTGCCTGTTTGAGGGTCAGTTTTAATTTAACTTTGACATGCATCAGCTCAGAAATCCAATTACAAAACAAATGTACACAGTGAGTGACCTTTTTTTGTTTTTTTTTTTTTTTTGTGGACTAGCAAAAACCCATTAACGCCTGTGTAAATTTTTTTTAGTTGAAGATTTATGAAACAAATGAAATATAATATTAAATTAACTAAAAAAAAACAAAGAAATAATAACAAATTAAAAAGGGCAAGAAACTAGTGATAATGAATGAACGTAAATCGGATCGCAATGCCAACGAGGAAGAGAAGACGGAACAATATTTGGGAGCCAAACCGAAACAGAGGCAAAGGAAACATCAAATGCCTTTGCCTTATTCCAACTACATGGAGTTGGAGTTTAGCCAAATGGTTGAGAACCATCACAAGCATAAGGAAGATGAGGAGTCTTTAGCTAATCAACAGAATCGGCTGCCTGTTAGCTATGCCACAAGCATAGTTGGCCGCCAACAGTCACCGCCAGGCTATAGGGAACCACCACCGCCCACTCCGCCGCCATTATCTCAAATACCCTCGAGAGAGTCCCGTCTGTTACATTCGGCTCCTAATACGCCGAGTCGTGGCAAAGTTGTCTTGAGTAAGAAGGAACGAAAAGAACTGAGTAAACAATTAGGATTGGAGGAGTTGGGTGGCGGTAGTGGTAGTGCTCAATCGAGTCCTTATAAAGGACGCGTGAGTGAGCTAAAAAATTGTATAGCTCGAGGTCTATTTGCCACCCTACACCGTGGTTCTCATAAGAATCTTCAGCAGCAGCATCAGCAACAGCAAGAGGAGAGATTGCCCCACACATCCAATCAGGATATATCAAATAATCAAGAACTATCTCCTCCACCGCCAGCACCAGAACTGGCAAATAACAATGAGGATTCCCTGGCGGATTATAGTCAGAAATTAAAGAATCTTCCTGTACGACAGCGTAAAGTAGTCACTTCCCATATGGATAATTATTGCCTCTTCGATCCCGTCGATTTTATAAATGAGAAGGCAATGCGTTATCCCACCAGTAACACCTCCACAACCACCCACCATGGTCTAAGAGATCCACTATTCAGTTCACGTCAGCATTTAGTTTGTGAAGATGAAGAGGAACTTGTACCCGAAGTCATTTACGATAACGAAGAACTGGATTTAGAATTGGATGATGAACTGGAGGAAACGATAATTATTGAAACCTCTGCATTGCCAGAAAGAGAAACTGAAGGGGAACTTTCAATGCCACCAAGTTTTGATCATCATAATTATTTTGTAATTGAACCAGGAGATTTTGAAATGGATATTGGTATACCAAATCCCTATACCAATGAACAATTGGTAAATGCCAAATTGGAACAACAACAAAATCTCGAAAAGCTTTTAAATAATTCCAGTATGTCGAATAGCCAAGAATCTAAAGATACGGAAACAACTTCAACGGCTCTAGTCGAATCCTCGACATCCTCAACATCGGCTAGTTCTAGTGGTAGCTCTTCGAATCCTGTAAAAAAGAAACTGACCTTTCTAAATCTTTCGCCTTTTCGTGTTAGTGGCAAGAAATCTGGCGAGAAATCCATCTTAGATCAGCGAGCTATCTCGGAATTGGTTAGTACGGATCATATGCTACATTTGCAGCATTTACTCCAACAACAACGCAAAGATCAACGATCGCACACAGTACCCATCGAATCGAATTATGTTTTGTTTAATCCTGGACCAGTACCGAGTCGTCATGTCCAGTATAAGATACGTAAATCGCGTCCTTTGTCTACACATAGTGATGCGGATAGTGGATTTCTATCACCTTGTTCTCCAGACGAGTTAAGAGGCAATCCGACAATTTTGGTCCTGCAGCAATGTGATAGTGTTCAGGGTTATATTGAGGTGAGTGCTCACATATATATATATATATAATTAAAACGTTTCTATCCTCAAGAAGACAATAATTAATGGTTACCATTCTATAATTGATAGATTCAAATAACAATGAATGATAAAGTTAATTCATTTTTAAAATGAAACACAATTTCTGTTCATTTTCACTTTGATTAAGTGCTTTTGCCTTTTCTTTTTTTTGTTATTTGCCCACGTGTTTTGTTTCCACCTTCAGTTTTACATCTGATGTCTCAGTCCTCCCCCAGTGGTTCATTCACCACTTCCTGCTGTTGCTCCTGCTGCGAACATCTAGTATTTACAATCCATTTACTTTTTGTGACTAAACCAACCCCCCCCACCCCCCCAACTTGGTATCAACAATTTGAATGTAAAAAGAACTGCACTTGACACTTCACAGGCCCTTGAAGTGAATGCGCCAAAAAGTATGCTTCAGTTGTTGCCCTCTTTCGTTTGGCCGTTCATTAGATGGGTGGCCAGACTATTACAACAACCAAACTAAGAGAAACAACAACAAATATATATAAATAACCCAGAGGGGAAATTTCGATTCTGAATGCTGATTTTGGCTGCTGCTCTTGTTGTTGTTTTTTTGCCTCAAAGCGAAAATTTACAGCGAAGCATTTCAATTTACAAATGATAGAAAATGCCTGTGGCAAGTGCAGAGAAATTGAATAAAGAAATAGAGAAAAAGAGAGAGAGAGAGAGGAGAAGGAAAGAAGAAAGAATGTGAGATGTGGTGTGTGAACGTGTATGTTTGTTAAGCGAGAGTGTGGCAAGTCAGTAACTCAACACCATAGCAACAATTTTTAATTCAATTCCATTAAAAGTCGTCGAAAGATTGCAAGTAAACAGCTGGTGCGAAAAGTATTCCTATCTCTGTCTCTTTCTGTCGCTGTCTCTTTTTCTTTTGTTTGGCAGAGCGTAAAACTAATGAAGCGAGCAGCGAATACGCCAGGATTGATTGCTCCCTAGAGGCAACAACGGCAACAGCAGCGGCAGCCACTTGACGCTTGAAAGAAAACAGCAGCAGAAGCAATAAGTAGGGGAGGAGTGGCACTAGCAGCAAAGTTGATGCAATCACCAGACCAAAAACCTAAAATCCAAAAACCAACCCACCCCCACACTTCCTTAAAACCAGAACTCCACCCAATCTGAAATTCCTGCAAACTGCAGTTTCATGGATATTTTGATAATTTATATTTAAGGCCAAAAGGGGGTTGCTATGAGCAAAAAGAGAAGATGCTAAGGGGGATCAACGGCAATAGCACTCCCCGGGGTTGATTCAAGATGCATAATAAGACTTGTTAAGTTGCCCGGTCGTTAAGATAAGTGAGCCGGCAAATGGCGACAAGTGCGACAAAACTGAACTGAACATGTACATGAACATGCCGCAATCGTAATCATTACCAGCTTAAGATATGCGAATTATGTTTGGTAGCACAGATACCCCATATATTGCTTAGGTACATTAAGGGTGTGATTATGTGCGTAAGGCTTAAGGCCAAAAAGAAAAACCAAAAGGTTTTTTTTTTAAGAAAATTGCTAAGATTTTGTCATTAGAGAATTAAAAGTTGTATAAAAAGTAATGTTGCTTTTTTTTTTAGCTGTAGAGAAAGTCATTAGAAAACAGGGTGACGAATGTTTTTAGCTATAGAAAAAGTCATTAGAAAGGTAGTTGCTTTCTTTAATTATAAAGTAAATATAAATTTTCCATAACCACCTACTTTTGAAATTCTTGTGATATATAAATTGTTTTGGGTTATAATATGTCATATTTGGTTCCATTCATAACTTAGGTCATTTACTTAGGAATTTGTAAAGTAAGTTTTAACACAAAATGAATAAAAAAGGATAAAGGACGATATTTCGAACTTTGGTTAATAATGCCACAATGGTTCTGATAAGAGACAATAGTTTTGGATTAACTTTATAAAGAAAATTTTTAATTTCTTGTAAACAAACTAGAATAAGACATATTTATAATTTACTACCTGAAATTTGTTAAACCAGAAAATCTTGCAAGATAATTTGACTGGATTTCGTTTAAAAATAATATTTTACATCCAACAAACAATTTTTCTATGTTTTTGTAACCAACTTGTTAGTTTTTTTTATCTCCTATTACAGTAGGTGCAGCTGTTAACTAGTAAGATAACCCCGTTTGACCTTTTATAGAGTCTGTAAACAGATTGTATTGGTCTTTAGGGGAAACATGAGGGTAGACACAGGTGCAGTTGCATTAGAGGTTTTCATTGTCACTAGAGGGGTGAAGCTAGGAGTGTTGTGGTCACTCGATCTTTTGAAGCGGTGGTGAGTTGCATTCTAAATGTTCCGACCTTTATGTAACAGCTGAATTTTGCAGTTATTTAAAACTCTTGTTAAAGAATTCAGGAAGTAAAATAAAGACCTAAGCTAATTAGAAAAAGAAATTAAAAGAAAAAAAAAAACTTTAGTTTTCTCCAAAATCTTTTCAAAAACTCAGTTTAAGAGCTTTAAAATCGATTGTATATATTCAACTGAAATACAAAGATAAAATTTCAAATATAAATTCATCATTCTCGACATTTCACCCTTTTGGTATATACACAAACAAATTTTGAATGGGAAAATATGCAATAGAGAACTTCATTTGAGAAAATTGTGCTTGGCTTGTTTGAAGTTTGATGACCTAGTAACTGGCACTTTAAGCCAATATACCAACAAACGACCATGTCACTCTTGGCCATTTTCTATTTCTCGTATCAAAGTCAATCCAAACAAAAGCATTTCCAATTTATGCAAACGGTCACATTGAACAGGCAGCAGGAGCTTGCAAAACCATAAATTACAGCCTTGCCCAAATGTTTGTACTCCACCTAGTATCCATTCGATGAACACCCACTTTTAATCGTAGCTCAAATGCCAGTTCCCATCTAGAGACCTTCTCCAACTCCTATTCATTCTCATTCCCATCAAGCCTCAAGTCTCAATTGGAAATTGCAACAGCACTGAAGCATGCAATTTCCAACATACATAGATCCATTTACCCGGACCAATGCCACTGTTGTTTTGGCGATTCTGCCAACCCTAAAAATTCTCTCTCGTCTAGGCAAAAAGAATTTGTCGCGAGGCGCTAAGCTGTCAACTGTCAGGCATAGTTGTTGTCCTGCCTAGTAAAACCACAGTCAGATGCTGGAAGCATCCGGAATAGCCATCGAAAAAGGGGTTGATTATGCGTTCAATTTCATACGATGCATACCCGGAAAAATGTTTTCTCCCTTAAACCTCAGGAAAGTCGCGTGTCTCGTGGCTACTTTATGGTCCATCCCCCGCCACACCACTCTTCCGACACATTGTTGGCCTTTTCCTGATTAGTCCAATAAGTTGTAAAAAGTGTCGCAGTCCCTGGTGATTATCTATCATTTGGGTATGGGGAAAATAACTTTTTGATTTATGACTGGCAATAAATGTTCAATGCACTTTATAATTATGCCCGGTCCATTGGTGAATGTTCATTGAATGCTAGTGCCATATGTGCGAAATTGTACATAATTATGAATGCCAGGGATTTATACAAAAATTATTATTTTTTCCATTTTTTTTTTATATATATACATATAAGCACAATGAGCCAGAGAAAACTGTTATAATAAATTGTTTTAGCAATTCTGTTTAATGACTTTGCTATACACTAATTTTATTTCATACAAACTATTAATTTTTGCAATAAACTAATTGAATTTAGAAAGAAGTAAGCAAAAAATAATTTAAGAAAAATTCCCAATAGATTCAAAGTAATAGTATAAAATGTTCTGCACAAACGGAAAGACGCTTTTGTTCGATACAATTTAAATTTTTTTTATTGTCTAGCTGTACAGATTTAAGTAAAATTTTATATGAGGTCATTCTATGCATTTGCTTAAGATTTTGAATCTTGTTGTAGAATTTTACATTTAAAAAAAAAAAATGTTATGTATTTTCAGTTTTTAAAAGTAAATGTTATTTCAACTTATTTATTATTTTACATTTTTATGGCATACCCAATTTCATCAGCTTTTTGTTTTTAATTTTTTTGTTTTGTGCTGAGTTCTTTTAATATTAAAAAATATTTTGTAAACTAATGGTTTTTCTTTTAGAATCAAAAAATGTTTTGTAAATTAATTGTTTTTTTTAAAAATACATTTTTTTTTTTTTACCTCTAAAAGTATCATATTATACCTCTGCAGTTTTTATATATTGTCAGGCCCCAAAAAGTATGCTATAATTTAAGGAAGTTTAGCTTTTTTGGAAAAGCAGTTAAATTAATAAATTGTGTTATTTAAAAATGTATTTTTCTGCATCTTCAGTAACTTTTTGATGCTTCATTGACATGAAAAAAATACAGAACCGTTTTTTATTATGTCTTGTTAAATTGTTAATTCTGTTTGATAGCTGTTCTACCTTTACTAATTGTAAGGGCATTAAAAACCATTGGCAAATTGCATTTCTCACTGAAGCGGATTTAAAATCATATGCAACAGTTATTTCTCACACAAACCAATTCGGAACTATTTTAAATGAATGGCAACCGCAAACAAAAAAAAGAAAAAAAGAAAGGAAAAAACAGAGAACAACTGAGTGATGCAAATGCAACGAAAATATAAAATCCTCTTTTTTGTTTTTGCAATCAACAATTATAACAAGCGAGTTGATAAGCAACTGCCACTGTCAATATGGTTAAAATGTCGCTTCATTGCCACGCCCATTTAGCGGCAATTTATATTGAAAACATTTTCTATAGGGCTTTGGGCTTCCTTTCTCTTTTTCTCTCGGTCTGTCCTTGTCTCTTTTAGTAAAAAATATAATAATATATATGGTTTAATATTCCGCATTAATTTTATGGCCAGCTGAGCCGTGTCCAGAGGCAGCAAACGGAAAACTTCAGAGGCTGAAACAGATGGAAAAGCCAAAGAGGCGTTTAATGGAAGCCCGGCAATGTTATTAATGCTTCATTCTGTGCCCACATGTGACAAGGACAAGGGCGAGGATGAGAAGTGGAATAAGAACGACTACAGCAACTATGGAGGATTTCCTTCGATACTTAAATGCACATTTCATAATTTTTACTTTATGCTTTAAGATTTCGTAACGGTCTGCCGATGCAGACCTTCCACCACATTGTGGTCCACTTTAGTTGTTGCTGTCGTTTAGTTGCCTTCGCCATGAGAGGGACTTTAAAGACCCAGTTAGTTCTATTTTTCAAATGCATCCCTGACAGCTAAATGCGTTGCACTTATGCTTAAAACATATCAGACCGGCGTAGACAGCACTCAAATAGACATACAGACAGTCAGACATCCAGATGTTGCTGCTATAGATATACTACAAATGCAAGGCAAAAGTGTGTTGCATACTTCTTGGCGTACTGCAGTTTTAAGGGGTGAAAAGAGAGAGAGAGAGAGGAAAGTAACGCTAAGAAAATTATCCCTGACATAACGAAGATTAGTTTCTCTGTCAAAACCAGATCCGTTTTAAAGATCTTGTAAAGAAATTCTGCTAAGATTCAATTTTGTTTTTTGCAACCAACTTGAATATGTCTTAACTCATTAACTCATACTCTTTTGACCAAGATTCAATATTATAACTCTTACTCAAGCTTATTTATTTACTTATTATATAAAGTACTTACCAATTGTAAGTTGTCAATTATTATTTTTCTTAACAATGCCTTTCCGAATTATTCCTTTTAAATATTTTTAATACAATTTGGATTTTTATTGCAGTTTCAAAATTATTTTTTTACGATTTTTCTTCATTTATTATTTAAATATTTAAAATGCGTCAGAAATTTACTAGGATTAGCAACCAACATCGAGTTTAAGGTTAGGAAAAGGATAAAAATGATCCTTATTTACTATTAAAGGTATGTCCCATATTCCATTTTCATAATAAATTTTACAGCTCTCCTTTCATATGCAAAATTCTAGCTTCATTTCTTTACTAAATAAGGTTGTCAACTTGTGGATATTATTTTATAATAATCATGACAGATTTATAATGTCCCCAGTTCCTGTTAGTGTACAGCAAGGACAACCAACAGGCTGTGTAGAAAAGTTTATATATCCGTTTGCTGTTGTTTTTGTTGTGGTTGTTCTAGTTTTTGCTTATGGGATAATCGGCAAGTTTGGTTGAAGCTTTGGAGTTAGCTACCTTCTCCCAGTTTAGACTTCCTTTTACTCCTCCATTTCCACTACACTCTTTCCCTGTTTTCAGTCTTCCTCTACGCTTGTCTGGTTTGTCTTTTTCCAGTGAAAAATTATAGTCATAATTTTTGGCCACTAACTGCAGGCTGGCAGGCTTCCCAAGTGAGAGAGAAAGAGAATTCGTGACAGAGAGAAAGGGGATTGCAACGATAGAGTGTTTGGTGCTGCCGTAGCATACTTTTCGGCGCTTAATGCATATTTTAAACTACTTTTCCGGCCATGGGCTATGGCCATCCGCATTTTTGGGCGTTATTGGCAAATTTATTTATTAAATTTTTGCCAGCTGCCTCACAGTTGACTGCACTGCGCTCGAGGGGTTTAGATTTTTATTTTTCTCTCTTTTTATTTTTGTTTTTTTGGTTATTGTTGCTATTCCTCTTGTTTGTGCAACTAATTAAAAAGTTTTTTCCAGCTTGCAGCTAAGCCAAAAATATGCAATTAATTACTCAACTTAGCCAGCTCACAAGTCAATGCCTCAAGTAATAATATGCATACATATAAACATACGTAAATAAGTAGTTTTGTAGTTTCCATCCAATGTATCTATTAAATAATTGCATTGTTCTGCCGTTTGCGTAAGATGAAGATTTATGCAATTATTTACATTTTCCTTTTGCTTATTTCTGTATTTGCTTTTGTGCATTTGAAAGGTAGCACAAAACATTTGCAAATAAATCAGTGCAGTAGTAAAAGAAGCACCAACAAGGTGAAGGGGAATAAGATAAAGGAAATGCCATTGCCAAGAGACCAAACAAAAAGATAAACTTGCAAACAGCTTATACAAATGTGACTGAAGAAATAAAAGTAAAACTAGCAAGCAAAAAAAAAAAAAAACATCGGAAAACAAGCTCTGAGCTGAGATCTAAATGTTGCCTGGGAAACTCTTTCTTTTTACCTCAACCTTTTCCGTTCTCTCTCCTTTGCTAGCTGAATGCTGATGACTCCTTGAGTTAATGCATGTGATAGGTCTTTTTAGTTTAATATTATCAAAATATTTGCTGGTTTTCATGTAAGAAAATATGGGTATATATAAACAGAAATAATTGGTTATATACACATATATATATAATCAAAATATGTACAGTAGACCGGACAATATATATAAAGTTATCCTCATATATTCAATTAACTAAAGTGAATTCCATTTAATATAAATCCTTATTAAAATTTATTCTCTCTTTCGCTTCTTTTTTTTTAAACTTCTTCTGTATAACTACCTATTTTATTCCCATAGTCTTATATACCCCATTATAAACTTTTTGATTTAGTCTACAAAAATATTGTTTGCATAACTTTTAGCTGTGAATGGACAAAAAGAGTTTGGCAAACAACAAAAAAAGAAAGCATAAAATAAGGAAAAAGAAGGATGCTCAGCAGAAAAGATGAAACTTTCTTTCTTTACGTTTCATTTTTGCATTTCCATTACCATTTTAGCTCTTGAGCAATGTCTTCACTTTACTTTACTTTTCATTAAGTTTTCTGAAACTTGCATTCCACTACTAGCTTTATAAATGACATTAAATATTTAGTTAAAGCACTAATTAGAGACAAAAAAAAAACCATAAAAAAAGTGGGGAAGGCAGATATGTAGTTAAAGCCACGTAACCCTAGTGATAAGAGTTATAACAAACATGAGAATTTATGATGGGCCATGGAGCCAACTGGGGCTCATCAATAAGGGTGACATAAATGCCATAAAAACTAAAACAAAAACCAAGCAAAATCAAAAGCATAAACAGAAGTTTGAATACTCTTGCAAAGAGTAAATGTTTGAAATAAGAAAAGCCCCTAATTTGGTTCAACTTTGTTCTAAAACTTTACTGTTTGATCAGTTAATTAATATTAATATTAAATAAAAATTTATTGAAAACGGTCAGCATTATAATTTGTGGAATTATCCTTTAAAGTTATAAGTACACAAGTTATCACAGTCAAAGAAACTAGAGACATTAAGCTTACCTTCATTGTACTTCCAGTACGGACAAATTGTTCCTTTTTAATAATATATATACATATTTTTTTAATTAATAATTCTCATTTAAACTATGCAGTTTGATCTTTTGTTCTAATTATTACCAAAAATTTTTTCTTTTGTTTAAATATGATGTCAATATTAAGAATACCCATTATAAAAGGGTATTGAAAACATTTGTAGACCTTTTGTGAGAAATTAATAACCTGGTTTACTTTTCTTCTTTTTTTTTTTGCCTTCTTTGCTGTCCTTTTGGGGGTTGGCTTTGGTTTTTACGGAGGGATTTATTTGCCGGAAATAAATATTAGCCGCAGTCAAACACACTTAAGCCTATACACACTCACACACACACACACACAGAAATAAAAATATATTAAAGGCGACTTCCCGCTGTCCCTTTGAGTCCTTGATGCCATTTATAGTTTTTACAGGATGCTTTACACAGGCTTAGAACTTGCTTTACACAAAGTCACACACACACACACATACGCATTGGTTCCCAGTCACAGGACCCTCATGATATATGGCATGCCATAATTGATTTTGTATTGGCTTGCCATTTTCTATGGCCTTAAAAGGCATAGGGTAAGGAGTTTGTTGTGAGTGTGTACAGCAATGGCACACATATTGAATTTCAAAGAGTTTCAACATTTTCTCTTTTCTATCAATCAATGTTTCTGTCTCTGGAATATTTACACTTATCCGTTTTACGTCAACTGCAAGTAAAATCAAATTAAAAGTTTTACATATAATAAAAATTCAAGGAGACCAGCAGAAGACATTAAAAAGAAAATAAAACCGAAATATAACCCCCGTGGCATGTTGTCATACCTGGTAATAGACCTGCCATAGACAAAAATACAAATCTCAGAGATTAAAAATGAAAAGTGGGCCGGGGGATGAGGTTGCCTTGAGAGGGTTGGTCGAGCAAAAACATTCTGTGACGAATTATAAAGACAAATGGTTCGATATAGCTAAAAAGAGGACAATGTAACTAAAAGATTTTACAATTTTTAATGGATTTCTTTTTTGCTTGTCTTACTTTGGCTTTATTTAAAAAAAATGTTAAATAAAAGTTTTTATAAATGAGGTAAAATGTAGGAATGAAAGTTTAAGATCTGCTCGAGTTCTATATAAAAATCTACATAATAAGTTCATTTCTTTTGCTTGATACGGACTTTAAAATTATTTTCTTATATGTTTGTTGAATGAATAGAATTTTTATTGGTTTTTAGAAGGCCGAATTTCTATTTTGGATTTAATTTATAGCTGCATTTGTTTAAATTGGATAATTTTAAGAGTGTTGGCTTTTCTGTATTGTTATTTTAACCGAGATTTGTTAGTAAATATGTTAAAGAGTGACAACTTATATGTGAATTAATTGGTCTTTCAAAATATGTCGGATCTTTTATAGCGAAGTGGAAATCATTTATTGTCGAAACTGTAAATTATAGACAATTATTTTAATAATAAGAAAATTTATTAATAAGACTTGAATCTACTTTAGCACATACAACACTTTAAAACTCTTAGACCAAAGTGATGAATGACATGAAATTTGCAAAATATTTCTATATAACTGATTTCATATCTAACTTGAATTATACCAATATCCTAAAGGTTATATATTAATAGTAACTAAATAAATAAGCTAAACAAAATACATAATTTGGGGAATATATGAAAAACTCTTGTATTCGAAATATTTTTTCAAATTTTTATTGTTAACATTTATTATAATCTAAAATCGTTTACTAAACCGAAAGATAATCGATGAGTTAGTTGCCAAAACTAATAAAATTAATAAGACAAGATTTTAATTTTAGAAAATATTTTTTAAAATATTTTTATTGCATTACTTGGTATTGTTTTCATTCATATAAAATCTTTAAGAGTTATCAAAAACATTTTACGGATTTACTTAAATATTTGTACATTTTGTTGAACCTTTTATTTCTAAACGATTTTCCATTGTTTTTCTACCCTCATAACATATTCTTATCTCGATCAAGACCATCAATCATTTAAACTACAACATAATCTTTTATAGATATACCGACTTAAGCCTCGATCATGTTCACTAATCTTTTACAATATTTTACGCATGAACAATATAAAGAGAACTTCAAAAGGGGTGATAACATCAAAATTTATATATATATATCGTATATAAATCTATCAATACATCAATTTTCCACTCAGTGTTAAGGCAACCCTCGCCTCCTTCTACTTTGTTTTTGGGCCCTATCAACCACCCAAAATACACACAAACACACACACCCACTAACTCACAGACAGAGAAACCCATAACAACAAAGAGCAATCTAGAGAAACAAGCCCAGACATTCAGAAAAACAGAAGCCCTTTTTACCTAAAAATGTTGCACAGGTTGCCATATCAACAATGTCTGTTGCAGTTCCCTTCCGGTTGCTGTAGAATAATTTGTTTTTTTTTGTATTTTTCTATTTTCCGAGCCACCCACCACCACCACCTTAAATTTCATCATGTACCAAGAGGGTTGACTCTCTAACTCCCTTACTAAAAAGGGAGCTCTATGTGGAACTTCATCAAGGAGAAAGTATAACAAATATTTATGCTCTGAGCTGTGTTATTAGATTTTAATTTCTTGCACCCCTTGGAAAATGTGCGTGCGAATGTTTTCGGTTTGTATTTGCATTTGTTTTGAATAGAATAGAAAGTGAGTAAGGATGCAGGACGGATGGGTAGTTTACCCTCTTTTAGAACTTTCACCAACACCCTCATGCGTACTCTTACTCTAGAAGGTGTCATGGCCAGTAATTGTATTTCCGCTTGTGTCATCAATTTTGTGCTGCAATGCAACCTACAAATATTTGGCTAACTGCCTTCGTTAGTATACATTTTCCCTTTCTCCCACCAAAAAAAAAAAAAATAAGTATGCAAACTTCTCTCGACCGAACGTGATGCGAGCACTTTGCCAAATATCATAGGGGAGTGCAAAAAAGACACCCGCCAGCCCTTCTTTTCTCCCCTCACTGTCTCTCTCTACATTTTAGACGTTTAGCAAATTACATTATTAGAAATTGAGGGTTACGTTAGCACAAATTGCTGAAAGTTAAACAAAAAACGTGTCAGTATCAGCACTAGTCAGCAGCATCCCAAAAGTATCTAATGAGGGCGAATTTTAAATATTACGTAACCACATTTCAACTGGTTGTCGGAAAGATACTCCACAAGCCGCATTTCAGCTGTGTGCCAAACCTCAACTTCATGTTGGTAGCTACTAGGTTACAACTCCCAAGTACACAAATGGTGAAAATAGTTTAAATATGCAATTTTCCTGTGCATTCTTGCATCCCTTAACACCCTCTCACACTTTTCCTTTTACCTCTCACCCCACCTACTCACCTTTTTGGCTTGGTAGTCTTCTCTTTCAATTTTAAATATTGAATGAAAAAAATAGCGTTGGTGGTGTAAATGATGCTCGACAAAAAGAAGGCAAAGCTTTTAAGCTACAAAGCTTCAATTCAAAAGGAGAGGGTTCATTTTGAATTTAATCTTTGAATAAGTACTAAAAATTACTAAAAAAGATGTTAAATAATAGAGGTATTACATAACAAAAATTGTGTAAATTATATAAAGATAAAAATATAACAAGAATTTATTTTAGTTAGAATTTATTACTTAAAAAATTACAATATATTACAAAAAGAGTAGAAATTAAAGAATATTAAATTTAATATTTTAAAATTCTATAAAGAAAAATATTTTCAGAAAAGCAAAAGAGTGAGAAATAAGGAATATAAAAATTAAAAATAACATAAAGGAAAATACTTTCAAAATGTAAATATATATTTTAAAAGTAGTAAAAATTACGGAATATAAAAATTAATATTTAAATATAATACAAAGAAAAAGATTGACACAATGCCAATATATAAGAAAAAATGTAGAAGTATATAAATAATGAAAAAACTAACAGAATTAATATATATCTAAGTAATTATGTTTAAGTAAAATATAAAAATCATATAAATTTAAAAAGCTTCCATATTATGTGCAAGCAATTCTAAAAACTAAATTTATGTTTAATATTATATAATTTTTTATTTTATTTTATTTATTTTTATACCTTTGCAAAAAAGGTATATTAATTTTGGTCAGAAGTTTGCAACGCATAGAAGGAAGCATCTCCGAGTATATAAAGTATATATATTCTTGATCAGCACGATGAGCTGAGTTGATATAGCCATGTCCGTCTGTCCGTCTGTCTGTCTGTCTGTCTGTCCGTCTGTCTGTCTGTCCGTCTGTCCGTCTGTCTGGATCAACGCAATCTCCTCCGAGACCCTTAAAGCTACAAAGCTGAAATTTTGCACCTAGGCTTCTTTTTGCTGCAGGCATTGTATATCTCGGAATCGTTCCGATCGGATGACTATATCATATAGCTCCCATAGGAACGATCGGTCGTGAATATGCTTTACCCTCAATAACTTTGTTGTTTTCCAACGAAATATTACGAAAGCCGGTATTTCTAAGTTTTATATACTTCTTAACATATCCATCAAGTTTTATCAAAATCGGTTGACTATATGATATAGCTCCCATAGGAACGATCGGTCATGAATATGGATTTTGAGCAATAACTTGGTTGTTTTAAATGCGATTATCACTAAATTTGATATTTATAAGTTTTAAATACTTTCTAACATATTTGTTAAGTTTTATCAGAATCGGGGCACTATAGCATATAGCTCCCATAGGAACGATCGGCCAAATAATTGGTTTTAGATGAAAATCTTGGTTATTTTAACAGCGATTCAGCGAAATTTGGTATATGTAAGTTTGGTATATATATAAATGTGTCTGTTGAGTTTTAAGAGAATCGGCCGACTATATGATATAGCTCCTATAGGAACAATCGGACAAAAAAAAAAATTTTTTTTTCTCGTAAGTTTTTTTTCTTGGAGCCACGGGCATGATTAGCTTTATATACTTTCTTATGATTCTGGTTATTTATATGTAATTGAAAAGAACAGTTTGCAAAGGTATCCGAACTTCGGCGTGGCCGAAGTTAGCCCATCCTTCTAGTTTATTTTATTTTATATTTTCAACAAAACTAACAAAGAATTTTCTAAACAACTTCTATGGGTTAATATCTTATTCTTAACATAATAATTTTACTTTAAATAAACTAAGGACTCAGTTTTTAAAACAAATTTTTAAGCAAACTATTTGAAAACTTGAAATTTTTTTATTCATTTAAAAAAAATTTAATTTTGGATATAAATATTGTCATTCAACCCTCGCTACTGCTCTCCTCTAAAGAGTTTCTTTTCCGTTTCTTTTGCATTTTTCTATGTGTAGCATAAAAATCGTTCCACTCCAAGCACCCAAAAGCCAAACACACTTCAAATGCAAAAAAAAAAACGATAAAAAAAAATTAAAGCGAAAAAATACTAGTCAAAAGGAATTACAATCTTTTTTTTCTCACTTTTGTTAGCATAGCATAAATGTTGCTGTATTTGGCATAGATTTGCATAGCAATGATTGTGTGTATGTGTGTGTGGGGGAGTCGACTGGCGACATATTGCCATGGTCTGCTGTGGCATCCGCATCCGTATCGGTTTTAAGTTCCGGCGATTTTTTCGGTCATAAAAATGAACTATCGAATGCCGGCCAATGGAAACTCTCTGGCTAGTCAGGATGTTGAAAGTTTTGTGTTGTTGTTGTTGTCCATTGGCGCGTTTGTCTCTTAGATAAGTCCTCTTTTCCCAGGTGACAGTTTTTGTTGGGTTAATTGTTTGCATTTCATTTATCTATGAGAGACGAACCCAGGCTGGCGGTGTCTAGTGACAAGAAGATTTCAGAAAGGCCGCACACTATTAATCAACTTGATTGAGAGAGAGAAAGAGAGGAAGGGAGAGGGGTTGAGGACTGTTGGCTGCTTTATTTATAATTAATGTTCACGTTTGTTCCATGCTATGCAAATCCCCTGACAGGGTCTATATGTATTATGTATATATATATATATACTCCTGTGCCCCAGACTCTGCACTTCCTATTTTAATGAAACGTCATCAAGTTTTGATAGGCAATCTTAAACTTGCACTTCAACTTTTAATAAACACCAAAACCAATTTTTGTAGTAAAAGTGCAACGATCAACTTTATCCCAAAAAGAAAAGAAAAAGAAAAATAGCAAAAAATGGAGAAGGAACCAACTTAAAATTGGCTTCTCTGAACGTCATTTACACGCTGCCCACAATTAAATTGAATTAAGTTGGCACCTGAGGTACCCAAAGAGTCATAGTTGGTAGTCTTGCCATGAATTGGAGGTCCTAAGTCTTGAGCTTTTCTGCTTGTCAAATTGATATTTGATTCATGACCAGCGCATTTGTCAAGTCATTCATCTTTTTCAGTCAGAGCATGGGACAGGGTGGAATGGTGTTTTCTCCATTTAGTTGGTATTTTTCTTATTGCTGTTGTTGTTTTAGCCATTTTGCTGCCCTTAGAACCATTTTGTTGTTGTTGTTCTTGTGATGAATGGTTGATGTTAACGTTAAAGGCAAAAAACCATTGAGATTAGTTCTGTGATTTCTTAATGGCCAGCTGGGCATGTCGACTATAAGAAAGTTCAAGGCAAAGTTGTAAAAGCATTTGCACAAGTTCAAATTACTGAGCATATAGAACATAATCATGTTTCCTAAATAATACCATAAAAAGGATCTGGGTATATAGATTTCATCATACTTTAGATCAATTTTCGTCTTAGAGTCCTATGAATAATTATAATAATATTTGGTTCGCTTATGATTTGTATAGATTTTATAGATTATATTTGTCATGATTTCAAAATGAAGTATATCCTTTACCTTAAGATGTGATCATGGTAATTATTAATGAATTTCTTATAACATGTCATATCAATGCTACTTTTTGGAAACAAGAACTCATTTGGTTAGTTAAACAAACTATTTATATTAGTAGTATATAGTTTCTCATTTATGATGAGATTATAATGCAAAGATCAGAAGATTCAAACGGAACGAACTACTAAATCTCTCATTCCATCCGCAAACTTATTGGTAGGAAATTATAAACCATTTCAAATTTGAGCCAGTTCCAAGTGATTGGCATTAATACTGCATTCGAATGCAAATATAAAAACAAAAAAAAAAAAAAAAAAGAAATTCATGATTTATTTTTCTACTTGGTATTTACTTCATTATTAATATAAGGATTTTATTTAGCGAAATAGAAATTTATTATTATCTGCAAATAGTTTACCATTATTGTTCTGTAATTCTGCAATACGAATTAAACAAATTATCTTTTTAGTGGTTTATTTTTTAAATTTTAATTAAAAGCTTTAAATTTGGAACTCCAATAAATATATGAAGAACTCATATCTAAAGAATATATACTTCTGTAGCTCCATAGTTCCTCTTGAAATATGTTGTTTTTCATATAATCAAATTTAATTTTGAAGTCTGTTTAATAATTACATATCACTCGTTATATCCTTTAACTATTACTATGCTTTATTGTTAGAATATTTTCCATTGTCATTAGGTTTTTTTTTATACAATTTCGTATTATTTTGCTTTGTTAAGAGATAGAGTATTCGTGAGTGTCATTTGGATAGACTGTAAATACTATTTCTGACTATTTTAAATGATTTATATATATTTTCGCTGATTTCACTTAAGTGTCAGGAGCAAAAACCCTAAACATATTAGGAACCTGGTCCCGCTGGGCGTGTGCTTATGCCTCATCATCATCATCAAAAACGACAACGACAAAAACCATGGATAAAAGGACCTGCTATAGAGATTCCTTGCACGTAATTTGAGTTGTACAACTAACCAGAAAATAAAAAAAAAAAACCAAAAACAAAAAGGGAGAAAAAACCTTAGTAAAATAAAACTTTTTCTCTTGATATATATGTATGTATATATATACATATATATAATATGTATAGGTGGGCATTCTAGGTATAGGCTTACATTTCATTTTTCCACGATTTGTCAAGTCAGCGGAAATCGTGCTAGCCTATCAGCGTGGCACAAAATTGAAAAATTACTTTGCGTGCCACATACCAAAACCAAGCACAACCGAAAACCAAAACGGAAAGCCCCAAAAACCAAAAAAAAAAAATGAAAGAAAAATAGAAGAGAAAAACTTATGAAAAAGTCATAAAAATGTCCTATAGACTTTTTGGTTCTATATATATATACATTTTTTGTGGTGTCTTGGTTTTGATTTGTGGTCAAAGTAAACGCAAACTTGGTTGGTTGGCAAAGTTAAAGCCAAAGTAGCCCCCAGGTGCCATACTGAAGTCGGCCAAATTGTAGTGCAAATATTTTTGCTTGTTTAAGAAAGTTCTGGGTTAATTAAGAACCAGCAAGGACAAGTTTATTGTGTAAATAATTGGCTAATTTTTAACGCCCCCTAAAGCCAAGCTGTTGTTATTTGACTTCTCCTTAAATTGCTGTGTATTTAAGTGCCAGTTTATTTATACAGATAAGCAATTGAAATTGGTTAAAGACTTTGGCAGGAATTGGCATTTCATTTAAGTGCAGACTGAGTAAAATTTATTCTTGTTACAAAGTCAATAAAAGTTTAATCGAGAAATATTACTAATGAAAAGTATAAAATATATAAAAGGTAGTAAATTTTATTTGTTTGGTTTTATTATATTTTCTTTATATATATTGTGTTATTGATATCTGTAAAAAAGATTAATAATAACTCAAAAAGTTAAACAACATTTGAAGAAATTTTAAAGGTTTTTGAACCTAAAATAACCAAATTTTATTGACATTCTTCTTTTTCATTTTTATCTATTTGATAAAGGATTTCAAAAGATTGTTTCTTTTAAGATTTATATTTGTACAAAAAAATACAAATTTTATCAGTAAAATAATATAAAACCAAGGCAAAAAATACAACAAGATGCTTTTCAAAAATTAATTTTTATAAAATCAAAACTTTTTTGTTTAAAATTTCATAACAATAAGTATTTTATTTCATAATATCATAACAATTGTTTAATAAGAAACACAATAATTAATATTTATTGTCCAATATTAAGCCAATTATTCAATTTCTGCAAAATTATTTTGTTTACTTCCTTTTTCTTCTTCTGTTAGTTCTGATGGAAATGTGTCGTCCTTTAGTGTCTATTTGATTTGTTTTTGGTGCGTGTTAAAAAATAATTTCCCTAGATAATTTGCCAGGACGCAAGGGGCATCCTTCGCCCACCCTGCCCACACACCCTCAATTGCCTTTCTCAGGCTCATGTTGTTCTTGCTAATAGCACAAAAAGTTTTGACAAAAACTTTTACATGTTCATTGTTGTTGTTTGTTTCTTTACTTTGGTTTTTTTTTTTTTGTGGGCCCAAAAAGTTTGCCGTTTTCGTACCCTGTAACCAATATGAAAAAGAAGGGTTTATTGACTTGAGTTTAAGATATAATGTTATGTATAAGTATATAACGTGATCATTTCGTATTCCAAAGATTAACAAGTTTGATTTAGGTAATTTGTAAAATAGCATAAGATAGCTAAGTTCGTTAGTAAAGGTAGTCAAAGCAAAGTAAAGAAATTTAAATTTCTTTAAAAACTCTCAAAAATTACTACCTATATAATAATTTCTAGATATATATTATATACTTTAATACAATATTGCAAAAATTCTTCCAAAACTAACAAATTCACGATAAGAAACTTTTCACACCAAATGGATTGAGTATTGGGTCATAGGTAGAAACAGATTTCTTTCTCACATATTACAGGGTATCAGTCAGTCGACTATTTTGTTTACTTTATAGTGTTTTCTTGTTAGTTGTTTTGTGATTTTTTCCCCCTATTGTTGATTTAATTGAGGCAAATGTGTTATTAGACCATCAACTTAATTGGCAGCAAGGATAAGTTTCTAGTTAATTATTTATTTAGTCCGCGTGTGTGTGCCTATTTTTGTGTGTTGGTGTGCGAAGGGCAAAGCGGCTTATAAACTTCTTGTATGAAAATATGCAGGGGGACAAAAATGTATTAAAACATGCCAATTGACTACGTGGGCCAACAAAAAATAAATAGCAGTAAGGGGAATGGAATGTTGAATGGGGTTCGGTAGCATATTAATTTTACATTTTGTGGCAGAAAAAATAATAAACAGAAAAAAATAGATTATATATATTTGAGTGTATATACGTATATATGTACGTTTGTGTATCGCTTAAATTGTTTATACAATTTCCGGAATATATTTTGGTGTTCAGCTTGGCAATTTTCTCTCTCTTTGTGTCTCACTCTCAGTCCCGTAGGCTTAAGCCCTGAAACGTGACCCCGGTACATTGTTTGTTTAACTGTTGTTCAATATTTGCGAGTATGAGTGAGTGTGTATGAGATGAAATGGGTCCTGGTCTGTCCTTTGTCCTTGCACTAAGAAAAAAATTCTGCTAAAAATATAAGTATAAAGAAGTTTTTATACTCTAACAAATGAAAGTTATAGTCATTGGAAATTTGTAATAATTTTGGTCTCTAAAACTAGGCAGGATATATATGTTAAAACTGGATATTTTCATCTGTTTTGTATTATATTATATCTGATCTGTATATATCATCTGTCTTGTATTATATTATATCTGCTAATGCCTTCCACAGACAATAAGTTGCTAACACAAACTTGAAGTAATATATATAATTTTTCTTAATTTTACTTGGCAACATGTAATAAGAAATTTATGTTAATAAAAATCGGTATATATTACTTTTACTGGATCTATAAACAATTGTTGATAATTAAAAGTTCCATTTAGGTTTTTTAATCTTAAGGGATTAGAACATTTCAATCAACAAATTTTTATAGAATTATAGATCGCATGTTTTTTAAATCTTTTTTGATTTTACAATGTATTCTTTGACACATAAGGATTTGTTCCATTAATGTCCTTTAAATTATCCTTTTTTTAGTTGCTTTTACTTTTAACCATATTTGGACCACAGTCGTTTGACTCTATGGCCAGAGTATGACCAAAAAATAAGTGTATTTTTTTTATTTTGAAAATTTCGTTAAGCTCAGCAACTGTCGGCTGAACTGACAGGGTACAGGAACGACTCTCTGTGACTACTCTGCGCCTATTTTGTGTAAACAAGTGAAAGTGATTTATGCATAAAAACTCCACCCCGAATGCCACCCTGAACTCCATTTTGTACCTTCCTCTTTGTCTCTGTTTTGGTTTGCTCCCAGCTAGCCATGTCCTTGTTGACTCAGGCGTATGATTGTTTTGGAGTGTCTGGATTTATGTCATATACCTTTTATAAGTATAATACAAATACGTATATGGAAAATGGAAATCTGTATATATATATATATATATATACACATATTTGTTGTTTTTGTGTGTGTGTTTATTTCAATTGAAAAGTAAAAATGGAGAAAAAATATCATTTTTAATTTTTAAATTTTTACGTAAGAAAACAAAAAGTAAGTTCCAATCGGTTTTTAGCCTTTAAGCCTATGCTGATACCTGAAAATTGCCTTGCAATTGATTTAAAGAATTATGTAGAAAATCCCTTAATTTGAAATTTTGGCAACTGATTGAAAAGTGGTTAAAAGTTTTGGAGTCACAAATGTGAGACTACCTTAAGGTTAAATGGCAAGATTAAATTTTAAGAATTGGCTATAAAATAATTTCTTAAAGTTTTCTTTTTAAATATATCGAATGATAAAGGATAAATTTAAAATTTTGTTCTTTCGTTAGGTTGCTGTTAGAAAAGCTTTAAAATCCAAATAATTGTTTACTAAAATTGTAAGAATTATTAAATTAATTTAAAGTAAAAAACATTAAAACCGAATCACTTTTAAACATCGTTGATTCTTTTAAATCAAGCAATATTTTCAAATTGAAATCGTTTTAAAATTAAACTTAAACTTTTCTTATCTGTATAATTTAAAAAACAAAATCACATAATAAAGATTGATATAATCAAATCTTCCTTTAATGCTCTCTTTTCGACTCCAAAGTCACCCAAAATATATTATCCCTGATCAAAGCTTAACTAGCTTATTCTGACCCATGTTTAATTTGTCTTTAATGATAGCCATTTATGAGTACTCGTTTCGGTATATCCTCAAAGCTATTTTATTCCTCCTCTGTTGTCTAACCTTTATCACTGCGTTAATCCTTAGCAATTAGTTTCCCATATGATGTCACTTTAAGCAACGATTGAGCTTTGTCCCGTTTCCATTTCCTTCCCCTAAAAGCATAAGGACTAAATCAAATATGTAAAACCTCTCATTTTGTACAGAAACCACATCATATACACATGACCTTTTCCCCCATTCTAGATGGAGAAATGTTGAACGTATGTATATCCACTCCAATCCAGTCAATGTAATCAAGTATCCACTCTGGTCAAACAAAAATTGCGCTGGCCCTTTATGTTGGCCAAATTAATTTAATGCCAACAAAAGGAAAAAAAGAATAGCCAGCTAAGGGGGAAGGAAATAAAGTGAGAGAGGGGTGAAAGTCGTCGGGAAACATTATAATAAAATTAATCTCAATTTTGTTGAAGGGCAACGTTGGCATCGTCGTCAGCGTCATCGTCTGGCTTGGAGTCCCGCTTTATTAGCGTCCAAAATAAAAAAAAGCTACTGGAGCCAGAAAGTGGCAATTATTCATTTTATGAGCTAGGAGGGAAGCATGTGAACCATAAAAATTAAAAATTAGCCCCTGGCAGCCGTAAGGGGATTATATAACACGCATTTGATGCAGTCAACACAAACACACACACAGAATGAGAGAGGAAAAGAGAGAGTTGGAGTTAAGTAGAATGGAGTCACCCTTTCGACAACGTTAAAGTCAAGAAAATGAATATTTATGCGACACTCGAGGGAGTTCCATGGTAGCCTCCCCAACAAACATAATCTGCATTGTTATAAGGCAAGCACATGTCAAAAAATTTTCCTCAAAAAAGGAAAACTGCCAAAAAACAACAAGAGGAACAAACGACTAGAAGAGTAAAGCTTACCCATTCTTGTCGAGGCTAGGTGTGACTATCTAGGCACATGGTGAAAAGCCAAAAAAGACATTGAAATTTTAATGGATTTTGCTTGGGGTCTAGCTTTTCTATGGAATCTAGAGCCTGTGTGGACTCTTCAGGCTATTCAAAAATTAAATCCAATTATCAGTTTAAGGCCACTCGCCAAAGTCCGCTGGGAAGCTTAGACATCAGACATGTGTATATGTGTGAGTGTATGTATGTGTGAAGACCCAAGAAAGTTTCAATATGCAACAAAAGCTTCGTTTTAATGAGAAACTTTTGTTTATGCAATGACCTCCCACTCTTTTTGCAGCAACAGTTTAAAATTTTTGTTGTTAAGCCAGCTTATGAAATATGATTTAAAAAGGTTTCCCGCAAATGTGTACAAAAAGGGGTAATTTTCGTAATAGTTTACCATTTATTTTTAGTTTTGTGCGTTTTGCACCAAAATACCAAGGTAAGAGGAAAGGAAGTATTTTGTTTTTATCCGTTATCCTTGTATGAAATAGTATAAAATAAAATTTAAGTTTTCTCCTTTAAAAAATACAGCCACACTTTTTTTTTTACCTCCAGTGATATGCAGCCACACTTCCATTTTAATTGCAGATTTCACTGAAGTAATTCTTTCAATTTAAGAAGACTTTTTTGAGAACTTCAGACTGTTTAAAGAATAGGTAGATAGTTTTCACATCGTTGAATCCAATTCAGAAAGTTTTCCAAAATTAAGTAATTTAAGTTGCCTGGCAGGAAGTTTTAGAAGCTTTTAAAAGAAAAAACCACCCCAAAACGTTGGGACAACAATTTGTTGTCTGTTTATTATGACCCCAAAATGGATTTAACAATTTCTGCTATCCTCCACACACTCGTGGAGGGATTTTTACGAGCTCCTAAAAGCAGGCAATGCAAACAAATATTTCTCTTTCTTGCTGCCTGACCTCGAGCATACACATATTAGCATAAGTTCCTGCCGGCAGGTTCTTCCTTGGGCAGGTTAAAAATGCTAGAAATGTAAATAAAATCAACAGCGGAAGGTCCTTTTTTCATCAATCCTCCCTCCCTGTCTTGGCAAAAAGAAAAGGACAACAATGACGAGATAGGGCAATGGCAAAAGGCAGAAAAGGTGCCGGGCACCAACAACGGAGAACAGGAAAAATATCATTCTAAAGCGCTTGACAGCCACTTACACATGTCAAATCCAACACGAGACGACGACCAACAACAATAAAACCGAAAAGGATAACGAGTAAAACGGATATTAGAGTATTAGACAGGAAGCTGTGTGACATGGTTTGCTCTCCCTTCTTTCCTTCCCATCCTTTCATACCATCTAAACTGGCTGCCAGCAGCTGGTCACAGAGTATCCTTTGCCGTTTTTTTCCTATTTTTCGTATTTTGCCAAAAGAATTTTCTCAACCCAAATAGGAAAAAAAAGAGCAAAAGCTAAAGAAAAAACGAAAGGCATTAACTACACTTGGAGCGTAAAATGAAGCCTCGGCATGGAGAATAGCTAAAATCGTTGTAGTTCTTGGACTATATGTTGTGGTCTGTGGAAAATGTTAACAATTTTCTTAAGCCAAAAAGAGAATTTTAAATTCAAATGCCGCGCATTTTGGTTTTTGTAGTCAATTAGGCTCCCATTGCCAACTTATGGTCTAATTGCTGTTTATATTTGTTTTTGAGACTTCCTTTTGATTAAGTAATCGCAATCTACTTAAGAGTTCTTTTCATTGGCAATCTCATCCTAATTAGCCTGTTATTTCTACCATATTTAAATGAGCTTTAATTATATATTTTCCCTCCATTTACTTGTGGTACTTGTAACTAATATACTTACTTTATCTTTCGCTCCATTTATTTCTCATTGCAGGTAAGCCGATTTTCATATTATTCTGTTTGGCCATTGAACTAGGTATTTGAACTTTGGTAAGTGGATGCTGATAAGGCAATAAATAAGTAGCTTAACTAACCTAATTTTAATGTGGGCGTATACAGCCACACAATTAGACCAGAAATTCAACTCAGCAGGGATTCTAAGAAAAAGTTATCCAAATGTTTAAAAGTCCTTTAGTTTGCGCTAAATACTTGGTAATATTATTTAAATTACAGAGTAAAGTATGGGTGCTGAGTAGCTAGAAAGAATTGTATATATAGAAAAACATAAATAAATATATTCAAGATATTCCAGTGTCTTTTTATAAAGTATAGCCCAGACAAATTCTAAGGGAAATTGCACTTAAAAATATGATAAGGTCAGACAACTATAAAGAGCAAACTAAGTCTCAAAAAAGATTTGATTGCTAAGCTGAAGTGAAGTAAGACAAAAAGTTTTGGATAAGAAAAGGTAAATAATCATCATTTAATATGTATAATTAAAGTTAATATTTTATTCTAGTGGGATGTAAAAAGATAATGTTGGGTCAATATTTTACCTATTAAATGACACTTTTATTGATTTACTTCTGTTAAAAAAAAAAAAAGAAAATTAAATATTGAATACACTAGAAATGACAGGTTATTTAACATTGTTGATCCACCTGAGATGAATGAATAACTCTTCCTGTTACCGGCTCATTAAGCTCCGCTGGCATTCTCATTAAATTTATACATATTTAATTGACTTTATGACCAGACACGGACACAAAGACCACCGCATCATAGTGGCCACTACCACACGGTCTCGGTGCCATCCTACCCTAGTTAGCGGCTCATAAAAAAGCTGGCAAACATTTGCTCTCTATATAGTCTGCATCTGTATACTACACACATACACATACTTATACATATGTTTATATACTATACTCTTGTATGTATTTAGTTGGCATGCTCACGCATAAAGGCTTAAATAATGAAGCTCACCACATACTGCCTCAGACAACGTGCATCATCATGGCTCATAATTATGTGACATGGTATAAATAAAATGCATAAAAGTTTAAAAATATAAAAAGAAAACACAGGAGAAACGTGGTGTACTGTCAACACATCGATGCAACGAAGTCACCGCATACGTTGGCATACTCTGGCAACAATGTTGCAAGAGCCATAAAGTTGAGAGCAGAACAGATCAGAATATAAAGCACAAGAGAGACCTTGTCGTGATGGCGTCTTGAATTTATTTATGTTCTTGGAATGGTTTAATATGCTGTAATAATATGTGATTTGTGGTTTACACATAATTTATGATAGTGAATCGTAAAATGGTGCAAGTTTTGCAATCTATTTTCAATTTCTTTCAAATATAACAAGCTTAAGTGTGGGATCAATTTATTTGAAATTGTTTTATATTTTTGTATTAAAATGCAGTAAAATATCTAAAAATGCATGGAATTTAAATATACAAAGCATATAAAGTCAGTTTATAAGCTTTATCGAAAGTATTTTTGGGACTTTCGTGAAGAAGAAACAATGGAAAAGGTAGAAGGAAATTATAAGGTAGAAAAATGTTATAGTTCAAAAGATACTTATGACATATAAAATGAAAAATATATCATACCAAGTAGCTTCTAATTTCAGCGTATTCAATTAAAGAGTTGCAATACGCCAGATTCCAAATTTTTTCTCCCCTTGACATATTTGAACTTGGTTTTTCTCAAACAATGTTTTGTGTTAAAATCTTCAAAAGCTGTACAAAAAATATTTAAGCAAAAACATATTGAAATCTTCAACATAGATTAACAAGAAGAGGATCCTACTTAACTTTCTTATGTTTTTCGTAAACAAAAATACGATATACACATTGGGCTAAAAATCTCAAATTTAGGGTTCTTTCTTCAATTGATAAGTATTAAAATTGTTTGTTTGTAATAAAATAATTTAATTATTTACCTATAAAGTTGTTTTTTAATTTCATCTTATTGAGTTTTTTAACATAATGAAAAATGTTTTTACTAGATATAGAAAAGATGTAGATATAGAAGAGCCATGAAATAAAGTATCAGATTATGCCTAGAAGTTGCTTAGTGCCTAAAAGGATGCTTAGTTTTCCTTAATAGGATATCAACCTCTATTGTAAAATGCTTTTTAAGCAATTTTCATATAAAAAACTACAGTCAAAAAGAAGTAATGAAAAATTAATTGTTTTAATTTAATAACAAGAAAATTGATTCACTTACATTTACAAAAGATTATCGAAATTTGATGTATTTTATATGTATATATTTTGTTCTATAAATCTTTTAAGCGAAAATCACTTGTTAGCTGTTATTTTTCAATAAATTCTTTAAAAACAATAAATTTATTTAATTTTTATAATTGATTGTTTCCCATTTGCACCTAGTCGCAAGTTTCATCTCCTTTGATAAATTATATAAATATTATAACTCCTAATGAGAGACCGTAAATTATGATTCCGGTTTCAGCTGAAGCCCCCTCTTGCCTCATTTTTCGCCTGCTTCCTTACATCCTTCCGCATGTGATCAGTCAAAAGTTTTTCCACGTTCCTTTTCCCTTTTGCCTCTCCGTATGTGTAGTTTGATGCTCACGCACGAGCTGCTAACGAAGTTTTTTCACCCTAACTCTGGAGTTTATGTTGTGTTTCATTTAGTTTTTTTTTTTGTCCCCTATTTTTTTTTTGTTTTTGCAATTAATTATGAGGCACGTTGACATTTTTTTTCCTGCCACACAAAGATAGAGAGGGAGAGAGAGAGAGACTTTCCTCTACTTGTCGCCGTTTTATAATTTATTTTTAGTGCACAAAAGCGTGAGTTTCCCTATTTTGTCTTCGACATTTGGCGGCGTTTGAACTTGACGCAATTTATTTTGTGAAAAGATGCAACAGCCACGCCTAGTTGAGTGTGAGTGTACGTGTGTGCGTGTATTCTTATAGTCACATGTGGAGCTTGTTTGAGTGTTATTTATGTTAAAAATAGCTAAAGGCAACAACTCTGGGGAATACCCACTCATTGACTAAAAATTTTCAACAAAAATTCCTGTCGAAAGATTTTGTCTTGTTGTCAAACCTTGAACTCAATTATTATTATTATTATTCTGTCTGTCTGTCTTTCTGTGTGTTTGTCCGTTTCACTTTTATATTTGTTTATTTGAAAATTTCAATTTTTAAAGTGTTCCCTGTTTATAAATAGATTTCATTTCGATTCCTTTGCGGCCTTCTTTTGTTTGTCTTTAGTGTTAATTAACACGAGTAGTTTACTTAATTATGCGTAAAACTCAAAATTTTTTTTTGTTTATGTCTGGCAAGTGTCAAAAATTTTAAGGAATGGGAGGGTTGAAAATGAGTTTTTAGATTTAAGGAATACGGTGACAAAAGATAGTACACACATACCCCAGAGTCTGAGTTAGTTTTATATTTATCTACGTCATTAATACAATTGCTTGAATGATCGCTTTCATCAGTTCAGGTTTTGAAAGTTGTAAATGAGATTTAGAAATTTGTTTGTCTTTATGTCTTTGGTATAAAGGAACCCACCAATTTAATTTCACCACTTCCAAATCATATAATGGTACCATATAAAAACACATATTTAGGTCGTTCCAAATAATATCTTAAATCGCTCACCAACTTACTCACCCAAAAGCGTAATCTTCTATTTTAGTAACATGATTTTCCCAAGTATAGAGAATTATATTTTCCACCACTAGATGGCGCGATATTTATACGCTTCATGTAATGCAATTAGTCTTCATCATCCATGCCCCCCTCCCATCTAAATGGCAGTGACAATGTCAGCACGAACCGTATGGAACAGTATTCAGTAATTTGTTGTTGTATTGACTTAAAAATTTGCAAAAACAAACTAACAAGCCAAAACCCAACCTTGCACATGGAAGGCCACTTAGTCGACTTCGTTGTCAACGTTGTCAAGTCCTCCCGCTTCGTATGCTCCTGTGGTTCAATGTCGTATGGCTCATGATGTTGACTCGTTACTCCTCGTTTGCTTGTCACAAACTGCCTGGCAAAATTGTTTATAAAAATAGCGTGTGGCAAGTGCATAAAAAATAGAAACAACAACTGAAGGAGACGCTAGAAGAAATGCTGGACAATTTGGTTTGCGCCACGTTTCAATGTTGTGAAACATTCTGCATATATTTAGATATATGCAATCGAATCGTCTGGGTTTTAGGTTCAGTGGCGTGCCTCGCACATCAATGTGCTTGGAGAGGGGAAGGCATGATGGAAACCAGACAATTGTTTCCTTTCAATCATTTGTTATGGCAATCAATTTAAAATGATGACAACCTTGGTTTTAACTCATTTCAAAACAAATTAGAATCGAAATCGTGAGAAGCTTGAATACATGGGAACGTTTTGAAATATGCATTTATTTATAAGTTTGAATATTGCCAATTTGGTTAAGGGGGTTTTAGCACCAATAAAGTATATATAACAATGTATTTTGATTTATGAACAACAAAAAAACTTATTGAAATTAGTCTTTAACTACTTACAAATATATGGGAGAATCAGAAATCCCTTATGGTAGTAGTAGCTCTAAAAGTTTAGATATATCTTACTATATAAACTTTCAAATATAAACACACTTTAAAAATGATTTACATTCCTAGTTTTTTTAATGTTAACTTTAATAATATTGCAAATTTTCGTTTATATTTTTAACACTTTTTGGCTTACGCTCCTGCATTTTATTTAGCCGCGATGACTTTACAGTTTTTCTACAGGTTAAACTGAATGGTAATGGTATGACTAATTTTCGTTGCCATGACTGTTAGTAGCTAATACTGTGACTTTGCATGTTTCGTTGATGGCTGCAAATTGTTGCACGGGCCACCAACTTACTTTTGTTGTTTGTTTTGTATCGTTATTTTTTTTTCTCTTAAGGTTACATTGCTAATATTACACTGGCTGGACAGTTAAAAAAGAAGTTAGTGAAAGGAGTCAAGTTTGTTAAAAGAAAGGGAAAAACTTTAAGAAATTATTTAAAGGAGTTTGGCTACATTTTTTTATTTATACCCTTTATATGTTGGGCTAATTGGGGTACTTAAGGCATTTTAATGCTCTTAACTAGTAAAAGAAAGTATTTTTTTAATTATTCCGATTTTATTAGTATTATCTTTAATAAGATAAACTATTTGATATATTCTCAAAAATTAAAGTGTGGTAATGGGATCTGAAAAGCTTGAGAACATTATAATCGAAAATCATATTGGTTTGGTTCTTGAGTTACTTTCTTCTACTACTTTTCTGTCATCGACTCTCCAACTAAACTAAATCGCTTAAGATAGATAAGATCCGAAATTTTGTATAATTTTCTAGCTAATCAACAATTTTTCAAATTTTCATTAGATTGCTTTAGAAGTACCGAAGCTATTGGCACAAACATTAATACGTGAAGCAGAAGTGCCTTAAATATTGACCTGTAGAGGGCGCCACTATAGTATAATAAAATACAAATATGAATAACATAACAACTCTTTCATACAAGATAAATCAAGAAGGGTATTCAAAAGTCTCCGTTTTGGGCATTTAACATTTTGCTTGTCCATCTTAACCATCTTTTATTCTATCAGTTACTGTCAAAACATCCCCCCAAAAGTATGCTTGGGTTTTCTTTAGCTAGAGTCAATAAATCTTTTTTTTTTTTTTTTGTGAGGGAAAATGTAAATTAATTTTTAGTCAACTTATTTGCATTGCTTTCAATTTCTTTCGTCTTGCTTTTAACAAATGTTCATGAAACTGAAAATTTTCCTTGTAATGCCGTGTCAGATTGTATTTCTCCCCGTTTATTGTTATTGTTGTTGTTGCAGTAGCAGACATTTTTCCCTCAACCCCATATATATCATTTCTATTTACAACTAAATATGTTATTGCTTTTTTGTTCGCTTTGACTTTTCCTTTTGTTATGTCGAAACTGTTAGACTTCATCATACTTCCCCTTCTGTTGTGCATTTCTAAAAATCTTGTTAATTGTTTATTTTGTAATTGAAATATTTTCTTTTCTACAGGTTTGAGTAATTGAATTCTCATGCCATTGCAACATGTTGCTGGACGAAAGCACAAAATGTTGCTAGGCATTCTACCAAAAATAGATTCTGTTTCCCCCCCTAGCACCAATTGCTGGAGGAGGCGACGTAGAATTGGGGGAAATTTGGAAGAAGATGTTCTCTGTATGCTCTCAATTCTCTTTAGTCTCAGTCCGATGAAGATCGCGCGCGTTTCGTTTACGGAAAAATTAAAGAAAAGTGGTGAGAAAAGTCAAAAGAAAAGGCGAAAAGCGTGCCCAATCCCCTCTGCCACTAAACCTTCTGGTGTTTCGTTGCGTGTTGCGTTCTATTAAAAAGCGCATTGCCTTTTTAATGAATTAATTGCTGCGTTTTTTTCATGTTCCTTTTATCAGAATTTTTTTTTTTCCTATTCTCAGAAAAGTAGTGCAACCATTTGAATGGTTTAATCAAGTGGAATTTATGTGCTTCGAAAATGCAGTTAATTAAGTGTAAATACCACACGCACAACAAAAAAGAAAAATTGTGAGAATCAAAATGATAAATGAAAAAGGGGAAATGGAAATTCTCTCTAATCGATTGTCCGGAACTTGTGTCAACACATGAAAAACATTTACAATTAAAATTATTAAATGTGATTTATATAAAGTTAAATGACATCGCGGGCCACTAATAAATCATTTTAAAGCACTCTTTTGAGTATCGTGAATTTAATTAAGTATAAATTCAATTGATTTTTAATTAAATGCCATAAAAAGTATATAAAATATGGTATTTCCTGATAGTGCAAATAAGAAAACCAAGAATTTATAATAAAACCAGTTTTTTGCTTATGTGATTTCAAGTCTCTATACATAATTTTCATTTTATAACTGAAATGCTCATTCCAGCATGGAATCAAATAAAAATTAAAATGAAATCTTCAACTTTATGATCAAATTCTTTCATTGAATATATAATTATTGCATATGAAGAAAAAAGGAATTATTCTTGCACATTTTGCATTAAAAGTAGTTTTATAGCTTTATCAGGTGAAGCATCAATTATTTCATAAATAAATAAACATAAAAATAAAAGAATTTATATGCCTATGATTAAAGAATTCTGATTTGTTATTACAATAAAAATTTTTATATTAGTTGAGCGAGTTTATAGCAAAGATAAATTCACAACTGTAATTGCAACATTTATCTTTGCTTTTATTGCTATTTCTATATCTCTCTTTTTTTTTATGATATTTGTGTACATAATCAGAAACTTCTTTCAACCATAAACATATTTTCAAAAATTTATAAAAATTATTACTATAATATTAGGAAGTAGAAGCTTTTGTTTTGTGCTTGAGAAACGTTTATTGAACTTCAACTGAGTGCTATTATTTGTACCAAAGACTTATTTAAATTAAAGTACAGTACGCAGTACTTTTTAAGATCAATGAATGATCAGTTATATAAGGTAAAGAGTATAAGGTATGTGTTATAGATTCTATAGGTTGTAAAGGTGCTAGATAAAGCAAGACATAGAAGAACATTGTGGTTAATTTTCATTCCATTGTAGAGGCTACAAGAAAATTGATCAGATGTTTGTAGAGCTAAAAAATAGTTTTCGCTAAGAGAGAGAGCGAGTTCGCTGTATATGCCTTTTGCCACGTTTGGTACGAATTTGGGTATAAGAAGGGCAGCACAGCTCGAGAAAGGGTCACATTAAAATTTAGAAGCAAAGACTACGGGAACTGGGTTTTCTTAAAAAGACGAGCTATGGAAATCAACAAAATACAATATATATACATATTATTATATATACAAAAGTTGTAATAAAGATACAGTAAAAATCTTTTTAAAATTTTTGGTATGCACATTTTTAAAATAAATATGTATGGCTAGAAGTCTTCAGAATATGTTTTAAAAACTATGTATAAAATTAATTTTTTTTTCGATTTTTCCAATTTTAATATTTTGATTCAAAATAGAGATACAAAAACCATTGAAAACTAATATTTCTTTATCTATTTCAATATCAATATGTACTCATTCTAAAATTCTCTTTTTCTTAGTAGTTTAGTTAGCCTTTTTTACACTTTTTCTTTGAACCAACTGCTAAGTATTATCAGTAAATTTGGCGTGTTATTATGATGCCACAAATCTTATATTAATGTTCATTATTTCTCATGATCTTTCTCATTTTATAACTTCCTTAAACCAGAATTTTCTTCAAGGTGCAAACCCTTTTAATATTTCATAGCAATGAAGCCATTAGGTGGCCACATTTTTCTCTTGTTGTTCATAAGCCCCTTTTTTTCTTGTAAGGCTTTTATCGCATTGTGCGCTTCGATTTTGTTTCCTTGTTGTTCGTTTTTACTTTGTTGCTTTAAATTTGAACGTAAAAACAAGCTGTTAAAAAGGGCCGCCAAGTTTTTTTTCTTCCCACTTTCGCCCAAAGGCGAAAACTTTGATTGTTTCCTTTTTTACCCCATCATCAACATCATCGTAATCATCTTCTGCTGTTGTTGGCGCTGCTGCTGCTGTTTCACCTTTAGCTTGTTTGGCTTTCATTTCCAAGATGGTGGCGTATGCGTAATATTTGTTAGCCTTATAAAAAGGGGTTGGCGTCAATTGCAGGTGACTCATGGCCAAAGTCGAGCACGAGCACACAAAATGACGTTAACAGCTGTTAACGGCTTTTGCCATTTCGTGTGGCATAATAATAAGCAACAGCTAACCAAACTCCAACAACAAACGAGCCAAACAAAAAAAAAAGAAAATACGAAAAGAAACTTTAGCCGCCTTTTAGGGGTAATTAAATTAACGCGAGCTGCCCGTTAAAAAAAAAGGCACAAAAAGTTTCTTCATTTCTGCCGCATAATTAATTGAAAACATAATTAAAAATATTTTGTTGCTTTTGTTTATAGGTCAAAAGAGTGAGAAAAGTGCTTAAAGCAATTGAATATTTTTTAGGCCAAGTTATTTTGGGTTTCACCCCCTTATCGATTGGGGTTCAATAGGCCTTAAAAAGGTTTACCATTTAGTAATTGTTTCATAAAATGTCAATATACTTTACACACACATTCGCACACACACACACACACACACACAAATAATGTTAGCATCTGTGCTCAATTGTCCGTGAGTCCATCGACTTTATGCCTGTTGTATGTGTGTGTGTGTGTGTGTTGTGGTTACTCTGCGGTCAGCTTTAGTGGTTTCCCCCGCTATCCCTTTTTGACTATATATAAATATGTATATATACATGTTCTACTCGTTTAACTGGTCAACCAATTGTGCAATAGCCTTTTTTATGGTCTTTACAAATTTTATGCAAAATTAGAAAAACAAGTGAGGCAATAACCAATTAGTTTAATGTTGTTTTCCGTGGAAAGAAAATAAAGTTTTAAAGTTAAATAATTGCTGTGTAAATAATATATATAAATTTTAGTATATATATGGATATTATATAAAAACAATTTCGATTTTATGTAGATTTGTAGAGCAAAATGAAAACGAAGAAGGCAATCCATAAACTGTTCAAACATGATTAAAAAATTTCAATTTAGATATATATATTATTTAGTTAACTGATTGTTTATATATATATTAAACAGTAATTTAGTCAGAGTTGTGTGAATCTATATAAAGCGTGAAATAATCAGAGATATATGGCTTTTCAATTGAGAACTTATTAGGTTTTCTACGAATCTAACAAGAAAATGAAAACTTTTTAAACTTTATTTGCATTTTATTATATACTGTAGCTGCTATAAAAACCATAAATTAGTAAAGTAAATAAGAACTAAGATTCTTCTTAAAATATTATTAATTGACTTAAGAAAAATAAGTACTATATATTTAAAAAAATTTAGAAAAACTCAATTAGAATCAGCACACTTTATATAATATTGTTCAAAATCTATTAAAAAAAGAACTTAAAAGTAACTAAATTAAACTCAGAAGTTTCCATTATTTTTATTTATCATCAAATTCAGACAATCTTAAATGTTATTTAAGTGTCTAAAGAATTTTTAAAAGCTTTAATTTTGTGTTAAATAAACGACATAAATTATTTTCTTTGAAAGCAAAACTGTAGTTTTATTTTGGTTTTGACTTTAACGCATTTTCCTCCACCACTAATTTGACCACTTTGCCTCAGCTGAGGCCAGGACATTTAGACAATCCACCAAGGACTATACAATTGCCATAAAAGTTCCCGAAGCACTTATACACTCTCTCTCACACACACATACACAAAGAGACTGACTGACAGGAAGGCAAAAGTTGGGTCAAATTTTGTTTTTTCTTATTTTTTTATTTTTGGGTATTTTTTTTTTTGTGTGTGTTTCCAAAAACTTTTTATTTATATCTACTCTTCAAAAGGGTATTATGACTAAGTTGAAGAAGAGAATAATATTTTTTATATAAAATAAATATTGTGAATTAAATAGATTTTTTATATTTTGAATGAACATCAACAGAATTTAAGTCTATTAATTTAGTATCTGTTAATCTTTCATTTCTTGAGATTTGTATTGAAATATTAACTCTTAGTTTATGAAAATTAATTTTATAAATGATATGAAAAAGTAGGACCAAACCAATTAGTTTTTTTTAACATTGAACAGGCTAAAGACTTTGTATCTACAGAATATTAACATTATTGAAAGAAAATTAAAGGCGAAGAACTTTGTATCTACAGAAGCTAGTTTATTCATAAAGTTTTGGAGATGTTCTATCTTATATTTTATAATAAATAAAGTTTTGAAAAACCTTAATGTTTTTTTAGGCAAAGAAAGAGCATTACAACTTTGTTTGAAATAAATTACTTTAAATAATTTTTATGTTTTTGTTTTCTTCTTTTTTTTTTGTTTTAGTATCTTTTCAGCTGATGAGCTGGGAGCCACTTGCAAGTGGGTCATATACATTTTTGATGAGTTGTCATTATTAAATGCGACAAACTGCCCCCGTTTCTCATCCTTACTTCTTAGCTCCTCTCCTCTTATCTTTCTAGTCATCCCTCATCACAGTGTCATGGCAATCGAAGGAAAAAGAAACTTTTTATTCTTAAAGTATATTCCGCCATCATTTTCGCCTAGTTGCTAGTACCACAAAAAGCCGAATATATTTATATATTTTATTTATGTGACAGTTTAGTTCAATGTTGTTGTTGTTGTTATTGTTGTCTCAGCATTTTTTCGTTTTTACCCCCGAACTTTTGTTATTTATTATTTATTTATTTGTTTTGCCTGCTAGGCATCGAGAGAGAGGGACTACTGTCGTAGTTGGGGGTATTCGGTAGATTTAGTTTTTGTTGTCTTATGCTTTCATTGTTATCAATTAAATGAATTGGAGAAGAACAGACACAAAAGAGAAAAAAGAAAACAAAGCTTTGCGTAGGCTTTCAAATTGCCTATAACATTTTCTATTTTCTATATATTTTATCCACTTGACACACCTACACAATTTGAGGGACGACAAAGGGGTGAATTGAATGCCATTCGATGGTATCCATGTGCGTCTGTTCGCATGTGGACAAGGTTCTAGTTTATTGGCCATTAAGCATAGAGATAAAATTGCGGTGGGAAAATGTGTCAAAGATTACAACAAGGCAGATTTTAAAAGAAAAAAAAAAAGAAGTAAACAAAACTGAATTCCCAACCATTTTTCCTTTAGTTTAAATGAAAAAGGGAAATTTGATCAACTTGTATTAAAAAAAAAAATTGGTAAGATTTTGAAATTTGAAAAAATAAAATATAACTTTGATGGTGAGCTTTAAAGTTGGCAACAATTTGAATAATATAAAAACTTAAAAATTTTACAATTTCTTCTTTCAATTTTTAATTCTAACTTGACTTAAACTGTTGGCAAAGAATTACCAATTTAGTGATTTTCCCAATTAGGAAAAACTTAGCAAAGAAAGAGAACTTGCTACCATAAAATGCAAAATTGTAGTACAAAATTGTAGTACAAAGGCCAGGCCAAACAAAAGAGCGCAAAGATCTTTAATCTGAGACTCGATTTATCGTAATTTTAAGGTTAAAACCCTATAAGACATATCATATATAAAATAAGTGTTTACCCATGTCTATTAATAGAAAAAGGATCCACCAATAGGTAGATCTAAATTTCAAAATTAAAAGGTGTTAGTAAATATCGCTAGGACCACAGAAAAATAAACTAAATTTCAGTTGGGTTAAAACTAATAAGTTTTCGAGATAAGGTAGAACTGTACCGTTTTTGAACAAAGTTAATGTTGTAGTTTCATTAGAATTATTTTTTAGGTATTTGATAGCTAGAGGAAGCAAAAGAGATATAAATATTGCTCCAGTTTGGCTGCAAATGATTCAAAAGTATATATTTATTATAGAGAAATAAAGAATAATGTACAAAAACACAAGTTTCAGTTGAGTGGCAATTGGCCTCAAAGAACACTAATAGTTAAGAAAAGATCTCAAAATCTGCAAATACAATCAACTTCAATGAGTTACAATAGAGTCAAAGATATCAGCTGAAGACCATAAGGATCAAAGTGATAGCTGCAGCTTGTACATAATTTAATTTAACTATATGTTCCACCGCATATACTCTTCTATAATTTTTCTATAAATAGCCAAAGAAAGAAAAAACATAAATATCGCTGTCATAAAAATTCTTCTATTTTCTTTTTTATTAAATCTTACATAAATAAAAAAAGATTTTATGATTTTCTTTAGCAAATGTATACCAAAATTAAGTTGTTTAAGCCATTACCAAATTGCTTACATTTTATTTAAAGATCATTTTATGTCATTTCATTCTATTTTTCGTTTTTATCTTATTCTACCTCGTTGGAAATTATGTCACATTTTTATAGGCATAAAAACATCAATCGATTTCGAATCTGGTCTGGGGTGTTAGTCGACTAAAGCTGTCATCAATTCTCTCATTCATCTTTTGCGTTCTTTCTTGTTCTCTATGTCATTCGTTTGACAACTGAAACTTCAGTTGATTGGGCACATCAACACGTTGCCAATCAGCAGGGACCCACACACTAAGCCATTGAACCCACTAAAACCAACCCCTCCCTTAAAGCCACTCTAATGAAATCACAGTGTAAGAAGGAAAAAAAGGTGCCTGTAGATTGTTTTGACATTTACTTTCAAATGTCAATCGTTGTCCTTTGAAGGCCTTCTTGTGTCATTGACTTTGGCAAATTGAATTGTGTAACTACGAATGGAAGATGTGTGCAAGTTTTTTCTTTTTTGGTCAAATGCGATAAAAGTCGATAATACAATCAAATTTAATGAGGTTAGAGTGAGGATGAGCTTTAGTAAATATTTCGAGGGTGTCTCTCCAAAACGAGGGCTCCATTATCAAAAGAGATTTTCGTTTTCTTTTTCTCCTCTACTTAGAGAGGAGTGGGAGAGAGAAGACCCAACAGGTTGTCATGGATTTTGATTGGGGATTATTGATTGAAATTGGGTAGGATTTTAAACATGAAGGAAAAAAAGAAAACAAATTTTATATAATATACAAAATATGCTCGTTTTAAATATTCCACTCACCCATTTCAAAAACATTTCCACTTATCACATATTATGCACCTTTTTCTCTCGCTATCTTTACTCCCTGGCCTCCACTCAACACTTTTTTTTTAAGCCCCTTCATAAATATAAAATTACAGCATTTTTTCTCCCTCTATTTCTCTTGTGCTTTGCTTTTTCTTTCTTCCTTTTTTCTTTTTTTTTTTTGCCAACACCATTAAAATGTCAATTATGATAAAGTTTTATTGAAATACCGCCAACACATTAGGGCTTATCAGCAGAGAACTGAAAGAGCCAGAAAGAAAGACGAAGACCGACCCCAAAAAGTATGCAATAATAATAATAAAACATTAAGAGCCGTTAGTCTGCCTGCCATACTATGAGCTTTCACCCTTTTCAACGCCAGACATTTTGTGTGCCTTTGCCGCTTGTAAAAGGTGTGGAAAATCACACGCCCACTTGGGCAAACTAATTGAAAATGGAAAGTGCTACAACAACGACAAACAGGTTGTGAAAAACCAGTGACCCTGTTTTTCGGAAATGACTTTCACCCAACCACCAACGATGGGAGCCTTCTTTGCATAATTGTACCCAATTGTAACCAGCCCCCTTTGAACAAAGTGTCAGCAACAATTCAAAGATTTTGTTTGTTTATTTAGCTTGATAAATTTTTAGTTTTCCAAAAAAAAAAAAAAGGGTTGGATGACAAATCGTACTAGAAATCAATTTCGACTAGTACAGAACTTTCCATTTCTATTTTGGTATGAAAAAGGTCAAATACCAAAAACCATTTACCAAATGAAAAAGACTTGAAATAAAATGCTAGCCACGCCCACACAAAGAACTCCCCACATTTAGGACTCTCTTATCTGTTTTCATATGGTATAAGTAGACGGTGGGGTGTGGAGTTGGGGGGATATGAAAGTTGAACTTTTACCCCGAAGCACATTTTCCTTGTGAAATGTCAGTAAAATGTCAAAATAAAAGTAATGCTGATAAAAATTTTATAGCCTGTCAGAAATGGCAACGAAAAATTCTGCCCAAGGGGTTTGCTAACGCTTCAATTTTTGTTTTTACTTCGTAAAATATATATGTAGAAATATATATATGTATATCTGTTCTTTATCAAAATGTCGCGACTTTTGGGTACTTTAGTTTATTGGAATTTGCATGGCATCGACTGTGGCACAACCATCAGTGGCAGTAGCAACAACGACAGGTGGCAATGTGAGGTAAAATTTATGTTAAATCGAACATCAGTAAATATTATCGACTGGCAGTTAAAGAAGTCAGATGATGTGTGTCTGGCTGTTTCTCTCTGGGTGTGTTTTCCTGTGTGTGTGTGTGGCTTATCACTTTCCTTTTGTAAAGTCTTTAAGCTGCTTTAAGGCTTGAAAATGAGTTAACAGAGAAAGAAATCAAAGTTTAACCAATTTGAGAGGGATTATCTTGAATTGATATCTTAAGATTTTTTATGATGTGGACTTTATTAACGTTTTTTTTTATAAAGAGTTAAATGTTTAAAAATTATCCTTTTTCAATATAATTTTGTTTATTAACAACAATTGTTTGTGGATCATTTTCTACTCGACTTTATTTATGGTATATATAGAAAACAATCTTAAGAACTATGTATTAAAGAAATACAGAATAGATAAATAAATAAACGAACTCATTTTCTGAAAAGTCAAAAAGTATTTGACTTCTTTAAACTTCTAATTATATTTTAACTATATTTTGAAATTTTCATTTTAAATTTCAGACATATAAATATTGAAAACACATACCACAAAGGTATTAAATATTAAAGTTTTTCTAAATTTTTTAAATATTAAAAATTTAGAAACAAGTGTAAAAAAGAAGCTTAAAGTGTAAATAAATCAATGTAAAACTGAACTAAAAATGTGTAAAGAAAACTAAAAAGTTAAACAATAATTTATCCTTAATTTAAAACAGAGCATTCTTTTTAAAGATGTTGGCTCGTTGTGTGAGTTATCAAGGTTCCTGCGATAATATCAACGGTATCCTGACACGGGATTATGCAAAGGTTTGTATGATTAAGAGTAAAAGTGTAAAACGTAATGAAAATGGAAACTATTGAGAGTTATAAATTAATTAGAGAGAAAACTAAAGTTAAGGTTGCATGATGCATGTGTGTGTGTCTCCCTTTTTGGCAACATTTAACTTAACAAAGTAACTCTATATGCGTTGCCATCCTAAAATGCCATGGTCCTGTCATGGCAGGGCTGTTTCGTTCTGTTGTTTTTGGTTACATACACACACAAATATGGGGGGGGAGACAGAGCAAGTTTGAATTGAAGTTCATAGCAGGACAGATTCAGAGTATTGTGGGTTCAACATATTTGTGGCAACTACGTAAGCCCGACTTTTCCTACTGACAATGACATTTTCCACTCTCCTTTTCCCTCTTCATACAACCAACAAGTTTTTCAGTTTATTGTCTCGAAAGCCAATGCCAAATCCTGAGCCTAACTAGAGAATACAAAACAAAACAAAGCAAAAAAAAAAAAAAATGATAGAAAGAGAAATAAAAAATTGCATAAGCCAGCTCAAAGTCCTAGGCCAAGACCAAGTCCAAGTCTATTGTTTGTGTGCGTCTGTTGGTTGTGTCTCCCCTTTGAGCTCGTAACTCGGTTGTGGCTACAAATGGAAAATGGCTAAACAGAAGGCAGACAGATAGACAGACAAACAGTAAGAGAAACAGTCAGACAGACAGACAGTTAGATAGACGGACAGAGGAAAATAAAAGATAGACAAACAGATAGCAAAAGTACAATATGCAAGGCTATTTTTATTACCCAGCAAGGCGTATATAAAATGTGTCGCTTGCATTGGACGACATTAGATTAGCTACTGGAATGGGCAAAAGAATATAATAAAAGAACAAAACTATGTAAGGATGTGACTAACGATATATTAGGGCTGGTAAGTGGGAAAGCATAACATGTCTACGAAAACCTAACAATGCAGAAAAGAAAACTAAATAAGAGCAGATTGTGAGATATATACCCTGGATTATTTCAGTCTAAAAGGGTATGACAAATTTAATTTGACGAAGAATAGAAGAAAGATAGCAAATGCCAAAAATATTATAATCAATAAAAGCTTCATTATCTTAAACTAATGTCGGTTAATAGAACATTGAATTAAATGTACTATAGACTCGCTTCTTCTATTTGAATATGTGAACATAAGGGCTTTTTAGTCCGATATAAACTGGCAAAAGCACTCACTTAGTCTATAGCAAACACTTAAAAGTGAGACCTATTAAATGAATTGTTTAAGGATCTCAAAACAGGATTGAACTATGCTCTAACGCTGCTTAAAATTAACCATAAGCATCGTATTTTTGGCTTATACGCAATCCTCTAACAGAAAAGAATAAACTGTTAATTGTCGAACATAACTCGAAAGTATTGGACAGAGTCTTAAGAGATTCAAATTTGGTTTTGTAACCAAATGTTTGACTAATTTACTTTTCCTTTGCTTAATGCAAAAGTCTTGTCATAATAATTATATAATAAAAATTGCACCACACACGCACACCCACACACACACTCTCTTCTATAGACATACTGAAATGATATTAAATGAAATCCTTTTGGCAATTTGTCGCACAGATTTTCTTAACGACTCTCAAGGACCATCTTAAGACCATCTCCATCTTGGGGCCAACCAAATGGCTTTCGACTTTAATTTGTTGCCAAACGAAAAATGTTTGCCTTGTGTTTGTGCATATGTTTGCTCGTTTGTCTGCTGTTAGATGGAAATTTCAGTATTTTCTTCACTGCTAATGATTTCCTGATAACCCACTCAGTCAGGGGGGGTGGAAGAGGAAAGACGTGAGGAAAGAGTTGGTATTTTATCTCTAGAGACAGCTGTGGGCAAGTGTTTGAAATCTTAATTACTAACTTGTATTCTACATGTAATGGCCATTTAGTTGCCATTATTCACAGTTAAAATGTATGTTTGTTCAACTTTTTATTTTATTATTCTCTTTCTAGATTTACACAGACTGGGCCAACTATTATTTGGAACGGGCCAAATCGAAAAAAAAGGTTACAGATCTTTCAGCCGATTGTCGAGATGGTTTACTTTTGGCTGAAGTCATTGAAGCGGTGACAAGTTTTAAGGTTCCGGATCTAGTAAAAAAACCAAAAACTCAACAGCAAATGGTAAGTGAATAATTTAATGAAATGAATTACTAAGTTTTGGTTCGATGACTAAGCAAGTTTTAAGCATTCGTTTCCAATAATTAACTATTTAATAAAAGGTTTTTTAAAGGGGTAAATTAAATCTAAATCAAGTAGAACTAAATGGAACTATTTCTGAAAATATTATCCCAAAGAAAAAAATGTTTTTATTTATTAGCTTTAAAAATAAAGAGAAAATTTCAATATTACAGACCCATAGAATACCCCAAAAGTTATGCTTCAATTCAAGCATCATACTAAATGCAAAGAAATAAAATATGCTAATTTCATGTTGAAAACGTTTGATATATAATTTGATTTAAATTTGATTCAATTTATCCTGCCAGGCTTCATCCTAGACTATTTAAATTTCTCTCTACGTCCATGCTAACACTCCTTGAATGTTTTTGGCATGACACGTGGAAAAAGACCTAAAAACACTTGAAATTTAAGCCATATCCCTATATGAGTCACTCCTTTTTTTTGTTCCTGTTTGTGTGTATGTGAAAATGCGTTAATTGTTTTTTACATGACAACAAAGTGAACCAACCCGTCGACTGCTCTTTACCTAGTCCATATGCAAATAAGGATCTAACGTGAAAATATTTGCAGTCCTTGCCCAGTTTTTTTTCCTTTTTTGATGATTCGCTTTACTTTTATTACGTTTTTTTGGTTTTCAGCTTTTCGTCATTACGTGTGGTTTTAGTGTTCCATGCATTTGAAAAGTACGTCATCATGATGACTAACCGACTACCGTCTGCCATGTCAAACTTTCAGTCCGCTTTTCCATTTTCTTTTTTATGGTTTTTCTTGTTTATTTGCGTGATGAAAATTCAGTTAGAGAGGCTCCACGGCAAATGATTTACGCCGCAGTAAGCATTTGTCACCTGGTCGTGTCCGCTCTGATTGAATTTGAATGAGCCACGATGCAGACGATGGATTATATAGCACTCGATTGCATTTATGAAATTAAAATTAAAAACTTTTGCCAACTCGTTTTTAAATTACGAAGAAGACTTTCTTCTATATATATATATATTTTTTTGTTTCTTTTATTTCTTTGTCTGCAATTTGAGTTTCTTTCTTTTGTACTCGTGTCTGCTACGTGAGAGAATTTCCCAAAAAGGAAAAACCGTGCACCGCAGCAGATAAGTTGACTATAGTATCCTATACTCTTGAGCCTAGTTAGTTGCGGTAGGTAGAAGCCTTGGCATATATGCGGCGAGTTCATTGCCGATATACTGTAAACATATACTCCATGAAATAAAAATTTATTTTCAACTTGGTTACTTTTTTTTTCCTTCGGTTGTTCTTCGTTTTTTTTTATTTTTATGTTTTGTTGCCTTCATTTTGGTTGACGTTTTGCATATTAAATAGAAAAAAGTCTTTGCTGACTTTTTGAGAAAATGATAAGCTCAGCTAAACGTGCTCTCTTTTTGGCACGTGATGCACCAAAAAAAAAAAAAAAAGAAAACAAGAGAAACTGAAAAAGGAAGAAAATAAATTTATATATAAAAACAGAAGAAATAGAACTCAAGGAAAAACGCTGACAAATTGGCAAACGAATTCAAACAGGGGGCGTGGCATGCGACGCGTTGACGTATGTGACATGGGCAACAAATTGGGTTTCAAATTTTTCACCAGCGGACATTCCCAAAGGAAAATAACAGTGTGGGGGAGAGGTGGGAGTGGTTTCGCCCATCATATTATTGCATCAATGCCAATGCAACTCAATTTGACAAATTTTACTCAAAATAAACTAAAATTAGTTGGCAGAATGCGAAATTTTTTGTGTACGTTTCATTAAATTTTCTCCATTGGAACTATAAATATTCATAAAAAACTTGCGGCTATAGAAGAGATTTTTTAAAAGTAAAAATAAAAAAATATTTTGAAAAGAATAACACAGTTTAATGCAATTTGTAGTGACAGGTTTAATGAAATTTCCCATATTGCATTATCTAGGATGCAAACTTTATTAAATTGCAAACTAAATTGGTAACATTTTTATACCTTTGCAAAAAAAGGTATATTAATTTTGGTCAGAAGTTTGCGACACATAGAAGGAAGCATCTGCGACTATATAAAGTGTATATACTCTTGATCAGCACGATGAGCTGATTTCATTTAGCCCTGTCCGTCTGTCCAAATGTCCGTCTGTCTGGATCAACGCAATCTCCTCCGAGACTCTTAAAGCTACAGAGCTGAAATTTTGCACCTAGGCTTCTTTTTGCAGGCATTGTATATCTCGGAGTCATTCCGATCGGATGACTATATCATACAGCTCCCAAAGGAACGATCGGTCGTAAATAAGCATTAACCTCAATAACTTTGTTGTTTTCCAATGAAATGTCACAAAAACCGACATTTGTAAGTTTTATGTACTTATTTACAAATTCACCAAGTTTCATCAAAATCGTTCGGCTCTATTATATAGCTCCCATGGAAACGAGCGGTCATAAATATGAATTTCAAGTTATTGAACTTGGATGTTTTAAAAGCGATTATCAGTAAATTTGGTATTTAAATGTTTTATATACTTTCTAATATATCTGTAAAGTTTTATCAGAATCGGGACACTATATCATATAGCTCTTATAGGAACGATCGGCCAAATAATTGGTTTTAGATGAAAATCTTGGTTATTGAAATAGAGATTCACTCGAAATTTGGTATATGTAAGTTTGGTATATAGGTATAAAAATGTGTCTGTTGAGTTTTAATAGAATCGGCCGACTATATAATATAGCTTATATAGAAACAATCGGACCAAAAAAATTTTTTATTCAGAAGTTTTTTTGTTTGATTACTTTTATATACTTTTCGTATGATTCTACTAATTTATATGTAATTGAAAAAGGCAGTTTGCAAAGGTATCCGAACTTCTGAGTGGCCGTTGTTAGCCCATCCTTCTAGTTTTTTATTAAATTGGCAGCAGTTTACAGCTGTGGATATTTCTATAAACAATCATAATTATTATATGTCGAAAAGAAAATAAAATAATATATCTTATAATATAGAAAAACAAGTATTCTAAAGAATCTTTGATAAAAATTTTCAAAACACTTTTATCCTCAAAAAAGTTCTTAGTGTTAACTAAATTCTTCGTCCCGAAATAACTTTTAGATTTTATCAAAAACAAGTTAAGTACTCTTATTTAATTATTTTAGAAACATAACGTCAGATTACAAGTATTTTGAGATATTGAATTGATCCCCAGGTTTTAAATATATTAAAAATTTTAGAGTCAATAAAAGTGTATGAAAAGAAAACCTTAAAATTTCAACTGTTTTGTTCTATGAAAATTCACATTAAAGTTCTACTTTAAATTTAAATTTCTTCAAATGGCATTTACAATTTACTTTTTTAAAGTATATGTCAAGTTCTTTAATTTGTTCCAAGGACTTTAGCAGTGACTTTACTTTATTTTTTTCCATGCGTTACCAAAGTGGCGATGGCAAAGTTGACTTTGAACACTTTTACGTTTCGCTGATTTTTCAAGAGTTGCCGCTTTTTTTTTTACTTTTTTGTTTTTTTTTTTTTTGCTGGCTTGTGGTCCCCAAGTCCTATGTGGGATCTGCCCACATTTGACTACTACACTTTGTGGCTCTTTTTCTTTTTTCCTCTGCGTCTTCTTTCCCTCTCTTTCTCCAAAACACACTTGCATCTTTCTACGTTGTAGTCGTCACTCATTAGAAAAACGTTGCCAGCCCAAAACCAAAGTTGCAAAAAAAAAAAAAAAATATGCACTACGTGTTGCAGGAGAAAAAGCGCAGCAGTAGCCAAAAGAAGAGGGGCGGAAAAAAAAGGAAACTTTGCACTTGGAAAAGTAGCAAAAAAAAAGAGAAAAAGAAGTGCAGCAAAATAGAGAAATGAAAGAAGGGAGAAAAGTTTATCACAAACTTTTGGTCTGGCAACACGTTCTAAAGAAAAGAAAACCAAAAACTAAAGTTTAATATTTGATTTAAAAGTTGATAAAATTTACTTAAGTCCACACTTCCAACCAACTCTCTACTCTCAATGCGTGTTATTTGCTTTTTATTGAATTTGTTAAACAAAAAATAAAATATGAATTGTGTCTTGGCTACGTTAGCCGTGTTGCATGCCGGTTGCTGTCCCGGCTAAGGCTAGTGATTTTTCATTTCGTCATGCAAATATGAAAAACAAACGGAAATGCAAAGCAAAAAACCCCAAAAAAAACAATATATAAAAGAGAAAAAAGGAAAACCAAAAAAACAACAGAAGAAGAATATCGCTACTCTGCACGGAAAATGTGAAAATATTTCAAATGGCTTTGTTTGTTTTCTCTGAAATGAAAAACCCTCCCCTGCAGCAGGCAAAGTGAGAAACAATGGCAGTGTAAAGGAATGGCAGGCAAAAAGTAAACGGGTGTGGATCGGGAGAGAATTGGCGGCTTTGTTATAAGACCTGGCTATATGAGTGGGAATATTAATTTCAAGATGAAACTGGAGCTATGTGCAAACACATTTTTTCCGGTAAAATATTGCGGCAAAAACGTATATGAAACTGGAGACATATTTATTTTTGCTTCGTGGTCTCAATTACGTGTCATATTTCCGCAGAATAGAGCAGAAAAAGATATTTATAACATCGGTTCTAAAACGTGATTCTAGTCGTTTAATAAAATGTTTTAAATATAGTTTAAATAGAGACTCATTTGTTTCTCTTTTTTATGTTTTAAAATCTATTTTAATGATTTTTTAAGTTTTTTCTACTTCAAACTCGTTTGTAAATCAAGAAAACCCACATTTTCATTTTTTTTTTACTTATGGGTAACCATTTCCTTTAAAACCTTTATTATCTTCATCCTTTAAGCTTAAGTTCCATACAATCATCAACTACAGGTTACCTTTTAGGCCTTACATAAATGCTCATTTTGGTTATTCAACCTTTTCTTGAATAGACAAAGGAAAATGTGCAAAAAAATTGCTTTGTTCTCCTGTTCTCCTACAACCAAAAGGTTGGTCTCTATTCAGTTTCTCAAGTTTGTTCACTTTTTCATCTAGTAAAACCATGTCATCGATGCTCTTCCTGGCGAAACTAGTCTCTGCTTCAGTTCACAGAATTGCACTGGGAAAATGGCCTAGAAAAATATTGAAAAATATTAATTAAGCCTATATAAACACGATCATCACAAATGGTTTTTCTGTAAAGATTTAATAACATGCTTAATAATTAAACCGATTCCATTAAGCACTCTTATGAGGTGCATATACTTAACTAACTATAATTCAATCTTTGCCAAACATAAATACCCTTAAATTTCCTTGGTAAAGTAAAGTAAGTTTCTATTTATAAAATTAAAATGTTATTTGAGCATAAGTTAATGTACTTAACTAAAGCTGAAACATGATCTTTTCAATGCTTTAATATAAAATAATAAAAAGCAAAGTAAACTACATATGAAATACGCATAGACTAAATGTTGGATAACCAATAAAAAGAAAACTCGGTAGCTAAAGGCATTTGCAAGAACCTTTTTATTTATTCTAATTGAAATTCAATTTTCACTTGGCCAATTTTAAAGTACTTTTCTTCATCTTTACTCTCACACATAGAAAGCAGAAAAGAGGGGTAGAAAATTCTACATATGACAAAGGGAAGTTTGTAAAAAATGAATTTTATAAGTGAAAGAGGGGGGGAGAATGGACTAATTTGATTTCAACAGCCAGCAAATAGAAACAAAACGAAGCATACAAAAAAAAGGAGAAATCTGAAAAGCCAAAAAGGTAAAATGGGAGAAAATAGACTGGGGCAAATGGCAAACTCTCGTCCATGGACTTGAAGATTTTTCCAATCAAATATGTAAATAACGTAAAATCTTAAAAGGGAAATTAAATCAAAATAACTAAGCACACATACACACACATATATATACATATATATATGCATCGTGTGTGGGTGTATGTGTCTATGGTTATAATTGCCCAGTTCTCTTGCCTCTCACGTCCTTTTTCTTCTGCTTTTGCCTTGTCTTGTCTTGTCTTTACTTGACTTGTCTGTCTTTTACAGGCCAATTGGCCTTTTGTAGCCAATTTTCCTTTTGTTTGTTAAATTTTATTCAAGTTGTTTTTGCTTGTGTGTGGGTGTGTGTTTGTGTGTGTCTATGTGTCTATCTTTAAGCCGTTTTGCAAGTTATTAGTCTTGGCATCACAAACATAAACATACAAGGCAATTATTATGTAATTAAAGTAAAACAATGGTACGATTAAGTCCGCTTCAGTGATTTGTTTATACGCTCTATACGCCTCAAGTATTTTTGTTATTATTGTAAATATTTTTCGGTTTTTGTTGTTGTTCAATTGTTAAATTGATAAACGATGCATTGAAGCAGCTTAAACAATTTCAAAGCCATCTCAAAGTTTGTCTAACAATTGCCCAAGTTATCCCTTTAAAACGAAAAGTGACTTTTAAAAGCATTTAATCGTTAGTAACTGATTGGAGTACAACTGAAAAGTTGGCAATATTTTGTTGTTATTTATTAAAGTAGATTACTTTATATAACACTTGAAAATATTTTTCATTAGTCTATGTGAAATTTACTAAAATGTTTTGTAACTTTTAAATTGCAAAAGGAACGAGTTGTATAAAGGAACTAGTTGGAAAACGGAATTCCTTTAGAGTATTACGGGTTTTTTGCGGTAAACTTGAGACAGAGTTATTGAATTCTTGTACGATTAAAACGTGTTACTTTAGTTTGAGTTGTCCCCTTCAAGCAGGTTCCTTTAAACGTAGATACTCTATATCGAATTTTCTTTCAATCTCCGTCTAAATGACGTCATTACCCTACCCTTTGTTAGAATCCTTTTTTTCAAAATAACATGAAATAAGGAATATGAACAGCCCGCTTCTCTGATTATTTACTACAGAGAAGTCTTTTACAAGGATAAAGGAGGACCCTAAGCTACTTAACGAGCTACTCAGAGAGACACCTACAGCAGGGCTTTGGTCTAGAGAACCCTTTATTAACATATATTGAGGATAATACTTAGTTTTCCACTGTCAATTTTTGTTCTTTTGTTTAAATCTGGTTTAAATCTTTATCAATTTCAAGTGGCAGCACTTCTTTAATTTAAATATTATAAAAAATTTTCTTTCAATCTATTTGAAGTTTCAACTTCACTTAGTTGCAATTGGTTTAGATTTTTTCCCCTTTCCTGTATTTTTAAACTAACATGCAAATGCATAAAAAAAAAAAAAAGGTTGTTCGTACATTAGTTTGGATTCTATTTTTTCCTCTCAATTCGATGTTCATGCAACGCATCAACTTGTCAGCCATTTTCAATGTGTTCCATGTTCCATTTTCGGTGTGTTCAAATGGAAAAGCTTACGTTTGCTTTATCTAAAATGAAATCTGCTTAGGTAGCTGGTACCGGTGCATGAATTTACTCCTATTTTCCCTTTTAGTTGAACACTACACTTACCTCATTGCTGGCACCTCTGTGGATGTTTGCATACATGGATGTCTATGCAGACTTTTAGCATCTGGCCCAAATTGAAGTTCATTAATGCAATGGACCATTTTTTTTTTTCGGGGGCGTATTTTTAGAACCATTCTTCTTTGCCTAAGTTATATACTACTTCTGCATTTGTATGTTTCCATATAAGTTTCTGTGTGTGTGTGTTTTTTTAATTGTGCAAACAATGCATAGTTTTTATGGAACGGCATTAAAGTTTACTATGGGCCAGTGGGAGGTTTACAATTGGCTAAATTTAGTCGGTTTCCAGTTTGTACAATGAAAACAAAACCAAAACACAAAACATGAGAATGAAAAACAAAAAAAGAAAGAAAAAAGAATAAACCCAAAGAATTCTGTATTTTGCAATTTAAAAAAAGTTTTGTAACCACAAATCAGGCGGTAAAAAACTTCCTGGGCGGCCTTTTTCTCTTTTTTTTTTGCTTGCTCAATTTTTTTTTTTATTGTTTTTTGTTAGCACGTGCCCCGTCCATAAATTCCAGCACAGAAATTAAGTTGGTAGAATCTAAAGGAGGCAGCAACAAAAAGGGGCAACCAATCAATGGAAGTGCCTTCTGTTGCATAAATTAGTCGCTGCACGTGATCAAAGCGGTCTAACTTTCAAGTACAGTTGCCACAATAAAGTTAAAGTTTGTCCCCTCTCTCCCTCTATTTATTGGCTCTCTTTTCCCTTCTCTTCGTCTTATTATAAGTCAATTTTTCAATTAGTAATTTCTGCCACTTGAGCCCTTGGATATGTATCAAAAAAGTTTCTTTCACTAAAAATGGCAAAATGCACTCGAAAACTTTGTTAATCATACGCCAAGTAATCCCGAGCAAATGAAGCAATAACACAGAATCGGTTGGGAAAGCGAAGAAAGGGAAGTTCATTGAGTATCTCAATTACGAAACTGTATATCGGCAGTGAAATAAGCAAAATAATTTATCTTTTTATATGTTTTTTTTTATGTTGTTATTCTTAAATATTGCGCTATATGTAAATGAAGCATATTTACTTAGAGATAATGATGAAATTATTGATAGGGTTTGAAACGATTAAGAAATATCTATATAAGTATTTTAAATAGCTATAAATAATATAATATAATATAAATTATAATCAGCTGATCAATTTTTTATTTAGAAACGAAATTTCGGCAATGTGTACAAGGAAACTTGTGCACCAATATGTTGTCAGTTCAAATCACTTGAATTTGTCATCGATTGTTAATCAGACTCTTTTCACCTGTTTACTACAGATATATATTTATCTTGTATCTAAATTAGTATCAATAATTCCTCTTAATGGGCTTAAGTTTTAATTTGTGGCTGATCTCCTCTAATTTTAATCGGATTTTGGGGAACTTAAGGCAGTTTGAAAGAAACTAAATTGTAACTAGATTAAGGGAATTTAGTATGGAATTAAATTAAGCAATTTATCAAAGGATAACTTAATATGTCAGTCGTGGTTCTCCAAATTTCATAAGTTCCGGAACAATAGAACCCATTACTGCCTCCATTAAACTGTAATATATTTTGCATTCTTGCCAAAAGTTTACAGGCCGGTGAGTTCCTATTTTTGGGAAGGTTGCAAAAACTTTTTTAAAATAATAATTATTAAATTTGGGAATATAAAATATATTTCTTAGAAGGTGAATATCATTTAATGAACTATCATTTTAAAGAAAAAAAATATTTTTCAGTATAAAGAAAATTATTTAGTAATATTTAAATAAAACTTTTCACTTTATAGAAACACAATCTAGAATTTCAGTCTACTTTAACATTATTTAAGTGCATTTATTTAAGTGAAATTCAATATTAAAGCTACTTTCTATTTTTTTTCTATTTGTTCAACTTCTATACTCTTGAAGAAATTTGATCTTAACTAAAACTAAAACTCTTAAAAAACGAGCTAAGCAGATTTCAAATTTTTTTTTTTTTTTTTTTTTATTTAATTCCAAAGAAGTTGCATTTCCATTTTAATTTCTCTATGAATTAAACAAATTTAATGTAAATAAAGAAGTACTTCATATTTTAAAGGCAAACTCTACTTTAATTTTCCAAAAAAAAGGAAAAAAAGCAAGAAAAAAGTTTTTTGTTTTGCATATTTGATAAAGTTTTTCCATTATTTTGCTGGTTAATCGATGATTGCAGTAACCAAAACTCTTTTCGTCCAGTTGCTTGTTGTTTTCAGTTGCTCGTTCGTCAAAGTTGTTGCAAAGCTTTCTAATTACAAATGTAAATCCCCTCCACATGGAACAAGAGAGTGTGTGCGTGTGTTAGAGTGTGTGTACCGGACAGTTGTGGACTTTGTTTTTCCACAAGTTCCGTCTCAGTGGGGAGTAGAAGTGGGGTTTTTAGGGTACTTAACTGTGACTATGGTCTAGCTATGATAATTGTCATTGGTAGGTCTGAATGGTAAGAGTTAGTTGGTTGGTTTTGGCGTGTTGGTGGGTTGGTGGTTTAGGGGTATTAGCTGGTAGATAACTAGATGGGTTTTGTCTGTTTAGATCCCCAGGAATACTCTCATGTTTTGGTAGTTGTCGCCTGCTGGGGCTTACATTGTCTGGTCTGTTTGTTTGGTTTGGTTTAGGTTTAGGTTTAGGTTGTTTTTTCCTGATGGTCAAAACATACACACATACAGAAAAATTACATGGGTAAAAAAATGTAGGAAAAGCGGAAGTGTATTACACTTCAATTGCCTCAACTTTGGACTGAATCCAACAAAACAGAAATCAAGAGAAAAACAAAATAGAAATTGTGTTGTATATGTTGAAATATATATTTCTATTTTGAAGTAAAGTCTTGCCAAGATTCACGCACTTAATTAGACACGGGACCGAAGAAACGGTATGGAAGAAGATTTTTCTAAGGCTCCTCTAATTGCATTTGGCTGCTGACTTCAAACGCACGACCCCAATTTTTGTTCCCTGTGCAATCTAAATTTAGATCAAGATTTTATACACTTGCCGCCAGTATGTTTTTCTTGTTTTTCTTAAACTTTATATTTTCCGTTCTCTTTTTTTGTGTTTTCCGTGTTTGTCTGAGTGTGTGTGTTCGTGTGTGTGTTGCAGCAGGTTGACCCAGACGGCAATTTCTTAAAATTTATGTTCCCTTAACTTCCCTATGACATCAAACTGTGCGTTCTGTTGAAGGCCAAACCCAAAGTTCAATGCAATTTATCATTGAGAGGATTTGTGATTCAAAAACTCGCCCACATCATTTAAGAATTATTGGCATTGTGTTGCTGTGACTTTTCTACCTTTTTTTTTTTGTTGCAGTTGTACTTGAAGGGGTTACAAGGCAAAGCACGTTTTTTTTTCAGGCAAAAAGATCACAGCATGTTGCAATTGTCTTTAAGATTTAAATCTCTATAGTGGGTACAAGAACTTTTAGATTGGATTGGTTTTGATTCTCATTGATGGAAAGGGAGATATACAAGTTTTTTTCATGAATTGTGATCAACAAATTATAAAGTTTTACAAGTTTTAAGGGTTCTAGGTATTGTAATGCATAGACACACTTATTTTGAGATAAATATAGGAAAACTGTTTAATTAGAGAATTTTTAATATAAGGATTGGATTGGATTCCTCTAACCCAGTTTATAAATAAAATCTTAAAACAAGTTTTATTCAATTTTTTAAGTTTTTTTTTTTTTAAATTTTTTTAACTATTTTTATGTTATCTGTTCTAAGACTGAAAGTGTTCTTTCTAGTTACAAATTATTTAAGTAAAATTAAAAGCAACATATAGTTTCAACAAAACGAAAAGTATAAGAATGGACTAAAATAAAATTTCCCTTTCTTTTCCAATTATTAATGCAAAATTTTCAAAATTTTATTCAGTGAATTTCTTTATTTAAATGGACAAAGAAGAGTAGAAGCTCCAAATAGAAACGATAATTTGGAAGTGTTAATCGTTTGACAGAACACATTAGCCTGTATGTATAGTGGTCATGCCAAAACCAAGTCTTAAAACTTATTAATGAATTTCAGACTTAATGGCTCTATATTCAATCCAAAATTGACTTGGCTTTAACAACCGGGTACGAATCAAAATGAGTCCCAACTAGTTAAGAACTCAAAAAAAATCAAGAAAATATTATTTGAAATGGAACCCAACAGTTGTTTAGAAACGAATCTTTATAGAAAACTTAATTTTGTTTTGTTTATTCACTGTTTTTAAAAGGTTTTAATTGAATTCAATAATGCAAAAATTCCGTTATTGCAAAATATTGCTATTAATTTTCAATTTAAGCAATTTAAATATTTTAGAAATCTTGATTATTGGAAATTTCCGTTTCGTTTCCTGTAATTTTCAATAATTTTTACAAATATTAAGAGTAAATTTACTTCGTCATCTCTTTACTTTGTATAATCTTTCGGTTAAATGATGTTATGATGTTGCTTTGCGTTTTTGTTTATTTTTGGGCATCATTGACTTCGTGATCGTCATGTAGATTTATCGATGGCAACATTTGCCATTCATTCTTTTCGGCTTCTTTTTTGGTTGTTCTTTAATTGTCTGTTGAGGTGGCTGCCTTGTAAATCATGTAGCATATGTAGGCATATGTATATGCAAAAAGAGCAAATTGCTTAACTTGGCCTACTTTTGTCATTTTCACTCATAAACTCAACAAGTTCTGCGCCTTTTTGCTTGCCTCATCCCCTGCCTCCCCTTTGCTCTCACGTGTTTGCAATTAAAATTTATGAAGCTATTGAACTCGCCAATTTTTCTTTAAACGAATGAATGAATATTTATTGCGTGGGAGACCAAGAATCGGTAGACATATTTATACTTAAGATTGTTTTATTGATTGACTGAAAGCATGTTGTCAAGTCCATATACTGACATATTTTTGGATGACTTATTGGTAATTCCATTGAAAATTTGTTTACTCACTGCGGCCAGAACGAAATAGCATGCGCATATAGTGGGAATCTGTGTTTATATCTGAAATATGGCAGACAACAGGGTCAGAGGACTTGCATATGTGTTGGTGTGGGCTATAAACTGAACAATCTGGGAACCTATGTATGTCTCTCTCTCTTGCTCTCTTTTTTATGTTATTTGGGTACATGCTGCAAAGGCATTGGCAACATAGATGCTTAAGGAAAACAAGTAAAAGTTGATATTATATTAAAATAAAAAGTATTCCCAACCAAAATTTTTAATATAGAACTAAAAATCTATAGTATTAAAGCCCAATAATTTTAAATTTAGCAGCACCTTATCTTCAAACAATGAAATAAATAATATTTAAGCTAATTATTTAGTCAGCTACATTACTGCTTCATTTCTTTTGTCAACATTGTCTGGCTACATAAGAATGTTGCCAAACTGAAGCAAAAACCTGTCTGGCATGTTGCTAAGCCAACCAGCTGTCAACAGTCGGCAACAAAAACAATTGCAGATGATGCTACCCAAAAGAAAAAAAAAACCAACTACATTAACAGCAGCAACAACAACAATAACAACAAATTAAAGTCGAAGTCAAAACCGAAGTCCAATACCAAATGATCGTTGAACCGATCGGTTCAGTTCGGCTTCAGTTGTTATGCTTCAGTAGATAACCAACTGTTGCTGTTGTCAGATCGATGCGGGTAAAATTTACTTCTCGTCAAATCAAATTTACGCGCCTCAAAAAAGCAAACAAAACTTCGTAATAAGACAAACTTTAGTTTGTTAAGTGTTTAAAGTTACTAATTAAAGTGTTTGAGCTAAACAAATTGCTACAAATTTGTAAAAAAAATTATTATTAATTAAAATCTTCAAAAGAAAATTTGCCATAAATGATTTCATGCAAATTTTTGATCTTGTGTTTAATTGTCTCAAGTGTTTGTGTGTCTGATGCAATGGCTCTATAAATGATATCAATTAAACAAATTTAAAACAATTTTAAGTTAAAAGTTTCTTTTGTTTTGTTAGTGTTGGATTTGTTGTTGTTTTTTGTGCCTTGCCTTGCTCTAATTGTGAAGTGCGCGACCTCAAGTAGCTACTGACCGCTGACCATCAAATAAAACTTTTTTTTTTACGAAATACCAAAAAAAAAAAAAAATAAAAGGTAAAATGAAAATATTGAACCATCCTCCCCCACTACCTCTTATAAACTTTTGTGTTTTTTTAGTGGCCCCTTCTGTTTTCGTTTTTCATTGAGATCTTTATCAATTTTCCGAAAAATTAACATTAAATCAACATAAACTATGCGTTGAGGCATCGAGGTGGCAGCGGGGCAATGGAGGTGGAGTCATCATAAAAAAAAAGTAGTCAACACGCATGCCACACAAATTAGACACCCTGAAAACACAAACTAATTATCATGACACAACTGTCAAACTGACAGACACGCCCCTTGTTAGCCTTCTCCTACTCATTCAGTTACGAGTCTTTCGATTCGATCATTCCCTTCCATTCTTTGCAATGCAATGAGAGAAAATAAGTATTAACCAAGTCATTTTTATGACCTTTCATTCCCTTGTGGTCCTTTTGCCGATGGTGGTGGTTCCTTTTGCTATCCCTTATACTCCTTAGTTGCCCTGTCGCATAGTTCGTATCTAAACCTTTTGTGTCTTTTGTACTCACCTTTCACCTACATTCACATACACACACAAACACACACACAATGCATACACACCCATACACAGTTAATTTGGCCTTTTGTGGCTAGGCGTGTGCGGCCAAAAAGATAGGTTACGTGCCCATATTCCAGCTAAAAGCAGGGCACAGCTGTATAAGAACAGTGGCGTAGCTATGGCCCTACGGGGAATGCCCTAAGATTATTGTTTAGAGTGCTCTGACTTTTTGGAGTAATGAATGAAAAGATTTAATAGAACAAAGGTTTTTAAAACAATGAAAGTGAAAAAGTAAAAAGTTTTCAAAATTAATATATATAAACATCGAAATATTATAAGAATTTCAACATTAATTGTTTATGATCTTTTATAAAAGAACTTTCGATTTTTATCTCATTTTTATTTGTTTATCTCATTTTTATTTTATTAAATTTGGAATAGATTATCGTACAATCAATTTTAAACTTTTAAAATATGATCATGTAATGATTAGGTATGAGGAATGCTTTTTGAAATATTTAAAGCGAGATAATACCAAGATAATCTTAAAATATATTATCACCTTTTGAAAGATATTTAACTGCAATGGTTTGTTAGTTAAATTTAGGATAATTATTTGAATTGCTTTTAAATTTAAATTTTTGATTATGTTTTTCAACTAACTAGTTTTTTATATAAGCAATTTTTAAAGTTTTCATTTCTAAGATTAAAGTTGTAATTCTTTAAAATCATAACAAGATGTTTTGTATATAACTTTCTATACCAAAATTATAAAACTCTTTAAAGTTTGGCTTGATATAGGAAAAATAAATTAAGATCAAAAATTTCAAATTAACTACCTTAACATTAATACGTGAAGTTCAGTCTTTTTTTTTAAGATTTAATATTTAATTGATTGATTTTATTCAATACAATTCCCCCTTTTTGTTACATAAAGCTACTTCACTGGTCCACACATGATGTGGGGGAATGTTCCATGCATTTAATTTCATTTTCATTCCCATTTCAATCGCATTGTTTTCTACACCCACATGGCACACACATACACACATGCTCACATACTCTCACACACAAACACAATTCATTCAAGTTTATTGTCGTTCTAACTATTAACCATTGTGTTTAGATCTGAATAACATGAGTAGTTAACAATAAAAGAGAGTCCGATTGGAACTACAAATTACATAATTATTTTGTTTGTCGGTTGGCTTTTGTTATCAATTGGCTTATTAAATTTCTATAAACTGAAACGCTCAACCACTTGTGTGGTTTCTGTTGGGAACAAGCAAATCCGCTAGATGCGACTTAATGAAGTTAAATTTATCAATGGCTAAGTCCAAAGCGGCGATTCATCATTGGCTTAAGTCGGCAAATTGAGCGTTAAATCGCGCTTGACTTTTTCGACCCGGCCAAAAACTGTCAAGCTTTGCGACTTTGGTAGTTTATTAATTTAACAAGATTTCTAGTGGCTAAGGCAAATGTTGCATTTAATTTCTTGGTAAGCTCATCTTTGGTGAGGTAGAAGTAGTAACATAGCGATGGTAAGAGGCGGGGGTGCAGCAGTTGGAGTTAGTATTTTGGCTTCCATATGGGCTTACTTCATGACTATGCACAGCTGTCAGCTGCTGGCTAGACAGAATTAGGCTTTTCTTTTCTTTTTTCATTTTTTTTGGTTTTCGTTCATTGTTGGTGTTGTTTTTGTCTAGCCAGATAAACGTTGCAAACCGCAGCGGCAACAAAAACTGGCAACGGCTGCTGCAACGGTTTTGGACTTTGGCCTAGAGGTTGCTCTTGGCGTTGGTGTGCTTACTGTTGCTTTAACTGAAGCTGAAGCTGCTCTTGATGATGAGTCATGAATGTATCGGAATGGAGTTGAAGCTGACATATGTACATATTGTAGGCTTTACAATTGGTGTGTCATTTCTACATACACACATACGTACATACATTCTTATATACAAAGTATTAACAAAGTGATAAATGGATACAATTTTGAAGAATTTCATTTAGAAGACCAAAATATGTGGGAACAATATATTTAAGTGACTCAATATTGTTTTTAAGAACTTGTTCATCCTTCGAGAATCAGAAAAATGGTTGCAACAGAAAAAATTTGCATTGTAATCCGTTCGGAATCTATTCTGAATTACATTTAATGCAAAATTATACTCTTTAGATCAAGTTTAAACTATTCTGGAAATGCTGTTGTAAAGAAAAAGGAAATAAGGACATCTTGGGTTTAAAATACTGTGCAAAAACTGTTGTCAATAGCTAAGTAAAGGGAAACCTATATGGAATCTTATTGACTGACTTCACTAAAGTGAAAACGATTTCTTGGGAATGAAATTGACAAAAACATATCAACACATAACATTTTATATTAAATATTTGATATAGTGTACATATACATACTATAAACTCAGTTAGAATTGATCTTAAATCGGCTAATATGCCTTACTTGTTTGGCAACTTAAATTAAAAGTAGTAACCGTTGATCAGGTATCAAGCATTAAAATTTAACATCTTTAAGATCTGACTTTGCAATACAAATTTGAGAAGTCTTTATTATTCTCGTTTAGGTAAATTATATAAAAATTAAGAATAATTTAAGATCTACTAGATTTTGGCACTAAATTAATATGATCAAATTATTAACAAAGCCTTAAAAAAATATACCTTTGCTCTACTATATATAATAAACAAATTAATAAAAAACAATAATCTTCAACCTAAATATATTACCCGCTAATTACCTCCTTTTAATACTTTCCATATAAATCAAAGTCAGAGAAATTTTCAAATTATTTCAGAAGCTAATTATTATTGTATAGAATTTTCCGTAGTCATTTATAAATAATTATTATTGACCCACTCATCTAATGCTTATACTAATTAAGTCTAAGACCTCCTACTCTCCTCCTCTTCTTCTACCATAGATTTCCACTCGACTAACTAATTGGTAAAGACAATTTATGGCTTTGAAAACACTTTCCACACCTTTTTGCGACCACATGCCAAAAATAATTGGGCACAATTGAGCATTGACAGTAGGAATGAATGAATGAATGAGTGTCTGTATGTATGTATATGTGTGTATTTGTGTGTGTCTTTGGTTGGTTGTGTCTCTTTGCAAATTGGACAAATGTGTTGCGGAAGTTGTTAGATACCAAAACAAGGAGAAGGGAAACGTTGCCAATTGTTTTTCGTGTACAAATTTGTAGCAAAATCAAACGGACAGTCGATATTGACCGACTTTCCTCTTTGGCATTATGGGTTACTTTTTGTGTTGTTGTGTTTTTTTTTTTTGTTTTTTTGTAGGTGATTTGAAAAGGCAAAACAATTTCTTAAAAAATAAATTAACTCAAAAGAAATAAACAAGAAAATATTAAACAAATATATCCGAAAGATTTCTGGACTTTTATTTACATAATTTTGTTACCTTAACTTTTACTCAAATAAATAATATTTTTTCGCGTGATGAATGTAGAGCTTTATCCCTTCATTTAGATAAAAACTATTTGAAATATCTTTCCGAAATTCTGCTTAATTTATTTTTGATTTAAACAAAAGTTTACTTAACTGTCACTACTAACTTAACCTTAACCATAACACAAATAAATTGATATTTATTACCCACGACTATCACAGTTCCAGTTACATATCGTGACCTCAATTAAGTTGTCCACATGCCTTTGATTTGAGGACATCTTAAATCATTTTGATGCTACTTCTCTTTGATTATTCTTTTGTCAAGGTAACTTACTAAGTAACCTAACTGTATTCCCTATGCAACTTGTCAGATAATATCTCATAATTAAGCACCCTCAATTCTGGCCATAAATTCTCAACTCTTCCTCTTCTGTCAGTATTAAAACTCCAATACAACGGCACGCGTTGCCCGTGACAATTCGACCGCATTAAATACAAATAAATTCATCAAGAGAAACAAAAAATAAAAAAAAAAAAATAAAGAAGAAAAAATCGAATAAAAAAAAAAAAGGTTCAAAGAACTTTTGCCGGCCAAATGTTAAACCGGTTTCAATATATATGCACGCAATGTGTACTTACTTACATGAGTCAGTTGTGGGCGCCCATATGGTCCACCACATTCTGTCCCATGTCCAACTCCACCATTAACGGAGTCAGACACACAATGGAGGAACCGAGTTGCAGCAGGAGTCAAGGTCGTGCTTATTTTGCGGTTTGCAAATCTCAGTATAGGTTTCGGTTTCGGTTTCTGTTTGCCAAGGTTTACGTTTTGTTTACGATACCCATTCCGCCTTTTTGTGGCTTGCTAATTGTGGGTCATCAATAAAGACCACACAAAGGACCGCATAAAGAACGGAAATGGGCGCTACAAATTAGCACGATTTCCAATATCTGGCATCCAATATCTCGCCCTATTTCTGTGTGGTCACAGAATCCACAAAAAAATATTTCTTGACAAAAATAAACAAATTATTTGTATTTTTTTTTCTCTCAGGCTTTTGTGGCTTGTTAGATGGCCCCCAACTCTTCTGTCGGCAAACTTCAGTCAACATTGCCAGAGATTTCTTTTTTTTTTTTTTCAATATTTGCGGTTTGTCGAGGCCCTCAGGGTGAGAATTTGCAAATTCTGTGGGCGAATTTAATTTTAATTATATACAGAATAAAAAGATAAGTTGAGGAAGTTTTTATAACCGATTTAATAACTAGGAAGAACTTTAAATGCATACAAACATTTTGATGGTAGCACGAATATCAATTAAATATTGGTAAATAAATATTGTGGAGGGAAACATTTAAAAAGATTTCTCTGCTAAAGTTTTCAGAGATTAAAGAAAATGATAATCCAATGAGTTGACTTTATATTGAAAATCGTGTCCTAAAATTTCATGTTTCGCTTTATAATACTTAACAAACATTGTTAATGATCGTATTAGATTAATTTCCTTATAAATTTCTGGAAATTTGTGTTGTTGTTTATACTTAAACTAATAATAGTTTATAATCTTTATATTGTGTAGATATAAACTTAAAGATAAATTAATTAAACGATTCAAGTTATAGAGCTAGAAGTTTTAGTAAAAAGATTAAGTTTCATTGCCAATAGGACACTAATTATAATGCTCGTTTTATAATACGATTTATGGAACGATATTATACTTAAATCTTATAAGTGAAGTATTATAATTAGTAAGCTGATGCTACATTTTCTTCTTTATTGAATCGTCATATCAATATTTTATTTTTTATTATAATATTGCCTACATTTTTACAAAAAAATATCATGTTTAATTAAAATATAAATATTCATTCAGAAAAGAACATAAAAAGAAATTAGATCTATATCTTTTCATAAACTAAAATAGGAAGAGAATAGATTAGCTAATAAAGCTTATGAAACCATATCGTTTAAAATTTCTTCTTTAATGTCGATATATTTTTGAAAAAGAAAAATTTTTAAACTACTTTAAGATTCATAAATAAATATCTAAACTTTAAATAAAATTGCTAAATATATTAGTCTTAGATGAAGATGTTTTATTGTTTTGAAATGGATTTTGGATATATATTTATATTTAATAGTATACAAACTATTCTAATATATGTAAACTATTCTGGATTTTTAATACTATATATTATATATATTTATATAAATTTCAATTTAATTTTATTTAAAGACACTAAAACTATTCGTTTTTGTTCAAATATGAATATTTCTTAAGTTCTCCATGCTTTCCAGCTTCATTTGTTTGCTCTGATCATTTCTCTCTTGCTTTTACTAGTTTAAGCAATTAGTCACTATTATTTAAATGCCTTAGTATATATGTGTTTAGTAATTACGTCTCCTCAATGCTCTTAATGGTTTAATTGAAATGCTCGTGGGCGATTTATTCTATCGTTTCCATGCATTTGCCACTCAATTGGAGTTCATCATTCCCTCAGCTGTGGCCAAACTCTTGACTAAAACTCTTGGCTCTGTTGCTCAGTTGGCAGTCCACTCAATCAGTTTGGAGTGTGCTCACTATTCTCGTTCTGTTGGGTATATTAAATGTTAATCCTTGATTGCTTTCAATGGTCACTCAAAGGTTCATTTCTTACCCCACAATCTGGGGTCCCCTAGTTGTCTCTGTGCCATTCATTAAGGAGCTGCATTTTCAATCATGGCAACGTGCCTTATCTTTTATCTCTTTTGGTTTGCTTTTTATTATTGTTTGCCACTTTGGTTCCCATTGTCGTATTATTCTTATTTTTATTGTATAAATTTTTGGTTGTTTTTGTTGGTTTTTTATTTTGGAACGTGCATTGCTTGAAATGAAGATTTTTTCGCACTGATGTCTTTTGATTGAAGAAGCAGCAAATGCTGAGGAATAAAACGGAAATGTCATGCAACAGCATAAACACAAACATAAATCTCAATGATCATTATGATGATAATGATGATGAAGTTGATGTTGATGCTGATGACACAGTCGCATAGCCACCCACACCATATGTGCATCTCGATTTCAGATTTCGGTTGTTTCTTGTTGTGCAGCTGCATACGGGTTTCAATTTTCGCCTGCTTAGCATAAAATATTCAGCAGACATTTGACAAAATGCAATCCAAAGACCGCCTACATTTTTGCCATTTTCTGGCCAGGAATTGTTGTTTGACATATTTTTTCTAGGCAATTCAAAAGAAAATTCAACACTTAGTAATTCGCTTTTCTCTCGGTTCTTTTTTTCTTTTGGCCAAGTTCCAAAAAAACTGACTGATGAGATTATTTTGTTTTTAAAGATTTCCAACAAATTTAAAGTAAACAGAAATATTTATTTGGCCTACCTATGCATAATTGTAATGACTAAGGTGTAGTTTATTTCCTAATAATTCTACTAAAACTAAAAAAAAAAACAATTTTAATTTAAAGATATGTATGTTCTTGTCCTATCTGTTCAGATGATAGACTTAAGTTAATGTTAGAAAGGTATATATAGAGTTGTTTATTTCTGCTTGGCAAACGATCTTGTCTTTACGACGATACACAGCGAACTATCTTACTACTATAGTGTTCCAAACAGTGTTGCAAGATAAGGCGAATAACAAGGATGCCAGATAGTTATTTTGCTTTAACACAAATACATCGTTAATTTCAAACCAGATATATAATATTTTATGTATATAGACTTAATATTAATCAAAATTCTTCAATAAAGATAAAGTTACTAAAATAATCTTAAACTGCTGGATTAGTCATCTAATTAATTATGTTTAAAAATTGATTTAAAATTGTAGAAAAGAGTCACAGTTCCGAAACAAATAATTTAGAAACAGATCTTAAAGTTAGCTTGACAACTTTTGATAAGAGTAATGTAAAAGAACAAGATTTCAAAGTAGGTTAAACTTGAGGAATTAAATATTTCTCCTATATCTCAATAGATATGGTTTTTGAGTAATACATATATACAAAACTATTTATATATATATATATATATATATATATATAATATAAAATATTTAAACCAAAAAAAAAAAAAAATTATGAGAACTTATATTTTAAGCAAAAACAAATTAATATAATTATAATAATTCAGAATTCTAAGAGTATATATCGGCATATATATGTCCTTTACATATATGGATGATCTCTAACTATCTGGGCAAGAAATTTGTATTTTTTAATGTTCAATAGTTTTAAAGCAGAAAAATCAATCAATATAATCAATCAATAAATTTAATGCAAAACCACAAAATCCATAAAAAATTAGTTTTTTTTTATTTGTTTTATGTGCTTTATAGTAACTACTAATATATAAAAAACAAATCAGATATAACCATTATACCGGATATATATACCCTAAGCCCAAACACAATTGATGCAATATCCGCTTATAACCATTACGGCTATCGTAATGTGTCTCTAAACTGACCTTTCTCATAATTTTAACTGGAAAATTTCCATTTTCTTAGACGATCTATTCATTTCTTTCTTTTGCTCGTTTTCTGATTAATTTTCCTCATTTGTTTTGCCAACACGTGAGATCTTTTTTTTGCATTGAAATGAATTACACGCAATCAAAATATTGATTGAACACATTTAACAAGTTGTTGTACATATATATAGTGAGAGAGGGAGGGAGAGTTTCAAAAGGGGTTGGGTACAAATTCTCATGAAATTAACAAGGAAGAAAGTCCAATGGGCATGCGTGCCAAAGTATGTAACCAACTTGGTCACGCATTTTGCGACCATAAATCTTCTGGCAAAGGCGTTGAAAAATTATATATGAAAAATGGCAACACTTGCGAAACTCCAACAGTTTCTCCAACTCAAACTCTGTCTGGGCTTGAGACAGAGCCTAAGTCTGAGTCGGTATCTGGGTAGGGCCAGTAACAACAAAGTCAGACAACTTAAGGCGCCATTCCCACTATTGTTATACTTAAGGCTTAAGTCATATGTATTCTTTTCTTTTTTTTTCCTTTTTTTGCATAGCCTTCCGTTTATGACTTCATTAGCAGCAGTCAACAAGTTACTACACAGCCCACAAACATAAAGTATAAAATCAGTGTTTGGGCAATTAGCCACGCTTCATTTGTTGAGTGGAAATCAGTTTCTCAGTTTCTCTTGGCAGTTAAAAGACATTCATTAAGATTGACAGGAAATCATAAAATATAATTTGAGGCCTTGTGATTTGAGTATGTTTAGCTAATTGAGACACTTTTCTCCCCATTACTACTAAACAAGGGGCACAGCTAAATATGTGTGCGGGTTAGGAGAAGGGAAACTGAAAATGATCAAACTAATTTGTTAGCTTGTAATTTGAAACCACTCCATAAATATTTTATATTTTCTTTCTCGAAAATCAATAAACTTGCATAAATATTGAAATATTTGTCTTAATGTTGAAAGATATTTTATTGTAATTGTTATAACATTTGTTTTTAGTTTATCATTAAATGAAATTTAAATTTGTTTTAACAAAATGAAATATATATTATGTATACTTTATTTTATTTAGTTTATTTGAAGAACATTTCAGACTTTTTTAAAACAAATAATATAGTTTAATCAGTTTTATATTCATATGAAAGGATTTTTAAGAAGATTTTAAGAAGAAGTTTAAGAAGATTGTCATGTTTAGACTATCATTTGCTTTTTTTTTTTTAATGATTTTTTTATACCCTGTACCCATAGGGTAAAAGGGTATATTAAAGTCGCTAAAATGTATGTAACAGGCAGAAGGAAGCATTTCCGACCCCATAAAGTATATATATTCTTGATCAGCATCAACAGCCGAGTCGATTGAGACATGTCCGTCTGTCCGTCTGTCCGTCCGTCTGTCCGTCCGTCTGTCCGTCTGTCCGTCCGTCCGTATGAACACGTGGATCTCAGAGACTACAAGAGCTAGAGCAACCAAATTTGGTGTCAGCATTCGTGTAGTGTCTACGCAGATCAAGTTTGTTTCAAATTTTTGCCACGCCCACTTCCGCCCCCGCAATTTAGGAAAAACGAATAACTAGAGTAAAATTAAAGGTAGCATATTCTTATTTGGCACACCTAATAATATGGCCAAAAGGTATCAGCTGACCAAATTTTGTTAAAATCGGACAAGAAATAGCGAAGATATATCTATGTACAATTTGTACTGAAATGCCTACTGCGACATTGCGTAGTAAGTGTGAGCGAGACAGCATGCGTTCGTTGCTGCCGCTTGTGAGGAGAATTTTAGTTTAAACTGATGGCAAATTTTAAGGAGTTTGATTTAATACAGTTACTCTACTTGGTACAGGGTATACTCAAAGTCGGCAGGGACGACTTGCTTGCTTCATTTATATTTGTAATCTGTTGAATAAATTATTTTTTCGAATTTAAAAATCAAGTTCAGGCTCTTATCACTGACGCCAACTTTAGTTGGTTTCTAGATTACTACCATTGAACTACCGGTATGAATGGAAGATTAAGAGGTGGTTCCTTTAGATTCACCTGATTTGTTGACTATTGTCCGGAAGCTTAGGTTTCAGATGGTTTTCACTTTTTTTTCTAGACTCAAGAAATAACTATCGCCGACTCTTTGTATTCAAACTTTATAGAAAGCATTTTCAAATCTCTAGATAAAACCGAATTTCTAACAAACCACGGTGCATTTAGGAACCTACGCATTAGTTTGTTTTAAAATCTTTAAAGGATCTTGATGTCTTTTGTTATAGTGGCATGAACTAAAGCAAAAGTTTAATTAAGACTTCTTGAATGAGTTTTTGAATATAATTAGATATTATCTTTTGTTTGTATTGGAATATTTTGTTACTAGAAGATAGAGAAATCTTGAACTACAATCTTTTAATATATCAATTGATCTTCAGCTTCCAAATTCTCCAGCCTGTAGAAAGATGTCTAATAATAAGATTAAGTAATACTTTCAATTATGAAATATTCAAGTAAATAGAAAAAAGCCTAAGAATAAGATTTAGTAATATTTTTAATAATGGAACATTTAAATAAATTAATAAAAAATTAAAAATTAAAAAAACTTTAGTAGTTTTTCAATTAAAACAATTCATTAACTATATTAATATCTATTAAAAGATATACTCTATTTAAATTAATATAATTTAAAACTTATTGAAGAGAAGTTTTAGGATTTTTGTTTAGATCCTAAAACTTCTCTTTGTGAATTCAGTAAGAAACCATTAAAAGATGATCTAAAAAAAATTGAGATAAGGCAGAATCCTTCGCTAAAAACATTTTTTTTTTACTTACCATAAAGAATCATATAATTCATACCGGTGAACCATTTATATATGTATATATATAACTTTACTTACCTTTGCTGCAAATGTAAACATTTTCACTAATTATAAGTTTGCATATTTTATATATATCCTTATAATTATTCAGTTTTATATTGTAAACATGTATTTTAGCAATTCTATGCATAATTTTATAAATTTTACTCCATTTTATCATTTATATTAATGAAAATTAGTTGACTCCATTAGTCGTCACCCGGAAAACTCGTCTCTACCATAAATTCTAATTAAATGTACAAGGCACTTTTCATCTCATCTCTCTCTTTTTCACTCACTCTCTCTCTCTCTTTCTCCTTTGTCTTTCTATATCTCTAACCTCTGTTTTGAAATATTTAGCAAATATTTGTCAGTTGGGCAAGTTGACAGGACCAAAAACCGCAAAACCAAAGGCACAGAATATAGTACAAATTATGTGTTCAGATGCAAGTTGTATAATAGAATTTTCAGATATTTGTCTGCCTTGCCGGTACATAAATACATACCTACTATACCAATATATATGTATATATATAAATGAACATATATATATGCATCTCTCTACTGACTACACGATGTTAATATTGACATGACAAATAAATTGGCCTGGGTGGAGTTCAGAGGAAATATCTGCTGTGTGTACATATACATACATATACTTATACATATATATATATATAAACCGAGGTAGAGGTTGAGGTAGCCAGTCAACCAACCAGTCAACCCGCCAGGCAAACAAACCTCAAAATAGTTTGGCAAAATTATGCATTAATGTCGGGCAAGGGGAGATAGGTTGAGTGCGGTGTAAGTGGAGCCTACGTGCAAATAATGCAGTTAAATTGTTGTTTTGGCCAGGCAGGTTGGGCCAAGAAGAGGGGGGGGGCGCCCAATGGCTAATTTAGTCGAGAGTTTCGCAAAACTATGCAAAACGTTGAAGGTGGAGCCAATATGGAAGCTGCATTCGGAATCTGCACCATGATGACGACAGGTGCCAAAGGGCATTCATTTGAGTGCAATTGTCTGGGCGTGTCTATGTGTTTGTGTAAATGTGTTTCTAGATTTCTGTTCTATCCCATTGACAAACTCTGACTATGGACAATTGTTAATTGCATTTCGCCAGTTGTCAACATGACCACGGCAAACATTTACGACATTTTTCAATGCCCAAAAGGAAACGAGGCGAGAATTTTAGACTTTCTCATTCTGTTTATTTTTCCGGTTGTTAAAATGGCATTTCAGGCAACTAGTTTTTTGAACTAGTTCCTTTAAAGTCCAATGACATACTGTCAGATTGTTTTTTTAACGAAAAAACCAAAAAAAAAAAAAAAAAAAAAAAGCTAAAAGCAAACAGACACAAATTCTGAAACATCGCTCAATTTGTTGAATTTATCTCTCTCGTTGCAATAAAAAAATACCCTGAAGTTGTCAACTATTGCAAGTCTTGATCGAATTGTTAATACACTTTTAAAGTTAAAGTATTTTTTTTACTGATTGAAGACACAATTTTACTCTTTTTGTAGCTATTAACAGGTTTTATTATTATATTATATAGTTGGAATATTTCTTTTCTATTTTGATTTGTATAAATATTTTTCAAAATTTTTTTTTGTTCATTTTATCATAAACGTGTTAATAAAAATGTTTTTATTTGCCACATGTTTAATTAACACCATTCAATTAATTAATTTTTGAATCAAATTTTGGCCAAATTTTTAACAAAGTTGAGATGCCCGTCCATAGTTAAAAGACCATAAAAGTGACATGCAACACCCACGTAACAACTGCAATTGCCACTGCAGCAAGTTAATAATAAAAAAAAACCGTAAAACTTCGTGAAAACATGTTGCTGGCATTAAAGGCAATTGCCTATAGATATGTAAGTGTCCGTTTTTCCAGCATATATTTATATATATATAAATATATATATATAGCTATATATAGTTTATTTGTAGTTTCATTTTTTGTTGCTGCGTGTTCAAGAGGAATGCCCAGGTTCAGAGTCTGACTCTGTCTCTGGCTTATTGTCGCTGGACAGGTCCCAGACATGTTAACAGCAGCGCCAGCAACAACACCAGAACTGCCAAGTGTCAAAGTCAAATATGCAAAAAAGGTAGAACGAAAGAGAGAGAGGGAGATAGATAGAGAGAGAGAGAAAGATATGTAGACCAAGTTAAATGTTGACAGTTGAGAAATGTAAGCTTCAAGGATGTTGCCAAAACGTATTGGCCATGACATACGACTTGGGAATTTTGCTCTCGGCCTAGACAGACTCTTCTTTTGAAATGGTATTATTTGACAGGATTGCGTGCAAAAGGTACAACAAGAAATGGAGATGACGATGATGTTGATGTTGATGGTCATGCAAACTAGAAAAAATTAACTGAATTTATGAAAAACAAGTTTTGCATTTTAAGGTCCAAAAATTTACCCAACTTTAGCAACTGCCACATTGTGAAACACCTAAGCAACTGATAAAAGTAGGTCGCCAAGCATTTGCCAATCGAAAAAGGTTTCCTGTCATGACTTCTATATAAGATTGTGCAATATTTCTTTACAAATAAAACAAAAGGAACAAATTGACTTTTTGCATTTGCATTGTTGCAAGCGCCGGCAACAAAGATTTTCACCTATTTTTTTTTTTTTCTTTTGTTTTTGGCACGCCTACATACACTGGGAGAAAAATTGTTTTGAAATCAGTTGTACAATTCTAGTTATATGTAAATTTTGAAATATAAAAAATGTTTAAGCAAGTACGCCTTTAAAGCTATATCTAAAGAAAAATTAAACGATTTAAATTAGCCATTCATTTTCATGATTCTCCTTTGTGTAGAAATAATTCTGATCGATTAAGAGAACTCAAAAGAATTGATTTGAAAGAATTGATTAATTTCCACATTTTATTTAAACTCTTTCTGTTTGCATATTTTTATAGACAGATGACTAGCGTGAGATCCTCCAATTGTTCATTAGAGGATATTAGTGTAGGACATATAGAAAAGTACTTTGTCTATAGTAAAATGAATATAAAAGCATGAGAGAATCCACTAACTCTGTGGAACCTAACGTATACATGTATATATTTGTATTCGATTGTAACGTATGTTTTTTTACGTCAAACATCTTTAATATAAAAAATAAAATAATGTCTCTATCCTACCCTTGCAGTGGGTATTATAAAATTGGTCCATCTGTCTGTTTCTTTGCAAGAAATAGACCTTAGATTTTAAGTTATTTGGTTCTTACTTGGCAGATAAGCTCTTGAATTCATTAGGCAGATAGAGTATGAAAATCAGTCGAATCGGACAACTATAATATATAGTAAATTGATTTTAATCACCAAAAATTCAATAAATATCAATAGGTGGTGTGTCAAAGAGACAAGCAGCATTTTAGCAGTTCAAGATTTAAGAAGCACCACTCGAACAGTGTCAAGTAGAAAGAGTAAAGTAACGTTTTAAAGAAAATCAAATCCAGTATCATATAGGTTTCAAAATTCCAAGTTTCTGTAAGTCTGACCAATAACTTGTACTCTGGATCACTGCTTAAATGGAATATTATACTATATTTACCCATTTTCTTTGCCCGCGCAAAGAAGAAACAACATCGTCTACCTTGAAACTTACCTTATAGAAAACATTAACCCTTAAAGCGCGTTATTTGCACTAAAACTAACGATCTTATTAAAGGATTTTTGCATATAGACGTTTTTTATGTTTTTTCTATGTTTTTTACAAACAATTGGGGAGTATTTTAAGAAGGCTAGAAATTAAATAGTAAACGTAACATAAATTAATATGATAATTTCATTAAGTACTCTTCACAATTAAGTACTTGCTTTTGGAGGTTTTGTGAAAAGTCATAAATAACTATGATTGACTTAATGATATTATATATTTAAATGATATTTTAAACAATGTTTTAGTTCGTTAAACCAAAGAAATGTTTCTTTTAGAAAGTCATAAAAACAAACATAAATAAATAGACTAAATTTAACAACCAAATCTTTTGATCTCTATATTGTTCATTGTTAAGATTGTAATATTTCTTAACACACTTTACCTATTTTTCTCAGTGTAAATAAATATATTGGGAGTGTCGAACAACAGTTGATAGGCAAAAATCTATCACAAAGTTTATAAATGTGCGATATATTTATTTATGTACCTCAAGCGTTTGTTTTATTTTTTATTTTTGTGATATTTAATTGCACTGTCAAAATGCGTTAGGCGTTTTGTCTTTTCATCTTTTCCAACTGCTCTACCCAGCACCCACCTTCTTCTAGGTTTGTCACATTGTCAGCCAAACATTTAATTATAAGCTACATTAAACACTGCTGGCTCACTGGTTGACTGGTTGGTTGGTTGCCAATCTGTCTGTCTGTCTGTCTGTCTGACAGTGACTCCATCATATTGCTGTTGTTATGCATAATAAACTTACGCATGCAAAATTATAAAAATTTACCACGCATTTCGCACCAAAATTTCATTTGCTTGATAGAATTTTTAAATAACTTTTTTTAAATTAAAAAAAAAAACGGAAAAAATTGTATAGTAAAGTAAAGATTTTGTTTAACTTTGGCGAATTTTGTGTGCCCTTAAAAGAATTTTCTATTAATTTAAAGTTTTAAGAGACTGATTATAGAGTATAGATGGAAATAAAACTTTTTCATATTATCAAAAAATCGCTTCAGTTTGTTTAGTTATACGGGATCAACTACATCCAATAAATTGATCAATTTTAAAAGACACAAAAGTCATGACTAAACTCTATAGAATGATAAATATCAAAATATTGGAGTATAGATAGATATAGATCTTTTCTATATGATCAATAAGTTGCTCCAGTTTGATTAGTTATACGGGAGAAACTTTGGCCAACGAATTTATTAATTGATTTTATTTACGAGATAAAAGATTTGATTAATGTGTGCTCTATAAGGACAAATATTAAAATTTTGGAAATGATGTGCTATATATTGACAAATATAAAAATTTTAAGAAATTTATTGAGAATGTTGTTGCAAAATTGAATGATGGAAAAGAAGGATTCATTAGAGCGATCTTTCTGTATCTTCCCTAAGGAAGTGTTTAAAGAACTACTTTTACGTATTGGAAAAAAGGGGACACAATTCGTTCAGTTTAATAACAATTTTTCAAGAAAAAAAAAGATTTTAATACCGATTTTACCATTACCTTTTTTTGAACAATCAATTATATGTCAATTATATCAAATATAAGTTATTTTTTTTTAATAGGAAGACAGCATAAAGTCGCTTAAAAAATCTACATACCAAAAGACTATTTCAAAGAACAAATTTATACAAACCCAAATAATCAAACTTATATATATATATATATACATATATAGTCAATATAATCTCATTCAATCACGAACTTTTGTAAAATGAATATACTCTATCAAGAAGAGTAAATAAATGGAAGGCAAAAAAAAAAATTGGTTATTTTGCGTGTAAATAAATACCATAAATGAAATTTGCATAAATTAAATTTGTTAAAAAAAAAAATTCTGCGTGTCTGTGTTTGTTTTTCTGTATGTGTGTGTGTGTGTGTTTACTTATTTGTTGACAATTTAATTATATATTAAAGTTAAATGATATTGTTTGTTATTGCTTTTGTATTTGGTTTTTGTTATTATGGCAAGTTATATTTTTAATTTATTTTTCTGGTGTAATAATTTCACTGCAGTTTATAACTTGAAAAAAATAAATAAAACTAAACTAATACCAAAATGAAGAGCTAAGCAAAACAAAATAAAACTTTATTATTAAAATATTATATAAAGAATTTATAATTAATATTTGAAGTTTAAGGTAAACTGAATTGCAATTTGAAATACCAAAAATAAAAATAAACATTTTTAAGGTGTTATAATTTTAACTACCTTTAAAAGTAATTTATTAACACATTCAAGTCTCATTTGTTTAACATTTGATTACATTTTTGTATAAATAAGTGTAAATAAGACAATTGAAATTCAAATTAAAATTTCATCAATATAAAATAAATGGGGGCAAAAAATTATATAGACTTTACAGTCATTTGAGTTGGAGCAAACGAGTTGGTATTCAAATTTATTACCTATTTGTATATGTAATTTTCATTTTTCTTTCATTCCTAGTTCATTCTTTTTTATTTTAAACATTTTTCCACTCATTAAAAGTCAAAGCAAACACACGTGCCATTTCGAAATTTCTTTTGATGAACATGTCACATGTCAGTTACCCCAGAAACCTGCAACGCATGGGATATCTTTACCTGCTAATCAACCAACTTCCAAAAAATTGTACTTAAAATGTACTAAGCGAATATAAATATATATATCTACTTATATATAATGTACCTATATAGTATTTATGATGCTCATAAATAAAATGGCAAACAAGGGAGCGAGACCCGACCACAAAAATGCCTTGTTAATACGTGTGAGGCATAAAATTTGGGCAGAATAAAATTCTTTTGGTTGTCTTAGAGTAGGAGAGAAGGAGAGAGGGGGAGTTGGTTAGAGGGTAATGATGAGTGGTATCTTCTCACGTAGACCGTGATATTTGACAAACACAGGGTGCAGCATTTTGAATTTGAAAATTAGAAACAAAAACGATAGCATGAACATTTGAAACCGATTTAACTACACTAACCGAAAGTAGGAATTGTTCTATTTGAGAATTGTTAAATAGAATTTAGAACTCGAATATATTTATAGAATTTTTAGGTATTTGGAATTTGGTTTATTTGATTCTTAATTTGATTTGCGAAAAGTTGTGAGGTGAAAGGTTAAAACGAGAACAAAACTTAGGCAAAGAATACAGCGAGAATTTTTTGTTCTACCAGATACTTTATATATAGCTAGTTTTATTACAATATTTATCAAATGAAAAGGAAGTGTATTTGTATCGCATAAATGATCTACAGTGAATATTTCTTTAACGGACATTTCTCTTAAGGAAACATTTTCTCAAACAGTTCTCTTTTTCTAATTGGATATCTCTTTCGAGCACACAAAAACGGTCGCTATCTCAACAAGAAAGCTTTCGCTGTAATTAATAGTTCACTTTTGTTTTTATATAAAATTATTATTTAAATTAATTATTAAAATCTTAATTTTAGATTTAACTTTAATTTCAGTTTTAATACTAAACTACTTCATTAAATGCCAGATTTACTTTAAGTATATAAATCTACATTTAACTTCTTTTAATTGTACTTTAACTTTGTCTTCTCTTGTTTTTTAAATAATAATTTTTAAAATATTGAAAAACTTTTCGGAAAACTTTTGAAATCGAAACGAATTGGGATTTATTTGTACATATGAAAAACATTTAAAATCGAAACGAATTGGGTTAAGAATAAATAACTTAAGAAAGACAATGTTGAACTCAAATGGCTTACTCGCCTAGCCCTAAAGAAATCTTGTATCATAGTCTAAATAAAGTTCAACTTAGACTAAAAGTCATCCTATTTTATTGAAAGCTCAAAGTTGATCAATGATTAGAACCCTTTATTATGTCCTTAAATCAAATATTATTTTACATATTAAAAGATAACTAACCTCGATTTCAAAAACATTATACAACTTCAGCCAATCTCAACTAACAATCTCTCTGCAAGCCAATTTAATTAAAGTTCTCACACGACACACAGCTCTAACTAATTTCAATAGCAAAGGTTAGAATTAGACTCCCCTATGCATGTATATGTGAATTTGATATTTCTATTAATTAATAGATAGATATATATATTTACCGATGCTATGTCAATAGAATTGCCACATCCGTTCCCAGACCCTGTACTGAAAATCAAGCCAAGCATGAATTTCAGCATTTTTTGCCATGCAATAGAAAAGCATTTTTCACCAAACCGTCGTTGGTTTTAAATAAATAAAACAACAGCAACTACAGAATACACAACAAAAGCAAAAAGACCAACAAAACCAAAATGAAAAATAAAATAAAAAAAAATGTTTTAAATAAACAAATGGTCTGTGCAAGCAAATGAAATATTGAAACTAAACAAACCGTAGCCAGAGCGAACAGGTGTCAACGTCATAGCCGCTGTCATCGAGTCCGAGTTTCAGTTTCAGGTGACAACGTTTTATTTGCATTTCATTTATCTACCTGTGTCCATTTGCTGCGTTTTTTTTTTGTCGTTGTTTTCACTGTGTTTTCTGCAGGTGTCCGAGACAACAATTAGAATTCAAAATCAATCAATTGATTTTGGTTAAATGCTCAACTATTTCAATTGTTGTCAGCGGTTGAACTTGACACTTGACCAATTTGGGTTCCAATCCGTTAGTTACTGCAGACCAAATAAAGATACAACAAAGTACAAAGAGATAGAGAGGGGGGAGAGTTACGGTTTCTTTGATAATATAGCGCTTGCTGCATTTTAACCAGTCCTAATGAGTTGGTAATGTGACTTAGACCATTTTATTGTATCCGTACAAAGCCAAACGGAAGTCATGAAATGAAAGCCGAAATTATACATACGAGTGAGTACATTTGGCTTAGATGGGAACAAAACAGATAACAATTGTTTGTGGGAAGGCCAATTGGGTTAAGTGGCTTTGACAAATGAGCTGACAAATGAGTTAATTAAATTTCTAAGACCCAAATACAAACGTTTTTAAATAATTTTAATAAGTTGTTAATGATACTAACCTGGTAGAATTTTAATAGAAACAACATTTAGTTAAGATGACTTAAATAATAAATAAAGTTTACATGTTATCGATTAGCATTAATAAACGAGCAGATATAGCCATGTCTGTCTGTTTCTTTGCTCTTTTTAGAACTTTAGGTTTAAGCTATGTGGTTGAAACTTGGTAGATAAGATTATTAGATGTGTAGGTAAAGCATGTTTAAGAATCAGTCAGATCGGAGTACTATAAGATATAGAAACTTTAAAGTTACTGTATACTTTTTTCTTATTATAATAGTTTTGAGATGGGAATGTAAAATAGGGCTTAATAGGCGAGAGATATGTACATTTTTTAGTAAAATAAGGAACTCTTTTATTAAATCAAAATTTTCAATTTAGTTTGTCTCCCCTTTAGTTTTTTAGTCTCCTGTTCTGTATTCCAATTTTCAATTTGCTTTCCATTTCCATACCTATTTTTATTATATTTGTCATTCTCGATTCCATTGCAATTTTCTTTTTAATTTTCCTGTCACTTTTTTTATAGATTTTAAATTGTAAATTTCATTTAAATTTTAATTGTATGTCCATTTTTGAAATCAAATTAAAATCACTACATACCAAATTCCCATACTCTTTTAATCTCTTCATTTTATTTGCTGTCTGTCTATTGTGTTTTAGTAATTATAAAATAGAATTGGCCTAGCCTAAAGGCTTCAATTTTTTACATACAAGTCACAAACAGAGAATCGCAAGGCGAACATGAGATAAAAAGAGAATATTTGCAATTCCATTTATGAGTTTGAAACGCGTTAAATCAAAGCTCCAACATCTATTCATATGTCGAATGCATCCATTTCAATGTGTTTTTTGGCTTAAACAAAGCCCAATGCATAAATAACTGACAAAAAAAAGCAACACAGAGCGAAAAAAAAGATAAATCTACAACAAAGTAGCACCAAAAAGAGAGAAAAAAAAGAAAAGAAAACACACATTCTGTATCTAACAGATACACGCGCCATAAACTATGAAAAAACGTATGGCTACGTTTCATACTCCTCGTACTTGCTGCCAATAGATGAGCATGGCCATAAAATATCAATTTCGTTTTTACATGAAACAAAAATAAGAAAAATATGTAAAAAGGAAAAACCGATACGGCAAAATCGAAAGCAAACTTATGAGTTTCTCTATATAGCCATGGCTATACATTATATATATATACATTATACATCTGTGTAAGTGTATGTGTGTGTGTGTAGAGGTAGAGGTGTAAAAAGAAAAATGTTCAATATGATAAAATATCGAAATAAAATGCACAAAAAAATAAAATATAAAAGGAATAATTGAAAAATGTTTTGCACTAAAAATGAAGCAAAGCAAAAACGAATTTCAACTATACAAACTACATACAATTTGTATAGAAGATTTGAATAAAAATGCATCAGCTGGAAACAGAAACAGTTGCGGATAGTTGAATATGTATGACAAGCTATTTAACATGAATTGAGGCAAACAGAGAAAGAGAGAGAGAGAGGGTGGGTAGATATAATATATGATATTGATATATGATTGATGATGAAAAATGTAAATTCATTTTGAGCCATTGAACAATTATATTTTCGATTCAATTTTGGAGATATATTTTAACTTTTTAATAGAATGATGAGTTATTTAAAAGTTAAGACAACTTTATATGGGTTTGTTAAATAAATTTAAAGTTTAAACAATCTTTTAAATTATCTTCGCTTTCTTAAGATTTTCTACAATTCTAGCTTCTAGAAGTTCGCATTCAGACTTTAACCTAATAAAACATATTCTTAGAAAATTCTAGTTTTAAAAATTAAAAAAAACAAAATGTTATAAATTTAAAATAATTATGTGTAAGCTTAGTTTAATTTCATTCAATAAATAGAGTTACACTAATGTATGAATGAATATAAATTTAAAAGTATCCTCAATTCACGTTTCTAGCCATCTTTTATAATTCTAAAAGGTTTTTATAGATTTTTTAACATTTTTTTTTTTTTTTACAAAATTAATGCTTAATCAAATGATATTTTATTTCTGGTTGTATTATATTTAAGATCAAAACAAGAGCATTAATGACATTTCTTTTTGTTGATATTATATTAAGGAGCAATCATTAATATGCTAAAAATTATATTAAATACATTTAATTAGATACATAATAATATTATTTGATAGTGACGTACCCATTGAAGACTTCTATTACATTAAAAACTTGGGTAAATTTCTTTTTATGGATAAGAAGAACAATTTGTTTATAAGTAATCTATGCTCGATTGAGTCTAGTCGAAACGAGCACTAAATAATTATTTTATCAAAGCACAATTAAACTGCCCAAGATCAATTTTAAGGCAATGGAAAACCTATTAGAAAATGTTAAATTAGGAGGTTTTGCCCCTTCTTCTTAGACATTATTCAAATTGCGAAAAACTTTGTTAAAGAAAAATATGTTGACCAACAAAAATCTAAAGTCTATGATCGTAAAGAATTAGGTTTCGTCTAAAAGTTTTTCTATTTTCATATTATTTAAGAAGAACACACCCACTATAAATTTCTTTATTATATAAGATCAGTATACCCAAAAGTATGCAATTAGTTTCAAATGCTTATTGCCATTTACTAAGCAATTCACATGACAATTGTTAAACATATTATATATATTATGGAAAAACACTCTATTTTTCATATTTTATTATTATTATTGTCATTGCTTTTCTATTAAAATAAAAATATTTTTTTCTATAATAATTGTTCATTCAAACTGACTGAAAAAAAGCATAAATTGTCGTTCATGCAACATTTTGACCCTGCAAATTGTTGGGACATAAAATTACACATACAAATACAATAACAACAAACATATATTAAAATTACCATAATCAAACAGGATAAAAAAAAAATATGTACTATAAAATCAAACAATCTTTCATGTTGATTAATTTTAATTCTCTATCTCTTTCTCTTTTCATTACAGGTGAGTAAATGAGATGGAGTGTTTGGTAAATTACGCTCTATAAAGAGTAAAAAGTATATAACTAACGGTATAGTAAGTATATTGGATGGCATGAACAAATGATTGTTTTACAATTTGTGCAAACAAAGCTTCAATATTCACAACAGTTTTCAACTAATTGGAATTTGAATAAAATTCTCTCTCCCATCCCTATTAATTATCCTGTTTGATGCGTATAGGCCAATTAGTCGAGTTGAAATGTTGTTGCAGCACAGCAGGTGCAACCAGTCATAAAACAAACTTATTTAAAATATTGATATTTATTATTATTAGCATTGCAATCATTCTTGTTTGCAAATATATATTTTTTTATTTTTTTTAGTTATTTTTGGCAAAAATGCAATTTTTATTCTACATTTTTATTTTCGCTTTCACAATAATAATGTTGCCGCCGTTTGGCATAATATTGGCTTTCATTTGGAGTCCCCTGGCAGTCGGCGTAAATATTTTCAATGCAACATGCAATTTCTCCTAATCTAAACACTCGCATCGCAGCGGGACAAGGACAGCTTAGAGCATCGCAGTTCGTTTGGATATACTTTAGATTGGTGTAGGGATGAGGTGGGGTAGAGGGACTTTGTGGTCTTTTTCTTGTGATACTGTGCTCTGCATAACTTAAGGCGTAACTAAGGCGACGACAACAACAGAAAGAAAAAAGCGAAAATAAGCATAAGCATAGAGTGGGAGAGTTAAAGAAAGATAGACAGAGAGAGAGAGGTAGTGGTAGAGGTAGAAAGAAAGAGTCAACGATGTTGCTGGCAACCTAGAAACTCCAATTGTGTGCCAATGGCAAAGTGAGAATGCAACAGCACATAACGTTAAATACACTGAGAAAAATGGAATTTGATTTTTGTAAATTCACACATAAATATAAAAGATACTTTTAGTAGCGGTATTTCAAAAGTCTTTAATCTTTTAGAAATATTTATATATACATATCTATATTTATCTATAGATATATATGGATATCACATATCTACCTTAACGATATGGCGCCCCCTAGTGGCCAATTTATCATTCACAACTTTATTGTTGTTTTCTTATAGATCCCATCGGACTATTAACTTTAGTATTTAGCTAAGATTTCTATTAAAGAACTAATTTGTCTTAGTTTAAGTATGAAGAATGATATCCACAGCTTTTTTTTGAGAGAAAAAATTAAATAAAAGCCTCTTAGATGGTCTTAAGTTTTAGTTTTGTCTAAGTCAAAGTTTTCTTTTGTTAAAAGAACCTATTTCTTTAAAATTGATAAAGATCATATTAACATAAATTCAGATCTAAGTCATCTATTTAGGAGCAATAAAACTAAACTATAGGATTTGAAATCATCACTTTGGATTATCCATTTAAAATTAAAGCAAAGTCAAAATCAAAAAGACTTCAATAATTTGAACTTATTGAACTTTTACTTTTTAACTTCATATTCCTATTTAAGTTTCTCTCAGTGCACTTGCCAGGCACGTTTATTCAGGCACTTTCTTCAAGATGCCTATTCCCAAGCAGCAACAACAGCAGCAGCAGCAGCTACTCTGGCGGCACCTTAGCATATCTTGGAGGCTAATCTAACTAAAGAAGGCTGGACCCAAAGTCGCGGGTGCTCGCACTCTTTCGAGTTGCGTGCAATTTGCTTTTCACCTTTAGCTGACGCCTCATCCTTCTTATCCATTAGCCTTTCTCCACCTTACGTTGCCATTGAATGGATACTTTTCTATGCACATACATATTTGGTTGTTTTTTTTTGTTATTTTTCATATTTTTTACTGTAAATAATAGTAATACATATTTAAATTGTGTGCTTGTGTGCTTGTGCTATCCTCCATTGAGGTCTCCACTTTCAACGTCGGCACCTTTCTTGCTTCCTTTAGTTGCGTTTCCTGTGCCATTGATAGCCATCTCCTGTTGCCTCGCTTGCATTTTTACAAAGACTCCGTTGACTTTTTATATACAGCTTCCCATATTTGCTTTATCAATATATAAGTATATATATATACATATATGTACATATATATATATAGATATATAGATTTTCCTTTTTCTATTTATATAAATTGTAAGTAAGAGTCGTTTTCCCTACCTCACTCCTTCTTTTCCTGCTAAGCATTGCTACAGTTTCTTTAAGAGAGAACGTAGAAGTTTTGAATTGGCCCTGTGCCTTCTCTCTTTTCTAATAGAACGATAAAAATTTTATGGCAATCAATTTAATGCGCTGAAGCACACGCACTTTACCAAAGGTCGCTGTAGCAACGCAGCTCCCACTCTGTTAGGTAGTTGGAGCATCGTTTAAAGGGGAGCGGGGGGCAAGGAAGCCTTAGCAAAGTTGCCACAATTGCCAGAACACGCAAAAATCTTACTAAATATTTCAACGCGAGCCAAAAATGTAACAATATTGCCAGCTAAAATTGGGTGAGAAGGAGCACAAAGGAATGGGTAGGTTGAGAGTAAATATGGCTAAGGAAAAGTTTTTCGGTTATGAGAGAAACCTAATAAGTATTTATATATATTTATAACCGAATATTGATCAAATCTAGCATATAAAACTTACACATCGGAAGCATGTACTTTATTTTCTTGTTATATTTTATAACAAAAATAAGCTTTGAGGTAGGTTTAAGAGATGAGTTTTTAAAATCTAAAACTTTAATTTTGAGTCTCTATTTTTAAACTATTTATCTTATAAAATACCCGGATAAAAATCCGTCTTAAAAGGGCCAAAGTCTATTTCTAAATAAAAGTAGGGAAGAAGTTGTAAAATCCTCGTAATTTTGCCTACAAAATTTAGACTTTTACCCTTTCCAAAATTAGTGCCAAAGGATACTGAGATCATCCTAATCCCGATCTAACTTGATGAAATGATTTCGTGGACAATCTTGACTTAGTTGCTGTGTCATCTAAGAAAGTTTATTTCCAAAGAAATTTAAAAATGTTTTTTAGTTTTATTACTTTAGTTGCTTAAACCTCTTTTAGTTGTAATTGACAATAAACTTTTCTTTGTCCTGAAAGTCTTCAATATTGTTATTCATGCAATTTAATTGTAATTTAATTCAAAGTAATTCGTTTTATATACCAAGTATTGGTCATCGCCTTCAATTGTCATTTGAGTGCACATAAGGAATTCCCTTGCGTTCATATGTCCGTTGTGCCATTTCAATTACATTTCTTCACTTTAATCAAATCGCATTAAGAACTTTTCCTTTTGCCTTCTCAAAAATGGAATATCCTTGTGCAACACGCGTCCTGTGCTTGCACTTGCAGTCAATCGTAAATTGAATTTAAACCGTAACCAACCCGTAGAACGGCCCCGGTATCCCCTTTTTGGCCACCAATCTAATGATTGCCATGGGTCCAAAGAAAGAACTTACTTGGACTTTGGCAATTGCTTTTCAATTTCTTATCGCACGACTTTCGGGCGAGAATTGTATTTGTTCATGGTAGTGAGTGACTTCTGTCAGCCACGAAAGGACACTTGAAATTATTGAAATTGTTTTGCCTGCATTCTGAATGCTTTTCCTTGTCCTTCCCTCTTTGTTTTCCTCTCTGTATGTATGTGTGTGAGATAATCGCCACGGAATTTTCTCATTTTGTGTGATTGGAAGAATTTTGTGGATTTTCGGTTATTGATTTTGAAATGCCAAACTGCCTAAAGAGAGATATGTTAGAGCCGTAGAGTGCCATATCTTTGTATGTTTGCGGTTTTGTGTGCCTTTAATTAGTTGCTAATTTGCTGCAAAATGTTCAAACGGACAAATTTCGCAATCACTGAAGTGTGGCAAACACCACAGTTGCCCCAAGTTACGCCTTAAATTAAGCAAAAGTGGCAACTATAATACAACAACAATAATAATAATGATGAATTAAGAACATCAAGTCCTTTTTATTTCATTTTATATGCTACACACATCGTTGAGTCATTAAACGTAAATAACTTAATTTTTAAAAGTCCCCACCACCTGACACCCGGCATATTTGTCTTTTTCCGACGATTAAAGGACGCAAATTTCATTTCGTACAAAAAGAAAAAAAAAAAGAACTGAAAAACAAAAAAATATAATTTTTTTTTTATAATTCCTTTCTCGCGTCGACGGTTAATTAAATTCAGTCGATAGGTTTAGTCATAAAGACGAATGCAAGATACCCTGTGTAGCCAGATGAGTAGTAGATAAAGACTATTCCCAGGATATTATTTGTATCTTCTTCAAGTTAAAAGATTTTATTTAGTAGAAATAGGAGTATAATATTATTTTCCTTGTTTTTTTTCATTCTCACTTTCTTGACGCAACAATATCTTATAGTAGTTCCATCCGACTAGTTTTGAAACTTGCTTAACCTATCCATCTAAAAAGCTTAACTACCAAGTTTCAACCACATAGCTTTAAATTTAAGGTCCAAAAAGTGCAAACAAACAAACAGATAAACGAACGAGCAGACGGACATGGCTATATTGACTCGGTTATTGATGCTAATGAAATGGGATCGGAAATGCATATTTCTGTGCATTACAAATATTTCATCTGTTTCATTATACCCTATGTAAGGGTATAAAAATAGGCTTGGCAACGGCGACTGAATGAGATAGAGAGAAAGGTACAGACAAGAAGAAAGAGAGAGGATAACAGACGCATACGTTGATTTATAGTCGCATTGCTTTATAAATCAAATGAAATGAAATTTATATAAATAAATAAAATGTCATATAATGGCATATACATATACATATATATATATGTATATATATATTTGGATATAAAATCTGTATGGTCGGTCAAAACTCTTTAGCACCATTAACAAAAGATTTTCGCCATTATTTTGTTCCGATACGTTCGTTGCCTTTTCATTTGCTTCGTCTTTTGTTGACCACACTTAATCCTTTCCACAGGCGGCAGGTTCAAGTAGCGTGGCATTGCATTTTGCGATAAATTCGCATTAAATAAGCGAGAGAGAAAGACAGAGAGAAGGCAAGATAGAAGAATGGTAAATGGGGGTGTGGGGGGAGTACCGACCACCAACAATGCTTCTCAACGCATTCTGGACGAATTCTCTGCACTTGGCAATACACAATACAAAGATAGAAAATCGAAGTGCAGCGAAACCGTTTGCTCCGCTAAAGAATGTCAATAAAAAAATAAATGGGCAGGGCAGTCCAGGCCAGGCCAGAACTTGGCTTTAATGACATTGTGTCCTGGACCATAAAACCGTACAGTTGTTGTCTTCATTTGTACAAAGAAAGAGGGAGATAGAGACACAAAACCCTATCATAACCCAAGACACTTTACAGTGGTTTTAAGTTAGCGCTTTACAATCGCTCAATTTCTTTGACTTTCTGGTAAGAAAAGAAATGAGTTGAAATAAAAAGTAAAATTACTTTTTTAACGCTTTTAAAACCACTGTTTAACCCTTTAAGAGGATGCATTGATTGGAACCGTATTGCAATTGACAACTTCAATGGGAACAATATTATTTTGCATTTTTTGGCCTCGTTTTCGTTTTTTCTCTTATTTATCTTTTCCTTTTTTTTTTTTGGCGGGGAAGTATATCCATTGTCTGGTCTGGTCCTTCTTCTTCTTCGTTTTCTGTGGCTTCTGACTTCTCGTTTTGGCCATATCGTTTTACGCTTCGTGGCGCGGTCTGCATCTGCAACTGCGGTTTCACTTTGGTTACTGAAGGAGCAAGCAACCAGACAGACACACAGCAGAGATGTGGAGACTGTTTAAATTTTGTACATATATTCATTCGCGAATACATCTTGTATATCTTTGGCATATGTGGCAACCAACTACTGTGTTGAATCTCCTCCATCTACTGCCACTTTGCCCACCATCTATTGTGGTTTACTTGACTTTTGTTGCATATTATGTAAGTCGTTGGTTGGCGTTTCCAATGCACTTGGCATCCGTGCACCCGAACAATGTCTATTTGAATGAGTTTTAACTGTGCCACAGACATACACAGATGTCTGTACATTAAATGGAACAAAGGGTGGGGGGGTGTGTTGCCACTGTGGTGGGCGGCAAAGAATAAATAAGTGTACCGCTCTCTTGTTTGACACTTGCGCGCAGCTGTCAACGCGGCTGTGATTGATCGTTCCAGTTGCCGCTCATACAGTGGCCATGTAAGAGCCATAAACTTAATGCTTTGGCCATATAACACAAATGGTTCGATCAGCTTATAACTGATAAAGCCATAAGCTCTGAATCCAAGAGAAAAAGAAAGAACTCTACTCCAAATTTAAATGTCTTGATCGAGACTGATTGATGAGTGGCCTAATCGAACTAACTTTTCTTGTAAACCAAAAAGAAAAAGTTATCTATCAAATTCTTAAGAAGAAGAAGATAAAAATAACGAAGACTACTCAAAAGCTAACTGACAAGAAGAGTAATTTTCAAGCTTGAAGATAAAAAACAAAAAAAATGTTGACCTCATTCCACACAGCAAAAATTAATTTAAATTTATTGTCTCAATTTATAATGCAACAAATTGAGCGTCTGTGCTTCAGTAGATTTCACTTTGGCCAAAAATAAATGTTGACAGCATGCTGGATAGTTCAATGTACGAGTATCTTATAGATACTCACTCTTTTGCCTTTTGCCTTTTTTTTCCCCCGTCATTGAACTTGAACTTATCAGTCTATAGAGTTTTTCAATTGTTTGGCAAAAAGGGAAAAGTTTTCCAAACAAAAGTTATTACAAACTTTTCACATACAGCGTTTAAGACCTTTCAATGCCACAAAACTCATTTCACTTTTTCTTTAGTTTTTCAAATTGTTCTAGGTTCGTTTGTATCTTTTCTCTCGATTAAATTGAGTGTGCACACACACTCATAGAAATCGAACCAAACCATTGGCAGACTTTTGTCATTTGTCTGCTGTCATGTCAGTTGTCAAGTTTGATTTTTCAACTTTATTTTTGTTCCTTGTCGAGCAAATATATATCAAATAAAATGTTATAGTTAAAAAAGACAAATTGCAATATGAGAGCTTATGCAAAGGAGCAAAAGGCACGCGTATTGACTGTTTTTCAAAAAGTTTGAATACACTTTAAAGTGGAGCTTATTAGCTTATATATTAAGCATTAAAATAGAACTTTGGTTATTAAATTTAAAAAGTTTGTTGTTAGTATGATCTACTCATTAGTTAGATTAAAAAAGCTTTCGATTTTTTAAATGCTAAATTTGATCTGTTTGAAATGAATTTAACTTGATAAGACAAGATAAAATATTATTGATATGAAAATTTAAATTTTCTTATAAAATAAAACTTCAATTTGATCTTTTATTTGTTTCTCAGAAACTGACAGCAAGAATTTTTAGCTACATTTGTCGCCAAAAATATGAGTTTGTGAAATTTATCAAACTATTTCTTCTGAATTTAAAAAAAACTTGTTTAAAATTTAATAAATAAAATTTCAGTATTTGAATTTTTTAGTAAAGAAAATTTTAATTTTACATTTTTAAATTAATTATACATTTCTTAAGTTCTTTTTAAAAGTCATTAATTGAATTTAAAAAAAAAAAAAAACTTACAAAAACTTCAATGTAGTAAAATATTTATTTACTTACTTACATTTAATAGAGACATAAAACTAGGTAGCGAAAATAATTGTTATTATTTAAATTTTCTTCACAAAAATCACTAGAATAAATTTTATTTAAATAAACTACTTTTTTTTTTTGCTGTTATTTCAATTTAAAATATTTAAAAATATTTCATTTTGCTGTTATAAATTCCATTTAAAATATTTTTAAACGTCACGATTCTCTCTTTATCTTGACCTGAATCTAATTCCATCATTATTCTAAAGAGCATCATTTAGTTGTATAGAAATAATATAACATCAATAAATTTTCTTGTTAAATTCAGTGTGTTGACAGACGAATGGTAAGGGGGGAAAATTTTACAGCATTTGACAACTGAACACTTTATCTTAATGTCAATTTCTTTTTTACTTCTTCTTTGAATCTTGGACGGTTTCTTTTTGGGGTTTGGGTTTGGGTCTGGGCTTAAGGTTTTTTCTTTCGGGGGTCCGTTTTTGTGCGTGTGCGTGAAGCAGTTAAGAACGTTCAAGCAAATTAGCTATAAAAAAGCCATTTGTAAGTCAAGCTCGAATTCAGATTTTTGTCAAAATCACGACTCACTGTCGATTTGGCTGTTGTGAGCGTTAATGGCGCCAAAAGGTTAGATAAAGTTGCTTCTAGGATTTACATTCAAATTAGGTAGGACGGGAAATCTTCTTTATATTGCGATGAATCATGGGCAGGGTCATTCGTATAAGTTGAAAATATATGTCTTAAGTCAAGATTTTATTTCATTTCCCATTTGTCTTTCCCTTTGAACAGTACGACAACGTGAATTCGTGCCTGCACGTGCTGCGAAGTCAATCGGTTGGTGGACTGGACAATATTACCACCAATGACATATGTGCCGGACGTCTAAAAGCCGTCCTAGCTCTCTTCTTTGCCCTGAGTCGATATAAACAGCAGGCAAAACAAACTAAAACCATTGGCGGCAGTTGTGGCATCGGAGTTGGTGTTGTTGGTGGTAGTGCCTCTTCAACTCTTGGCGGTGGCTCTGTCCTTGGCATTGGTTTGGGTGGCAGTCTGAGAGCATCTGGTGGCAGTCTCCTAGTTGCTGACAAAAATCAAACCGAACAGCAGCAGCAGAGGCAGGAAAAGCAGCAATTGCAACAGCAGCAGCAGACACCCCAGCAATTGGCTCAATCGTTGGAAAACGGCAATGAGATGGTGAATCGGTGAGTCAAATTATTCATATTTATTTTAGTCATACAAATTATTGATTAGTAATATATGAAAAAAAGTGCAAACATATTCTGAAGTCATATGTTTATTTTATTGTCATTATAAAGTTTCTTCTGTCTACCACAAATTCAACGAACTATCTATTAAAATAACGGTAAAAATTTTTTTAGTTTGTAAACGGTTTAAATTTATTTAATTTTTTTTTTCGAAAATTGACAGTTAAAAATAATTTGAAATTTTGCACTGTGGCGTTCGCATTGAAAAAAATACTGTTTCACTAGATGGCGCCACATTACGAATTTATATGCCGTACTCCGTTACGTCAATGTTAAGTCTTATGTTGTACGAAACCTGTTCGTCGCTGTTAGGACCCCTGTATTTTAACATTGCTGCTAAAAGGCACTGTAGTGTTACCAGTATATTACCAGTGCTTCTAAAACTAGCTGTCAGATACCCGCTATTTGAACAATATTTTCGTTAACAGTCTTCTGACATGTTATTTTAAGCGCCAATTTTAAATAAAGTTTTTTCACTCCTTGCAAAGCATTTCGTTTTAAATCACTTATAGATATTCTTAAGTCTTCTTGTTGGCACCATATGGAGCTGAAACAAACTTAATAAAGCTTCAAAAACTGTTCCAAAATCTTTTTGATTTAAAAATAAAAACAAAACAAAATGAAATTTGCAAACCTTTAACTTCACAATCGAATTCCTTTTTTCGCAAATTTTGTATTTAAAATTAATAAATTTTTGTTTTGCTGAGAACCCAAACAAAAAATAATGTATCAAAGAATTTTTTATCATACTCAAACTTTTTTTTGTGAATTTGTAAAATCACTGGAGTGCAATGCAGTTACTTAAAACTCTCTTTGGAGCAATGTCTTATCCCCCGAAGTTAAATTCTTCCATCATTTATTTAAATTCAGCTACTTGGCTATACCCCGTCCAGTTTCCGGCTTATATATAACCCCCCTCTTGCTGTTCCCCCATATCATAGACAAACTCACTCTGAAGAATTTTACTCATTTCCATCAGCTCATATCCAATGTCAGGGATTTCCTATGCATTTGGCTTACACCGCCATAAGACCATCCGGTACGCATTTTTTTTCTTGACATTTTTTCCAAATAAAAAATAGACGAAAAATGAAAGAAATATAAAAAAAAGAAAAAGATTCGTAGGAGAGTATAATATGATTTATTGGTTTGTTTGCCGGAAATTACAAGCAGTTTGCCTTTCAACAGCAACTCCCAAAAGCAAACACAAAAAAAAAAATTTTTTTTAGCATACCTTTAAGGGCAAAAGCCGGCAATCTTTCCTTTCTCTTTCTGAAAAAGAAAATTCAAAATCTGAAGACAAGAAAGAATCGTGGCCAAATTAGAAAACTTTATTTGCCAGGAACAATGTCTACGGCTGATGGGGGAGGTTTTTGCAACCCTCGGGGGAAGTCCCTTTTGGCGTAGACAGGAAACGGAAGCTTTTGTGTGGCGCTCTCCCCCACTTCACATGCCCACCACATAAAGACTTCGGTTCGTTGTGTTGATGACTTTCACTGACTATGAAATTTAAATGCGTAACGGAAATGTTTTGCGTTTTTCTACTTCGACTGGCAGACAAATAAATTGCATTTTCATTTTTATGGTCGTCCTTGCCCCTAGTTTGTGGTAGGCACAAAAACATAGACCCGTACACGGACACAAACCCGTAGACAACAGATTGCAGGCACACACAAGTTCATTTAAAGTTCGGCCATAAAACTTTCACTAGACTAGACCGAGTCGGCTGTTTATAATGTCTGCGGTCTGTGTCAACCAGCTCCCAACCCCCAATCCCTCAAACAAAAATGGCGACACAACAACAGCAATAGGAAATGGCATAAAAGTTGTCGCTCTTCATGCAAAATTCAAAAGATTTTTAACGTTAAAGAGGAGGAATAGAAATGGGAATGGGGGGACAGCTGGTGCCTGGTAATTCACAACTTCCTCTTATTTGTGCTTTTTTTTAAAGCTGAGATTTCACTAGAGCAACATGTTGCCCTGACGCACATAATTAAAATCATTCTAAAGCATTTCTCAAACGTCTCAGCTGATGACATTTAGCAACAACCCCTACGGCAGAAGGCTTCTAAGCAATTTATAACTGAAAATTACTTTAGCCAGACATTGCAACAATATGTTCCCAAATGTATTTATAACATTTGTAATGGAGCTCCTTCTGTAGCAGCAACCGAAGGAAACAAGGATTGAGATGAAATTTGTGGGGGGTATTTTCAATTGGAAGACCAAATTCCTGTACTTACCCCTTAAAATCTACGTTCACGTGTGCGTGTTTCTGTAATTCAACTGCATTTATGCGTGACCATGTGTGGCATCCACATCAACCCCCGGAAATCTCCCACTCCCTATCTCTCTCTCTCAGACTTTAATCTTTATAGCAGATTTTTGGCTTCTATTTTTCCTCCTCATGGAGCAGGCATTGCACTCGTCCTGCCTATTGTGGCCACTTTGTGCCCAGGGACGCATGCACACATACACACACACATACACACGACACACCACAATTGACAAGTTGTCAGGTTCTAAAACCTGCAATGCTCTTGTCCTTTTAAGACACTGAAAGAAATTTTAAATATTTTCTAGATTAAATTTTGCACTTATACTTTTTTAAAAGTCATTTATATTGTATAGTAAATAGAATTTCTTTCAGTGTACCAGTTCTTTGGTTTAACTCTTGTTGTCCTGCGGGTTTGAATTTTTCCACTCCGTCTGTTTCTTTATCCTGCCTGTCCTGTATATATGGTTGGCTCTATGTGTTTTGAATTTATAATTCCATTTGTGGTTTTAATTTGGTAAATGTGAAATTAATTTTATTCAATTGGAACCTTGTTGTCAACCCCAATGTCAAACCTCAACTTGGTCGTACAAATTTACAATAAACGCTTCATTGAAACTCAATTGCCGAATATCTTTCGACTCCCCCTCCCTTTTATCCTTAAAGCTTCTTTGTATGTTCACTCCTCATTCCGTAGTATTGCAACTCCTGCAGCAAGTAATCAATTGTGGTTTGATCTTTGGCATCCGGAAAGCTAATGAATATATTTTGTGTAACCCAAAATAAACCACAATTATTAAGATTTTCAATAAAACTTTATTGAAAACAGCATAAAAAACTTTTAAAAATAAATTTTATTTAATTTAGGACGCTTTTTATAATGCTTCTTTTGGTTGATATTAAAGTCCGATTCTTCCATCAAACGTTCCAAAGTTTCCTCTTGCCGATTACCAAGTGGTGTGATATATATTTCACGTATGGCACGAAAATTGCCACAATTATTAAGATGTTCGTGTTCCAAACGAATGAAATTCCACAAGAAGCGGCGTAAAATTTCACAAATACCAACAATTGTTTGACTATTATAGGGTAAAAGAATATTCTGATATATAAAATAAAATTCCATAACCCAAACGAAACGCAACAATGTGTTTGCCCATATAATGAAATGATGAAAACACTGTAAAGGGAAAGTTCTAGAGGATTAAGAGGATGCTTGTTAAAATCTTATATCCCTTACCTTTGGGTATATTAAATTTTCACGTAGAAAGATATGATCTCCATGCCATACTTGAAATAAACCAAAATCAAGTACTAAATCCCAATATAAACCAAGCAAAGATGAAAATGTTGAACATGCCAAGTAACCCCAAACCCAAGGATTGTCAAACATGTTATCATAGTTTTCTAAAAGAAGATGGAATTGTAAATTATTTAGTTTTAAACTTATATTAGCTGACTTACCATTTGTCTCCATTTGAATTGTGGAAAAGACAACCACAATTATTGAACTAAAATATTTTAAGGCATTCAATAAATATATTAAAGACTTGGAAGAACTATCTCTAAAACGTCGCAGAGATTGAGCAAAGCGAAACCAAGCCGGCAGACATCGTAAGACAGCTACACAATAATCCGGTTCAAAATCAAAGGCATTATCCAATTTACCATAGTAGCGAACATAGAAACGACCTAAATAATAATGATCCACTATGCAGATAACCAAGGAATTCAATTGATCCCCTAGCCAAAAATCGGAAAAACTAACATAATATAATGGAGCCATTATAACTCTACCCACAACACATATAAACCACATACGGGCAGGATAATTCATTATATGTATGGGATTGAAAAGCAAAGCTATTGATAAAACTATATAGGTTAATGGAAAGGGATAAGGATCATCTATGTCAAATGTCTCATGATGTAAAAATGCCAACATGGACAATGCGCAAAAATAACCCATACTATTCGCAACGCTAAAATATGCTGCCGGATGTATATGATTCCTGGGATTAAGTTCAAATATTAGAACATGATTGACACCCCAATTTTGCCATATATAAACATTGATGGCTATACAAAAACAGTTTAGAATCCAAAATAAAGGACCACGATAGATACGTACAAAAGCGGAAATCAATTCCGGTTTATCATACATTGAGAAATCTGAAAAAAAAGAAAATTAACATGAACAGAAAAATAATCAAATAATACAATCACAGACTCACAGGTTATTCCACATATTATAATTGCCACAATGAAAAGTCCTAAAGATAAACCGGCACTAAATATTTGCACAAAAGGTGTTTTCTGACCCAAAGGTGGTACACGCAATTTCTGCATTGCCTTGTTCCGATCCCCATTAGACAAATGTCGTGTATAGAGATCCTCTGTGCCCGTTATCATTTGATTCAATTCAAATCCCATTGTGAAAAGTGCATGAGCTGCGTTCTTTTTATACCAATCACTGCCGGCAGTTGATTTTAAATTCTTATCATACTTTTTACAAATCTTACGAAAACCAGTTAGATTAAGAGTTTGATAGTTTTGCAAAAGTATGAGGCTTAAATAGAATTCACTTGATGCTAAACGTAATTTACGTAATTGACCTCTTTTTGAACGCGTCTCATTTAAACTTGGCATTGTCCGAGAGTTAATAGATTCCTGATCTCTCGGCTGATTATGGACTACCAATTGTATAGTTAATGTGGCATATTTACGTCTTGCCTCAGCTAGTTTCTGGGCAAAAAAGAAATTGACACGTTCCAATTCATCTTCACAGACTTTAAAGAATTCTTTTTCACATTTGTGATAATATTGGGCTAAGGTTTGTTTCATATCAGTGCCAGTACTAGGTGCTCCTTCAACAGTTTGTCGTATCATGGCTTTTAACTCCTATTGGAGTGAAATTTATGTTCTTTAAACTTGTTCATTGCAATTCATAGAATTCTTACCCCATAGTTCATATACATTTGACGCCATTCTGCTGTCATTAACGAATCGTAGGTTTTACCAAATCTCATTATGAAACAAAGTTAATTATATTTTAGTTATCTTTTTAAAAGTGATTGTTTTTGAAAAGTTATATATGATATATGTTCAGGAATATTGAAGCTTTAAACAAAGTTGAATCTGTTGAAAATTTGGAAAATATTTTGGATCTAAAGCAAAATTTTGTTCTTCCCCTTTCGTAGAGGCCAACTTGCATAAAAATTTAACGATCCCTAAACAAAAGAAGTTTTATTTACTTTCTTGTTATGTCCCATACTAGGATTTATACCAATTTAGAATCCTCAATAAGTAATTTACTAGCCACGTATTGAATTGGTTTAAAGCCAGTTTACTCTTGGTGATCTTAACTCAGACTTTAACTTGCCTTCTTCAAATTATTTTGGAGGAATCCTTCCTATAAATCTTTCTTCTTGGTTCGTCTGTGGTACTTTATTTTTTTACAAACTTTTAATTGGTAAAGAGGATTTTTCATTAATATAAAAGATAATAAACTTACAATTACAAGTTATTTTTATATCAATTATCTTTGATTATACCAATGGCCATTTTGGGTTTACTTAAATTGCAAGACTTACTTTATTTATAATTTAAATTGAATTAAATAAATAATACATTGATTAACTAACTTAAGAGGTTAGTATTTCATACTCTAGAAATGATGTAGCTCATCATTTTGAAATCCCTTGCCTAAAAATTCTTTAAATTTCGAATATTACAAAGCAAAATTTTTGTATTTGAGAGATATTGTATGTAGATATTTATCATATCTTTAACCAAAACACAATTGTTGATGACATTTGAAATAGAAATCAAAACATATAAATTCAAAAACTGTTTATGTATTATGTTATAATAAACCAAACAATTTGTAGTCGTAAATGTGCAATCAAATTTGACAGTAGCTAAATTTATTTTCATAACTTTAATAAATTACCTGAGCATTGATTAGACTATAATAATCCATCTAATAAATCAGTCTTAAGTAAGTCGTAAATTAGTCCCAATATGAATCTTTGAAAACAAATTTTAAACTGAAACAAAGAATTGAAGAAATCAGTCAAACGTCAAATCAAGCAGTTGAAGTCAAAATTCAAATGTTTTAAAAAATAATAAAATAAATTATATATGTATATATCTGTATAGATATGACCTTAAACTTTGTTTTAAAAAATGTCAATTGAATTTTTTGCCACAATATAATGAAAGGATCAAATTCTTACTAACTAAGTTAAAAAAGAGAAGATTTTCAAATTAAAGATACCCCAACAGAGTCGTAGTGATGGTTCCTCTGATATTGCGAGCGATTACTGAATCATATTTATATATATTTGGTAGTCCCGTATGATTTAATTTTTAATTTCTGATATTTAACCAATTTGAAATCAATTAATAACCTCATCCTTTGTTTTAAATTTTAATGCTTTCAACATTTAAACTGTCGCATTAACCAGTGTATTAGTCATGTCCACGCCCCGAATATGGCTATAAATCAGTTACAATTAGGCATGGAATGCAATGTCCTGATATCCTGGAAATGCTCATTTGATTCCCCTTGTACTTTTCCATTCCACAGACATGTTAAACATCCCTTTTTCCGTTTGTATCTGAACAAGGATTCGCATCGCTATTGTCCGCCAACTCAGGCAACAAATTTTTGAAATGCGTTTTTCCCCTTCCGCTTTTCTGTCTACCATTTGACATTTTTGCTTTTGTTTTGGCGGACAGTCCGCAGCACCCTCCCCCACATAGTCAAAACCCAAACATACCGCCCCCGTGGTTTTTCATGTACAAACAGCCTTGAACACAGACTTTTTATATATATATATTTTTTTTGTTTTGAAGTGGACATGGATTTTTTGAAGTGACTGCATTATTAAAAAAGAAAAGAAAAAAAGAAGAGCATATCTTTAGGGGTTGAATGTAACTCTTTAAGGTTAAAGTCATGTTCCAATCAGCGTTGGCCACAATTCGAAATTCGATTTCACACAACCGCCCCGCCACAATTCCCCCTCTACGCCATTAGTCATAAGAAAAAGGCAAAAAATTGGGGAGCAGAAAAATGTCGTCTACAGGCATTTCTAAACCCAAAACTTCTCCACTCACCTTCCATTCCCATTCGTATATTCCTCCTACTCAGCGTAGAACATCATCAAAGCAGGCATTCATCTTTTACTTTACTTTTTCATTCCCATTCCTTAACTTTCCTGCTGTTCGTTGGTGAAAAATGTGAAACAATTGCAACGATGATTACTTTTTCCAACAGTTTGTTGTTTGTTGTTAGAGCGAAAATGGTCGTAAAGGAAAATTGAATTGGCAAGTGGGTGGTTTTCCTCCTTCTTGTCCCTTTACCTTCTGTTTTTCTTTATTCTTTTTTTTTTTTTTTTTTTTTTTTTCGTCCTCTCTGGGGAGTATTTTACGCTGAAGAGGAGAGGCATAAGACAGGTTGTTGGTAGTTGGTTCATAATTATATGCTAAATACTCAAGTAATTAACTCCCTGGGGAATACTCAACTACTTAGTCATAAGAACTTGATTAAGTTAAGAAAATTTTAAGCTCCATTAAAGAACTAAAGAAATGCTTTCATGTGCAAAATATTTCAACTTAAATCATCTAACGTTTCCTCTACTCATTCAGCATTTGTTAGTTGTAGTTTTTTATACCCTATAAATTTATAGTAAGGAAGGTAGTTAAAGCTGGGAGTAAGCTTAGGCTACTGTTTAAATAAGTTATCTATAATCTTCTCAGATCTTATAAAGGATGTCCTTGAGAGTCCTAATGCTCGTTGAGAGTTGATTAGATCTGTTTTGATAAAATAAGCGTGCTTGTTAGAGCTGCTTTTTAACAGGGATTGCATGAAGATCGTATTGATTCTCATTGGTCTCATCTATAAGAGAAAGAAAAGGATGAAGAGAGAGAGAAAGAGAAAGAAGGATATAAAGGATAAAAGAGAAAGAGAATTAGAAAAAGAGGAGTAAGAACTTGCAACACGCTGAAAGTTTGACAGATTCTCCCACTAGCTACCATTCAATGACCTTTTGATCCCGCTTTGCCTTAAGTTTAAAATGTTATTGCTCTAGCTTGCTTAAGGGTATTTGCGGGGTCGGCAACTGAAAATTTTGTAAACTGAATTCCATTTTTTATGGTCCTTACCCGTCGCTGACTGGACAACAATAACCAGCAGGCAAATAAAAATATTTGCATAGACAAACCGTTTGGACAATTGGATAGACGGCAGCAGCAGGCAAGTGAACAATGTTTTTCGGAGCGCCCAGCCATACGTTACCATACAATATGCAATATATATATACATATATATATATATATATAGAAGGTATATATAAAATGAAAAGTAAACATTGCTATAGAAATGATAAAGTGCCTGGACTCTGCCGACGACTCCTCAGTTATACGACAAAAGGCAATAAAATGCATGCTTAGTGTTTTTAGAGCAGGGGTTTAATGGCATTAGTGGAGAGTGAAAAAAAAGGAGAGAGAGAGTGGTAATAGGTTGGATGGCAGAGTCAGTCTGCCACTATATGTTGTAAGTTGTTGGCGTTTACATCTGTGTCTGTGTCTCTGTGTGTGTTTGTGCAAACTGTAGCAACTTGGGCGAAAGCCTTTCATGCTTTTCGAATTCATATAAACAAAGATTTATTGGCTCTATTTTGGAGTTGGAGTGAAACACAACGTTTTGCTTTTGCTTTTCATTTCAGTTTATTTTCAAAAACTGAAAATTTGTTAAAATTTCTGCCTGAAGGTGAAAGTTCTACAGACTTGCCATATGGGACCCATTAGAATATGTTAACCTTTAAAAGGGCCATTCAATTTAGGAAAACTAATCTAAATTAATTTTTAATGTGTGAATGGTTGTTTTCATTTTGGTTAGCTGGACTTTGAGATACTTTATCATAATCTTTTTAATAGTTTAAAAATTGTTCAAAAAATATTTTTTATAATTTAGAAATATTTTTTATAATTTAGAAATATTTTTGTTTTGTACCAAAAAATGATCGTCGAAAACTTTGTGCCTTGAAATGATCTAGGGAAATATTTTTAATATAAAGTTATGTATACTTCTGATACCATTTATAAAATATTATAAAAACAATCTAATTGGATTTGAAGTTATGAACATTTTATTTTATTTCTTATTTATTATTATTTTATGTATAGACCTTTTATTGTCTTTATAAACATTTTATTTTAAGTTAAGAATAAAAAGGAATTTTTCAGTTTTTTTTTTTTTAATTATTTAGTTCATTTTTTAACTGATTTTTAATTTATCCAACCAGATCTATTTATTCTAAATAAAAACTCTATACAAACAAGTATGGGCAGAATTTTTGAGTCCAACAATAAATTTGAAATTTGCACTATATTTCTGTAACTTTTCTTGATGATCCGATATTATATCTAGAAAAGTTGTTTAGACGACTTTTTTGTAAACTTTTCAAACTATTAACTAGGTTAACATTTTTTTTTAGATTTTTAAAGCTAATATCAATTAATTCCAACTTCATTTAACTTCATTTAACAACTTCATTGTATCAAACCCATTAAAATTCCAATCAAGATTTAACCAAAAATAGAATATATAATAATAATAGAATAGCAATAGAAATAAGATAAACTTAAACAAAGTGAAATTGAAATTTTAATTAAATTGTTAAAAAATTGTGGCCAATAAAAGAGAGTAAAAAAAATAAAAGAAAGTAATATAAAAATAATATAAAAATTAAAAGCAAAAAATTCATAAATACACTGAACTATATCCATGTTATATTTATATAGTATACAAAACTCTTATGTATCAATTATGAAAAGAGTTTAAAGTAAAACAAGAAGAAGAATGAAGTCTACACTAAATGGTATAAGATAAAACAATTTAAATAATATAGATAGTTATCAATTGCTTGGTATTATAAATAATATTTAAAGTTAACAATTGCTTCATATTAAAAATAATATAAATAGTCAACAATCTCTGCGAATATATAGAAAGTTTTATGGCAACTGATTATAGTAACAATTTTAAACTTGAGATAAAACCAGTTAAACATCTTCCTCTATTGCCTGCTTAACTAACTATAAAATTTCAACTATTTGACTTAACAAATTAGGTGTGCATATCCTGTTTATTTATTAGATTTATTAATTTGGCTCCCCACGTTGGCCGCCAATAACTCAATTCGGTTGCATTTGGTATAGCAATAATTTAGACTTTCATTGGCTGTGTGTGCCACACACTTTCAATTATAGCACACTCTCGAAAAATCTTGTTTTAACCCAAAATCCAATCATCGAATGTTTGTTGTTACTCTTTTTCTCGGCTCCTGCCAATTTAATTGGAATCATATTTCCAAGACATTGCCAATAAACATCGACCAAAAAGTAGTAAAATAGAAGAAGAAGAAAAAATAAAAACAACTCAATGCCATAAACTAGAAAATCGAGCATCGAGCCGGCATAAAGCGGCTTAGAGTGCGTCAAAAAAAAAGAGGAAAAAAGTTTTTTTTTTTTAAAAAAAAAACGACAAACGAGTTTCTCAAATTGAAATTAAGCTCGATGATTAAACAATTTTAGTTCGCTCGCGACATTTTATGCGACAAGAAAACTATTTGCCATAATTGCTTACTTTGTTAAATTGCTGCGATTTGTTTGGCTCGATGGCAATAACTTTGGCCAAGCTTAATTGGTTGACCCCCAAGCGGCAACAACAACAATAACAACATCAGCAGAAGCACCAGAGACAGTGGCAACATGTGCATTGAACTTTAGCAGATCAGGAGTGGCATGGGGGAAACCCCAACACAGAAAATTTCTCCCAACAAACAGCAAGTGCAACTATTTTTAGATATAGCAGAAAAACAAAAAAGAAACAGAAACAAAAATAATGTCAGACAGACATGAGGACTTCTCAGTTGATGCAGTTTGAACCAATGCACAGTGTAACCAAAATAATTTGAACAGTATCAAAAGTTTTTTAAATTATGTAAAAATCTATTCCATTACTACAGAATTCGAAGTTAAATTTAAATGTATTATTTGAAGTTGAAAGATATTTTATTTAATTTTTTTAATCAGAGAACTATCTGTTCAATTTTTCTTAGATTCTTCTTAGATTCTTAGATTCTCGTCTAAATCAGTATCTGGAAAATTTTTGTCAAAGAAGTAGTTAAAAATTTAGAAAAAATTGATGAATTTTAATTGAATATAATCAACTAGACATTCGCTGTATATTTTCTTAGCAATAATCAAAGAATCGTTTATTTTAAATAATTTTTATACATTTTCTTATTAGTGATCAAATACTTTATAATTTCCTTTTTTTTTTTTGTAGTATGAAATATATTAAAAATTCATTTTCTGCATATTATTATATTGCCAAATTTTAATAGACTCAAAATATACTGTTGTATGAAAGTAATAATACCAATTTTTTTGTGATACTTTTTGCTTTTTTGAATTTTTTTTAAAAGAAACTTTAAATCTTTAAATTTTATGAACCTTAATTATTAAAAAATCTTTTAAAAATCATCTCAAAAATAGTTAGAACAAAAACAAATGATGGGAAAAGTAGCTTCACGATGTCGACCTACATAGTTAGGCGTAAAAAATATACGATATGATATGATAGTATATATAAATCTATACAAAAAGGTTTCTTCTAAAAAAAGTTTTTAAATAGAGCTAACTCTAAGTATAAAATCTATGAAAAATATATATTTACACTATACGAGACTTAGTTAAACCATTAACAAACAGATTAAATTTGTTTTGTGTAACACGCCTCTTAAAAATAGATTATAAATTAACTTAATATGAAGAATTTAGCTTTTTTACTTTATATTTTAAACGACCTAAAGTTTAATATAGTTATTCTATCAATTTATTTTTAAATTTTTAAAATAGATATTTATGCAAAATTATTTAAATAATTTTTAATAAATATTTATATAAAGTTATTTCCTCTCTATATTTCATACCACTGTCCACCCCCATCAACGAACTTGCAACATGTTGGCATTGAGTTTGAGGCATTTGCCGGTTCTGTTTGAACACAATTCAGTTTACAACGCGTTTTCATGGCGTAAAGACGTACGCGCGGGTTTATATTACAATTTTCTTATATTCGTTTTGTTTATGTTTACGAAGTAGTTGAAAACAAATACGAAAACGCGAAACGTGTGCCAAAAGAGATAAACAAAAAATCTAAAAGCCGGCAAATCAAAAAGTGCTAAAAACCAAATTCAAAAAGTGTTTAAACAGAAATCAAATTGAAATGAATAAATAAATTGTGTGTATTTTATGCATAGGAAAAACTTTTCCAAAAGTTGCCACAAGCTGTTGCATACTTTATGGCTTTTCAACCTGTCCCGAACCCTTTCTTTTCTGTCCAGATTCATTTTTTTTGTTGTGTTTGGTCCATCCAGCATAATTAACGCCTTATCTCATTGCACACAAATTAAAAGGCTTAGTGTGCAGGACAGACAGAACTCAAACCCAAAATTATATTACCAGACAGAGCATTCTCAATGGACCGCCAGACAAAAAAAAAAAAAAAAAAAAAAAAAATACAATTCTTCACCCTCAGATAAGGGAAGATGTGTTTAATTATAGTCTGAATATTTCAAGAAAGGAATGAGTTCTATATGCTGGCTCTGTTCTAAGGGGACTCAAAAGTTTTTCATATTCAAAAAGTTTAAAATTAAAAAAAAAAAGTTTTAAAATTGTTAAAAAGATTTCTGTTTAACCCAATTATTTGTTAGTTAATTTTAAATTTCTGCTTATGAAAATGATATATACTTGGGAAAACATTGAACGGCATATAAGTTTCTTTTTAATTGATGTGTTTATCTTTGATTTAATTGTAATCAAAGATTTTCAAGTTAAATAAACTATAATAGCCTTGAGTTTCTAAATATCATATAACTTAAAGTGGAATAAGCTGAAAACATTAAAGTTTGCTAGGGTATTAATATGTCAACTAGTAATTGTAGATGAAAATATATAATTTAGATGTGAATTATGGCTAGATAAATAATTTTTATTAAATATTTACATAAGGCTAGGTTTTACTCGAAAGTTTATAATTTCAAATGTTTTTGCTATGTAACTGTCTTCATTATTACTTTATGTTTACTAGTTTTTCTGATTTAAAATAGTATAAGAGTTCATAAAATTTCCATAACTAAGTTTGTACTAACCTGTATCATATCTAACTTATGTAGGCAAAGCATCTTAAGATGATCTATTTAGTAATAAGAAAGCCCAAATCAATTCTGTCCGTTACGAAGCCAATAAAAAGAGTCTGAAATACCCTGTAAAAAGTCACCCCATAAAACATAAGAGATACATAAGAACTCTTTTTAATTGAACCACGATTTTATACAAAAACATTTTATATTATTTTCCTAATAATTTTTAAAAAGTTATGAAAATCCAACTAAAACTATCCGCATTAGGTATGATAATCTAACTAAAAGTATTCTCAAATCAAAATTTAACATTCATAAAAACTTTTGATTTTTTATATCAAATTCTCCAAAATAAGATCTTTTTATCATACACTTATATCTTCAACTACCATTATAGCCATTCTGATTAGTTTCTTATAGTATCTTAACTCTTAAATATAGATAGACTGCTTAAACTAGTCATCTACATTATAGTTTCTTATCAAAATTAATCATTTCTGTTCATATGTCACCATGAAAGTCTTTAGTTTCCATTTGAATGCTTCTACAATTTTATCAGTTCATGGTTAAAAGGCTTTACAGCTCTTTTAATTCTGATCCTTACGGTAATTAGTTGCAGACATAGACAACAACCAATGACTAACCTGATGAGGGGAGCCAGGACGGGGACCTCTAATCCACATTGTCATCAGGTTTATCACAGATGGTTGTCTGAAACATTGGACCAATGTTTGGCATTTAACCGGTTCGGCCTCATAACGGCGCGTGTCTTCAATTAATCACCGTCTCGAATCGATGGTTGCGCTTGACTCTACCCCCAAAAAAAAAAAAGACAAAATTTAATTTCATGCAACTGGCAAGAGATACTAACCGATGTGCCCCCTCTCATCCCCATTACCATGAAAAAGGACTTATTAAAGTATTTCCTTTCTCCTCGCTTCATACTTGAGACTTGAACTAATTATGCTTTACTAAGAGTTGGGTAAACATGGCCAACTAATGTAAAAAGAGTCGAGTGGAGATTATATAAGAAGGATTTTTCAATTTTGTGTTCTGTCATTGACAAACTGACAAGCGCGAGTAACAGAAGCTGTCAAATGAAGAAGTATACAAGAAAGAGCATTGAACTGCCAACTTACCCTCCTCCAACCAATCTCAATGATACAAAATCAAAGCCAGGAATTCATTCTCCTTGAAATACGAGATATCAAAAAGCAAGCTGTCAAAATATCATCCCAAAACAGGCAGTCTGGGGGAGCTGAAATGTAAAATCAATTGCGGCAAAATTCCAAGTACTTTGTAGGTAGCCTGCCATCGAACATGTACAGAACTTTGACTAATGATAGGGGCCCTACCATTTGCCACTGGAAGCGTGTGAATAGATTGGGCATAAAAGTGAGGTGGGGAGTGAGGGGGAGAGAGGGCTTATGTGGTAGCTGACAGTTGACGGAGCATTTTGATTATGTTTACCCCTAATGATTTAATTATGATAATGATAATGGCTATGGGGTTGCTTATTAAGCATAAGTTTCAAGACTTCTTCTAACACTTTAACAAGAGCCAAATGGAAAGTGGTTCTAGCCACTATAAAAAACAGGAAAATTTTACTATACCTTGTAGTTGATGAAACGAGCTTTAAACAATTAAAAATTAAATTAACGAAAGTTAAGGTTATTGAACTTAAGTGTATTAGAATGAAACTAGTTTGATTAAAGTGGTTTTACTTTAAAAAAGAAGTTAATAAACTTTTTTAAATTGTTTAACAACATTTATATTTCTGTTTGGAATAAATAGTTTTATAATCTAAGCATTTGTTTGTACTTGTTTTAGGTTTCAAACCTTTGAAATGATTTTTGTTATTAAGGAAATGAAAATCTTAAAAGTTTAACTTTAAAAATTATAATATTATAATGTTTTTTTTTTACATTTTTTTAACTTACTCTCAAAATATTTAATTATTCTGAGTTATTCATCATTTCTGAACATAATTAAACTATTAATTTTGAGTTTACTTGTACAGAATTGGTTGAAAAGTATTAATAAAAAAAATATTGATAAAAAAATATTAATTGAATAATATTGATTAACAAATTTGGATTACGTTTTCGGTAAAAAAAAGAAGACAAAATAAAAAATAAATTAAAAATAGGGCAAAAATAGCAAAGTATTAAGAATTAAATAAAAACAATTCGTATTATTTTTTTTTTCAAAAGGCATCCAAAATTTGAAATTCAGTTTTAATTTTGATTAAAAAATCTCAGTCAAATTCAAATTTATAATATTATTATTAAATTCTCAAAACATCGCCAAAAGCATGGTAAAAAATTACCAAATATTTGAGATAGATTTCTAATATAAAAAACTTGATAACTACCGAATTAGTTATAGCTCTTTAATCAATCAACTAAAATGCTTTGAGCAAGTTTTATTTTGGTGTTGACTGTTTCCTATTATTGGTCACTAACTAATAAGATCCCCAAGGGGCTGACATTTAAACTTGAATGGCAAAACTTAACACCTGCGATTAAAAAGTAACTTAACATAAAGAAATGTTGTAGAAACAATACGAATTAGAAATACTCTTGCTTTACGTAGAACTGTAACTTCTTTGTAATTCAAACTATGGCTTTTACCATGCTATAATCTTCAAATTTAATTCACAATCTACAAAAATCATTGCAAATATTAAAATAATAATTTATTAACCCCAATGAAAACTCTGTCGTCCATTTATATATACCATAAAGTTGCATTCCACTGAATTTTAGTGCACTCCACTCCCTTTATACTAATTCCTTGCACAATCCATTCATCCATCATCCAAAATAAAATCCATTCTAATTTTATGCAAATTGCCTGACAACAAAATTTCCAAATCCAAATATGTGGGCTTTGAAATTTGGCAACATTGCACATACAATATCTACCCAGCAGGGAGACCACACAAGTCACATGTATTCAAGTATTTGTCCATATCGGTCTCTTGGCATTATTCGAATTGATTATCTTGATGCGTGTTTGCCACTTCTTCAATTGGTCGACAATCGAAGAGACAGTCAGGCAAAGCAACCAACCAAATGACAGCACGGAAATGTCATTCGCTTGTTGCGCTTCACTTCAAAAAGAAAAAGAAAAAAAACGAAAAGAAAAAAGGAAAAGAAACAACAACTGTCAAACAGACCGAAAGAGAACGATTATGAAATATATTCTTATGATTTATATTCAAGCCTCACCTTACATTTAGCCCTTTTTTAAAAGCAATTAATTGCTTGACTACATAAAATAAGAAAAGGGTTTGAGTTAAATCCCAAAATTAAAAGCAAAACAGCAAAACAAATTGTTGATTTGCTTTGACACAAAAGCAAAAAAGGGGAAAAAAAGAAATACAAAATAGACATTTAGACAAAACGATTTTTTCACTCCGTTTAGTTTCTTTACCGCAACCCTCCCTTACCCGCACCAACTTTTGCTCAGTCTCTCTATGCTTTTTCTTACCTATTATATAAATAAGGTGAAGGGGTATATTGGTACTGTATGAAATTTGTGTGATGGGTAAAAAAAAATCTATTAACAAAATTTGGGATCATTTTTATATACATTCAAAAATTTAGAATTTAAAGACTTCAAAGGACTTTTTATTCTTTAAATAATATATAAAGACTTAAAGCTATAATTGAACTTCAAATTTTAGGTCGTTATATAGTTAAAATAAAAAAATTTAGTTAAATTTTTATTATTTTAATATTTTTTATATATTTTATATTTGTTTAAAAACAAAGCTTATTATGTCTCAAAACTGGAAACTTATAAAAGTGGAACGAACTTACATAGTACAAGCTAAAAGGACCTTTTTTAAATTTCTTTTATATATGTAATCTTTTCTTAGACAGTTAACAAACTTTTTAGAATTTAGAAATTACAGAAATGTTATTGGTACCAGACTTTGGTAACTGTTTTTATTTTAGTTAGTTAAAATCTTAAATAAAAAAATTTAACTGTGATATAAAACTTTCTATAATATGTCATATAGTTTAAAATAATTTCCCTTCATTTTTATCTAAATTTTTAAAAATCGGAATAAAATTATGTTCAAGAATTTAAAAGCTTTTATTAGAATTTAAATTTCACTAAGTTAATCGTTTTTTTAGACTTGTTTGTTTAATGTCTATCAAGTCATTTAAAATTATCAAGAATATATTTAAATTGCCTTAAAAATGACTGTTTCAGACAGTAAATAGATACAGAAAAAAAAAACATTTCGAACTAGAGGGCGCTAGGTTGCTGATTTTAAAATAAAATTCTAAGATATAAAATTGAATTAGTATAATTACCCATACAGTAAGCATTAATACCAAGTAAATCAAAAATATATCAAAAATTACTTTCTTTTTTTTCAACTTATAATGAATGCAAAACCAGTCAATCACTTTTACATAATACAGGGTATGTAGAAATCGGTGCCACCGGTGCTTGTCTCTTTTGTTTTATACACTTATTTTCGTTATTTTTTAAGCGGAAGCTAAAAAAGACTTTTTCAAGTTGATTTCTGCTTCATAAACTTGTCTATTTTTGTTTTGTTCGCTGGAGCGCAAAGAGGGGTTTCTTCACTGCCTCCTCCTCCACCCCGTTCCATCTTATCCTCCTTATAACCTCTTTACCCTGTTCTATCCCCTCCCTTCTTTTTGGGGTCTCATGTGGCGTTGAAAATTTGGAGCAGCACGTGCATTTGCACGTTTTGAATTTTTCTTCGTCTCTTATGTTTTCCACCTTCAATTTGTGTGATTTTATGCCTTTGCCTTTTGTTTAAATTTAGATGGCTGTTTTTTTTATGGGACAAAGTGTAGGGAGGGAGTAGTGGCTAGGGGAGTTTGTTTTTTTTTTCTGTCTCTTTTTTATTTTTGCCATAAATCTCAAAGAGAATTTATTTGTTAAAGCCAAAGTCGAGAGTTGGGTTGGTTGGTTGGTTGCCTGGTTGCTTCATGTATGCATAGCTGGCAGGCGCCAGTCGGTTGGTAAGTAAAATTGGTTGGAGGTGATTGAACGCCTTATGCATTTGTTAGATTTATGAAGCAAAAAGGCCGAGACAAAGTCAAACATTGGTCAACACCAGACGAAACTTGTATAAAAGCAAACAATATACATATATATATGTATATATATATATAAACTTAAATCTTTATATATATTGGACCATTAATTTTATATAAGCTTCCTTTCAAAAATTGCATTTTAACATCCTGTAACGTAGCATAAATGTAACCAATACCGTTACAAAATTTGCCTTGCGGTTGTTCTCTGTTCGTGACAAGAACACACACACTTCCTTAAAGCCACACTTTTCAACTTCACTCTTTTGGCCAAGAAGAAACTTTCTGCCACTTCTTCGCATATTAAATAATTTGCCTTTTTTGGGTTGCGGCACCTCGTATAACACTCCACCGCTCCACCACTCTCCTCTTCTATACATTACTCTCCATCTCGTGTTAATGCTACGTGACTAAACGTCAATTTCCAGTTTCACAACTTGTGTATATGCAAAATGCAACCAATTTTAATAATTCCACTTGCCCCATGGGCCGTCATAGATAAGAGTACCACCAGTCTACACATTCTCTGCCTCTTCTCCATTCCTGTGGCAAAAGTTTATGCCCACTTCTTTGACTGAATTTGTATGCATTGGTCGGAAAAGTGCAATGTTCTTTTGTGATAAGAAAGTGTTTGTCTCGAGTCCACCCGGCGGCAATTTAAGTGTGTCAAAAAGTTTCAATGTTCCAAAGAAATCGACTTGTACGTGATATTTTTCAAATTGAACAATTAGTTATCGATGCCCCCATCTGGGGGGTGCGAAAAAGGCCATAAACTCGGTTTCCAAGTGGGCATTTATAACTTGGACTAGAGTAGAATCATGCACAATTGAGTCTATATCTAAAAAAAACAATCAAAGCGGTTGATATAAGCTTAATAGATTGTTGTGTTTATTGATGGAAATTGGTTTATATAGATAACTTGAAAGAAGACGATGTAGGAATGGAAAAGAATTATATAATTGTATTTTAAGTGTTGAAATTTTAACTACTTGTTAACTTACTTGCTACTTTAGATTTGAAAGTACATTCATTTAGGATTTGAATGAAATTCTAAATATATTTGAATTTGATATAAAATTTAATTGATTTGACCATTTGAGAGGCAACATTTACAATCAAAAGATATTGAAACAGTTTCATGTAGGCGAGACCATTTGCTATGCTTGTATTATATCTACTTAAATTTGTAGTCTCAAATAAAATGTATATATGATAACTGTAGATTCTATTCCATTAAACATAAGATATAAAACCTACGAAATAGTTTAAAGTGCAGTTACTACCATTAGTACAATCATATTTATATATTCCCGAAATCCTATAGTTAAATTACAATTACTACAATAAGTACAAGTACTTCTATTCTATATATTACCATAATCTTATAGTTAAAGTACACAATAAGTACAAGTACTTCTATTCTAAATATTCTAATAAACCGCAATTACTGCACTAAGTATAAGCACTTTTATTCTATATATTCCCATAATCCTATAGTTAAAGTAAACTTACTACAATAAGTTCAAGTACTTCTATTCTATATATTCCAATGATTGTACCGTTAAAGAACAATTATTACTTAACTATAATAGTACAATTACTATAATAAGCAGAAGTATTCTATATATTCTAAGACAGTACAATTACTGCAATATGTACAAGTACTTTTGTTCTAATATTCCCATAATCCTATAGTTAAAGGAAAAGTACTTATATTTTCTAATAATCGTAAAGTTAAAGAACAATTACTTCTTATAGTTTAAAGTACAATTACTAGAAAGGGTACAAGTACTTCTAATCCATATAAAAATTTTTAGAATATTTTTTCAAGTAGATTTCCAAAATATATCTAAATTTATTCTGTTTAAATTCTTTTATTTTCACATTCCGTTCTACTTTAATTCTTTTCTATCACTTTAATTCCTTCGCTTTCCGTAGTTTCATTTCAACATTTCCAATTTAATTACCCAAATATGCCATTTTCACACTCATTATAAGCTCAATGGCAAGATCTAACGCACCCTCCATAAAATCAGTATTTACTCTATGTAATTAGTTTGTAATTAAGTGGAATGAGAATGGGCGGGCGTAAAAGGTTATCAGACTGATGCTGTTGGACATAAGTAAGAATTGTCGCTAATCAAACAAATGTCTGGACACACTCGCCATCCCAAAAGGCAAATACACAAAGCCACTCCCAACCCAAGAAAAAAAAAAAAAAGGGAAAAATGGGCAAAACCCAATTCATTTTTGGGGGGAAGCGAGCATAAAATGTTTGCTTAGCACTTTGATCTTAAACCTGAAATTTCCTTTTTAGTTAGGGTTGCTTAATGCAATTATGTAGACATATTTGCACAACTTCCGTAAGACTACAACCAGATGGACCAGTCCGAAAGCCAAGGCTGGTTTTTTTGATGTATGAGCTCTGGCTAATCGGAAACAGAATAGAAAAACTAAATTGAGGGGGAGAATGAAAAAGAAAAATATATAATTTGGGGTTTTTCCTATTTGCACCCTGCAGGAAAGTGATAAAGTGGCATGTCAGATCCAGAATAAAGGGGAATTTCCTTTAAAATATATCATATGGTTGCAACTAAAGGTAGAAGGAACTTGTTAAATTTCACTATTTTTATATTTATATGATTTTTGAATACCTTAGACTCCATTGGCATAATATTTGGTAAGCATTTTAGTCAAGTTACTAGGGAACTCACGGTCTCTTCTCTTTTTGAATAGTATATAAAGTATTTAAAATAATTCAGATAGACCTCATATGAACTATACTGATTTCCACTATATATATTATACAGATTTATAATTCTTTATATTTCATTTATAATGGAACAGCTAATGGTCTTTATATCAGTTGCAAACACTTGATCAGTTGAAGCAATGTAACTAAAATTTCTTTTAAATTAACCTATTAATTTATCCCACATCGATTATAGCCTCAAAAAGCAGTTTATGGCATCTTAAAGAGCCTAAAATCTAGAAGAGTATTAATTTAAAGAAAATTCCTTTAATAAGAGTAGCTGCAAGTCGACTATTTAATCTCCCCTCTATGTTCTTCCTATTTTCTTTTTGCCATAAGATGCTCAAAGCTCGGTTAGTCTTTTCCTTTTCCTAAAATCAATAACTTCAATTACAATGATTAACAATAAGATGAAAAAAAAAAGAAGAAAATTGCGTGTAAAGTAACACACGCACGTGTGCGTGACACGTGATTGGAAATGACGAAGAATTCGATTGTACAATTTTTGTGCATTTGAAGTGCCTGCTAAATGCTCTCAAAGTAGTCATATTTTTTACACCCAGAAAAAAAAGGGGATGCAATTGTGCATGTTTGCTGGGCTTAATCAATTTGTCGTAAAAATTAATGGGGATGAATTTCCTTTACGATTTGTGAAAAATGTTTACGTACATTCGGCAAAAATTCGACACGTGTCAAGCTGTTAGCTATTGGGTGGTAAAGGAGGGCTCCAGTTGCAGTGTCATTTGACTGATTTATATTGAATACACTTTTCCATTTCCCTTTTGTCTTCTTTTCTTTCTTTGCTTTTTGTTGTTGTTGTTGTTCCTTTTGGCATCAGTTACGTAATCAAACTGTCACAGCAACAATTACGACAATCTGCATAAAGAAAGAAGGAAAAAAAATAATAGAGGAAAACCACTCAACTTGCCTAGAAGAAGTCAACTTTAGATTCAACTTGACTATGTAACTTTTTTTTATAAATTGTTGCAAATTGTTTGTTTGTCACTCGGATTTTGAACTACAGTGGGATCTGGAAGAGGTGGAAATGAGAAAAGTGTCTAAAAGACATTTTAAGTGCTTGACAGGGATTTTAGGTAAAAGAAAAGTGCAAAATGAAAGTACAATTGATATATTAAAAGAGTTTAAATTAAATTTGTTTATATAGGGAATTAATTTTAAATTGTTTTTTGTTAGTCTGAAATGTAGTAGCTGAATTTCTGAAGCAATGAAGCTTACATTTACCTATAGATACTTGAAAGGTTGCAATCCTTGTGCTCTCTCTTTTTCTCTCTGTCTCTCTTTATGTCTCTCTCTTCGTCTTTCGCTCTCTCTCTCTTTGTCTGTCTTTGACAATGTGTCTCCTCTCTCTCTCTCTCTCCCCTACAATGTGTCTCGTCTCTCTCTCTCTCTCCCCTACAATGTGTCTCCTCTCTCTCTATCTCTTTCTCTCTTAAACTGTGTGTCTGTTTCTCTCCCTCTCTCTCCCTTTCTCTCTCTTTTTCTCAATCTCTTACAGTCTGTCTCTGTCTCCTCTCTCTCTCTCTGTCTCCTCTCTCTCTCTCTCTCTTTCTCTCTCTCTGTTACCTTCTGTCTCTTTCTCTCTTACCCTCTGTTTATGTTTCTCTCTCTCTCTCTCTCTCTTTCTATTTGTGTCTCTCTCTCCCTCTTTCTCTCTCTCTTACACCCTGTCTCCATCTATCTTTGTAGAGGACCTTCTCTATCTCTTTTCCTATCTCAGTTAAGGAGTCTCTCTTTCTTTCCCTTTTTATCCCTCTATCCCTGTAGATGACTCTTCAGCTTTTAAAGTTCAATTTTACTTTTAATGGCTGCTCAAAAATTAGATAAAAACCATTTGCCTATATTAATATACTTATAAATTTAATATCCATCTTTATGATGATCACTTTCCCATTAGAAGCAGCTTAACACTGATCAAAAGCATACGTTAAACTAGGAAGGTTCCCTGCAAGACTTAGTTTTTAAAAAGTCCAAAAAAAAACCATAAAAAATTAACAACTAGATATAAATCTTTCGGGGATATACTTTTTGTAACACATTTTTCAACAATACTTGAAGCATTTTTACTGTACCATATGAGACTCATTTTATGCGATATAAAGTTTAATTAATGACATTTCTTTTACAGAGTAGCGCTTAATGGCCCAAAACGAAAATACTCTTTGATTTTTAAAGCTTAGCAAATAATTATATATAATCAAAGTGTTTCGAAATGATTTTATTTTTAAATTTTAACATATGTATGAAATGGGCTTCTTCAGATCGATATCGTTTCAATGGAAAATCAAATAATTTATCAATTAAAACCCTTAGCTTATATACAAGTGATTTCTCTTGTTTATTATAAAAAAAATTTATTCCTTAATATAAGAGAAAATTACTAACTATGAGCAAAGTTGCTTTTATACTTAGACAGGTTTGTCATATATAATTCAGGATAAATATACATTTATTATGTATAGTTAAGGAACTTTAAAGATAGATCTCCTAGCAAGTTTTTGAAGTTTTATATAACTTAGTAATTATATAATATAATTTCAAAAATTCCAAATAAATAAATATAAATAAATCTAAACGTTAAATGAACAGCTTAAGAACCCGCCATAAAGTATGTAACATCTTTAATCAATAACAAAAACAACAAAAATTATCAAAATAAAAAATAATGATAAAAAATATTAAATATAAATATTGAATTACAAAATTTTATGCAGAAATCAAACAAATTTTGGTGTAAAATCTCTACAAAACAAAAGCAAAAACATGCAAAAATCTTGACTAAGTAAAAATTCAAAATCAAACGTGCCAAAAGATAAAAGAAAGCTTGTTACCCAAATGCCAAATTGAAATCATAGTTTTCCATTAACCAGCTAAAATTAATCAAGAAACATGGGTAATACCTCATCATCATCATCATCCCATGGCGGAAGCGGTAGCAGTGGTAAAAATTCACGTAAATGTCGCAGTTTGCCCAACTCACCGGATGTCAGAAGGTAAAAACTTAACAAAAATATATATAGAGCTTTTCTTGTTCATGGAAAATGTCAATATCCCCGCCCACTTGGTTCCACTTCTCCGCCACTTACTAATGAGAGTCATTATAAATATTTTATACAAAAAGAAAACCATAAATCAGGCAGAGGATCTACTCCATCGTCTTATAAAAATACATTTATATTAAAGCAAACTTTTTGGAAAATTTACGATAATTTCCAAGGAAGTGAAAAAAGTATTTATATATGAATGTTGTATCGTATACTCACTCCAGAAATTTTCTATATTTAAACAACAGAGGCAGAGGGAAAGAGAGAGGGAGAGAAGCTAATGGAAATGACAATTTCAAAGCAAAAACAAACAAAATTCAAAAATTAAAGAAAAAAGAAGAAGTCGACAATTTTCCCAGCTTTTCAAAGCAGAGAGCGCAACCACAGTGATTCATAATTAATGTTTTCTGTCTTAAACTGAGGTGCCGAAAGCGACACATTTGGCCAAGAAAGAAGGCCAAAAGAGGCCAAAAAACACGCAACTGTCTGGGGTGTTGATCGACTTGTTCAATGCACTACTTCTTTGGTTCTTCTCCCAAAGGTTTGTTGGCCTTTCTCTTCATTTGGCTGCCAGCCAGACTGAGGCGGAAGCCAACCAGTTTGTGTGTGTGTGTGTCTAATGGGAAACAACTCCCCCGTTGATTCTTCTCCTTTACTGGAGTATATTATATAATCCAGTGATCAACTTTCAGCTGTGAAACATATCAAAGTGCATTTTTGATGGGTTGACACCAAGCAAACCACCCTATTTTGGAAAATGATGGAAAATCAACCACCGTATCTAAAACACATTTTTTGCCATTTATGATGGAAATGTTCTAACACTTCTCCCTTTTACATTTCTCAACCATCTCTCTTGAAAGTCAATAAATAAAATATTTGCCAAAGTTGCATAATTGAAAAAATATATTCAGAGTGGTCGCATCTGATGTGCATGTGTGTGTGTGTGTGTGTTTGTTGTGCTTGTGTGCTACTTATCAGTGGCTATGCAACCCTTGGGCTAGCATTTGTTGTTTATTTACTTGTAGATAGAGAAAGAGTATATGAGCGAGGATAAAAGCCTAGGCCTAGTTTACTTATTCATTATTTGTCCTGGCAACCAAAACCATCAACCCTCGACACACAAAATGTTTACAGCTGCATTTTGCCTACCTAAAAGAGAAAATGAAAGAAAGCGCATTTTCCTTGATTCAAAAACTAAACTAAACTGAGAGATATGTGCCAGATGTAGGCTAATTTAGAGATGGTAAGTCATTTAGCTAAGACAGATGAGAGATAGGATATTTAAATTAAAATTTAAAAAATAAATCTTAAAAATTTAAAATTTACTAAACATTTGTCACATTTTTTAATGCTCTTAGAAAACATTTAAGAAATAAGTCGTCGACTTTCTGTGTAATAGTTGTTTAGAAATTGAAGTACTTACAGTAATTATATGTTGTCATACAAATTACTGGTAATTATTATGCATATGTATAATAAGATAATAATCTAATAATAATGTACAATAATTATAATTTTGATTGAGCATATTGCACTTTGTTGAATTCCAATTTAAATGCATTTTCTTTATTTAATTATTTAAATTGCATTTGCATATTATTATTTTATAATTCCTTATCATTTTTTTTAATATCATTTTTCATTTATCAGATCTCCTTCTATATTCATTATAAGAACCTTAGGTGTGAATTAGTTGATTGATTGTTGTTTTTGTTTTATTTTTTGTTTTATTAATTTAATTTAAATGGAGCTTATTGAAACGTTTGAGAATATTAGTTCATTACGTTTTTTATTTGGAAAATAATTTCATTAGGTTTTTAAAATTTTATCAGGTTTCTGTTTTCATTGCCATGCCAAGAAATACTTTATATATAAATATATATCCAAATATATAAAAAAATATTTTAATACCTCAATAAAGTTGCTTTAGAATATAAATCTGCTTTAAGGTTTCAAAGATCTTTATATCTATCCAATATCTAAAGGGCATTAAAATTCCATTTTAATAGGTAGGGACTAAAATTACCTATAAAGAAATATTATTTAAAAGTATTATATATAGTTTTTTATAGAATATCAACAATAAACTTCAAAAAAATAGTATTTAGTCGCAGATACATCAAGATGAAGTTAAAAAAAATTGTCAGAAAATATGTTTTATTTTATTATCCCGTCTTTGGAGATTTATGTTGATTTAACAATAATGTGTTTAGTAGCATATATAACATATATTATATATACATTTATATATTATATATATATTTATATAAATTATATATATTTATATATAATAAATAAATAACAAGGACTGAAAATAATATTTATTTTACAAATTTTCTTTGTAAAGATCATTTTCACCAGACAATAACTTTTATCAAAAAAAACTTCTTCATTATTATTTTTATAATAAATCTCAGTTGACTAAAGAAATTACCAAATCAAAGATTAAAATTTTTTTTTCTTTGAAATTAAGTTACTTTGAGTTGAATATAATTGATTTAAAATTAGTAAGTAAGCAAGAACAAAAAATTTCTTAGTTTCTTTTTAAATATTTTTTAGCTCAGAGTTTTAAATTACTAAAATTCCTTTATTTTTTCGTTACACAAAATTTATGTTTCTGCTTTCACTTGTAAGTTATTAGAATTTGTAAAGGGTTTTGCAGGGAAAAGCTTCTGTTAATAGTTCACACTGTCATCCCTACAAGTAAAATACAGTGGAAGTTGCTACTTGAAGTTTGCCAAGTTCTTGTGAATCAGAGAGTAGGAGAGGTAAATACAGGGGAGAAACTACCAGCAAGTAAATGGAGAAGCCTCTGCCCACTTGATGGTGTGGCTATTGCTTTTTGTTTTTGTTTTAGGGCCACTCTCCATTTGTGGTTTTGTGGTAGAAGCCAGCGGTTTGTTTACAACGCCAACTCCATTCTGGCTTTAGACCAACCTGCTGCTGCATATTTAAAGATGTTTGTCCTGCCCTGTCGTCGTCCCTCCAAGTCAACAAAAGGTGGCAGCCAGAGCCATTAGCAACATCTTTTTGACTTTGCCGTCGTCAACTCCGCACGTGTATATATGACACAGGGGAATGAATAGAGGAAAACAGAGGGAAGAGTGTGGAAAGTGAGGAGTAAAAGGGGCGTTAGCAGACGCTATTAATTGTTTGTTGCAAGCAGCTGAGAAAATGCGTCTCTAAAGTCAGACACAAGTTTTCCTCGCTTCACATCGCTTTGTCTAATAACTGAAAATTCGTGACTTTATGTCGCACTTGAAAACCAACCAAGCAAATGTAGACGAAGAAAACAAGAATGAACACAATACTTTCAAAGGTAGTAAGTCATATGTAGTCTATCTTTTGATATGTACATAAGAAGAATGAGAAAAGTAGTTTTCGGTTAGGCCAGGGAAGATGGCTGGTACTTTGTGGAGAACACGACTTTTGAGATGAACACGTTTTCCAGCGTATCACATTACAAATTTCGAATGGCTGCGTTGGTAAAGAGCAATGTTACGGCTGCTGATGAAGATGCTGATGAGATGTAGGTACGAGTTGGAGGTAAAGCAAAAAGATTGGTTTCCAAAGTCAAAGATATTTTGTAAGAAAAAATATTATATGAGAGTTTCTTTCAACTGTTAAAGTAAAACTAAATTAAATCTTTAAAATTTTTTTTAGTATTTTATTGGTAGAAAAATGCAGCCACACTATTTCTTGTTTATTGCAATTGGATATTATTGCCTAATTGCTGTTGTAGTTTCGATTCAAATTGAACGCTGTCGAATCCAATAAGTTTGTAAATATTTCACTAAAGTTTTCAAGCCTTACCACTTAACGCCTTTCACATCGTTGTCTCTGACACTACACTCCTTCTGGGCCGCATATCAATGGCATATAATTACGCTTATTATCAACCATTCAACACCCACTCAAAATCTTCATAGCCTCTAAGAGAAAATCAGCGACCATGCTTGCAACTCCGTCGTTTCATTTCAAGTACCTTCAACTTGCGGCCAGACACTCGTAAATTGTGCACAAACTTCTTCTACATCTCCATCATAAGCAGCACCAACAACATCATCATCAACTGCCTGAATTGGCCAGAGTTGGCCTCGCCTCACCAGATACTTGACAAACAGGCACAGCCGCTCAAAAAACTTGTTGTTTTTTTTTTTTTTTGGAGGTTTTTTTTTGGGGGAGGAATCTTGTGGTATGGTATTTTCGGTAGCCTTCCAAAAAACAACAAATTGCTGTAGAAAATTTATGGCACAAAATTTTTCGCGAACTTTAAGAGGTTTTTTTTTGGGTCAAGATGAAGTGAAAATTGTTAAAATATCTAACGATGATAATGCCAATGATGTGGTTTATCTTACTCAACAGTGGCATTCCAAGGGCCCAGCATTATCATCATCTAACCATAAATGGTTATAAGTGTAACCAATGATAAAAGCGAAAGAGTGGAAACATCTTATAAGGTAACTGGCAAATACCCAAAATGGTCAGAACAGGCCCCAAAGCAGCATCCTCGAGTCAACGAGCCAGGCTTTAGAAGCTGCCTGGCTGACTGTTCCATGACAAATGCAACTCAAGTGACACATTGTGTGGCAACAACGAGAAAAGTACAACAAAAATGCAATACCAGGCAAATGCAACTAATGGGCAGTCAAGAGTTGCAAAAAGGGAAAGACGAGAAGAAGGAGAAGGAGGGGACAAGAGGTGCTTGCTTCGCCCACTGTTTCATATTTATACAAAAGTGAACAAATGTCCCGTCAACATTACGGAAATGTTCAACGTGGGCATACAAAAAATAACTACACACGTACACACAGAAGCACACACACACAAACCGACATTCAAAGGCACACAGGTGAATGCCACCAGAAGCTAAAAAGAGTCCTCAGCTATTATGAGTTGCTGCTACTGCTGTTGCTGCCATTGCAACTGCCACTGCCTGTCTGCCACCAAAGGTCAAAGACATTTTGCTGCTGTTGCATCTGTACAACAAATCTTTACAAGCTTCTAGTAAACAAATCAAAAATGCGTAATAAAGACGCAAATTCAATTTGTGCAAGACGAAAAGAGATGAGTTGGCTAGAATGAAAACGGTGAAAGGAAAGGGAAGTGGCAAGAAGAACAGAAGTTGGCGCGAATGAGCGCATCACATTCGACATGTGACACCTGAGAGTAAAAGCTACAGCTGCATATAATACATAAAGATACAAATAGATTTCTGACTTATAACAAGCTGATGCGGGTGAAGATAGTGAATACAATGTATGTCTACATACATATGTGTAAAAAGAGCGAGGGCTGTAACATGAGTTGCGAAGAATGTAAGTTGAATAGAGGTATTAAAAGCAGTCTTGTTTTTAGTCTTATGAAAGTAAAATTTCAAGTTAAATCTATCTAAAGTTTTTTATTTATACTATAATTAATAATAAGTAATTATAAATAACCTTTAATCAGAAGACTAGCTATAACTAACTGTGCTCTTAATTTTCTATATTCCTTTGGTTTTCTAAAGGCTTAAGACAAAACATTTAAAACAAATAGACAAAACTAAGTATTTTGCTTTTAAAAATATGCAGCCACACTAATTTGGATCGTTTTGTTTAGTGTGTCTTTTAAAAATCTGTGCATAAAAAGGAATCTCTTGAAAATTGGTTTGTCAAATTTTCAAGCAGAATACAATTTGTATTATATCCTATGTAAAAATAATAATACAAATGCTTTATAATATACTCTAAAGTTTTCACTGATCTAGTCCAATAAATGAAATGTTGAGAATCTCTTTAATTTTTTTTTTGCAAAAATGGACAAAAAATTTTGTATTTTCATCATCATTCTGCAAAAGTGTTTTCTTACTTTACATTAAAAATTATTAAAAGATTTCAATTATTATATTTTACCATAAGAAAACAACATTTAAACCAAAAAATATAATATGAACAATGAAATTTAAACATTTTTAGTTAATAAGTTAACTAATATTGTTTTTTATTACTTCCATGAATAGTGTGGCTGCATATTTAAATATAAAAAATACCAAAAATCTTAATATTTCCTTCAATTTTGAAACACAACCAAGCGAAGGCAAACTTTTTAAACTCACCTTGGACACTTTTGTTGCTTCATAGTTGCTACTTATATGTTTCACCATCTTATAACAGTTCACAGACAATCGGCATCTCCTTTTAGTAGCAAAAAGAAGAGCAAAAAAATAAAATTGAAGTAAAACTCTGCAGACGGCTTTGACTCCTTGAAACGAATCCTGAGGCAAACATCCTCAACAATAAAATGCAAATAAAATAATATGAAAGTAATTTTGCAAACAAAAAGCCAAAAAAAAAAAAAAAAAAAAAAATGAATCTTTTTTGTTTGTTCAATGGCAAAGAAAAATGTCTTGGCAAAGACTTGATGAAAAGCGGTAACAGAAAACATCAAGACGTTGTCCTAACAGTCGTTGAGGTAGTATCCTTCTACCAGGAGTCTGGCATGCGTATTTAATTTGCAGCAGTTGCCAACTTCATTTCTTCATTTGTCTGTCAGCATTGTTTTTATGGGAATTTTTCTTTCTTTTGCTGTTTCTTGTTCTTGTATTTTTATTTTTATCTCATTCATTTAATACAATTGTTATTTTCACTCTCTCCTGGTGTTGGCTGGCTTATTAATGGCCAATAAGAAGAACAACAATGCAAAACCATAAGATACAATTGTATCTTTTAGCTCTTGTCTGCGTTAATGGCGCGCCCCTGCTGAATTTTATGAGACGCGACTTATTAAAAGTTGTTGTCATTATATTTTTTTTTATCTTATTAATTTTTTATAATTTAGTTTTCTCTCTTAATTTGAGCGCTCAATCAAGGACTAATTGGCAAGAGAAAACAAGTTTCATATCAATCATGTTTAATAATATTTAAGAAAATGCATATAAAAGCTACTTAGCTACACTGTTTATGGCTCTGCAAATATAGATAAAGTAACAGATACAAAAGTATCTTTCAATGATATGCAAATTTATGAGCGCACGCTTCTCGTTGCTCTTTGCTCGTAGCTGTCATTTCGCACAATCGAATCATAAAAATAAAAACTGTTGTAAAAATATTTACTGCAATTTTATTTTTGCTTTCAAGAAACAACAATAATAAAAAAAAGGGGCTTGACGTCTATAGGAACAAGTTCATTAATTTATCAATGTTCTTGCAATATTATTTTTTACTCATACAATGCAAATCACGCCTGAAAGACAACCGCGTGGGTGAGCGGCATTAAAAAAATTATGTATATATCCTCATAAGATATTGCTTAAGTTTTTTTTTTCCTCTTTTGAAAATCAACTTAAAAGTAATTATATATTTTTCTTGTTTGTATTTCTTGCAGACAAATAGCGCCCGCCTATGCGAAGGTCAATGGCGGTACAGCTATACCGCTGCCGGCGACCGTGATGGTCCAGCGTCGTTGTCCCCCGGACAAGGTGCGTCCATTGCCACCCACACCGAATCATACGCCATGTAAGTATCTGACATTGCCTTTTGAAGAGGCGGAGGTGTGGGAAATTTATTAAAAAATATATATTTTTTAAGCCCAAAACCAACCCTTGGGCTTAGGAAAAACCAGTGTATACAAATTAGGGGAGTGAGTAGTGGTGCTGCTGCAGTATTCTCCCCGCCCGATTGTTTGTTGGGAATAAACAAATTTCTGGTCTCAAGCAACCCCCAAATCAAGAGCTCAGTTATGTTGTTCTGTCTGAGGTGTGGGTTACGCCTGCACTTAGTCCACCCGCTCTGTGCCTTTGTGAGAATCATTTGGGGGAATTGTTCGTAGATTCCTTTTATATGTATGCATCTGCATGCCTCACAGTTTGGGGACATGACCGAGATTTGTCGTATATAAAAAAAAAAGAAAGGGGGAATCAAAGCCCCGTGGGGAGTTCTTTATGGTTTCATAGGGTTAGAGGTGGGAATGGTGGAGTGTGACCAAATAGAGGAAGAGACAGAGAGACGGTTCACGTTGCAATTGCTTCTAATTTTGTGGCATAGGTAACTTAATATTTAATTTATTAATGTGTTAATTAAATTAAATTTATTACTTTAAAAATTTTATAATTAAGATAAGCCAACAAAGCGAACAAAGATTTTATGGTAATAAAAATTAACGTTTAGGAAAAGTGTTTTTGCAACCACTAAAATAAAATTATAAACTAGAACTTCTTTTATTGTTATAGGAATTAAATAATTTACTATAAGTTTGGGATAGTAAAATTTGTACAGATTAGCATTTGTCTGAGAATTGCAAATAGTTTAAGCAGTTTATTTTCATTATTTGATCAGGTTATAGCTAATAACTCCGATTAGGTCTAATTGTCTTTCAGTAATCCTTAGATGTCAATATGTAAATATTTGTATTTGAGCTGAAATTTGAATATAGTTTTGGAGACCTTACTATTTTTATTTTTAGTATTTCATAGATAAAATTCAACACATAATAATCAATTTGGAATTTATTAAAATTTTATAAAGAACGATTTATGATTTCCATTAAGACGTGGAACAACATTTATTATTTACTTCTGCAGGTTTAGAATGCATATGGTAATTGAATCCATTTTTGACATAGAAAAATGTATTTTGAGTTGTTATAAAATAGAAAGATAAGAAATAAAGTAAACCACCTGTCAGCCGCATTTCATCTAACAACCTCTGGAATGTTGAGCTAGTTCGTATTTATTATCCATTGCTCTAGCTTGTTATGAATCATTTAAATAAAAGGTCAGGGCTACTAAAGAGAGGGAAAATAATGAATTTTATATGTAATAAGATATGTTTCTCTATATACAACTAAAGAATACATATACTGTGATATTTACTAACGGTAATATTGTATTCTGCATTCTAATTAAAAATTGGGTAATTTATTCCTACAGCTTTTATAGTAAAGAGCGTCTGTTAATATGGCCCAACAAAACAATTTCTTTGCAAATCATTTGCTTTTGAATAAACTCAGAAGGAGTGAGAGTAGGAGTTGCTATAGTTTTTTAGTACTTCAAATGAAGAAAAAAAATATTAAATTTAGTTCCATAACGCACCCGTTAACCAACACTATAAACTAGTATGACCCATTAGCTGGGCAGCACTTTAAGCTAAAGTTATAAAATTTCAGTTTAGCATCAAATATTTTATATATTTACTTAGTAGTTCAACAACTTAAAAGCATCGTTTTAGAATTTATTGAAAATACATATGTTTTAAAAAGCTTTTTATAGGGCAATTAAAAATAGATTTCCTTTTTTATAGAATTTTTGTGAACAAATTATTCTTATATTTGTTGGACTTAAATGATTTATTTGTTGATATTTTCGATTTGAGAGCAGACATAAATTTTGACCAAAAGTCTGTTATCAGTTTTCACGCACAGCAATTAATTAAGTTTAATGTCCGCCTTGGCCTTTAGCATTGATTTATAGTCACTGACACCGATGACTCTGTGGCTCTTGTGCCTACTCCTCCTGATCGGTCTCTTGCTTTTGACAGACTCAAGTGGGCGCCAGTGAAAACGAAATTAATGAACAGCCTGGGTTGACAGTTCTTTAATGTCTCTTCCTTCTCTCTATTTATCTCTCTCTTGTTTTAGCCATACCGGGACTGGGCAAGAGCGGAAATGATTTCAATACAAGCCGTCCAAATAGTCCGCCCACCAGTAATCATACAATACAGAGCCTTAAAAGTGGGAACAATAACAGGTGAGAGAATATGCAGATATTCTAAAACAGGATTCATTGATGTTAACAATGTTTATTTTTGTATACACAGCCTACGTCCGCCCAGTGTGAAGAGTGGCATTCCATCGCCAAGTAGTCTTAATGCCCCACAGGCTCCCCAGAAGCACTCCATGTTGGATAAGTTGAAACTGTTCAATAAGGAGAAACAACAACAGGCAGCAGCGGCAAATAAAACACAAATCCAATCGAAAAGGACTTCATCCTCATCGGGGTTTAGTTCAGCCAGATCGGAGCGTTCCGATTCAAGTTTAAGTCTCAACGATGGACACAATTCCCAACTGAAACCACCGAGCATAAGTGTTAGTTCGCAGAAAACCCAACAGAAGCATAATACCAAACAGTCTAAGTTATTGGCGGCACAGCAAAAGAAGGAGCAGACGAATAAAACCAAATTGGATAAAAAAGAAAAGAGTCCAGCAAGATCGTTAAATAAGGAAGAATCCGGTAGTGAATCTCGAACTTCTACCATGGGCAGAGGTGGCAAAAGTTCATTAACCAGACCAAGTCAACAAGGTTTAAGTGTGGAAAAGAACACAGTAAAGACATCATCAAGATCTTCACTACACTCCAAATCGGATTCAAAGAGTTCTTTGAAGGGACAACAGCTCTGTCAAAGTCCCAGCATTACAGGATTACCCAAGCCCGTTGGTGTCATCAAGGGAACCAGCAAGTTGCCTCAATTGGGTATAGGTTCCGAACCAATAAAACGTGAATCGAACGACATATCCGCCCATCAGGGCACACAGACAAACATATCCCAGGAAGTGAATCAAAAGACGCATATCCTCCAAACAGGACCACTTGCTCCACCACCATATTATGCCAATAGTCCTCCACCCCCACCAAATGGAACACACATATCAGTACTGCCAGGACCCGGAGGTTACCTCAGTGAGCCCAGCACACCCCAACATGTCAACCTAACACCAACTGGCAGCATTTATGGCACTAGCAGCCGTCTGCCTCCACCGAAATCTTCACTAATAACATTACGTAAGTTGGAATATAACGCTGGTCCCCATATCCTGGCATCCCCACCACCTCGTTCACCAATGCAACGACCAATGCCAAATTCGGCACCAAATACACCCACCGCTTCACCTAGTAAGTTTCATACAATACCCTCAAAGATTGTGGGCACCATTTATGAGTCCAAAGAGGAACAACAACTGCAGCAGCAGCAACAACAGCAGCAGTCGACATCTGGTCAATCTGGTTCTGGTTCAATCCTTCCCATGCGTCCTCTACTCAGAGGCTACAACTCGCATGTGACTCTACCCACACGTGGAGCCCGGGGTGGCAATCATCATCATCAGCACGCCTTACCCCATCAATCATATTTGGACTTTTGTGAATCGGACATGGCACAGACTGGCTACTGCAGTGATGGTGATGCCCTACGAGTGGGCACTTCACCTTCTGCTGGACGCTATCATGATATTGACAATGGCTATCTGTCGGAGGGAAGCGGAGGAGGTGGAAGTGCATCCTCAGTGGGTGGCCTGTCGCATGGTAAACACTTTCTCAGCATGATGCGAGCGCGCACTCAACTCCCAACGACCATTGAAGAACGGTGAGTACAAAATATTCGATATTTATAAAAAGATCTTTAAGTTGAAGATTTCATTGTTGAAGTGAAATGAATAGTTAGGTATATATATACATATATATAAATCGAACTATGATTAAGAATATATAAAGTTGGCCAAATGTTTTGGTGAATCTCATTAGTTTCCATGATCTTAAAGAGCTGGCAGAGAGTAAGCGCTGCGTCAGGATACTTTGCTGCCTAGCCAGACTCAACAACTGTTAGCGTGTCTTCCAATGTGGAAGATGCAGGTCACTATGAATGAGGAGACGCATACATACCAAGAACAGTTCGTGAGAACCCATGGTTATCCGCTTTACGGAAAGCTTTGTCTTTGAAAACAGTTTTTTGAACTTATAACTTCTTTATATTAAAGTTTTCTCTAAGGAAGTTCGATTGTAATAAATTGTAAATTAATGTTATAAGGAGTAGGCCATATGTGCATATCTAGCTGAGCTATCATAGATCCCAATTTTCGCACTGTTGACATTCATTAAGTTTTGTTTTGCTTTATGTTTACTTTTAAAAATAAATATATAAAAACAACATCTGTTGAGCTTTATGTAAATTAAGAGCTGCCAGTTGCCCCACTGTCCCACTGCTAGCCCTTTCTTTTAGGGCCCTGCCCATGAGTCATGCAACATGCATTGCTTGTTGCCTTCTGTTGCTTCAGCATTTTGCTGACACCAATGAGTCAACCAACCAAATAAAAAAAAAGCAAGAAATTTGCCGTTGTATCGTATCATTTCCAAGAACTTTTGTCGCCTGCTGTTAGTCTGGTTTGGGCGATTGTTGCCGATGTTCTAAATGTGGCAAAGCCGCCGGCTTTGACTTTGACTTTGTTCCCCATTGTTTTTTGTGGTTGCTGTTTATCATGGCACGCACAATTTGGTCGCACTTTTGGTGTCAGTCAGTTAGTCAGTCAGCTATCTGTCTCTTCTTTCATCATCTGAAGTATTTAATTGTGATGGCAACCACTTGACTACCTTAACAACTTCCGCCTAAACAAAAAGTGAAGAATCGCAGTAACCCACTTGAAAAGATTCAAAACTCATACATGGATATACATATATCTATCTGACAGCTAGGACTCATCTCAAATTGCCAATTTGCATAAAAACCACTTGATGTTGACTTCAGGTTCTGGTTTGGTTTGGTTTCGGGTTCACCCTGGACTCGTGCTGTGGCATGTCAAATGTCATTTGCAAATTGTCAACAACAACGGCAGAACGACTTGACAATTGACAATGCTCAGCTGTCAATGTGTGAACCTTGTACAGGATATTGAGGATACGTACATGGATTTGTATATGTATGACAGTATATATGGTGATATATCCATGGCAACCGGCTTCCGGCCACTTGTCATGTTGGTACTTCACTTAACAAAGGTTGAATTTTCCCATTAGATTGGTCCAAAAATTGTTGTTGCTATTGCTGTTAACAACCATTTCATAGTACGCTCCAGGAGATGATTGAATTGGCCAAAAGCTAAGGTGTAAATTGGGTTATTTGAAGTGAAATATATTGCATATTTGGCAAACTACTGCATACTTTTAGGTTAAATTGTGGGTTTTTTTTGGAAGAAATTAAAGGGAATCTGTTGTGAAAGAAGTCAACAGTAATATGAAGTAATAACTTGTCTAATGATTTAGTTAGGTAAATTTAAAATACTGTACTTGTGTATACCCTGCCAAATTTTATAGTTTGTGTATACCCTTCCTAATTCAAAATGAAGGCTTTCTAACCAAACGTTCCTCTAAGAGATGAAGTTTCCATATCTGGTCGTACTATTTCTGTTATATAAGCTAGGAACATAACATTTTTGAGAATTGTGGATAACTTCTGTAGCTAAAATGTTATTTCAAATTGAGTGTCACCTAAGGACACTAGGGTCCATGTGCGTTATTTTAGTAAAGTAATCTTATCTAAGGTAAATTTCTTTACTTAATTAAGACTCGTTGAAAGAGTTTTAATTGCCAGTAAGTTACTCCTAATTTACCTTTATTATAAAAAAAAAGAAAATTAAACTTTTGTGCCCTTCCCACCTATACCTTAACCCTCTATTTCCCACATTGATTGCCCTTAAGGCAAAGATAACATAGCCACAGCTGTCAGTTCGGTTCAAAGCCATGATATACCCAGGCCATAATTTAGTGTTTTTTATTAAACACTTGTGAGAAATACACGACCTCTCCCCCAGCTCCACTCTCCACTCTTACTCCTAGGCAACCAACCACCCACACCACATTTCATTCACGCCCCCAACCCCACACTCCACAGGCAGCAGCATCATCTTGGCATTTCCACGCATTTCATTAAAAAACGCTTATGGCTGCTGTCAGTGGAAATGGTAGACAACGTTTTCATTAGCTTGCGGTTCCATCAACGCTTTTGATCTGTGAAATTAATGCAATGCCATGGAGTCAGAACTCTAAGCTCTATAAATAGTGAAAACAGCTGTCGCCAACATCTTTCTTCCCCATTACTCCTTCCCCACACACACTCTCTGAAAAATTTCAACTTACTGGACCAAGACAATGACATTTAATGCATTGGTCACGTATTTGTGTAGCTGGAAAATATTTTGTAATTGAATTTTAATGCACATTATGGCAAATGGCAGTGTAAGTCAACCTGTCGCATTAGTGTCAACCTGGGGAGAGCTAATCAGCTGCAGTTGCGGTGCAGACACCTGCAGGATATAATTTTTGAAGCCCAACAAGTGACGACACACGCACAAACACACTCACACACGTGTCAAAGGACATGGCACCATGTCGTTAGGGTCTGTGGAGGGGCATTTCAGTTCAGTTCAGTGTCTGGCCATAAAAGTAAATCAAAATGCAGCAAAAGGAAGAAAAAAGAGAAGAACGGGGACACAGACAGGATCAGGGATACCAAGGAAGGAGTAAAGCAGTTACACAGTAACTGGACCCAAACACACACACATGTCTCGACTGAATTCCTGGCTCTGCTTTTTACCTCCTTTATCCCCTGTTGGCCTTCGTTTATTTAATAACGCATTTTTCAATTCATTTGATTTATGGCCAAGGCGTGAGATGCAGCAGTTTGCCTTGCCAAGGATAGCAATATTTGTTCATGTTAAAGCTATAGCTTAAAGATTCAATTATTCATATATATATATTATAGGTAAACAAGAGAGTTTTATTTCATGTATAGAAAATGTAAATTGTATAAATGGAATTCAAGTGATTGAATGATTTTAGAGAGTTTTATGCTAATATGGTAATCTTATAGTCTGATATAAATATATGTCAAAATTTGTGAAATCTTGATTACATTCGATTGAAATTCGGTTCAACATTTTAGTTCCTTCTTTGTATACAGTTTCTTAACAGCTTTAGAAGTTTAAAAAATAGCTCAAGTCAGAGAAAACAGATTGCAGACTTTATATTTAAATGAAAAAGGATCAAACAAGTTGTGCCTGCAGACCTTGATTATACCCTATATCTTATATCAATATTACATTCACTCAAACTTAATGAATATTATTTAAATTTGTCAAAACTTCTTGCAAGTCGACTTGTGGTTTTAACTGACCTATTGGAAAAAAGACAAACTTTTTTGTCTCTTCCCGATATCTTTAGACCTCAAAACTTTGCGCCGAAACATCTAAAACCCCTTGAATATGATTTCTAAAGGATATTGAAGTGTATCGAGAAAAAAACAACTAAAACTTTGGTGCTGACCCATTGAAAAGATCTTTAAAAAAGTTTTAAAATCAATACAAACGAATGAAAAACATAAATTATTATACACTTGCAAAAAGGGTATAAAAATTTTTGTCAGAAGTTTGCAACGGATAGAAGAAATCATTTCCAACTATATAAAGTATAGGCTTCCTTTTGCTGCAAGACTTGAATATCTCGGAACCATCTCGATCGAATGACTATATCATCAATTCTCATAGGACCGATTGGTCAAGTAAAGTTTTAACCTTAATAACTCTGAACAGATCCAGGAAGTTTTATAAAAATCATATGGTTTAGCTTCCATTGGTACGATCGGTCAAGAATATGGTTTTCGATCCACAATTTGATTGTTTTAAAAACGATTATAAAAAAATTTGGTTTTTGTAAGTTTTATAGAGTTTCTTACATGTCTACCGAGTTTCTTTAGAATCTGCTGACTATATGTTATTGTTCCCTAAGGAGCTTTCTTAAGTCACGGAGATTTGAAAAGTTTAAATATTTTCTTATGGTTCTGGGAATTTATATGTATCCTTCTAGCTTTTTAACTGTTCTTAACGAACGAATTTACTCTGCCTTAAACAAATTCTTTAATTTTAATATCACTTGAAACGTTTCTGTTGTCCTTCCCCCTATATAAAGCTCATCCTTAATTTTTTCACATTTTGCATTTTAATTGTTTTGCAATTTTCTGAATATTTCAACAAGAACATAAATGTTATTTCAAGTATCATTCCATCGTTTTATCTATTTGATTCTTCCCATCTGCTCAACTTTACGGTTTACCACATTTTGTTAATTTTCCGCTGACCGCAACTCTGCATACGTAATTGAAAATACATTTTCGCACTCATTTTCCCCCTTTCCATTACTATTTTATTATAACAAATACAAATTGTTTTTTTTTTTTATTTTTATTTTTTTATTTTCTTTTTCCCAGTCTCGTCTTTCTCTTATTAAATCCAATCCAAATTCAGTGAACCAAAATGTTGACCAGGTTACAAAAATATCCAACAAAATATTTTTCACTTAGACCTGTCCACCTGTTTACTCCCAAATGACCTCCAATTTCAGGTGGGGAGAATGTCCATTCGAGTGTTCAATGGCAAAATGTGATCCATTTTGGTTCATTTTGATACGCTTTTCCGTTTCCTCTTTTTTCGGCTGTCCCTGATTCTTTTTTTTTATGGTTTTTTGTTAGTGCGGGCCAAATGTTAAATGAAGTGGAAATTTTGTTTCATTTTTTTTGCGGAGGGTTTACAATGCGTTTGTCGCATTAAAAACATATTCTTTATTAAGGTTTCCTTCTGCTGACGAAGAGATTTTTCGATTTAGTTTTGGTTAAGTGGATGCTGATTGGATTATTGATGTGAAATCGAAAGTGTCAGACGAGAAGGTGTTAAGTGGCAGTGTATTGGGAAGGGGATTATGTTGTTGGCAGTTTTAGATAGATATGATTTGTAAATTGCCCAAGTTAAATTTTTAAAAAAACCTAGAACTAGAAATTCTTTGCCAGGAATTATGCCCATTTAGATGAAATCTTTATATAGAGGAAGTATTGGCAAAGAGGCTTTAGAGAGTTGGCTAATACAGTTGATCTATAAATATTCTCAATGATTAAACAATTAATTTAAAGAAGAAAAAAATAATTAGTTTCACGAACTTTTATTAAAATCTTTTTAAAGACTAACTTTAATTATTAGACGAAAATATATAAAATTGAATATAAAATTTTAGATTAAAAAGATTAGATTAAATTGTTTAATTTTTGCATTTATTATATTTTAAAAATTCAAGTATATAAATGCAAAAAAAGAATTACACAGTTTAAGAAGGACTGAAAAAAGAATTTCAACATAAATTCTCTTTTCCATTTAATGGTTCTTGTCTTGGCTACACGCCATGAACAAACTGAAACAACTTACGCAAACGAAGCGATAGATGGCGCTTGTAATTCTAGTTAAGACACAAACAGAAATTTTATTCACCACCAGAAAATCAAAGGAAAAGAGATGAAATATAAATCAAACAGTTATTAGGAAAAAATAAAAAATATATTAACATTTACTTTATTAAAGGAATAATCGTATTCTTCTTCTGTTTTCTTTTAAACTTTAAAGTATTTACACAAATTGTTCAATATTACGTATGCGTTATTTTATAGACTGTAAAGGGCAACAAAAATATTTTAAGATTGCCTAAGTTTTTCCCAAAGTTCTTTTTAGATTTCAAGTTGAACTCCATTTTATTTTTCATTTTATTTATTTATTTTACAAAATTTATTATATTATTGCCACTATTCAAAAGCAGAGGCGATGCTTCAATCTCATTTGGAGGAGTTCCAAGGAGCAGCTTCCCCTCCCTCACATAAAAACTAATGGCAAAATCATTTTCAGCCGAACCCTATTTTAAAGTTAGTTTGTTTGGTTTTAACTTGAGTTAGTATTTTATGTATGAATACGTTTATATCTGATTTTAAAGTGAAATTTATCAGTAAAAAAACAAAATAAATAATAATTAATTTACCTAATTTCTTTGCTCGTATTAAATATAATAAGTAATTCATTAACTGGGAATTAAAGAAAAAATCCTAAAAATAATTGCAATTATTTATGATTTATGATAAAACAATTTTCATACTAAATTTAATAGCTAATCAATATTTAACTAAAGCCTTTGATAGAAGTGAATGCATAATGTTATTAGATAACTTCTAATGAATTTTCTGCATTGCCACAACAAACAAGTTTCAATTATAAACCAAAAGACGCGACTTTTAGATACCCTATAAAAAGATGGAAAGATGTTGATGAAAATAAAATTGAAAATTTATCAAATTGCCATGATTTAAAGGGATATAAAAAGGTTGCCTAGAATCAAATGACCTATATTTTTTTCTATTTCTGTGGAATCCAATTGGAAGAATTAAAGACAGATTTAAAAGGATTCATTCATTTCATTTGTCCCTAATCTCTAAATATTTAGTTATACCCTTTTAATTGATGCAGGGTATAATAATTGCAACAGTTGTCACATCACAACAAAATATACAAATACAAAAAAAAACCAGCTGCAGTTTTCCATCGTCTCTCACAATAAAGTGGTAAAATATGCTTTACTGCCTGCCTGCCTGCCTCCTCCCTCCTTTTTATCAACTTCCCATCATTCCTCTGTTGTACCACCCACACATTCAACTAAGCGATTAAAAGCAACTCAACATGAGCCATGTGGCCTGAGCATTCCGCAAGCCTTTAAGCCAAAACTGACCTTTCCACATGCCAAATACACACACACACACACACACATACATACATGCATACATATAAAGCTTCTATGACTTGGACAGTGGCCAAGAGAGTCAGTTTAACTTGGTTTTTGGCTTAATTGTTTTCCAATAACTTTTTGCCATTGCCGCTAGATATTTTTCGCAATAATCATTAACACGCAAAGAGAAAATCTTTAATACTCTTCGTGTGGATTGTATATAGTAAAGCAATAAGCAGTATTGAGAGAATATTTAAATGTAATTATAAATAAAACCTATTTTAAAATAATTAAATTAATTTATTATAACATTATTTACAACTTGTTTTTGTATAAAATGCTAAATGGAAGATAACTGATAGGCTTTATCGTTTAGTTATAAGATAGTCCTTACCTTTTGCTTCCTTTTGTTGCTTATCTAATAATATTTAATTACTCTTCTCTTCATTTCTATTTCAATTATTTTTTTACTCTCTTACTGTTACCTCCAATTTAGAAATTCTTAAAGATAGTTTCGTTGAAAAAGAATTAGGTCGTGTAAATTTTAATTTATATTTTAAATTTTTACACTTTTTTATATTTATTATTAACATTAACTATTTTGTTATAAATTAATTTGTTATCTATTATTATTTATAATTGTTTCTTTTGTTCTTCTCTTACTATGTACATCAGTTCATAAAAAAATATGAATTTCTTTTGAAAAGTTTTTATATACTTGCGATTTCTAGTATAAATATGTTTATAAGTAAAACAAAATATATATATATATATATATATATTTAATCTTATGCTTTTTTCGATTAAATTTTTAAGTTTAGAATTTCTAACGCTTTCAATACTTTCAAATTTGAACTTGTTTTTTCTAAAATTTCAAAATAATTCATTTTAGAGAAATTTTAGTCTCATACTAAATTTCTCTAAGTTATTAATAATTGTTCGATCAGAGCAAAATTTCTTAAAAATATTTAAAATTTTTCAAAATTATTCATATTCTAAAATTTAAGTTTTTAGTTATATAATTTTTAGGTTCCTGACAAGTAAACTTTTCATGAATTATATATAGGTTACAGATAAATCGTTTAAATAATTAAAGCTTATTAGTTATTTGTACAAAGCTTAGCTCTTTTAATATTATTTTTTAAGTTTTTTTTTATTTTTTTAAAGTTTATTTTATATTTAGAATGGAAAATAAATAAATTTTATAGATTTGAGAAATCACGGAAATGTTATAGATGCCAGGCCAGACAATTTTATTGTGTTCCTAATTTAGTTCCTATCAATCATTATTGCTGTCTTAATAGTTCTTTAAGTAACAAACTTTTTATTATAGTTATAATACCCTTTGCAAGTGTATACTGATCAACAGTCAAATCAAAACGAATCACTAAAACTTTAATTTGGAAAAAAATGCAACCAATTGATTGATTTGCTGCTATAGGACAAACATATGTGCGAACATTGTTCACATTGTTATTATTGCTATTCCTATTTCTATATATACATATATATATATCTTTTTTTTTTGTTCGATATTTGGTTGATTGAGTGGCTGCTAAGATTAATGAGAATTCTCATTGGCACTTCTTTTATGGCAACTGCTTGCATATGTTGGCTAGTGCCAATGGCCGAGCCAGTGCCTGTTAAATTGGCTCCAATTAGTTTGCCTGGAAAAAAAAAAAAAAGTTTTTCCGCCAACAACAGTAACAATAAGAGCAAACTTGTTATCGGCTAGTTTCGCTTTTCATTCAGTGGGTTTTTTTTTTTGTAGTTTTTTGGAAAATTGCAGCACAGACTAAGAACCAGCCCGCCCTTGGCTCAATTTTTGTTGCCTGGTTTTGAATTGCACGCCCCAACAAGAGTTTGTTAAACAAGTTTGAGTGAATGACTAACTGAAGTTGTAAGAGAAGTTTTTCGAAATTCGCTTTTCTCTTACAGTTCTCTGAGTTGCTCTCTTTCAATTTACAGCTGTCGGCTTTTTGACTGCCTCCCAAAACTCATTCTTCTCTTAAACCAAAAGACATTTGTTGCTTTTGGCAGACAAACTGGCAGAGTAGCAACAACAACAACAACAACAAAAACCACCTCCCTTTTTTTTTTTATATGACCAAAAATTCTCGTTCAGTGGGTTGTATTTTTTGGGTGGGTTGCCACTGACATGTCGAGCAATGAAATTCCCTTAGCTGTCTGAATTGGCAAAGAATGGGAATGAATCATAGCGCCTTCGAAATGTGTGGCCTAAGGATAAGATAGAAAAGAAAAAAAAACAGGAAAAAGAGAAAATATGGCTAGCAAGTGGATATAACTTTAGTAGATACTAAACTTTAGTTCTTTAGTTTAGTTTGTCATATTTACGACCATATTCGTGCTATGGGAATTATGTTGGCACTCAAGTTGAATATGTTAATTTTCAAGAACAGCAAAAATATTGGAAATAATTTATTTTCGTATATAAAATAAATAAAAGGAACAACATAAAAAAATAAAAAATAAATTCAAGTTGGCAAGTTTAAGAAATGAAAATTTGTTTTATATTTTTAGATAATTAATTTTTAAATTAAATATATGTTGGTATGTTTTTTTTTTTTAATAAGAAATTATAACCTTTGTTAAGTCATAAGGGAATAAAATAGTTTAAGAAATTTATAACCAAATTTAATACATTTTTTTTAGTTTATTTAAAAGTTAACAATAATCAGTGGCAAATTTTACGAGCTGTATTTCTTTACTTTATGTGAATCAAAATTTGATACCAAAGTTGATATAAAGTAGAATTATATATTTCTAGTATTCCCATATTCTAATATATTGCTTTCACAAGTCGAAATGAAATATACCAAAGATGAGTTATAGCTTATCATTATCTTCTAGCCTCCTGAGACTGTCTCTTTACATAGTCTATCCCTACTGTCTCTTCTGTAGAAAGTCCAGTTTGCTTTTAATAGATATAGAAATTGGTTTAAATGGGGAAGAAGGATAAAACTACCAAATAATTATTATTATATGATTGTCTTACTAGCTTAAACAAAACATGATCAGGTGTAGGTCAAAATACATAAAGAAAAGTTAAGTCTACTTTAAATTAATTACTTCTTTGATAAAAGTACTATAATCCTTATTAACTATATTCATATAAGAGATTATTAATCACTTATATAGATGCCAGGAAATGAACTTTCATACCTTTACTATATCATATCTTTTATCAGTTTAATTTTTCATATTTTCAAACAGTTTCATATAAGCATTTGTCTTTATCCCTCCCAAACAACTGATAACATAGTTTTACATTGTCAATAGTCCATCAAAAAACAAAAAAAAGTAAACTCTTTGATGACTCTATAATCAACTGGCCTTCCCCTTTCTACTTAACCATTATGCACATGTGTAAATATTGCTACTGCCACTTATCCTTTGGATCTTTTCTTTTGCTTTTGGCCAACCTTTATAAATTGTCATGCCTTTGGGTTTCTTAACTATTAAACAAGTGCGTGGCGGCTGCCGAAAAACGCCCAAAGCACACACGCACACACATACACACACACATTGCACACACAGGTGGGCAGGTGTCTTTCTGTCTTTCAATACAAGTTGCCACCTTTTACTTTCAATGTTCTCTCTCTGTTAGTTACTGTTTGTTCGTTCTCTCTTTTTCGAACTTGCGCTTCTCTTCTTACATTAGTTTCGAACATGAAATAACAGTACCAAATGTAGCCTAACAGAACTGAAAAGTGTTTTAACAGTAACAGTTTAATACTCGGCCGTTACGGTTGCCTGCTGAAAATGTGAACGGCAAAAAATTGTGTAAAAATATTTTTAAAAAATTTTGGAAAATTGTTTAAAATCGAAATAAAATAAATTATAAAAATAAAATTGATCCAATATATTAATCCATTGAAAGAAATTATTATAAAAAATATTAAAATTCAATGTTAATGTGCAAAGTGAAAAATTGCAAAAAGTTTTCGGTGGTTTTTTTTGCCTCTTCTTTTAACTAATATGAGTTTGAAAGAACTTCAAATTGATTTATGGTGACTTGAAGTAAATGAATATTTATGGTTAACAATTTTTCTTTCTTTTTGGTAAGAACAATTTAGAGGTAAATATTGTGGCTTGATATCCTTTTTGCTATTGGGCAGTAAATGACAGTGTCATTGGACTGCCTTAGGGCATTAAACTCGAACTTGATGCCTCTCATACATAGTCCTTTACTGTTTACATTCCGCTGGCCTCCATATCCTGTGTGTGTGTGTGTGTTTTTTTTTCTTCTTTTTCTTCCATGCAAACAAACACATCAAATGAGGTAAAAGATAGGGCGGCAAATAAAGGGTTACTGCAATGTGTCAACGCTTCGGTTCCTGCAAATACATACATACATACACACATATGTAGAAACATCCTTTCACATAACCAATTTGGCTTTGCTGTCTATCAGCTGTCTATCAATTTCAACAATTACTTCAAATTTCTAAACATTTTCATTTCAACTTTTTCTCAATGGCCATAAATCTTGCTACCATCGTGAAAAAGGGGGAGAAATAAAAACCTAAATAAAAAGGACGACAGCAACAGGCTAAAAGGAAAGGAAACTCTCTGTGTGTGTGTGTGTGTCGATGTCGAGTTGGTTGGGAGCTTACCCAAATTGTTTTTCTTTTCTCCTTTTTTTTTTCTCTTACTTTGCCTTAGTTAGAATTTACAATGAGCTAAGCGGTCTTAGTAGAGCTAGAAAGGTAAACACACAGAGTTAACCTAGCTTAAGGCCACACAAGGTAGGCGAATCTTGATATCTACATTTATGTAGTATGGTGTAAGCCATTTAATTACCTAATTGTTGATTATGTTGCAGAATAATGTAGCAAATATAAGATTATAAAGAATCTTATCATTCCATTTCTCTCTCATTCTTTGTAATATTACTTTCAAGATTATGCAATGGGCCAATTTAATGTGTACATATTTAATGGTCTAACACCGACACTTGCTTATGCATTAGGCTCAAAATCCTTTTGAATTGGCCAGGGTCTTATATTTGTATATATATACAGAAGCAGGGGCGGCTTTAGATGTATCAAGGTAAGGTATTCTGGGTCAGAGGCTTGCTTATTTGGAATTTATGAAAAGTTGTTTTAGTATAATTTTTAGCATATTTAGTTCAATCGCTTTAAATTTGTGCCTTTAGCTCAAACATGATTGTTTTTAGTTTTCCTGGTCCTTGAACTGAATGTTTTTTATCCTCTCAAACCCCTGGAGCGTGATCCACTCTGCTATATTTAACCTTATGCAGCGTTAAGTTTCTGCAATTCTCAAGGGCAAGAATATTTTTTCGACATTTTAACCTTGTCAAGAGTGTTCAGAGTGAACATTTCCTCTACTTTATAGTGTATATGTTGTATACAGCAGATAGAGGCAGACATTTTAGAATAAATATTTAGATTTTTATCTGCTAAGTTACATATATATATTTACTATATATATATTACTTCAATTGTATCCAAAAGCAGAGCATAATATATATTTTTTGACTTTTTACTTCTGTAAGCATTATAATTGCATTATTTATTCATTGTTTATTTTATCGACACTCGCAAACTTTGTAAATCCGGTCCTGTATTTCTGTAGGTTACTTAGGCCCTCCATTTCATTTATTAAAACTGTCAACGAATAGCAGCAACAAGCGACTTATCAGTAGCGGCAGCAATGAAATTGGCACAGGAAGCCACTCATGTCCCTATCTACCCATACCCACCTACCTACCTACCACCCAACCATCCTACTTTCCTTCCTTCCCTTTGCTTTCGTTGAGTTTTCACCATTCCATTCTCCATGATAACATTTCATGAATGGAATTCTGACAGCTTTATAGGCGCTACATGCAGCATTAATAAAAGTGTCGAACATGTGGACATACACGCAACCTTCAACTGAGTTGAGTTGAGCTGAGCCGAGTTAAGTTGAGCTGTGTGTGTTTGGTTTGCTGCCTCATAGCATTGTCCTTGCCACGGACTGTGTCAAGGATGTGGGCGGCCAAAAAGAAAAAAAAAAAGAAACATAGAAGAAAACCATAGCATACTTGCAGGCGGCTCACATCAATTATACAACATTCGACAGGCGAATTTGTTAGGCTTTCCCTTACTCACTCCCTCTTACTCTTACTTTAAGAGACATAAATTATGCTTGTACTTCTGACAATGAAAGAAAAACATATAAAGAATATATAGCCATGGCAAATGGACCACAACATCCTGTAAATCCTGTAATACTTAGAGTATCTCTCTCACTCCTCCTCGGTGTTTCCCTTTGACTTAAAGCCCCTAGTGGCTTTCTTCGTTTTTCTTGAACTATTTTGCAACTTTTCTCTGTCATAAAAGTTTTCTTTTTTATTCGTAATGAAAATTCCTAGACGGCGGCAGGACTTTGAAGTTCTCAAAGACAACTGTAGCAAAGAAGAGCCACGACAAGTGAAACAACAAATAAAAAATGAGAAAAAACAACACAACAAAAACAAAAAAAAGACGAAACATAAGGAATGCAAATTAAATTAAGCACAAAACTTTGCAAATATGCTAAACAAAAGTTTGGCTAGCGAATTTACCACCCTTTAATATCGAAAGCTTGGGTTTTTATTTAACACCAACATATACACACACACAGACACATACATTTTAATTAAAGGAAAATGGAGAACAGAGTAAGAGAAAGGAAGGGATTCTATTTCTTGATGGGATGGAAAGATTTGCAACTAATGAACTAATGAAAGAATGAAATTTCAGATTACAAAGGAAAAAGAAAAACGAAAAAAAAAATTCCCAATGTTAAAATAAAATGTTAAATGCAGTGGAAATTTGCTTGAAAATTTTTAAAAGAACTTTAAACGAAATACGAATGATTTATGTATGGTTTCCCTAACAAACTTGCAAGAGTTAACATTTAATTACAAACTGACTACATTTTAGCTTCAATTACAAACTAAATTGGCGCCCAACGTGTGGGCTTCTCAATCCTAGCCAACTCAACAATACATAGTTTCCCATGCTAAAACAAATATATACTTAAAAACTAATTTTCTCTCATTTACTCATCCCCACTCCACCTTCATAAAGTAGTGGCCTCCAAAGTTGATTCATTTTATTTTCGGTAGTGAGTTCATTAAAGTGCAATGAACTGGTTACGTGTAAGGACTTCACAACAAACAAGAAAAAGGGGGCAGTTCCCTTGTTCATTTCATTTCATTTCAGTCCTGTTCAGTTCTTTTCGGTTTGGTTTCGTTTCCTACCCTTGCCCGTTCTAGGTAAAATGGCACTTAATTTAATGTTAAATTTATGTAAGACAGTCCAAAGGATAATAAAAACGCCTCAACTGCCATTTGGGCCATATACAAAGTTTTTATAACCAAAATGCTAGAGAGAGATTCACACTATTGTGTGGCACGACAGGAGGGCCAGAGTATAGGATACGACCTGAACGGGACAGGACAGTACAGGAAAGGATACGATAGGATAGGATAGTAAGTATAGGGCAGTTCAACAAAAATGGGTTAAATGAGTTGGCCTAAAAACGCAAAAACTTTGCCGCAGTAGAAACTGTCAAGTGGCCGCAAAACCGGCTACAATAACAACAACACAAACAGCCGCAGCAGCAGTGGCAACAACAATAAATAGTTTGCATGATTTAAGGCCATAGGGAAACATTTTTGCAATATACTTACTTAGTTAAGTCCAATAGGTAGAACGATTCTCTAGAATGGAGTTCAAAATCCACTAGCATAATTCTTTACTAGGTGACTCACATATTTATAAAGTTAATTATGTATGAACAAGGAGTTGTGTTTATGTGTGTGTTTGTGTCTGTGTGTGACACACCCGAAGAACACTTGGAAAATCGATGAGAAAATGTGATTAGCAACAGACCAACAGAAGCAGGAGGCGTTCCATGCGTGTCGCCTTGCTGTTGATGTCTTTGGCAAGTAGCTCCAAAGAAAAACAGACAAAGTAACTTAACAAATGAGTTTATTAATGAGCAAAGTAAACAGTTTGCCAAAGACTTCAAAATATCTGAATTTTGATGGCAATTATGTTGCATAAAGAGCACAGCTGTTCCTGAAGGCTGTGTCTCCCAATAATGCAATTTTTATATAAGCTTTATCTTTGCTTTTATATTTACACAGAAAAAGATACTTTTTGGCAACAGGAAAACATTTTGCGTGCTTTTGAATCAAAATAAATTTGATTTAGAAACATATTCTTTACCAAAAGAATATGATTAGGTAGGTAGTTTAGATTTTAAGGATTCTTTAAAATTAATGTTAGATTAAAAGATATTTCTGACAAAACTTTAGAGATTAACAGAACCCAATTGAGCAAAACAGATTTTTTGTAATGTATTATAATTATCTGTAAGGATTATTATAATATACTAACAAAGGACATACAAAATAATGTGCTTAAAATATATTTAAAACCATAGTTTTAAGTCTATAACTTAAGTTCAAGTATCCTTGAATGCAGTATTTGCATCCTTATCTTTAAAAAGTATTTTTTAGCTATGAACAATTTCAGGCTCTAGGCCAATTTTCTGTTCTGGCTGTTAGTTTCTAAATCTATAATGATTAATGACTCATAAATTTAGTCATGTGTCTCATTGTCATTGAAAATAATTTAAACTAGATAAATTTTTTAACACTTAGCAAACCAATTGTAAATTTCAAGTAGCATATATCTATTTATAACAGGACCCTGAAATTTCGTTTGAAAGTGCCCAGAAGTATGCTTAGAAAAACTAACTATCTCTCTAAATATCAGTCACATAAGTTTCTTATCCCTGTAAACTAGAACTTTAGCATTTTTATGCCAATTATTTGTAAAATTTTGCCTTCTTGAAAACTTTGCCGTCTACTTTTTCTATTTGCCTTATGGCAAGTGACTTCGAGTTGCCTTGTAGCACGGCATTCTTGTGTCTTATTTGGGCTTCATTTAAATAATTTTGCTGACATGTCGTGTCAGCGTTTTTCGAAAGAATTTCCTTAATGCTCAATCAACATTTGCTGTGTATTAAGTACTTGGTAGTTGTTTTCCTATCATCATTATTTATTTGGCTAATGCCTCTACCGCCTCCTTCCATTATGAATTCGGGTCAGTAAATTTTGTCAAGGACTTGAACTTTACGCCTAATTATTTAGCTGAAAGCTAACCTGTAAGCGAACTGTCAATTAGAGACGGCAATTACACGAATATGTTGGCACTTTCATTAGACACCCCTCACACCTCGACGTCTGTTTGTAATTGTGTGTGTGTGTGTGAGTGTGACCTGACCCCTCGTCTCGTTTAAATTGAACACGTGCTCTGGGCGAACACATAAATTTTAGCGCCGACTAAATTAAAAATTACACCAAAATAACCAAATTTAAATAGCTCAACACGAATATCGTTTTGGATAAAAACACTGACAGAAAGAGAGAGAGAAAGAAAGAGGGAGGGAGAGAGAGAAACACTAAAGCCTAGAGCAGACCGCTTGTTTATAGCGAGTTTTGTGTTTTTGTTTTTTTTTTGTCCTGTCCATTTGTACTCTTATGCAAATTACATTTTATGCACGAAACTCTGGGTAAAACTCCAAACACAGGGAAAATGGGGAAATGGGAAAATGTGGAAATGTGGATATTTGAAAATTTGGTCGCAAACGAGTCCTGGTGCAGACATGCATGGAATTTTTTTTTGTGCATTTTGGCGGTTGGAGTGCACAAAAACTAAAGCATACGCTCGGGGGCAGGCTGACTTACACTGACATCGATACCGGAAAGCCAAAATATATATATTCGTGCATATATATGTACAAATATATATACAATATTCTATTTCGTAAACAGACCATGCTTTGGGCATTGCAATTTGGAATTGTTTCTGGCCAGAGTCAAAGCTCTGTTCTGGCCATGGGAAATAAACGATGAAATATATACATTTCGGACATTACACAGTTAGCAAGCAGAAACAAGAATAAGAGCCAAAAAAAAAAATTACGTTAACAAAATGCTGATGAGCTTAAAGAGGAAAATCCAACATTAGCTGTTGAAGTAAAGTGAAATACATTTTCATGGTTAGAAATTACTAAAATTAAACTGAAATTGAGCTACGATTTTTAAAAGGAAGTTAAGATTATCATTATTTGAAGCTTAGAGTGTTTAATTATATAAGAAAAGATATTCTCATAATATTAAATTAAAAGGTTTAGTTAGGATCTAAGTTATCGAAGTTACTTAGTTTTTGTGACTCAAGAACGTTTTCATATTCTTTTTTAAGCTTAGAACTAAATCCTTTTTTTGTTAGATAGAAAATAAAGTTTTAAAATTAAAATTTACTTTATAAAATTTTAAGCTTGAATTCAAAAATTTCACTTTACTTTTAAACTCAAGAAAGAACAATCTATTCAATATAGAAATCATATTCATTAAGCTGCTTAACAGTTGTTCATTTACCTTGTGAAGATGAAAGATTCTATGTTAAGCTTAAGGCTCATCAATTTGTTCTACGAATAAACAAAGATTTAGACAAGCAAATTCCATTTTAAACTTAGTCACCTTAATTTCTTTTTTAAAATTAGGAAGCAAACCAAGGAGTCACAACTTTGGGGTTAATTTAAGAAGAAGAACGTCCTAACATAACTACATTTTTTTAAAAATTAGGTGTATAAGAAAGCCAAAAACTCTCTAAGAAAACATTTTTAAAGTTAATTAATATCTAGTAATTAATTTTTAATTATTGAAAATTTATATTTGTGATGCTTGATATTTTGTTTATATTATTTAATTTTATAGTTTTTATATTAAAAAGTGAAGCAAATGATCGATATTGCCAGGAAAATTTGTAAATTAAGTATTCAAAAATAAATAAAACAGTTCATATTTATTCAATTAAAATATATAAATTTAATATAAATTTATTTCAAATGATTATAATATTCCAACTGAAAATAGAAAGTAAAAGCTTATGAAGATATAGTAAATGGGATTTCTTTAAATTATTTCTTTATTTTATTGAAACGTTTATAAGATATTTAAGTAGATATTATAAAATTCCAACTATTGAAACTAGAACATGATATATATATATATATATTTTTTTATTTATGATTTCTTTAAATTAATTTTTTATTTAATTCAAACTTAAATTAGATATTAAACTAAATATTATAATATTTTAACTAAAACTAGGCTACAAAAACTTATAAAGACATATATTTATCAAGATTTCTTTGTCTTAATTTTTCAATAAGAAATATAAATAAAATATATTTTATATTAAAGAAATACAAATTGTTATATAATAAATAGGAATATAAATTTAAATACAATAATTAGGAATTTATATTCAACTAAAACAAAAATTAAGCAAATAACTAATACTTTCAATAATCAATTTATTATGCAAATATCATAACGTTTTCATGATTTTAATTAAAGATAAACATTTAATAACATTTGAACTTAATCCCATGCTAAGTAAAACTTTATGGAATATATTTCGCATTTCGATTAATTCTCATTTGTTGAATATGAAATAGATAAATCTATGATTATTAGTTATGGATTTTCATATTTGTGATTCTGCATTTGACTTATTTTTGATTTATATGCACACTAATGATGCCCTTTCAATTGCAATTGCTATGGCAACTCTTGTGCGTTTACTTTTTTTTTAAATTTTTTGTTTCAATTGATTTTTCCTTGGCACTGAATACCATAAATCCCTTTCAATACATACCAATTTTTTTTTATATATTTTTCCTTTTTTGCAAAGTCCTGCTTATGACGTCTGCTGTTAAGTATTTTATGGTTTTCCTTCTTTCGGTTTTTTTTTGTTGTTTTGTCCTTCCACACAATTTATGCGCAATTTTTTAGCAAAAAACTTTTTATATTTTTTATTCTGCTTTTTTTTCTATCTTTTTTTTTTGTTTTGTTTTTTGTATGCCAACTGCAACTCAAAGATATTTGTATAGAATTTTTTTTAAGCTTCCATTGATTTTACCTAGAAAGGCAAACGACCCACGTGGGTCATATCGTTGTTGTTGTTGCTTGCTTTCTTTTTATTGTTGTTGTTGTTGTCATGTTGTGGCAATAGTTATTGATTTTCCTATACCTTACCCCTCATGCATATTGAGTGTACGACAATTTATGGACTTTATGTGTCACTTCTGATGCCACTTTCACTGGCATTTGCCACCCATAAACACACATACAAATATGTATGTATGTATATATGTATACGTATATATATATATAAATGTGCATATAGTCACGCATGTTGCTCAACCCTCCAAATGGACGTCTCAGTTACATTTTACAAGCCAAGTTCTTGTTGTTTTTGGCTATATTCTTTTCCCATCAGCTTGGGCATATCTAAACGGTAATTGCTTGTGAGGGTGTAGTTGAGTTTTATTGCCCAGACAGCTGTTTTCTTCTCCCCTAGAAAGAAAAAAGAAAAAAAAAAATGACCCTAAATCATAGCCCAGTTCTCCATGTTACACTTTAAGTCAAGTAACAACAAAGAGAAGAAAAACAAAATTAGTTAATTTATTTTCACCATCAAATCAAGTCTTAGATTTTTTTTTATCTAAATTGTCGGTTGTGTTTGTGTGCGGAAAGAAGGGGAGAGTATTTTAAATTGATATTATTAAATTTTATGCCAAAAAAAGGAAAAGTTCATATTTTCTGCCTGTTTTTTATTTTTCTTTCTTTCTCTTTTGCCACACCAGCAGTTGTAAATGCTATTCCATTTGGTTGGCATTATTCTGTTGATTTTGCCAAAAATATATTTGCATACCCTGTAAAAGGGTTTGAAAGAGTCGCTCCAGATTCTTGTGATTTTAAATTTATTATAGCTTAAGTTATATAATGTGTGCATATTCACTGTTATATTAAGAAGGAAAGAAGTTAGTTGCTATTTTAAAAGAATTTTATATATAATAAAGCTTTTATTTTATATTATAAACTTTGTATCTATATTTACTTATCTTTTAACTAGTTGAAGAAGTTGAAAGTTCTTAAGCCTAATCTTAGTATGTCTTCACTTTATACCAAAAACCAAATAGGCTAAGTAAAACAAATCTTGTTTTACTTATTTAAACAAAGGAACTTTATATCTTTTAGGTATCCCCTATTCCATCTCTCCCATTTATAAATTGGTTCTAAAAAAAGTTCAAAAGGGTTGGGAATCTATAAAATAACATATTTTTTATTAAAAACATTTAAAAGAAATAAAATTTTAATACAAATATGTTTAATAATTTGAACTCAATATATAAAATTATTTAAATTTTCGTTTAAAATTATTAATTATAGTATAAATAAATAAATTCGTATTCTATGCTCATCTACTTCAAATTTAAAATCCTATTTTTATTCAATTATTTAAAGGACATTCTAAAGTCTATCAATCTCTTTTTGTAAATTGCCAACTTAGTTCGAATTTTGCTTTGGTAATAAAATTTAATTGGGCAATCTTTTTGTGCGAAATATGAGAACTGTCAAGTGGAAAATGGGATTATGATTCTATTAAATTTGCAAAATGAAATTTGAATCTGAAATATATATAAATTCTGACAATAGGCAACATGAAATAGTCGTTCTATTTATCAAGTATCAGCAGCAAATTGGTTTGTTGTGAAAGTTTTTCACTAACGCAGTAAATATTTAAAAAAATAAACGGAAAAAACTTTTGCCGTAATTTGTTTACAGGCTTCGAATTATAATGAGTCGTCTTTTGGTTCACTTTGTAATGTTAATTGCCCCAAATTATGCACACAAAACTGCCAAGAGAGCAATATTGTATAAACGCCACGTCCGCCTCTTGCATAATTTACATATGGCATTAATTATTGTATGGATAATTTATGCCAGTTAATTTGTTAAATGTATTTTAATATATATTTACTTCAACAAGGAAAACTCAACCAAGGGGAAAATAAAATGTGGCATAATGCTCTTTAAAGTCGATGGCCAAAATGTAGCAAAATACAATTGCAAATCAACCAAAAAGAAAAAATACAATAGAGAAAAAAAAAAGAGGACGAACAATAGACCAAAGACCCAGACCAAGACCAAGACCAAAACTAAAATGGATACCAAAGACAAATTGCACAAAAGGCGTCGACAAAGTGTCATAGGAATTGTAAAAGACTGCAACTTTGAGATTGCCAAAGTGGTCGTCTTTTCCTTCAACAGACAAACGAGTAAAATTTTCAATTAAAATGACAATAGAGAAAACGTACCCGACGACTTGAGTGGCCAAAAAGGATTGGCCAAGTAAATGTCCTCGTCTCTCTGTCAAAAGTCAACAATAAAATTGCATGTCTAAGCTGCTTAAGGTTTTTCTTTCTTTCGTTTCTCTTTATACAGACATTTGTTAACAGTCGTAAAATGTATATATATATATATAGTATATATGTATATCAAAACTAATTGGGCGTGTCGCTTTAGGCTACAAATAAATTATGTTATTTATTTAATGGAGGGAAATGTTTTACCGGAAGAGTTGCCCATCACTGAGAATGTTATATGAGCCATAAATTTAAGTAAAAGCTTCTTAATGCCCATTTAATAAGTATTAAATAAACACATATTTAAAACTTGATCGATGAAAATGAATCTTGAATTTGGTTGTTAAGGCAAATTTTTGAAATATATTATAAATTATCTTTCAAGCAAAACGAGTTGAAGAAGATTTTTAAGGATATGTTTAAGTTATATCAAATTGGGTTCCAATAAGTCATAATGAAATCGTTCTTGAAGTAGGCTAACAATTAATTTTTTATATTTATTTAACAATTTTGTAGAAGCTTTTGTACATTTCGATTTCAGTTGCTAAATCTGTTAAGTTTTATGACTTCAAAATGGCAAATAAATATTTATAATATTTCAGAATATTCAAAAAGAGTTTAGTATAAAATATATCCTAACAAAATCATTAGATAGAATAATAATAATAACACTTTAAAAGGATTAAAGCATAAAAAGACACTCTCTAATTTGACTAGATAGAGAACTCTAATCACATGAAGAGACATTTAAGCTTCTATACAAAACCTGTCAATAAAAACCTTTCACATAGAAAATTTGCCATGAATTCCCTTTCTATTCAATAGTTAGACAAATGTCTGCCTGCAATTACTATTCCAAAAACAATTCCACTATTTGTTCTCCTTAAATGATGCAGTAAATTAATTTGAACATTTCGTTTTCATTATCAATTGCAGGATACGAAATAGTCGCGGTTCATTGGATAGCATTGGAACCGCCGCAAACGGCAGCTCAGCGGCCAGTCAGGCCAGCTCCAGCGGCGGCTCCAGCAGCAATAATACCACCTCTAACAACAATAACAACAGCATCAATAATAATATCAACAACGGGAATAGCAAAATGGATGGAAGTCCACATCATCGTCCTGGTTCACGAAATGGTCGCGATAATTGGTCCAAAATGCCAGAACCCCTTAATGGTCACAAGGTGGATAAATCGGAGAAGTCATCGCCATCGCGTCGCAGCATGGGCGGTGGGAGTGGCAGCTCATCCAAACAGGGTTCACCCTCATCCTCATCCCGCACCAAAGGCGTACCACCGAGTTTTGGTTATGTGAAGCGTGCAAATGGTAGCATAACTTCAACAGCCGAACAACAGAATATTGCCATGCTAATGGCCGGCGCTGGGGTCACTGGTATGGGTGCGGTCAATGCAGCTGGTATGGTCAATGGTATGCCTTGTGGACGTACAGCACATGTTTCAGCAGTCCCGAGGACAACTGGTGGACGCAAAGTCACTGGCGGCACTCAAACTCTGCCCAATGACATGAACAGTAAGTTTTGAAATTGCTATGCAAGCAATTTATCGACTATGAAAAATTAAATTTTCGGTTTCATCTACACAGAAATGCCACCAAATACGCAACATCGGAGTTTCTCGCTAACAGGACCAACGGCCACACAACTGAGTCAATCCATACGGGAGAGACTGGCCACTGGATCGCATAGTCTGCCCAAGCAGGGCACGGATATGCAAGTCTTTCATCACAGGTGAGAGAGAAAGAGAGGAAAATCTATTGTGTAGAGTGTTTTGAGTTTCCTTTGCTTAAAATTCTGTTGATTGGATACGTGAAACTTAGTTTAACCAAAAAGGAAACCTCTTTGTTTAGTAATTTTAGTTATGGCTTTACTTTTGTTCTAATGTGTTCAAATTAAAAATTGTTCTCTTTATAAAATAAACTAAATGCTTCCTTTTTTTCTCTTCTCAAATAGAATGTCAAATCGCTCTGGCACTCGTCACGATGGCTCACTTTCGGATACACAGACTTATGCTGAGGTAAAGCCTGAATATAGCTCATACGCCATGTGGTTGAAGCATAGCAATACAGCTGGAAGTCGTCTATCTGATGGTGATACCATTGATCAATTGCAAATTGGTTCACCGGCCATGACACGTCATGGTCACAAAATGCTGCATAATCGTTCAGGTGGTGGTCCTGGGGCAGGACAAATACCCTTGTCGGGCAATGAATCGCCCTATGTGCAGAGTCCTCGCATGAATCGCAGTAATAGCATCAGGTAAGCATATGCGTTTTTAATTTTTTCTTAGCATGCTTAGACATCCTTTTTGTATACTTCTCTTTGTCTCACTTTCTTTATCAACTTTTACCTATTCTCTCTTCAATGTATTTTTTCTTTTGTCCTTTTGATTTAACTTCCTACAAAAGCTACTTGAAAGAACGGACATATCCAAGGTGACCAAAAAAAAAACTTAGCTTAAGATCAAATTCAACACGTTTCTCATATGCTTCTCTTTAAGTTTTCGTTGTCATTGTCATCAGAGCCCTCGACAAACAATCGGCTTCAGTTTTGCATTTTGCCACTTTTCCGCCCGTAATTTGCATTTTACATACACGCTCATACATGTTGCTGCATATTTAGCAGCGTTTTCTTCGAAACAAGCAAAGTGCTGGCTGAACTCATTTTACATTGCTTTTTCCCAGACAGTCAAGATGCTTTTAAAATGGAAAATTAGAGATGCAAAGATATCTAAACAGCGAATAGCAGGCATAACAAATGTGTTTCTCGTAAAGAAAATGGAACGAGAACTTCTTGATATCCTTGAACATATATCGCTTAACAAATGTAGAAACAAAATTGAGACAATTTTGTGTAAATTATAATCTTTCACCCTTTAGTTAGATGTTATTTGATTCAAAACAAAAGAGGCAACTGGCCCGATGATTGGGTTAAGTAAAGTTTGTTTAACCTAAAGTCTAAAAGAGATTTTCAATTTATATTAGTTTATATTATAATATAAAATATCTCACATCAAGTGGTGATTTGGGATAAATTGCGGTTTCACCTAAGGAATTCAAGTTTCAAAAAATGTTAAGTGTTAATGTAAAAAAAAAAAGTTTTTAACCAACGAAAAAAAACTTTATTCTTCCCTTTCTTTTTCTACTCGTCACATTTTTATTGGTCTATGTATGTTACCTTTATTTTGCTTCTGTTTTTCCACGTCTGCACGCCTTTAAGTATGCAAACAATTTACTGTAGTTTTTTATACTATTTATTTTTCTACGTCTCGGTCGTCTCCCCAAAGTCACCTTGTCGCTTGTTGTTGGGCCATATGTTTGCTTCTGCCGTCTCCCTTGTGTCCTGTGCATATTTTAAAGTTTCACTTAAAACCCGTTTAACTCATGAGGGACTCACCCGACACGCCCAAATTGTTAAAGAGAGAAAACTTGTTTCCCTACCTGCAAAAAAAAAAAAAACGAAACGAAACTGTAAAAGAAAAAGGCGAACACGAAATGGCAAATGGAAAACAAAACCCCTGCAGTTTTCTCCATTTCTCTCTCACCCTTTTCCAGTGGCCTTCGCTCCTTCTCTGTTCGGCAAATAACAATGTTGTGGGTGGCCAGATTATTATTTGACATGTCAATAGGTTTGTGAACCTTTGACTCGGCCTTTAGTGGAAATGAAGTTTTGTTCGGCATGTCAAGTCAGCAAGTTTACTCTCTCTCTCTCTCTCTCTTTCTCTTTGTTTTTTCAACGCTCGACGACTGTCGACTGTTGACTGTCAAGTGCTTCATTAAAAATTTTTCCCTGAAAATGGTACCAAAAACACAGAAACAAAAAAAAAAAACATGAAAAAACATGAGAATCTGTGAAAGGACATGCGATGGTACAAAATCGAAAAACAATGTGGGAAAAACGTCATCTGCTTTATTATTGTTTGATCTCTAATTAAGAATTGCAGACACAAATTAATGGAAAAATTACAACTTGATTAACATTTTTCTTTTAATTAAATGTCAATTGTATCGTATGATAACCTTTTTAACGTTTAAACCACATTTACCACAAATTAATCAATAATGTGAATTTGGAATTGTTTCTTAATATATTTTCTTATCACTTTCACACTTGTTAACTGAGAGACAAATTCTTTGGCTTCACTTTTGTGTGCAACAATAACGAAATCGAATTTTCACACTTTTTAAGTCCTTTTGCTTATTCCTTGCTTCTGAAACTAATATGCTTTCTCTGTTTGTCATTCTATACTCTTGCTTTCTAAGCTTTGCATCAATTATGCAAAAAGGAAGAGTGAGAAAACAGACAGAGCACCCCCAGAAAAACCAGTTTGTTGGTGGCTTGTTATCAAATTTTACACTAACACATACAGCTACTCATCCACAATCACGCAAACCACACCCGCACACACACACAAACACATTCTATATACATTGAAAGAATGGGTGGCAAAACGCCCAGAAGCTTAAAGTAAACGCCCTGAAGCATGCAACAGAAAACCAAAAACTCTCAACACCACAAAATGCAAACAAGAAAACAACCCACAAACACCTACATACACACACGTGTCGTATACGTAATATTAGATTTGCATGGCAAATGTCATTAATTTCTCGTAGTTATCAGAGCAAAGCATAGAAGCATAGAATGGACAGAAACGGATTGTCATAAAGGCACCGTTCCTTTTTAGATGAAATCTCTGCATTTTACGACAAATTTATCCATCCCTCCTCCCTCTACTGTATTGTATGACGACGACGCATGTCAAATTGGTAACAAAATTAAACGGAAATGTGTGAAAAGCCTGTACGTATGGACTTACCATAGCCAAACACGAACATATGCAATATTCGTGCTCATATGTATGACTATGCGTGGAGATTGGCCTAATAAACTGCACAACCGCAGGCGGAAATTTGCAAGTGTCTGGGCATTTAGCACTTCACAACAACCAAGCCATAATAGAGGGGTGACAGACGTGTGTGAATGGGTGTAGACTAGGATTGTGTTGGAGATATGACCAATGATAAATTATAAATTCACTATAGGGACTATCGAGTGAAACTCTGTAGGAGAGTTAGAACAGTTTCTAATATCATCTAACAAAGCGAAATCTATTTTACATTTATAAATAATTGTAATTAATATTGCTAGCTTAGTCAGGCAGTTTGAAATTGATATACATATCTCTTTATATTTCTAATCAGCATAAAAAACTGAGTTCCTAAAGAGAATCCTATATATACCTCTGCTAGACTCTAATAGACTGACTTGAAGAACTATTTCTTTAAGAACTTGGATTAATTAATTAATAAAAGATGTCTGGAGCAATGATCCATCGCTTATTGTTTGCCTTCCGATTGCCTAATATATTTTTGGTAGTTAAAGAAATTAAATAAATCGCAATTGAATTTTAGATGATACAAACCAAAATCCCCTGGGGAACTTCTATATAAAGATTATAAAGTTTCCTAACCACTCTTCCCTTACAAACTTAATACAACATCTCAATCCCAGTTAAGAAAGAGTCGATCTTTATATAATTGTTAAGTTTAATATAACTGAAAGCTTCAGGAAAAAGTTAACGTTTGGCAGACTGTGGCTGACATAGTTTTTCGATTACTCTTCCTTGCCAATTCAATCCAATATTAGGTGTATATAACTTTTTAGATATTTTTATGGAATGCCTTTTTATCAAACTAATGCAATTTCATTTATTAAGCCACCATTAACACTTCATTTCATCCACAAATTCAAATTATCATACAGTATATAACCCATATAAAAACATTAATGAGTATTATTCGTGTTTATGTATAAAACAGATCCACAAAATCGGAGAAAATGTATCCTTCAATGTTAAGTCGTGGCGGTGATGTGGAAATCGAACCATATTATTGCCTTCCTGTAGGCACAAATGGTGTGCTTAGTGCTCAAATGGCTGCTGCTGTGGCTGCCCAAGCTCAGGCTCAGGCTCAGGGTACTGGTGGTGTGGCTTGGAGTCAACCCACTTCCCCCACTCCCATGAATCGTGGCCCCTTTGCAGCTGCGGCGGCTGCTGCTCTCTCACCCACACATGCCTCTACCACAAACGCAGCCATGGTTGCCGTTGCTGCAGCAGCAGCAGCAGCTGGAGGAGCAAGCATAGGAGGCAACAGTCTAACTGGCGGCCACCGTCTCACATATCCCAAGAAGAATGACGAAGGTAAGTAGCAAAAGCAGCTCATGTAAGATAAATTTGATGAATAAACTTCTTCTACATTTTAGTACATGGAAGTGCTGCATCTTTACTGTCGGGCGGCAGTTCCTTATACGGTTCCGCCGAGGAACGTCAGGCGCATGAGATACGTCGATTGAAACGTGAACTTCAGGATGCACGGGATCAGGTGCTCAGTCTAAGCAGTCAGCTGTCAACTAATGTGAGTAGAGCACAAAAAAACTTTGAGTTTAAGAATGAAGTGAATTATGGGAATTTCTTGAAATGTGCTTGCTTCCACATGACTAAACTAGAAGTAACTGCCAGAAATGTGAAAGCTATAACAATTGAAATTATTATGTGAATAGAGAGAGATATTTTAATGCTATAAATTTTATTAAGAAATAAGTATACATCTATGAAGATTATAAGGAAAGTACTTTAGAAAATGAATTGAAAGAAATAAAAAATGAAAGTAATTGGAAATATTGAAAAGGAAATATATAAATACAAAAAGGTGCTACAGAAAAAAGGTTATATTACAAAGTTAAAACTTGTTTTTTGAGTATACTTTCATATATAGTTAATAAACAATAAGTTCCATTTTACTAGTTTCTGTTAGTAAATCAAATATAACAACGTTCAATATAAGATATATGCAATAATTCAAATTTAAGTCCACTTTATTATGCAATTTTTTTTATTTTTAATATAGTTCTGAAATACTATATGAAAATCTTAATCTTTTGCTTTCTAATGGAACGCCGCTTTTCAATATTTCTTATATTAATATTTTAACTTTCATTTTGAGGTTTATGCCTTAATTGCCATTATTGATAGTAGAGAAATTACGCTGCAGAGTAATGAATAACATTTGATATAAAGCTTTATCTAAACAACTTTTTATATGCCTTAACTTTTGTTCCAATAATCCTTTCAAGATCCTTTCCCACAAATTTTTAATAATTAAAACTTTTGTGAAATCGAGACAGAACCAAGAATAGTAATTACGGAGTTTAAAAAAAGATTTTTAAGGACTAATTCGACATGCCATCTTCATTGCCAATATTTCTGTACTAAGTATAGACCGCTCCATGTAAAATAGTATTTAAGTTCATATATAAATATTGAATATAAATTGAGTTTAAAATTTGAAAAAAATATCTCATTCATTTATGAAAACGTAAAAGATTATTAAGAACATGACGAGCATCTCTCTTAGAATATATAATACCAGAGTGAATCATTAGCTTTAGTATTATTTTTATTAAAAAAAAAACATGAACACGAGAACTTCAAATTATGCAGGAAAAACTTTCTCAGATGTTTCCAATTTGCCAAAGTAAGATTATAGATAAATATATTTCCGTATTTTTCTTTTTATTTCGAATTCAAAGAATTTTTTAGTACATAAGATATAATCTTATATACTTATAGTTAAGTTGCCTTTGCTTTATTTAGTCAAGTATGTGCTCTCTTCCTCTTAGAATTCCTCGACCAATTTATTTCGCTTTTTTACTCTTAAAAGGCTGCAACTGTTTGAGCATTTTCATTGCCTACTTATGGGGTGTGGCTGAAAAATGCTTTGTGGCATTTGCCCAAAACGAAACGTCACAATATTCTCTTGTCGACGACTGTGCCACCAAAATTGTTGTATCAAAATTGCTGCAGCATCTTTCATGCCACTTGACTTTCCCCTCCACCTCTTATCATCCAACCACTGTATACCTTATCTAACTGTCTGCGCCTTTCAAAGCAAAGAGCAAGTAAGAATGAGGAAAGAAAATTTATGTACTTCGTTTATCAGCAAAGTCAAGTAAACTTTTTTTTTTTTTTTGCAGCTTTGGCTTTTTATGTCATATGAGAGACATTTTTGTTGTCAACAAAAGTCACGCAAAAGTCTGAGAACTAAGAGAAACTTCCGTGCCAGACAAAAAAAATAACGAAAAATAACAAATAAAAGAAAAAAAAAGAGTGCTCGAAGAATGAAATATTTAAAAGTTTTGCCTACTTTTAAGCCAGCTAGTTGATTTCATTTATGGCAAACAAAAAGTTTAAATTGGCATTCCGTTGTTAAGAGATCATGTAGTAAGAGTATATATATATATATACATAGTATTTTATGATTGTCGAAGACTATAAAGTGTTTTATGGCGCCCACCCACCCACACCTTTCACCATCAATACGGGTAGAAAATTTATTGAGGCCATACAACACAGGCAGACAGCATAAATCTCAGTTTGGAGGTGTGAGAAAGTTTCGGACCTCTGTCTGGACTGGTCTCAAGGTCAAGGCACACTCAAACTCAAACTCGCACTTAAACTCACACTGAGACGTACGTGCAAATTGCTTTCAATCATTTGATGGATGTCGTTGGTGGCAGCTGATGGATAAATAACTTTAATTTGATGGCAAACTTTTACCAATTTCCTGTGAGAGAAGAAAAAAATTTCTAGCTTATATACTTTAGGTCCACTTGAGCGTGAAAAATGTCAAACCGGGGCAAACTGACTAACCGTGTTGGGGGGAGGGGAGGGGAGGGAGAGTGCAAGAGCTGCCATAAAAGTGCAAGCAATGCTGCTATTGCCACACGAATGAAGTCGACAATACTTAATTGAAGTTGCATTTGAAGTTATGTCTTTCTTTTGTTAGAAGTTTGTTCTTTCCTTTTATTATTGTTGTTGGTATTGTTGTTATTATTTCTGATATTGGTAACTTGGAGTGCGGTCTGTCTTGTGTTTTTTTCTTTCTCTGGTCTGGCCAGGTCTACTCTACTGAATCTGGTCTGGTCTAGCGGCGGCTGGATATCTTGTCTACTGATTTACTATAGATGGCTTTAAAGAATGTAGGCAGAATGTATGTAGGTAAAATGGGTCGTCTTGTAAGCTATGAAAGTTTCAACAACATGATTTATGTTACATTGTGTGGGTAGCACCACACAAAAATACTTAAGAAAGTTGTGAAAATTTTCAAATAAATATTGAATTGGGGTGAGCTAATTGAAATGATTTGCAAATCAAAGTAAGTCATCAAAAGGTGGTTTAATATATTTTTCACAAAGTTTTTTTTCACTCATTCCAAGAAAATATGTTAATTAATAACAGGGCAGACTTTTACCGTCAAAGAGTTTTTAAGTTCTTGGTAAATTTGTTTACCTGATATCAAATAACTGTTAACTTATTTTATTCCCTCAAAATTTACGTTAAAACTGCTTAGGCAAATACATTTATATAAGAAATTTTCAAGCTAAAATTTTTGCTAATATACTAATCATATTTTGATAAAAGTAAATATTCATTTTCCAATTAAAATTCATTGAATAAATATTTTAATACTTGAAATTTCTACAAATTCTAGAACAATGTTTGCCCATTTTAATTCTATATATTTAATTAGTTTCAATTTAAATTTCTTTCTTATGTTTAAAGCCAACTTCAAAGTAGTTTCCAATGAATTTATTGATGATTCCCAACTATTTAAATAATATTGATAAAACTTTTACATAAAACTTTTAATTATTTTTAAAGTATTTAAAGTATTTTGTGTTTGCCAAAGTGCAGCTTAAAGTTTTTAGTACTATAAACAATAATAATAAATAAATGCTAGAAGTAAAACTATTTCAAGACAGTTCATTCTTCACATCTTTCAAGCAACATCAAATATAAATAAATATACCTAAAATGGATTTTGCACTTTCAAAATTGCTAATCAACTTAGTTGAGTTTGATTGGCTCTATATTAAAGCTAAATTTAATAAGAAAAACCTTTTCAATTAAAAGAAAAAACAAAAAAAAAAAATCGTTTCGGTATGGATTTCAGATTCTAACTCGAATTTTCAATTCTTTTTTTATTTCTTCTCTTTGTCTTGAGAACAAAATAAAAATTTTTCCAATACTCGACCAACATGCCAAGCCACCCACTCAATGGGCATCTTTAGTACGACAACTGCATTGTCAGTTACATTTTCCCCTTGCATTTTCCTCCCCCTCTCTCTTTCAATCTTCGGTTCATTCTCTTTCTCTCTTTCTGTCGACACATACAACCGCAAAGTGAAATTGCATGATGCCTGTCAATAAAAAGAAAGAAAAAAAAAGTTAAAAAAAATTCAATGGCAAATAATATGCGGCAAAACTGCTGACAGACAGATATCCACATTTATGCTTTTATTACTCATAGGAAAAATTAATTAAGCTCACACATACACTAACAAAAACCACACAGTGAGATATATATATATATATATAGAGATAAATGGAAAGACAGGAAACCTTGAAAGAAACAGAGAAAGGAAGGGAAAGCCAAGATAAAATAACAACGTCAAAGTCAATAGACAATTAAAAACTTTTTCAAATTCAAAGAAAAACTGGGCGTGGCGACGCATTATGAGATTTTACTCAACGAACCAAAGAAACAAAACAAAAATGAAGGAAAATAATCAACTTTTTTATCATCTAGAAAAGTGGCTAAAACTGTAGTTAAGATCGTCGTTAGTTAAAAAGAAAACTTCAGATTGTGCAACATTTAAAGTTTAGTAAAAGTTTTCACACAACTGCCATACCAATTTGCAATAGTTGTTGCTTTTTTTAAGGCAAGTTAAAGAAATAGAAATAGAAATATATATTGTATTAATAGAAGAAACTTGTCTTTATTAGATTTAAATTTTATATTTTTATACTAGAAAGAGGTCTAAAAACCATCCAATGTATGTTTTGTTGAGTAGTTTCACCGATTTACTCTGCATTAGAACCTTTAGAAGTTATAGATCTACAATATATATCGATAAGTAAAGTAAATTTAATCATAAATTACTTTCAAAGTGAATAAACACATATTTTTTTATATTTTAACAAACTTTTCCATAAACTTCTTTTCATATTTTTTTTCAATTGGAAAATATTGCAGCTGGAATTAAAACACATTTAAAACTGAAAATATGTGGAAATTTGCTGTAAAATAAAATTTGTCATAAGAAAAAAATATTTTAATTTAAATATTTGAAAAGAAAGGTCTAAAAAAAGACAATAAAATCTACTTTTAATTTAAATTTCATTATAAAAATTTCTTTCGTTAGTAAAAATTTATCTTTCTCATATTTAGAAAAAGAAATATCAAGTTTTTTTAGGCTTCATCTATAAATAGCTCTGGATTACATTTAAGGTCTTTGTCTTATATTATTTTTGTCACATTTTCACTAGAAAGTATTCCCAAAACTCATTTCTTTTAAAAAATATTTCCCATTAGTTTAGCTTAACTCAACAATTTAGTCGATTCAACCCCAAGAAATGTAGCAAATTTTCTTTCTTTTTCCTCTCGCCTTATCAGAGTTAAGCTTTATGGTAGTTCATAATAACAGATAGACAATGTGAGTAAGGGTGGTTAGGAGAGAATATCAGGCATAAAACCCCAAAGGCAAAAAGCAGCTTATAAAACTTCCAACCTACATCAACTTTAAACAGCTTTTCAGCTCAAAGAAGAGTTCAGTTCATGCCACACTTTTGCCCGACCACAGCGGCAACGGCAGCGGCAGCGGCTATTGAGCAATCTTATCAGTGACCATAAATATTAAACCACCACAGCAGCAATAACAAAAAAAAAAAAAAAAGAAAGAAAACTACACCAACTATACACACTCGCAGATACACACACACACACACTTACAATACAGAAATATGCTCGAGTCTTGAGCCATGCCAAGCGCCCATTTATCACGCACTCCAAAATTGACCCAAGTGACCGAAGAGACAGACACACACACATAACACACACACACACTTTAGAACAACAAACTCATGCATAGCAATGTAATAACATTAAAAGCGTGATAGAGTCCCCTTTACTAACCCCTCCATGCTCTAACCTCCTTCCTCTTGACCCACACAATTCCAATCCAATTCCTCATTTATTCCTAGAGATAAGACAAAGCGATCGCCTCAAGCGCCAAAATACACGCGCCAAATTCAAATCGCAGAGCACAAGGCAGATGACTCTATCTCATGGATGGTTGCTAATGCGTAAAGAGTTGGGGGGAATAGAACGGATGTAGGGTATATTATACATAGCATATGCCTTACTTTTGTTATGACAGGTCCAAAATAGATGGCATATATTCTTGGATATTTAATTGATTTTCCAAATTGCAGGCAATATTGAAATTGTCAATAAAAAAAACCACTCGAAACTGGCGGGCTAGACTAATATTTTGAATATAATCTATATACTCCTATGATAAGTTAAGGTCAATTCTATGTGAAATCAACTAAACCAGAAACTAAATAATATAATAGACCTTACAAAGTGAGCAATATTACTTTTGATTGTCTTAAATCGTGTTTCACGAATGTCAGGTAATATTAAGATGAGTCGAAGTTTGTATACTCTACAGGTTAGAAATTTTGATTTTATAAAGAAAATAAACATGGATCACATTCTGGGAGTTTATACCTAATAAAAAGTGTTTTTAGTCAAATGTTTGAACTAAAAGTTAATATTTTTTAAATCTTAGAAGATTATTAATTTCAGTTAGTTAAATGCAATAGAGAGTCTTTATCTTTTTGTATCGGAAAATATATATATATAAAAAAAAAGTTGGACATAGTTTGCACAAATTCTTCTTCTTTTATGACTACAAAATTTATATATGAAATAAAAAAAATATTTAAAAATAATTAAGTTGGACAATGGCTTGCACAATTTTTTCTTCTTCTATATGTAAAAAATTTATATAAAAACTAAAATAAATATATTTTAACAACCAAGTTCGACAATAACTTGCAATTTCCAATAGAGATACTGTAAATTAAAAAATAAAACTTACTTTTCTCGAGACTATAGCACCTTCTTGAACCGATTTCATATATCTTTTCTATAAATTTAAATTTTATACCTGAATTCATTTTTAAAATAAAGATTTGTTTATAACGAATATACTCCTTCTTTTGTTAGGGTATAAAGCTAAATAAAACTTAAGTGGGCACTTGAACTTATGTTGAAAATTTAGATCTAAGATTAGAATTTAAAAGGGGTATTATTAAAACTAATTGAAAACTATATATAAAATTTCCGTTTCTTTCTTTTTAGGTAAGTGACTATCAAAACGTATTTATATACATATATATATAAATTTATATATAACATTTAACGATTGGTATGTACAATTGATTAATCAGATTACAATCCCAAAATATGATACTTAGCCACTCTAACTTTATAATTATTGAGTTTTAAGGAAATCCATATAATTCTTCGTTATCGATGAAAGAATATTTTAACTCGAACCTATTTGACTTCGAATACTTCTCCCTTCTTCTAGAACGATTTCATTCAGTTATCTAGCATCTCATAGTCATTTATCTGGCTCTTTTCTCTCCCTTTAGCTAAGCCATTTTATCCCAAAAATCAATTGCTTGGCTGCCATTTTACTAATAACCCATATTGTTTATATGGAAAATCACTTAACTTATGCCAAGAATAGCAAATACACCCCACATATTATGCTTCTGTCAGCATAAAGCCAAAACTATATTTCTTGGTCAAGTCACTGAAAGCCAATAACCCCAACTTCATTTCGATATTCTGAGACAATCAATCATTTTTTTTTTTTTTTTTTTTGTGTGTTTTTTGTTCTTGGTTCTTTTGATTTTTCTTTCTCTGCAGACTCGTTAAATGAACCCCACAAAGTTTTTTACAACTTTATTATGGAGCAATCCTTGTCGCGATTTTGGCGGCCATTGCCGTTGGGTGTTTGGCGCCAAAAAGTCTCCTGCCATAAAGCGACTGCAATCGTCTGTTTCCCCTTATGTCGACTAACTACAAAACACAAATTTGCAATTTTTTCCACTCTGTTGTCGACGTAGTCGTAGTCCTGGCCACACAGGAAGCTACGTCTGTAATTCTTTTTCTGCTGAATAGTTTTGCAAACATCTAAATAAAATATCCGTCGATGGGGCAGACAACGTAACGTCGACGACAACGACATTCAGACATTGACGCCAATGTGGCGCCTGACTTTGCTTCATGTGGCAACCATCGAAAGGATGCTTCATCACTGCTCGGCTTTAGTGAATATCTGAGTGCGCTGTAAATAACATTTATGTGAAAATCCATCAAGAAAAAAATACTATGAAAATGAAAAGTCGTTAAACGTGACAAACCAGGGATTGTATTTATATATGTTGTTTTTTTATATTTATCACAAATTATTTAAAATTTTCTTTAAATTTAATTTGAAATCTAATTTAAAAGTTTTCAATAATACTATACATATACAATATTTTTTGGATTTTGTTTGGGCGTAATTTGTAATATAATTATATGTATATTTCAATTTCTTCTTCTAAATATTTCCTCTATATTCTTTTCCAACTAGGAAAAATTAATCGAAATATTTATATTTTTATTAAAACACTCTTAATTTTTTCCTTACATTGTTAAAGTTTCGTTTCTTTTAGTTTTTATAGACCATACAAAATTAGATTTCAGTGTTACTATAACAGATTTTTCAATAAAACAAACTTGATATGTTAACAAAAAAAAAAAACATTTCAAAATATAATTTGCAATATAGCAAAATCTTTTGAAATTTAAAGTTATAAATTAGATATTAAATAACATTTTTTATACAAATAAAATCAACTAAAGTTAATACAGATTTGGGAAATAAGTGGAAAAATACTTTGTTTACTTTTTAAAGTCTCCTTAAATTATAGATATATAACTTAACCGATTTTTAATCAAGTACGAATATTTTGTTTTATTCTATAACAAGTTTATCCTACTTGATATGTTGGTTATCAAATGATCTTTATATATAGTTTGAAATCGAAATTTATAACAACCCCGAAAATTACAAACAGCTGTTCTCATACTCTAAAAAATGTAATTATAGTACACGGAAAATTTCACACGCTCCATTTAGTTATTGAATTATTTAACAAAATATCCTATTAAACGATTCACCCTTATAAACACATTAGATGAGCTAGTATGCGTATGTGTAGGGTATTTCAGTTACCCATTTCACCCTGTCTCCTTTTTACTCCCACTTTTTGTTTTTGGTCTTTCTGATTCTGTTATTTGTTTTGTCGCCGTCGCCGCCAAATGGGCGTCTCAGCTGACGTCGCAGCGGGCAGCCATTTGGCTGGGTTGCCTGCCAAAAGGATTTTTGTTTCGTGGCTTTGGAGTATGTCATATTCAGTTCCGCATTTGACGTCGTTGGGCACGCACTCCTTAGTAATTTGAGCATTTTGTGGCAACATGTTGCTGTCAGAAGATCTCTGGCAACATGCTGCACAGTGAAATTACTTAAACGTTTAATTGCTGCTGATAACAAAATGTACACTGCAATAAAAATTTCCTACAAACGAAACCACTGTGCGTACTGCTGCTCTCACCCACATTTTCTCTCTCTGACGCTCGCTCTGTTTCACTCTCTCGGTTCTTCGTGGCTCTCTGATACTCACTGATCTTGCTCAATGTTTTGTTGCTGTGGTTAGTTTCATTTCAACTTTGCTTTGGGCAACATCGTCGACGCGCTGCCCGGCATTTCCGCTATGTGTGTGTGTGTCTGTGTGTACGCTTGTACGAATGTATCTGTATCTGAGAGATACTAATATGCAGTACGCAAAGTCGAAGTATCTTTGAACGTGATCGCAGTACGTTTTGTTATTATTTATTTAACTGATTACTAAAGTGTGTAGATGTTGCCAAGTGTTGCGTGCTAAAGCTTTAGGCAACACAGTAAGAAAAAATAAAGCAAAAAAAAAGAAGAAAAAAAAGGTTCATTGAGCATAAATTTTGTGTTTAAAATCTATAAATAAATTTAAAGCTCTGCCTGAAACGTGTTTGTGACGTGCAAAAAAAAAAAAAAAAAAATAAAAATAACTAAACTATTTGAATTCAATATTCATATGCAAATGTTCCTAATACGGTTTGACACAGAAAGATAACAAGCCCAAATTATAGTTACTAATGATAAACTTATGATAAGCGGATAAACAAACATGTTGCGGAAGCTGGACTACATAATTTACCTTACAAAAAGAACAACAAGAACAATAACAGCAACGTTCTATAGCTCTTCTTTGTTCCTTTGTTAGGGGTACTCACTCTCAATTTCAACTTCAACTAAAATGAAACTTAATTACCAAACTCGGCACAAAATTTTTTTGTCATATCAACTAAAATAAACCCAACAACAAAAGTCCATATATTAATGTAGAGAGAAATGAAACGACAACAACAACAACAGGAAAAAGTGCAACAATGGCAAATGGTTTAATGGAGCATGTCGCATTGAGTTGGCCAAATTGTTCGGTTCAATTTCATACACATGTGACGGTTAAAAAGGGTGCATCTCCAGCAGATATGTTTAGCCAGAGGCGTAGTTGGCTAAAGGGGAAATTCTTACAGATTGGGAAATTGTTAGTTCTGCAAGATTTTTCTTTAAAGAAAATTTAAACTGTTAAATGAAGTGATAGATATAATAAAAAGGTATGATAAAGAAGCTTAGCTAGGAGAGCTCCAAAAGAATTGCGGCTTAAAATATTAGTATTTAAAAAATATTAAAAAACATTAATATTGTTTAGTTTAAGGTGTATAAGATAGATTGCAAGATAGATTGTTGGAATATAGGTGGAACTTAAACAGATTTTAGATAAGTATTTTAAAAGATTTAGATAGATTTTGATAAGTAAGTGAAAGTGTAAAAATACAATTTGTAGAATAAGTTTTTTAAATAGAATTGTTTTATATTTGGTTAAAAAGAAGATAATTTTAGAGGAATTTTATAATATAACAGAGATTAATCTATAAAGTAAAGGAATAGAAAAGGATTTCTGAGCAAAATATTATTATACTAGTATTTCAACTATTAAAAAATTTTTTTTTAGCTTATAAAATAAAAATAATATCTTCCTTACCAAATAATTATAATTACAGTTAGTTAGCTACCTACAAACAATTTAAGTGCCTATAATATTTGAATTTTATTGTCCTATTTCGATAAGATCTACTCATTTTTATGACCTAGCCAATTGAATTATTGCCTTGTCCCATCTAAAGGACACCCTAACTACCCCTAAGCCACATCCATGTTAGTATAGGGGAGTTCTATACCATACAAAAAAAAAAAAAAACCACCACACACAGTAGCCTACTGCACACTCACACAAACAAATTGCATAAACCAAGCATGATGTGAGAGCATACCCAAAAAACAACAAAAAATCGACATTGTCTGTTCCCATTGTATTTTGTTCATTGTAAAGTTTGGTTTTTTTTTTTTTTTGTTTTTTATTCCGTTCAGACGGAAAGTTGTTCAATTGCAGTTTTAGTTTTTGTGAGTCTGACAGCTTGAAAAAAGTCTCTCACAAATGCGTTTTCACTGTTGCCAAAAATTTTGTCTAAAGGCATTCTACGAATTTTGTTAAAATATAAAAAAAGTATGGGGGTTGGATGGGGGGTGCAATATACTCGGTTTCTCATATTTGTCAGAAATTTATGATATACGAATTGAGTATTGAAATTCAAGAAAATTCAATGAGACATTTGTATTGTTTTTGTGTTTTAACAAAAGTTAACTTGAGCTGTTTTTTTTTTTTTTCTTATTTTGAACATTTTTTCTTATAAAGTTTTTCCACAAGGTCAAAAGTCAATGCAAACTTGAAGTAAACTATTACCAAATTTCATAAAATTCATGGTCAAAATGATATATAAGGATTTGAAACTAAAAACAAAATAAAAATTGTGAAAAAAACAATAAATTTTAAATATTTAATGTAATGCTTATTTGTAAGTAAACATTAACCTTAATTTTTAAACCAACAATTTGCATTTAAGTCAAGTTTAACTGTTACCTAAAAGCTGCCTAATTGTGGCTAAAAGTCAATATTTGTCAAATGTAAATTTTAAGTCATTTTTCTTATACCCAAATCTAAGTAGAAAATCAATCCCTCAATCTTTTTTCTAAGTTTTAAATACATTTCAAACTTAATAAATTTCTAAAACGTTTCTGAAACTTTGACATCATTTCACTTTTATATAAAAACAAATTGTTTGTTTAGTTATTGTTAACTTTTAAAAACAATTCCTAATATGTTTTTCATGTTATTTATTTCTATTATTTTTATTGAATTATTTAAGTTACTTTTGGCTTATGCTCAATACCGCAAATCAATCAAAAATCCATTTGCCTTGTTGTCCCATTTCGTATTCAGGTTTTCCACTCGAAATTGTTTATTTAGATTCTAGACACAAATGCATTTACCGTGTTGCCAAATTTCACCAAAAACAAAAAAAAAACACAATACTTTAATTTGTTTACATTGGTTTTTCGCTAATGGCCAAGAAAGCAAAAAAAAAAAACCAAAATTGGTTTCCATGACTGTACAGATGGTGCATCGATGGAATCTAAACCTAAAACAGAATCACCCTCACTTACATACGGGACAGCTGTAACTTTTTGGCGGAGTCTATATACAAATATATATAAATATAAGTCGGAGGTGTCACCCTCCCTCGAGAAAATATTCAATCGTTTGCTCCCTCGCGTTTCATTCCCGAATAGCGTGCGATCAATAAAAAAAGGAAAACACGCAGAAATTCTCTTTTCTTTTCCCAGGCTGACTTTTCACCCTCGAGAGTAAAAAAAAAAAAACAAATCATACACACACGCACACACATCCTGTATTTTGGTATTGTCTTTCTGATGCTTCCTGTCTGTAATAAATTCTTATTAGAGTGGAGTTTGGCGCCTCAATGCCAGCCAGGAATGTTGAGAGGAGTTTCTCTCCAGTAATGAGATTTATGGGACAAGAAGTTATAAATAATATTTCTTATTTGTAGTTGAAAGACAAGAAAGATGTATTTTAATTGAAAAGAATATTTGTACTTGATGAAAATTGATTTTTCTCTTTCTTTTTTTTTTCTGCCATTTGTCATGGTGGTGGAAAATTAGTTTTTAATTTGTAAATTTTTCGCACTTACTTTGATGTTGTTTTGTAAAAGAAAATGTGTGAAAATGTGCAAAGTTTTGCTTTTTACTTCAATTAGCCATCATATGCCTGACTGACAAAAACTTCATTAACGATTTCCTGTTTACCGTAAACATATATATCAAACATATATTTACATAATCTTGATCGTATACCAAATTAAATAGAAATAGAGTACTAATTTTTCAAAATTTCCTTATATCTTTATGGAAGCTGTCGCCGCTTTTCCGCCAATTAAATCTCAACCTGAAGGAAAACCCTTTTTACCTCTACCCTTTACCCTTTTAGCCACTTCAATGTACAACAGGTAGCGCCTCAATAAAATCATCTTAAGCATGCCAGACATGCGTTTCCCATGCGTTTACTTATGGCTCTGTGTTCGGGTTTCGAGTCCGGGTCATTAGCCTACGGTTAAAGTTGAACAGTAGCCAACGAAAACAGAAAAAAAAAAACATAAATCGAATGCGGGTCGTCACCATTTGGGTACAAAATAGAAAAAAACAATTGAGTTCCATAAAATTTGCCTATTAATTAAGTCTCGGCAACCGCTGAGCATTTTCTTTCCCTTTTCTGCCGCTTCAAATTGTTTTCGGTAGGTACACACACACACATACACACTCTGTATGTAGGTTTATGTAGATATCTGTACATATGTTTTAGGTCTGTTAATATCGGTACATATTTACATAGCCCAATGCAAAACACTCAACCACCAAACAGCTGCCTGGCCCTAAAAAGATTGTATTCGCCGTGTGGCAGACTGTTTGGCGTCGGCTAAGATCCAACAAAAAATATTGTGAGGAAGTTGACGCCAATGCAAACACTTGGCAATGCCATTTTAGGTTACTTCAACTGGTATCAATGAATGGAAATTGCTCTTAACTTTAATAGTCAACCAAATTGCTAAGCGGTAAAACTATTGAGCAAGTTTTTAGGAAATTGCATTGAACTAGAGTTCAGATTGATGTGAAATTTTCTCTTACTATAGTGAAGCAATTGATTATATATTTTGTTTTAGATATTTTTATAGGAGTGTAACTTCAGTTAACTTGTTTAAAACATATGTGGCTTAAAGTAAATGTAGGTTACTTGCATAAACTAGATTTTTTAAAAATTTGATCTACATATTTTTAAAATATTAGATAGTGTTCTGTATCATGAGCTTGATATTGCATTTAAGATTTTGTTAAGCTATGCATTTTAGGTAAAATAAATTTCTATTGATGGATTCAGTGGATCATTCATATAATTTTCTAGTATTCAGATTGTTTATCTAGCCAAAAGTTTACATGCAAGATTATACATCTAACAGCCAAAACTAAAAATATTCTTGAGTTTAAATACAGTTTGGACATAAAGACTTCACTGTACAGAGATGCTCAACCATAGCAATCTTTACTGTGGCACAAAACTGCACTCTTTGATCACAGCTAAGAATATTGATTATAGTTTGTAAATAGTTAAAAGATATAAATATCCTATTTGATTTTATTATAAAACGTTTTTATATATCCAGGTCATATATAACATAGGTCAGGTCCTTTTTATCTGAACTGTTATAAGAACCACATCTATGATAAAGTAATTTATATAAAATGATCAATTATGTGCAATAGAATCCTAATTCCGAAAATCTTAAATAGAGATAATTTCCTATTTACAACAGAAATATTAAAAATCTCAATTTCTTGAGAAGTTATAAAAGCTTAAAACGAATGAGCAGTGGATTGTCTGATTACTTATATACTTAAATAACCAAATAACCACGAAAAATTTTTAATTATTAAATAATTAATAGTTGAATAAGAAATTGGAGTTAGTTTGAATTATAATATTATAAGTATATTCAAGTTAAGCTTTAATGATTAATATTAACTGCAAACTAAAAAATTCTTTAATCTTCTTCAAATCCTCAGAAGAATTTAATTTATAGAATAAATGGAATAGATCTAAAGATCTTCCCATTAAGAAAAAGCTTCCAATTGCTTATAAATCAAGTTTAAATTAAATTACTTGAACTTACTTTAAGAAATGATATATCGAGATCAATTTAAATAACTTAAACCAATTGCAAAGATTCTTCGTCTCTCTTTAATCGCTCTCTTTAATTTGCTCTTTAATGAATAATTTAAAGTTAGCTTGCTTTAGAGTAAGAATTTCATAAGGGTAAAACTAATATAATAATTATATAAATTGCATTTCAACCCTTATCATATGTTTGAAGTTAATTACCCGCAATTCAAGGTTACCCTTTTCCTTTGTACACATTATTGCACCTTTTGCATGTTGCCTAGTAATTGTTGGCTGCACCTTTAGCAACATGTTGCATGCAAGCAGCTGCTTTCCACATGGCAACCGTCTCTTATGTTGCTTTTTTTGTGTTTCTTGTCTGACACTCAATAAACAACGATTATCGGCGGCTTTTGTCTACTATTTTTTTTTTTCTTCTCTATATTATACAGTAGATTGGTTGCCAGGAGTGGCACCTTTTAAATTGCAGAATGATCCGAATGCAGGCAGAGTTAAAGAAGTGCATACAATTTTCGTTTGACTTCCAATCATTAATCAGTTGAAACTAATATTGTGGCAGTTTGTCCTTTGTCTTGAAATACGACAGCTGCTCCTCCTCCCATACTAAAGAGCGGTTCAACCCATTTGAGTGCATCGACTTGATGCTGCTCCATTTTTATGCTTCTTGTTTGAATTGTAATTCTTAGAATCAACGAGGCTCCAGCAGCTCTCAACTCTTATCTATGCCCCTTCAACATTTAGTGCTTCGCTTTCTGTGGAAGATGATGATTATGAGAATGATGATAATGCTCCCCTCTCTTAGCATTTGTTTCGCTTCAAAAATTTAATTATCATTATGGCATATTATCTGGTTAAGGTACAACTTCTGGTTATTGGAGTTGGAAGGCCTGAAGCTGCCTCTTTTGATTAATTTTTTAGTAAATTGTTGAAAGTAAAACGTTGGGCGTGTAGTTGAGAATTTGAGTTGATTGCCTTTATAATTTTCAAAAAGGCCTTTCAATTATCTATGTGATTGAAGCTTATGGTAAGTCTGTTTGATAGAAAACCATTAAAGTTGAAATCATTTTAAAGGGTAGTGGTAGAAGTAGAGAAAATATATAATTTTCTTTTGATTTACGGAATCTGTTTGTCTCAACTTGTTAAGTTTCCGCCGATAAATGACCAAACTTCAAGTTTTATGCTTGAGGTGAAAAATTAGATACATACAGATAACATATCAATGGACATCCATCAATATGTCCAGACAATTTTAATCGCATAGAAAGCATCTGCCACTTCACTTTCATTCACTGGCAGACAGACACACTGAAAGAAAATTTGCATATAAACTAAAAAAAAAACAGAGAGAGAAGTAACCAAGTATATATATCTAACCAATAAGAAATCTAATCAATTCAATACTTTGGTAAACAAATCACGTCAGCAAACAATTTATCAACCTCACATCGAGGTACCCTGGGTCAGTCTCCTACTCCTACTACTAGCAATAGATATATACTTGGCTTTATATATATACATATATAGGTTTCTATTTGTATTTAATGAATGCAATTTGAAATTTATAAGATTGCATGAAGACGAGGGTTAATTTTAAAGTTTACCACAAACATAAGAAAAAAGACACTGTTATTGTTTTATACAAAAGTGTTAACAAAAACTTGTTTTAGTTGTTTAAGCATTTAAGCCTAAACTTATGTGGGTTTTTTTTTTAAGAATTTCTCAGTTGTTTAACATATTTCATACCTTTCATTTCTATAAAATCAACAATCAATCTGATGATCAACGATCTGTTCAACTTAACGCCATGCACAGTGGCTTAAAATCCATGCAAAACGAGAATAACTTTTGTCAATGCTTTTGTTGTTTAATTTAAATTTCAAAATCAATGCATAAAGTTCATTTCCGATCAAATCGGCCCTCATAGAGTAATTTATAGTAGTTTTAGTAGTATATGTTGTTCCACTTGAGTTCTTGGTAATTACAAAACTGCCAGACAACTTCTACTTATTATATCTCCCCCACCATCAGAGGGGGGAGAAGTCCACTTGATGGACAACAACAAAAAATTATTTTATATACATACAAAATATATTTATATGTATATATAGGATGATGATGACGATGATGGGTTCAAAATCTTCCAACTCTCATCGGTCTGTCAGTTCAGCAATCATTCGTTGCTGCTACTATAGTGTGATGTTGTATTGTGTATTTGTGTATTTGTGTGTGTGTGTGTGCATGTTGCATGCAACATTTCTGTTGATTATGCTGATGAGTTTTTGGGTCTCGTCTTCAGTCTCTTTCAGTTATATCAGCAGCACCCCATCTCAGTCACAGCCAACGTGGGTAATAATAATAATGAAAAAGTTGCTTCTCTTTCTCTCTTCTCCTTCACTTTGCCACTTTACTACTCCCCCTATCTATCTCTCTCTCTTTCTGTCTGTTTCTATAGTTACCTCTTTTTCTGCTCTTTCGCTTTTCATTCCTTTTTTCCCTTGTGTTTTTTGGACTCTGTATATTTTTTTATTTTTTTTTTTTGGGTAAATGCTTCGACTTGGGGTTAGGAGGTCGACTTTGTTTATGTTAGCTCAACATGCATTTGCAATGGCCAAAATCGTAATTATAATAATACGAACAATGAAACAACAGCTGGTGTCTAGGCAAGGGACCAATGTATATTTTTTAAGGTGCCATTGTAATAAAACCGAGATCAAAGGGAACAGGAAAAGGGTTAAAGGAGCCACCCAAAGTGTTTCTAATTAAAGTGACATTTTTAGGTTGTTTGTTGTTTAAGCTTTATGTATTAAAATAATAAAAAGAAGTCAAATATTGGCCTAGAATTTATGCTCTAAAGTAAGTTTTTCTAATCTCAACAGGTTTTTCAATCAAGATTATCTGTGAAATGAGTTTTTGGAAATGATTCCTATTCCTTAACTTGTTTTTCATTATAATATATATTATTGCTGGAACTTTTGTGATCTTGATTGAGATTAAACTTTTTAAGTAAATAGAAACTCTAAGATATTCCAAGAATATATATTTTTAGCTTATTAACAAGACGATCTTTCAATTCAATTTCTTTATTTGTATGCAATCAGATAGAATTTTATATAAGATTTTCTTCATGTATTAAAAAGGCATTTGATAGCTTTATTTTTAGTCAAGATAATTGATACATTTGTTACTCAATTCGGCATAAAAAATTATTACAATTTGTAACTTAAACGAACATAAGTTTCCCTCAAAAACTTCTTTCTCCTTTGGGCCAAAAACAGTTAAAGAACTTTGAACAAGTCAATTGCAATACAAAGTTTACAGCTTGCAATTTCATACCAAAAGATACTTGATAAATTTTCCATTCAAGTTGAAATTCCCCAATGACAATTAGTCAGTTTAAGTTCAGTGTTTAGCAGTTTGAAAAGCACTGGCTGCCATTGCACTCGATTGTCGGCAATGCGGCAATTTTTAAAATTTATGGCTTATGCAAAAATAAAAAAAGGGGAAAAAATGGGAAAAAAAAGAAATCTTCAACAAAGCAACCACTGACAAGAGGAGATAAAAGATGTGTGAAAATGTCATTTTGCCGCATTTTGTGTGTGACTCACTTGAGGCTAAAGTTTGAGAGGCAATGGAGTCCCTGCAGTCTCCCAAATGAAACCAATCAAAATCGTGCAAATTGATTTCAAATAAATCATATTTGTCAATAAATTCAATCACCCACTGGCAAAAATGAAAAAGGGGAATGAGCAGCCATCAAAATGTTTGACATTTTCCAAATGATAATTTTTTTTTGGTTTTTATGTGGGCGTCTAATTGTTGGCAATTTATATAGTTTTTTTTTTTTTTTTTTTTGAATTGCATTGTTTATTGAAATTTATGCAATTTTTCCATTGGCATTTTCAACCATATCCATTGTTATGCAAAAATTGAACTTTAACTTCGTTTTGCAAAAAGAAAACCCAAACTGAAAAAATAGTTAAACAAATAAAGTTCAGACTGATTTCCTTTTTCCGTTGAAACGAATTTTTTCTTCTTTGCAGATGGAGTATATTGGTTACAGCATATTCTTTGTAAAATATAGATAAATATAGTAGAATATTGTTCTAGTTCAACTTTTCTAACCTGCAGTGCTATAGTTCCACTTAAAAGTTGGAGTTAAGGGGGCCTACGAGTTGAAGAAGTTCTAGTAAGGAAAGTCCTAGTTAGGAAAGTTCGACTGTATTTTTACATATATACATACATACACACATATATAATAACAATAATATATATCTTTGATTTAACAGTTTCTATAAGATGAGTAAGTCTTATGTTAGTTCTCGGAGAATTTACTTTCTTCTTCTAGATAATTAGAGCATAAGAAATTGTTGATGATTAAAGGAATATTGTTTTATAAATGTCTCCAAAATCAGAGTTTTGTATCCTATATCAACACATCAGATTTGGCGTTAATATAGAATAATTTATAGAAGTTTTACTTCTTTCCTACTTTGATCTCTTTCTAAAGAAATACTTAAAATAAGTATGCAATTTCGGCACAAGAAAAGGATTATAATTTATATACTTTTGAAAATCAAATCTTAAAGGGTATAAAAATTTCGTTCAAATCAACCCCAGCCCTCGCGGTTTTATTTCTATTTTTTTTTTTTTTGGTTTTTTTGTTGGCTATCGGTAACGCACCTTTGACAACTTTGACAACTTTCGCCCAAAAGGAATATGCAAAAATGGATGTCGAAGAAGGAAATAGAGAGAAGAGGAAAAAAATATATATATAACCCGCTAACGAGCTACAGTTTGAGAGGAATTCTCAAAATCTTATCGCCAAATGTCTCTTGGTCTGTCTATTACATTTCTGTGCTTTTATTTTCCTGTGGGCTGAATGTATATTAGGGCTCAAAGTCTAGACAACGAGGCTGCCTCTGACTTATCAATGTTTAAAAATCTGAAAAGGAAATTGCTTTAAATTTTAAAAGAAAGACAAAGCAAAAACACAAACAAAAAAATGACAGAGCATTTTAATGTTTTTAGGAAATGAAATGAATTATTTACGATTAAAGCGTAAATTATATGTGAGAGATGCTCAAAGTATCAAAAGATCAAGTCACAGTCAACATGTGTTCACATCTCAGCTTGGGAATGACTACTTTTTTTTTTTTTTTTTTTTGATTTTAAATGAAAACAATTTGTTGACAAAGAAACAGAAACTGAAAACTAGTTGGCAAATTGTGTCAGTCGAAAAACTATCCAAAATATATTCAAAATATTCTCAATGTCAGAACTGGTTGAATTCCAGAGAAAAAAAAAAACGCAAAAACCACATTCGAAAAAAAAATGCGCAAAATATATAAAAATAAAATCAAGTTGAAGCTGTCAATTGCATAGCTAAGTAGCTCACATGGAGTTATGTTTGGGGGCGGATGGTTTGACAGGCATAGCAAAACGATGGAAAGGGGCAATGCTATTGCGAATGTATTAAAAAACAATTCTTATTTGCTTGCATATTTGTTATTTTATATAGAAATCTAATATAAAAAAGTTCTTCTTTTTGTTTTGTACCTTTAACTTTTATATTACTAGTTTTGGTTTAGGGAATTTACCTTTAGTAATGACAAATATTGGGAAATTACTCATTTGAAAATCAAGTTTCTAAAATCTACATAAAACATTTTTTGTTGTCTTCCATTAGACTTAATTTTGCATATTTTTAACTACTTTTTTTGTGTTTATGTGTAAAACTTTTGTATTAATTATAAACAGAGCAAAAGAATGAGTTCGATATCAGAGATCAGATTAGGAGAATTAATATATGTATTGCGGTTAAAAACGGTTAACTTTTGCTTGATTTATAATTAATGTTAACATTATTTTTAATGTTTGGAATATTATTGTTTAATTATATATACCGTTATTTTACAATATTGACAAATAAATCTGTTAATAACGAAAGTACAAAGAAATATAATAATAATTATGTAAGATTCAGTTTAGCATTTTGGCTTTGAATTGAAAAATATGTAAGAAATCAAATTATAATGAAAATTATTTTAGAGTTTTATTTTGTGATAAAATTAAAGAAAGATTTTTTTTTATTAATTTCTATGATAACTATTGCTTCCTAATAAATATCTCTTCAATATGTTTCAATAAAAAAAATCAAAATCTAATATATTAGTTTAGTGTATAGAACTTAAAAACGTAAATAATTTAAAGGGTGAACAAAAGAGTTTACTTTTCGTGCTCTCGTGAATTCCCCTATTCACAAAATAAAGCAAAAGTCCTCCTATTTAATTATATTTCCCAGAAAAGTGCATAAGATTAGATTATCTCAATAAAAAGTACTTTCAACTTATGATAAAGTCTGCAACTGATAACAATATCTCTAAAATATATCGCTTAGAAACTAACATAATGAAACTCAGTCCATCATGGTAATCAGCTATAAAAGAGAATAGAAAATTACCTTAACAACTAAAAATCAAATACTCAAATACCCTTCCCTATATAAGGCTATACAAATGGTAGCTATTCAATTAACAAGCTGTCTCTTTCAGTAGTCTTTCAATTTGATCGAGAGCTGTTCAATCTTGAATATCTTGCCTCCGATCAAATAATTATTTAAGGTGTGTTAAACAAAATAATGAACAGACAACAACAACAACAGCAAACAAAATATAAACATGACATCACAGAAAATTCATAAAAAAATACAGACACAAAGAACAAAATATATCAAACACATCGTTGAATTGTTTTATAGACCGTAATTCAAATTTATAGAAAATTTACCGAAATAAATGTTCAAAAAGGTTGCCAAAAAAAATATGGAAGAAAAAAATATATATTGTTGCCATCGAAGTTGGTTATCAGGCAACAGTTATCGCTCGTAAAATTAATAAATTTATGCATTTATGCAAAAAAAGAAAAAAGTAAACCAACGAAAAATGTCTTAAAAGGGCGCGCCAAGTTGGCCAAGATCTGTCCCGAACCGTAAAAGAAAACTAAAGCATTTTATATGCCTCTACTCATTTATGCGAGGGCTGTTAGAAAACTAAGTGATACTACCGAAGTAGAATATTATTTAAAGAAAAAATAAAGAATTGTTATTTCATTAATTTTATATTTTTTTCATCCTTTTTGTATCAAATTAAATTTTATTTTGATTTTAGCTGATATTTTAGTAACCTGAATTGGAGGACTATTAGTTATAGAACCTAATGTACTTTTAGGATAAAGTTTAACTGTAAATTATTTGCTTAAACTTTATAATAAAACTTTTTCAGCTGCTAAATCTTTAAAAAAGATTTACTGAATTTTAAAAACAAGTCTTATACTTTTTATTTAACGTATCTCTCCAGGAAAACAATTAAAGTTTATACTTTGATTTTTATTTTCCTGGAGAGATACACGAACGCCCTCAAATTCAGCTCTTAAGTCAAAAGTTCTTTGAAACAATTCCAAAAAGTTCTTCTTTTGAATATAAAACATAGCTAAATATACCCTCAAAAAATGTCTTTATATAGAGTGTGATAAGATTTCTGAGTTAAAGTTTTATGTGAATAAAATTTCAATATACAAATTCCCAGATATTGTTAATAGAAGATACAATCTAGATTTAGATCTTTAATTAGTAATTATTTATAAATATTTTAAGCTATTTGTAAACTTTTTTATTGAAAAGACTCGAACTGCTCTTTTGCATTTCCATTTAGTTGTTCAATGATTGTTTGTGAACACATTCTTAGAGTAACCCTCGCATATATAGTTATATCTGTATATATATATATATATTTATTATATCTTATGGCGACGTTTATCGAAATGCATTAATTAGACACGAAACCTGCTGTGCGACTGGGCCTCTTGGCCACTCTCTGATAGTCTGAGTTCAGACTTTTTTATGCTAAATTTTGTTTTTTGTTTTTGGTTTAGCGGGTGGAAAACCAAAAAATTAAAAAAAAAATATATATATAAAATATATATAAAAACTAGTTTCAAGTCGAGGCTGGTCACTTCCTCACTTGATGACACACTTGACAAACGGGCAATGAGGAAAAGGGGAAGGGTTTAAATTATAAACAATTGAGGCTAATTTAAGTTTAGAGTATTGTTGTTGCTTCTCATCTTCAACATAACAACATTAGCCATGTAACTTGAGAGTAATGTACATTTCTATATAGTTCTCAAAGTGAATGGGGAAATGACATTAACATATCTACATATATATAGATATATATAATATATCTATATACAAGTTACATATGCGACTAGATGATGGGTGCATATGTGCATATATATCCGATGTCTATATATAGACTTAATGCATTTCATTAAAAGTTACTTGAGACGACGACGATGACGACGGCAATACAATCTGCAGTTGCAATTCAATTTGAGATGAAAATGTATCTCAACTGTGAGGGTGGACTGCAATAATATTATATGATGAAGGACAGCAATAGAATGCTTTTAAATAAATATAATTAAAGATTAAAGCCAAAGGAATCTTAATCTATGACTCTCAATCTTAAAGAGAAAATAGCTTACAAAGGCAATTAAAACTTTCATATAACAATTTTTCTCCTGTTCAACAAGAACTTGTCCTTGTTTCTGGTAAAGCCATGGCCAACACCTGTTTGAAATAGAATTTCATACAATTCCAATTCTTGAAATTCTTACTTTTGCCATCATAATATAGTTTCCAGTTAATCACTCTATTGCACAAAAAGGTTACATTCCACATTCACTTCAGTCACTTCAAAGCAATAATTAAAATTGTTCTTTATTAAAGTCGGCAGAGTCCATACAGTGACTGGCATTATAAAGTGTACACACACCATGAACTGCAATCAAAACAATTACAGCCAATTCACGCAGTGCTGAAAAAAAACTGAAAACAAAAACAAACACACACTCATACACACACACACACACTCAATCGCACATACACTTCTCACTTCTAACAGTTGTAAAAATATGAAAAAAAGAAAATACAAATGAACAAATGCAATAAAATTGAAACAAACATCGTTCGCATTATGTTGATGACATTAGAAAATTGTTGTTTATTGCATTTCCTAGTTATTATTGTTGTTGTGGCTGTCAAACTGTCGTCATTTAGCTAAGCGGAGACAGAGACTCAGCAAGTTTAATTTTCCTCTTTTTTTATTTTTGCAAGAACAAGAAAGTCGCTTTTCAAGTGTCAACGACTGCCAGGCCAAAGAACTAACAAACCAATTGACAGGCCAGCAACTAGCAAATAAGCCAATGGCAACATGGATATACGATCTCAACATGCCACATGCTTATAGATATGTTTTAAGTGCCCGTTTGTGGCTGTTCAAAGTGTCAAGTAGTTGATACAACTCATAAAATTCGCTGACATGAACAGAACTCTTTCAAAAACTAAACATTAAAAGAAGGAAATAAAAAAAAAAAAAAGAAAACGAAAACTGTCAATGCAATTTTACAGTTGTAAAAGCATTGCTATTAATGCACTTTGAAAAGTTTACAATGCCTTCAAGAGATTTAAGAAAGTTTTCGTTATGTTTATCAATTTACATGTTTATTGTATTATATAACAAAAGGAATTATTACATTCGATTTCACATTGCTATAGGCTCAATTGGATATTAACAGGAGCGGTTTAAGATGGGAATCTAAAGTTTTGTGGGGCGACTTAACTCTTTTATTAACGTTGTCAATCTTTAAACTTAAAGAAAATAAAATTTCTTGACTAAAACAAATGCTTACTAAATTGTTCTTTGATATTATTAAATATTATTATATAAAAGAACAATTTTAAAAGCTTTTGCTTTAATCTTAGCAATTTTATTAATTATAATAGAAAAATTTCATATTAAATATGAAAGAATTTATCATCGTAAACCGATAAAAATGCTTCGATAACTATTTGCTTTTATCGTACTATCGCATTTTTTTCAACTTCAATGTCAAAACTAACCGCAACTTGGAAAAAAACAATGCCATTGTTTAAGAATTCTCTTTTAAAGTAAATTTTTTGTGGTTTGATTTACGATATTTTAATGTTAAATACATAATTAGGTGCTTAATTTATTTTTAGTAGGGCTGTAAAGCTAAATTCTGTAGTATCTGTAAAATAAAGTTTTTTTTTGAAATAAATTTATTACTAACTCTTAAACTAGACTCTTAGATATACTGAAGAGTGAAACAAATAAACTTCAACCTACATCTTCTTCTAGACATTTTTTATATTTAAATTAATGTTATATCTAAACATATTAAATAAGAACTAAATTAATTACAGAATGAGTTAAAATTTTTAAAGATATATTGATTAGATATTAGTTTTTCATTAGCTTTCTTTCTTCTTTATAACTTAGCACTTCTGTTGCCATTAATTTTTAGGGCCCTCAAAGACGACAACTTTCTTAAACCGCCCTCGATTGTAAGCCCCTTACAACAGATTCATCTAATTCACATAAAATTTCATTTAACTCCATTGTATGTACATTTATTAGCCACACTTTGGTTGGCTCTCAACATGACATTGAAATCTCGATTGCGTCCATTCATTCATTGTATATATTTGCGGTCCATTTAGATGAGTTAAGCTTGCTCGAGGTGCGATAGTTAGGTTAACTTCACGCTTATTCGGGTTTCTATATAGCTCCATGTATTCACCATTTGGAGGCTGTCAATCAACATAGAGAAGAAAAAAAAAAAGAAGTCAGTCATGTGAAATGGTTGCTAATTAGGCGTTAATGAGAAGGTTTAGCCATGGTATTGTAGGGAATTTGGTATATGTATCTTTAGATGAGTATTCGAGTTGATGTTGAAGTTGTTGTTGAGAAGGAGTGGCCTAACTGTCTGGGGGGTTCATTGCACGACTTCAATTAAAAAAAATGATTGATGCAGCCTAGCAATGAACAAACGGAAAAGAACTTGCTTGTTTTTCCCCTTGATTATAAATGATAAACCTCAATTTATATGCTTTAGCAATTAATCAATGTTTTCCGAGAAAGTGAACTGAAAAAAAAAAAACACAAAAACAAAGAAGCAAAAATGAAAATCTTATGAAACGTGCCAAAGTCCACAATAATAAAACTAACTAAAAATATAAAAATAAAAGAAATAAACCAACGAAAAGAAAAACAATGTCTGCCGCCAGTACCAGCAATCGACCACCAACATCGCCCATTTCTGCACCAATTTATGATGGATATGCCACAATACGAGCCCGGGGCCTAAGTCGATCTCGTTCGATACGAGCCGCCGAAGTGACAGAAGCTGCAGCAGCTTCATCAAGTCAACCTTCGATTGTCCAGCCTCAAAGGAAACGGACTACTTCATTAAGAAGTAATTATAGTCAGATCAGCAATGATAGGGAAGAGATCTATGCCAGGGCCAAGCCGGTGCGTACACCCACCATAGGAGATTTGGAGCCCATATATGCGAGTACCATGTCGAATTCAGTGGGATTTCGTCCACTATCAGATGCCTCTAGTTCATCGGGTGGCGGCAGTATGCCCTGCGACTATCAGAGTGTGAAAAAGAATTCACGTTTCTCTTTGGATTCACTCCAAAGTAGTGCCACACCCAAGACTCCGGATTATAATACGGCTGGTGAGGAAGAGCATATATTTCTGTATACTGCTCCGGATAGTCCAAAACGTAGATTGGATAGCGGCATACGGAGTTCTTATGATAGCTCAGATCGTGGTTGTTATTCACCCCTGCCTAAGCTTAATTTTGATATGCAAGAGAGAGATTCTACGGCAAGACGACCACCCACTTTGCGTCACAATTCTGTGAGTTCAACTGGAAGTCGACGACCCATGACCCTATCTCTGACTGATGCCCCACGCTCTCCCACAACGGGTCTGCCGCCACCCGCCCCTGTTCGCCGTGAGAGTCTTTATGCCAAGCCAAAGATATATGCCACACCCACCAGGCCACCAGCGTCAACCACACGCCTTAATCTCTATGAACTGCCCATTGTCACGCAACGTAGCAACAGCGCTGAGCTGCTCGAGAGATCCTATACAAGTCAAAGTCTAGCCACCATCGATCAAGATGAACTTCTAATAGTCCCCACAGCCATGCCCATGTTACCCAATGCAGTGGATCGTCGTTATCACACATTGGGTCATATGCGGGTTAAGAGCATGGGAACGGGTCTACACAGAAGCCTAGATGTACCCGTCGGTTCTATGGTGGACATCACTCAAAATTGGCATCATCGTGCCAATAATAGATCAGCGGGCAATATCTATGCTTCAGCCGAGGCAGCTGTTAGTGATCTAAATCGCATGGCACCCGAATATATGGATCCATTGGATTTCAAAATTGGCTGTCAAACTACATTAAGAAGTAAACCTCTGATACCCTGGTATGAGTTGGCCATACGAAGAGACTTTAAACGACAATCATGTCCACCCATGAGTAGTGGTGGAGTGATGGGAAATGGATTACAATTGGCCACATCACCAGAAGAACTCGATGAAGAGGTAGAGTATTATGATTTCTTCTCTCTCTCATTTAAATGTGATAAAAACATTGAAAGAAAACTTCTTTCAATCATTATCAATCAATATTCTATAAAACTTTCAATGGTATTTCATTATTAATAATGTAAATTCACTTAATTAACATTTTTATCTTTATTCATTAATTTTATATCTGCTCGAACCCGTTTATATTGATTTCACTTGAAATTCCATTTGCCTATTGAAAGAATTTTTATACCGAAGAGAACAATTAAAATTCATATACCTGGCAGGTAAATTCATTTATTTAACACTCAATTGAACCACTTTAACAATTAATTAATGCCCTTTCCCTCCTCTCTCTCTTCTTTCCTTGACATTCTGCGGGCAATCAAATCAAACAATCAAATTCACATCAATCAAAATACAAAAAACAAAAAACTTCATCATCGTCACCGATGAACTCATGTCGCTTCATAATTGCCAAATATGTAAATTGGTCTACAACACAAAAAAAGGCGTTGACAAATCATAAAAAAAAGAAAGAAATATAAATTCAATTAAAAGTAATCAACCTTTTGAACCTTTTGCAAAATTGTTTTCAACAATATGCTTCTGATCTCACCTAGACAGACGGTGCGGTCACAGTGCTGCTCAAACTGCAATTGCTGCTTGTTCACACGCCATCTGACAATTTCACTTTTTATATATTTGTTAGTGGCAATGAGGAGGGGATGAAGAAGGAAAGGGGTACTCCGCCACTCAGGTTACCATTGAGGCTTTTGGCAGCTGTTTGCCGAGGTGCTCATAAATAAACATGAAAACCGCCTTTTAAAAAAAAAAGAAATAAAGTTGAAGCTAAGCCTAAAAACCGCTTTAAAATAGCGCCAAAATGAAAATGAGCAAAGTGTGCAGAAAAAATAAGAATTCATAGACAATGCTAAATAAACGACTATTAAATACTCTGTAATATAACAACCTAATTCAATGACTTTTGTTGCCTTGCTCTTATTCTATTTAGGCTTTCTTAAGTAGAAAAAATATGGCTAACATAACTAATTCAGATCACTTTAGATAACATTCCTTAAGAATCAAAAAGTTAATTAGAATCATTAGGCCAACAGTTGAAACTAAAGTTCAAGTGACCATACATCAATCTATTTGCCCTTACAGAATCTATATTGATCTTACCATATCCCTAACTTTACCTTTTAAATGAAGGGTATTAGAGAAAAAGACGATAAAAATAAAAAGGCAAAGGAAAACAAACGTATTTGACAAGCGGCATTAATGGCAACTTTATTTGTTTTGAAAGTTGACATTGATTGGACCCGCAATTGGCGACAGACATTGTATTTGTAGTTGTATTCATGTTGATGTGTATATATAGGGTATTAGGCGATTGAAACGAAATGTGAGTTAACAATTTTTTTTTGCTGATATACAAGGTAAAGAGAGATATCTATTAAAAAGTAAAACCAGAGTTCTCTTACAATCCTAAATCTAACATAAAGTTGGCTTATAAACTATTTGAAAAGAGTATTCCTCTCTAAAATCTGGTAATTAAATATGAGTATTAGAAGAAGTATCTATTAAAAAACCTCATAAAATTTTCTATTTTATGGCCAGAAAAAAGCTTAGCCACTTGTTAAACAAATTAGTTGCCAATAAATTTAATTATTTCATAATATTTATGTGGTTTACTTATAACTACTTTTCCTAATGAATTCAAAAGCTATAATTATTACAGAATATATAATAATAATCACATAAAGGCAACCCTAATCCCAATACCCGAAACACTTTTATTGTCTCTTTTAATTTCATTACGCCATAAAAAAAAAAAGAAAAGCATTGTTCTCTGTTTTTGGAATCTATCATGTTGGGACAAAGTAAAACTGAAAATACCTCTCAATTTTGATTACCTTTGTTAAGACAATATATCAATTGCATGTACCTGCGAATCAGGTCATCAGATTTGGGCATCAACAGATGTTGTTGCTGCTGCTGTTGTTGCTGCTGCTGTTGTTGCTGCTGCTGCTGTTGTTGCTGCTGCTGCTGTCATTATAACCTGCACACGTTGTGCACACAAGTGGACAAAGCGGACATGGGATTAAAACACATACAAAGAAACGTTTGTATATACAAAGCACAATGATTGTCAAACTGTTTGCGATCCATGGATACGATATGTTGGTACTTAATGGCCAAGACGTTGGCTCATTTATTTAATATGCCAAAGAGTTTTTGGCCCAAAGACCAACAACGGACACGCACCAAGGCTCATGCAAGTTTTATTAAATCAATCAGTGGGCAAAGGCATTTTACTCTAACGGCAAATGGCAGTTTGTTGCTGTTGCTGTTGCAGTTGCAGTTGCTGCTGTTGCTAGTTGCAGGCAGACGAAATGAAGTCAGTTGGTTGGTCAAGTGGTTTGTTGGTTCTCGCATAGCTTTACCTTATGTGAGTCTTGTCTGCATTACATTTGTAATGCCAAAAGCCGGATGAGGAATGGCTGGGTGCATATAAATGCATACAAAGGCAAAACAAGACAAGGAAGACAAATGAACATGGGATGAACATGAAATTCATAACAGTAGTAGAAACGACAATCGAATAGTTATCGATATGTTCTAGTTCTCTCTTAAACCAAAACATGTAATCAGTCAACATCAGACTAAAAATATATATATTTTTTACAGAATTGGAGTTTATATTACATTATTTACATCTAAAAATTGTATAAAGGAAATCAAAACTCATTGCTTTAAAAATTAGTGTTAAATGAATCGAAAATAGGTAATAAAATATACACTTAACTATATTCGATTCCTTTTTGATATATAATCCACAAATTTTTGAAACAATGACTTAGTTCTACTTTTTGGAAAAACATTTTTACAGCTTTTATCTATTAAAGATAAATGTTTTGTATTTTTAGATTTCGCTTTGAAGTTTTAACTAACTTCACCTTAATGAATATTAAACAAAAGTTTTATTTAATATTTTCATATTTGGCAATCAAATATAAACACAAAATAAAAACTAAATTATACTTTGAATTAGATTAAGTTTAATTAAGCATTTACTTTGCCTAAGACCAGAGATGTTTATACTAAAACTATTGTTTAAATAATCTAAATGAGATATAGTCTATGTAGTTCTTTAGATATAGTACTAGTCTAGTCGGCATGTTCCTCAAAAAGTTATCAAAAACCAAAAGTTGTTTATTAATATATTTGATTTTAAGTCTAAAACATTAAAAAGTACAATTTAAAAGTTAAATTATTATAAACAAAGCATTAAAAAAGAAATTGTTAAACTTTAGTTTCTGTAGCTCGAAATATTTAAGATGGAATTCAAGTTAGTTTAGAATAGAAAGTTCAACACAATTTACTTCGAAGACTAGTAGAAGCGTTAAATGAAAGGTAGTTCTAAAAATGCTTCTAAAAAGATATTGTTATATCTATATCACTGTATCTCTATATATAAAATAATTTTGACTTTAAATATATAATGCGTTTATTATATTTTCATTTACAATTTCAATATTCTATTGGTTTCATTTCTCATTTGCCAATTCAATATTCTTCTACTTATACAAATAATTTCATTTCTTTTGAATTGTAAGCCATTATGACACACTTTTTAAATACATAACTATATATACATATATATATAAAAAAAGTGACCAACAACTCTATGCTATTCATTAACTTGCTCCAACTCTTATCTGTTTGGTAGTGCAAGGACAGTTCATTAACTGTTTGCTCTACTTTTGATGGAGCCAAACACAAACTGCAGTATCTTTAAGTAGATTTTCTGTCATGCATAATTAATAAATCTTGAGCCTATCGTCACAGTGTTTGAGCTGACAAAATTGCCAACAAATTGCCAACTCTTGAATTGCAACGGGCCTTAAATAACTCGTTAGTGTTGTTGTTGTTTTTTTTTTTTCTATTTTGTTTAATTTTTTATCTCTCTGGCATCGCTTATTAAAACAATTTGAAGTTTGATAAACGAGATGGCGATTGGCGATTGTCGAGAGCTTGTGTGTATCTCATAGATACATATATTTGTAGTAATTGCAATTTGCAATAGATGGTTGACTGACTGACTGTCTGAGTGACCGACTCTCTCTCTCTCTCTCTCTCTCTCTCTCTCTCTCTCTCCCTCTTCTTCTCTTTTGGCGGCTTATGTTTGTCTTGTCAATGGCAATAACAAAAACATGACAGCAACACCTGATATTTGTATAGTTTTTTTTTTGGTTTTAACAGTTTTTGAACAATTTTTGCCAACTGCAATTTGTAATTCAATTTATAAAATATATTTAATATTTCATGCATAAGGCAAAGCACGTGCAAAGTTTTCCACCGTTGTTCTTAACAATTTTGGCAGTCACAGGTGGCCTTAGACAAAAAAACCAGTTTCTCTTTTAGTTCTAAGTATAACCAAAAAAAAAAAAAAAAAAAAACAACAAACAAAAAGTAATAATAAACACCAGAATAAAAAACTTGTTTCTGTCTTCGTGACGTTGTTGTTGTTGTTATTGCTAATGACAACAATGATGATGTTGATGACGATGATGATGTTGCTGTTGCTGTTGAGGCAGACAAACAAAACCAAAGTAAAAGAGAAGGACAACTTTGTGGCTCCCTAAGGAAATCAGCACCAGTCAAAGTAAACTCAAACAAAATACAGAAACAGAAAACCAGAATCAAAATAAACAAAGAAGTAGGAATAAAAGTGTATATCACATACATACATATATACTTATATACATATATGTTTACCTCTTTAAAGGCAAACTGGTTGCAACTTCATCTTCAATTTGCGGCTTCCGGTCTTGAAAATGAAATCAATAAAAAGAAAATCTTTACAAAAAGTGCACTTCAATTGGACATTGATCGCATCATTTTAAATTAAAGTTTAAATATGAAAAGTGCAAGTCATTGTTGTGATTACAAGAGGGAACAAGTGGCCTAAAACTAGGTAAAGAGAGGGGGGAATAAAACAACAAGTGGAAGTTGTAACTGAAAGAAAAAGAAATCGATTGCATTCAAGTATCAAATGAGTTTTAACTTACAAATTGATTTCCTAATGATTTCTTTTTCTTCTTGTAAATTTTTATAAAATAAAAGTCATCTATTTATAGAAATAATATTCCAATTTATCAACTATGAATACAACTTTGATTGATAGATAACAGTAAAGATTAATAGAAAAACTAATTACAGAAAGAAATTATTAACATAAATTGTTATTTAATTATTGAATTAATTTTACTTTCTCAATCGATTGGTAAAAAATTTGTATTTTCAACAATAAAAACTTATAAAAATATTTTCTAATTTATTAAGAATTAGTAATTGTTTATCTACTTGCAAAATATTTATTAATTTTAATATTTAAAAATAATTTATTTGAAGTTTGCCGCGCTGTAATCAACTTTTGAAATATTTTTAAATAACTTAAACCTCTTTTCGTTTTTTAGTTTCTTAGTTATCATACATTAAAGTATTTAAATGTTGTGATTCATTCTTAGAATATTCATGAGTTTTTGGGTTTGATATAGATTCATTGATATAGATCAAATTTAGTAATATAAGTGAACTAAAACCCAACAAAAGCGAACTAAAACTCAAATGTCAGTAAACTCAACTCAAACTGTCAAAACTTTTCAATAATTTGAATATTTTATCTAATATAAAATCAAAAATCTATTAAAGTAAGAATATGACCATAATGATTCAGATAACAATGAGCTCTAGAATGACTGTACTTAATACAAGTATAATTCTAATAACTGATAAATATAGGAAATTTTCTTTAAACTAATATCCCCTAAAACTAAAAGCTTTTTGAATTTTATCTAGTATATTTATATATATATCGATGGGATCAAATTACTAACATATCAAATAGAGGTCAGAAGTGGATTTATATAGAGAATTCGATGCCTTCTTTAAAGTAACAGTTGAAACAAACTTAGGCAACTTTTTTAATATATATTTTTTTTAATCTTCTAACTACAAAAATTCTTTTCATAGTTACTTGTCCAAACTTCCACTGAATGATCATTAATTCTCCACACATTCCTTTGATCATATTAGCCTGGTCAATTATCTGATTAAATCTATTGTACATAAACCAATCTTCTAAGTATTTATCTATAAGTAATTTTCATTATAAAAACCGCAACTAACTTTACAATCACTTTTCTCCTCTTTCTCTTTTACAGGTAAGTTCCACCAATGGAATTAGCCTTAGCCAGTTACCCACAATCTGTGGGTGGGTAAGCATAAGTCACCATTAGATACAACAACAACAAAAAATTGCAAATTTATCTGGACAACAATTTTTGTATTTTTCTTGTTTTTTTTTTATACAACAAAGTTGCACTTGTGTTGATAATAATGAAGATAGAGGGGTAAAGATTTGAGAGGGGTTAGGCACAGAGTGTGGAGGTCTCTTGTTCATTCTTGAAATGAATGTCCGCACACAGGCGCTAAAGATCAAAGACAATCAAGAGAAGTCCACAAGCCGGGACTTCAGTGCTATGCGAGTCAGTGGATTTGTGTTGGTTTCTCTCACTTGGCTCAAGTTTTTTTTTTTATTTTAATGATGATTTGCCAGTTTTTTCTCCTTCTTTTTTTTTGCCTTTTCTGTGTGTGTTTTGTTGTGCTTTTCTGTGGACGCCCGCGGCGGCTTTGGCCAAGGATCCAACCAATATGTTGGTTATGTATCTTTTTCTGTCCACTTCTGGGTTTGTCTGTATATTTGGTTCGTAAACAATCGCAACGGATTAGTTTGTTAATCATTTTATTATATCTGGCAGAAGGCAAAATCTAAAAAGAGAGAATCGCAAAAAAATCTTGGCCCAGAATTAAATTAAGATATAAAATATAATTTTTTAAGAAAATGAAGTGAAAGATAGAAGCAAACAGGAAATTAAGAAGTCTAATATGATAATATATTGATAGATATCTAAAATTTAATCATAACGAATCCATATCCATATATGGAATATCTAGAAAGAACGTTTGTTCCATTCTGGCCATGGCTTATTGAAACAAAATCTTTTAATAAAAGCAATAAAAAAGATAAATTAATGGATTAATTTTAACACTTAATTTGCAGATGATTCAAAATAAATATGAAAATTCTTTCTTTATTCATTCTTACCTATAATACAATATAATACTAATTTTTACTTAAAGGGAAATAATTTATGTTCCTTTGTTAATTATTAAAACAGGTTGGCCACTTTTTTTTTGATATTTAACTAGGGAATAATATTAAATGATTCATTTAAAATTATAACGACTATTATTCATATAGATTCATACTATTTCTGTATGAAATGTATACTTTTGAATTTGAAAATTTTATGTTTATATCAATCGAATACCTATTCCAGATGGACCTGTTTAGTATGGTCACACTAAGTGCAAGAAAAAGAGTCAAACAACCGAAAAAACAAAAGCAACCATATTATATAAAAGTATATTTAATTGGTTAGTTAGGCTTACTTAACCTTTAATCAAAATTGTAGCTTAAAAAAAACATAGTTAAATATTGTCTTATCTATTCAAGATTTCAACTGATTGTTTAAATAATAATTAGTTATATTTTATATAATAATCTTTGACGCATTTGTTGTCGCATTTTCTTGACTAGCTATGACTCATCAAGAGGGGAAGAAAAGACAAACACTTCAGTTGCAAGTTGAATTAACAGCAAAATGTCTTGTCAAAAAAAAAAAAAGGGAAGCGAAAAGTCAAACACAAAAATAAATGCCAAATAAATGGCAACATTTCCTCTCGTCGCTGCACCCGCCCACAACTAAGCCCCACAGCAATCTCCGCCGACAACGGCAACATTGAAAAGTTCCCTACAAATTCCGTCCTCTCATCTCACTCTAACGACCGTTTGCTTCTCAATCCAGTGAACATCAAATTGTTGCCCTTCTTTTCTTTTTCTTCTTGTTTAATATTTTTTTTTTTTGCCAAATTGTAGAAGTGTGATCAGCCGGGGGAGTCTGACTTGTTGTTGTTGCTGCCATTACTGCTGCTGCTGCGTGTTGCTGTTGTTGCAGTTCATTTGCAAACAGCGAAAAAAAAGGCAGCGAAGCGTAAAACGGTTATGCCTCAGCTGGCAAATAAAGAGAGACCCAAAGAAGGAAATAGAGGCAAAAGGAAGCTCAGCGAGTAGAGAGAAAGAGAACTTTAATTTGAGTGTCAATGAGAGAGAAACAAAGTTCAAGTTCAATTTTATTTAAGTTCTCTTCTATTTACTAAGGGCTCTTTTTTTTTATTCAAAATCTATATATAGGTAAATATATATATAAACAATGTAGTACATATGTATTTATTTATATTATATGTTTTTTTTTTGTTTGTTACTTTAACTAGAACAGTTGCTATCGTGGACTATCAAATAAACTGATAAGTTTTAGTTACGTATATAATTGATAAGAGTGCGCAAAAAGACCTTCGATTAGCTTTTGGTTTCTTTTAGTTTTTTGGGTCGCCATTGGCCAAGAGATTGGAGATAAATGTCTACTTATGTTGCTGGCGTGCATAAATCATGTTGCAAGTGGCTGCCACTTGACAATTGTTGCAGAGACATCAGGCCAACATGTGTTCTGTTGTATGAGCTAACATGTTGTAGGCGTGTGCCCTATGACCTTTTCAAATGATTTATGTGCTCAGACTATAGCAAATACAAAAGTAGCAGCAACAACAATCGTTACAATTGCAACTGCAATACTTGACATTTCTGTTACAATTGTCGCCTGTTTGCCTGATTTATTATGCATGTTGCTTACTCATGTTTCCTTTTTGCTTCTTATTTTTCTTCCATTTGTCTTTTTTTTTTATTTTTATTTTCTTATTTTTATTCCTTTCCCAATTTGCATTGAAAATTATTTGATGGATTGCCTTGTGCAGTGAAAGTTTTACTGTGCAGTCTATGGGCATATGGGTGTGGCCATGACTGTGGCTATATACACATTACAGTCATAACTAATTGTCAAAACCTATTGAAGGTCAGCCAAGTTCAACTTGAGATACTCATTTGCCAATTTAACTTTGTTTGGGTTTTTCTTCTTTTGTGTGCCAAAAAGTGCACAAAGGTTTTGATGACTTTGACCTTTATGATTTATAGTATTTGCATCAGTTGATTGATTTTTGTTTTCAGGTAATAAATTTTTCATTTACTACAAGTTACTACAAATTTGGAATAACATTTCACTGGTGACCCCGACGTGAGCTAAAATGTTAAACGCGTTATTATAAAACAAATATTACTTAATATTAGTTACTTTTGTAATAAATACTTATGTTATATAGGCAAATACTTTTGAAAACTCGAGATTAATAAAGAGGCTATAGAGTTTAAATACCAACGATAATAATTAAAGAAACTTTATTCATCCTTTACTACAAACATTTCTAGGAACTTTTACAACCTTTCAGTCTTTAAATTACTTAAAACTTTTGTCCTTACTTTCACTCATATTTCACCTTTCTTACTTTCTACTTATCAAATTAGGCAACATGTGAAGAATTTTAACTGCATTTATCAGACTAATTAAATTATAATTTAACAAACGCGTGATCACAACAAGTGTGCCCAAAGCCACATTACAATCAACACGTCTGAAATTAAAAAACCACGTATCGCAACCCTTCCAAAGATACCACACAAACCCTTTTCATACAACTTTTCTCATATCTGCATCATTTCATTTGAGTGCCAACTCACGTAAGTCGCTCCACATAAAAATTGATTACGAGTGCGAGTCTGAAAGGAGCCAAACGGGAGACAGATTTATATAAAATAAGTTAGTGGGGGTGAGAAAATAAGAGGGGTAGCATAACGTGACACATAGATAAGCCAAATAAAAAAAGAAGAAAACGAGATAGAGAGAGAAGTATGTCTGTAGTATGCGGCTAACCCCCAATGGTAACCCCTTGGAACAATTAAATTGAATTATCAAGCCACATTTATGGTCAGAACAACTTGGCAAATTGCGATGCCAACAAATCGCCAATCAACATTTGTGGGGCACTTAAAATTAACAACAACAATAGCAGCAACAGCAACCTGAACACAACTCGGTCTTGGCAATTAAAATTACCCCTCTCCTCTAAACACCCTCTCTCTACATCTGTTGATACCGACTGGCCTTGAACTTTGCTTCGAATAAAACGAATAAAACATAACTTAATTTAAAGAGAAAAATAAAACAAAAAACAAGAAGAAAAAGGCAAAAGCAAATACATAAATAATTAATTTGGCCGTTGACTGATTTTTCATTTAATAAGTTTCAGAATAAAATTTGCATAAACGGCACGCAGATTAAATTGTAAAACGTGTTAGATGTTTATCAATAAATAGGCACGTCGGAAGCCAAGTAACTACCAGTAATTGTTCAATAGCTAAGCCTTATTTGTTAAGCAACTAATAATAGAGAAGCTTAATTAATATTTTCTCAATGATGTCATAGGAATTCAAAGCAATCAAGCAAATACTTGGAAAACATTGCAAATAGTGAGGAAACCAGAAATATTAGAATGAAATATGAAAATGATGTGTTTTAATATCCAAAGATTAAAGTTACAGAACTTTATCGAATGGAAATCTTTTTGAATTTGTCAATTTTGCTTTTCAAATAGTAATAATCAAAATGCTCTTAAAAATTTCTAAGGAAACTACTATATATCATCAGATATAGATGAAATTTAAAATTTCATCTAAACATTAACTATTTTAGTTAAATTTTATTTAAACATAAAGAAACTTAGTAACGTGTCTTATTCTCAAAGGACTACAAAACGTTGGGGTCACCAAAAATAAAAAAAAAAAACTTTTTAATTTTCTTTAAGTTGTGTAAAACTTAATCTTACACTTACTCTGCACTATTTACTCAACTTCTTACTGTTTCTTTTCAAGCCACCACCTAGACAAATTAAATGAAATCTTATATTGCAACACAGTATTTCCACGTCGGGGTCACCAGTAATGAAACTTTAAAGTTCATCAGAACTAATTGAAGATGATTAATACAGACTCTGTCCGTCGATTCAGTAAATCAACTTCTTCACTCACTTTCAACTCAAGAGTTTTACTATTAGTCTGTTACCCTCTATCTCTCTTTTACCCAATTGAAATGACTTCATGGCTTCCGCTTAGAATGTCTCTTTTATGTATACATATATCTGAACTCAGAAATTGCAATTACAACTTCCGTGCTGAGTCACTTCTTTAACCCCCCCTCTAATGACGCTCATTAGCTTGATGTAGTTAGTTTCATCTTTTATTTTATATTTTGTTTTTTCTTTCATTATTGTTGGACAACAATTCCCGACAATGCGTCGGTCACGTTGCATCATAAAAAATAATTCCAATGTGAACGAAGAGGTTTCTAATGCTTGTTTATAGAACAGGTGAAGTTGTTGGCTCTGACTCATGAAAGAGATATACATATACATATATAGAGAGGGAGGAAGAGAGATAGAGATAGGGATAGAATGGGCAAATGCAATGGATTGCATACTAAACAGAGGCCGGAGCTGGCTAGGTTCTTAAAATGCCAAACACGCTTACCGCACTCAATTGTGATGATAAATTATCCTTTCCACTCTCTCAATTGTTGTCTCTGTTTCATGCTTTTGTATTTTGTTCTTTTTACAGGCCCATGTGGTGACGGCGTTTGAGCAATCGCTTACCAACATGACCAATCGGTTGCATCAATTGACAGCCACCGCAGAGCGCAAAGATGGCGAACTCACGGACATGAGGCAGACGATTGAATTGCTACGTAAACAATCCATTCAAGCGGGTCTAACCACAGCGCACATGCAGAGCATGGGTGTTCAGACGCAGGCAAACCAATCGACTCAAAATCCCAATGACCAGAAGCCACCCCAAGGACCAGCCTGTCGATCCACAGCAAATGTCAATGGTAATATGGGAACATTGGCCATGCAGCGACAACATAGCACTGATTCCATGTGCTCTTTGAACTCCATCAGTTCGGGTTGCTCGGCTGCCCATGATAAAAATAAGGCAAACAAAAAGAAAGGATGGCTAAGAAGCAGTTTCACCAAGGCCTTCTCCCGTAATGCCAAAATATCAAAGACAAGTCGTCATGTGGGACACCATACCCACAACCATAATCATGATCATAAAACAGCATCATCAGGTTCGCTACCGGTTTCATCCCTTCTACACAATGGCCACAATGGTGAGCCATTGGGTCTGGCTGCCTTGGCAACTCAACCACCACCACCTTTGCCTGGTAGCAAGCAGAGTAGTCCTGCAAAGACCTTAACCCTAATAGACAATGCGAAACCCATAGATGCCATCGACCCAGAGGATCAACAAGTTGTCGATGATCTTAAGAAACAGCTACGTGAAAAGGACTTGGTCCTCACCGACATAAGGCTAGAGGCATTAAGTTCCGCCTCTCAACTAGAGAGTCTCAAGGAGATGATGAATAAAATGCGTGCGGAAATGATGTCCCTCAAGCAGAACAATGAACGTCTCCAGAAACTGGTGACTACTCGTTCATTGGCAGGCTCTGAGGCTAGCCTGGGGCAGGCCATAAGTCCCAATGGTTCAGTGACAGGAAGCTCGGAGGTGTCGCGACGTTATTCTTTAGCGGATAGCAATACCCGGCCACCGATGGAGTTGCCGCCACGCTTAAGCGAAGAGTTGGAAGAGGAATGCATGCCACCGGCTCCCGCTCCTGAACCACCACCGCCCCCGGCACCAGCACCCTCCTCCGGGGTGGCTCCATTGAGTCCCAGCACTCACATAGATTTGACTCCACCGCCACCAGCCCTTGAGACAGCGCCACTAAGCAGCCCGGTGCATATGCCCACCGCAGCAGAGGAACTGCCCGATATTTCTGATGGCAAGAAGATAGCCATTGCCTGTTATCTAGGACAACCGGAATCCTTTGCCAAATACTGTGAGGAATTGCTCGAACTTGATGGCTTCTATGCCAATGGTTCAATCATAGCCAATCACGAGGCTGATGCCCAAAATGAACGTAAAGCTAACTTTACAGCGGCCACCACCAATGAATTTGTGATTGCTTGCACTTATATATCTGGCAAGACAACTTGGCAGAATCTGGACTATATAGTGCGCAAGACCTTTAAGGATTATGTGGCACGCATTGATCCGGGTACCAATCTCGGTCTCAATACAGATTCCATTACATCCTATCATCTGGGCGAGGCCAAACGAGGTCCCGAAATGGGCTTTCCCGAATTGCTGCCATGTGGCTACATTGTTGGCAATGTACGTACCCTGTACATATGCCTACAGGGTGTGGGTAGTCTGGCCTTCGATAGTCTAATACCACGTAGTATTGTGCATCGCTATATAAGTCTATTGAACGAGCATCGTCGCTTGATTCTGTGCGGACCTTCTGGCACAGGCAAATCCTATTTGGCCCGACGACTTGCTGAGTTTCTAGTGGCACGCGCTGGACGCGGCAATCCCTCAGAGGCCATAGCCACGTTCAAGTAAGTCATGATTAACAAATTATAATGGAAAAATTACTGATTTTTCTCTAACTTGCAGCGTGGATCACAAATCCTCCAAGGATCTGCGTCAATATCTCGGACATATTGCCGAACAGGCAGCCATTGCCAATGGCGCCTCTGAGTTGCCAACTGTGATCATATTGGATAACTTGCATCATGCCTCCGCTTTGGGTGATGTCTTCTCATGTCTGCTTAGTGCAGGTCCAGCCAATAAATTGCCATGCATAATTGGTACCATGTCACAGGCCACCTGTAATACCACCAATCTCCAATTGCATCATAATTTCCGATGGGTAAATGACCAAAAGATTAAGCCAAGAATTCCTAATAGCTTTATCTTTACTTTTTGTACAGGTTCTGACAGCTAATCACATGGAACCAGTGAAGGGTTTCCTGGGACGTTTCTTGCGTCGTCGTCTCTTTCAATTGGAATTACAGACCCAGCATCCGCAACCCGAATTGGCCTCTGTCTTAGCCTGGCTACCATCAGTGTGGCAACATATTAATCGTTTCCTGGAAGTGCACAGCTCAAGTGATGTAACCATAGGACCACGTCTATTCCTCTCCTGCCCATTGGATTTGAAAGACTCTCAGGTCTGGTTCACCGATATTTGGAACTATCATTTATCACCCTATCTTGTGGAGGCAGTACGTGAGGGTGTCCAACTATATGGTCGTAGAGGTGGAGCATGGAATGATCCATCTGCCTTTATACGCAATTCTTATCCCTGGGCTTTTGGTCCAGACTCTGTGCCACCATTGAGGCAAATAAACGCCGAGGATGTGGGTCTAGAGGGTGTGGCCTTAAGCAATGGCGAACAACAGGATCCTTTGGTAAGCTCTTCAATACAACACAATAAAAATAAATAGTTTAACTAAATAATTCCTTATTAAATTTTAGCTCAACATGTTAATGCGTCTACAGGAGGCAGCCAACTATTCGGAAACCCAGGACCAAGAATCAGACTGTGCCAGCTTAGATTCAAATGTCACTCCAGATAGTTCGGCGGGTGCTGAGTAAAATAAATGGAATACAAATAACAAAACAAAAACAAATAACTAAATAACTTCATACATGCCAAATTTTATGGAGGGCTTTGCCAATTTGCTTATAACACATCCTTACCTAACCTCACATGAACATGAAATTTCTTGCACTACTTTCGAGAGACTGAATGAAAAGCAGTTCCAAGAGATCTTCATTCCTTAACATTCACATTGCACTTTTTAGCGGCACTTGTTAAAAATGCAAATTTTGATACCCTTTCCACGCCAAATATTTCCTTTTGAATAAAGCATTTTGGCAAACTGCCCTTCTTCCCTACCACCACAACAACAGAAAGAAGATATAGAAAGAAACGTAAACTAACATTAAATGTTAATGAAACTTTTTTTGTGTATATAGAAAAACCAAAATAACCTTCCCCCTTTAAAATTAAGGAAACCAAATTCTGACTTTTTATACCCTTATCACCCAGATGGTACATACACATATACTTATACATAATGATATACATATATGAAATACAAAAAGAAGGAAATATTACCTAAAGAATACTGTAAAAGTAGCTATAAGAAATTTTGCTACTACCAATTTACAAGAAATGTACATTTTGAGAAGAAAACAAAAAGAAAAAAGGAAAAAGCTTTCACTTTAGTTTAATTATTTGCATAAATTTTAACATTAAATATTGTTACAAACATATTACAATTTATTATTATTATTATATAAATATATATATATATAAATGTATTTAAACAATTTATTATGCCATACAGCGCTTACAATAAAATGAATACGTAAAATCAATATCCCAGGCAAAAGAACAATGCTAAAAAAATACAAAAAAAGAAACAACTGAATAGTAAAATTATCCAAAAGCACAACCCAAAACAAATCTGACTAATCCTACTTAGTGATGAAAACTGCAATAAGAATTACTAATTAACGGTAAATCTAAATCCATATTCATACAATATATTGATATATGATACAAAATACAATACATTTATGTGTCTCGTGTCTAATTTGAATGTGTACATTTATGAGATATGAAAATCAAATCAAAAATAAAATATTATAAAACTATTAAAAATTGGATTTCAATTTTGGATGGCTAAAACTAACTAAACACTGAACCAAACAGTTTTATTATTTTCAAAATCAATGGCAATGGAAATTTAAAGTTCTTAGTATCATATCTTTATTCAGAGTGTGATTAAATATGAAAGCATTTTATTAGGAAAAAAAATAACTACCGCATTAGATCTTTGTTTTTTTTTTTTTTTTATTAACTTGATCCATAAAAAGCTTTAGTCAGAATAACATGCCTACTTAAAAGAACGCGCCGATTACAATTACATAGAGATGCAACTAGGTGTTATCGATCAATTTTGGGGTGACCAATTTATGTTAATCGATAAAGCGTAGGTAATATTTTTTATTTTCCGGCATACGGTCTCACTCATTAATTCTCAGCGAGTCCAAGTATGTACAAGTTATTTTATATTTTGTTAAATTATTTTTAATTTGTAAGAAAGTCAACCAAAAAAACGGCTCAAATATCAATTACAGTCAGCTAATGGAATATAGTTAAGCAAAAGTGGTTCGAAAATTTATCTGAGGACTAAAATTTTCACACATTAATCCACTCCCGGTTACACAACAGCTGCTTATTTTGATGCGGGGGTATTGGGGTGTTCGTTTTGTGGCCTCAGAATGAAAAATTAATAAACCCAATCAAAATAAGAGTAACTTGATACCTGAGACGGCGGACATAAGATAAAAGAAAACTTATTTCAAGAAGTTGCTAAAAACTAATAAATTGGCGAATCACGTAGCCAAATGGTTACATAACCTCTGCTGTACCTAATGCGTCACAATTGCCAAATAGCAACTTATCCAACATTTTTATTGGTTTTACTTTTAGATTTTCTTACCAAATGGCTCTCAGACTAATCAATAACGCAGTGCGCCGTCAGCTGGCTGCCCAGTTGCCTCGCAGCGCCCAAGTTGGCAGCGTTGCCTCTGTCCACACTCTGGACAAGATTGGCAAACGTGAAATTGTTGGCTTCGGCTGGAATGGTACTGCCTGCTATGCCGATCGTGTGGACTATCCCTTACCCGCTGTCCGCTTCCGTGAGCCAAACAATGAGATCAATGCTCTGCGCACCAAGGAGAAGGGTGACTGGAAGAAGTTGAGCCCACAGGAGATTAAAGCTCTGTACCGTGCCAGCTTCTGCCAGACCATTGCCGAGGTCCAAGCAGGCACTGGTGAATGGAAGATGCACTTGGGCATTGGCCTGATCTTCACAGCTGCCGCCATTTGGATTGCCGTGCTGATGAACTTGTTTGGTATGGGAGCTGTTTATATTTTTAAAAGTAGTATTTTACTTTTGTGTTTCATTTTTTTAGTGTACGATGAACTCCCCGTTACTTTCGATGAGGAGCACCAGAAGGCTCAGCTGAAACGTATCATCGATTTGGAAATGAATCCAGTAACCGGTCTTACCTCCAAATGGGACTACGAGAATAAGAAGTGGAAGAACTAAGGAGGCTGTATTAAGTTACATTTCCAAACAAAAATAATGCCCATATTGTGTGTGACAGTAATTAAGCGGAAAAAAAGTGTGCAGAAGTCTAAGTTTAGTTCAAATTAAAGTTATGGCTAATGCCAGACTAAACTAAATCAATACTCATTACAAGGCATTTGTTATGGCGCATAAGAGTAGACGCTGTTCAGATTTATACTATTCGTTCTTAATTCTTTTGTGAAGGAAGATAGTTTTAGCATAAACGAACAACAACTGCTTTGGCATTGGGATAATTAATATACAAATTTAGTTGTTACTACCTCAATAATGGGATTAAATCATTACTGCTCCTGCTTCTTTAAATCTTCAAATTATTCTCGAACAACACCTTTTTTTTAGTGAAGTTTCCCAAAATCGAGGAAAATTTGACATTGTGGAGGTCTTTGAGTCTTCATTTTTTTTTCTATGGAAATTTGTGATGACGGTGTAAAAATTTTTCTAATTGGCAAGAAAATGGACAAGTTATAGCCGTATGAAAAGTTGTACAGAAAAGGATCTTGTCAATGTTTGAGGTACTCTTGTTTAGTTGGATACCTTTATCATGTTTCCAACATTTTTAAGAAGACGTTTAGTTTGGTTAGTTGGTTTCACCTCTACTCTACAGATTTTTGTAAACTTTTATTTTTATAAATCTTTTAAATGAAGCAAAAATATTTTATAAAACTAGAATAATTATCTAATAGGATAATGATTATTGGACACACTTTTTTGGGGACTTAGTTTTGTAACAGACCTATTCTTTATACTTTTAGGCCATAGTTGACTTTTGTCGTAGTCCGAACCCATTTCTCTATATGTGTAGATGTAACACTAGCTTGCGACCTATCTGGGATAACTATTTATACGATTAGCTTAAAATTCAAAGACTCTTTACTGAAGAAACAACTCACTGTGTATACCATTCGTAGCCAACATAGGGCGGTCTGTGCAAATTGTGTGCACGCATATGACGGGGTCGATCATTTTCTTCGTGTTTCTGATTGGGATTGCTTCCATAAGTGACGGTTAAATAAATCAATAGTAGTAGGTTTATGAGCTTAAGATTTGAAAGTCGTGGATTCAGCAGATAGTTTTCTTCTAAATTTTTAAGACCTACATACCTCGATAAGTACAGCCATAACTATATAGAATGGCTTCTAATAGCAGTCGATTAAGTTTTGTAAACAAATTTCTTAATTATTTACACTAAACGTTTAAGCCTCCATAAAATTGGCGGAAAATTCTTCATTATTTTTTATAACACGTAAATCATTTCAATTTTCATAATTTTTTGAAATGAAAATTATTTTGTTTTCGTTAGCCTATTATTAAGCTAGAGTTGCCGTGACAATTTAGGCATAATTCTCCCATTTTTCAAATATAAATAGATAAGTCTTAGGAAGTTGTGCAACAAGTGAATAGAAAATGAATAACTTGAGATCATTTTTAAACTAAATATTTAAATTTATTTTTATTGAAATCAAAATGGAATAATTGATTGCATTTACAAGCACTTTCCCATTTATCTTTATTTATTTATTGAATAAATATTCTCTCAACTGCAACGGTTCAGTTGCATTTCCTATCTCATCAGCTGACCTCGTGCTTCTTACTTTGCTTCCCATGATGGGCTCTCACACGTGCATTCCAATTCCTCCAATGCGGTTCGTGTTCAATATTATGAAAGCCATCATGAGCCACCACATGTCGAGACCTACTCCGCCTTCTACTCGACGCGTCAACTATGTGTCCAAGTAAGAGAACATTCTATATAGAATGAAAGATAGTTTCACCATAGCGTTTCACTTGTATTCATATTTCTTTCCCTTTTCTTACCATGGCCAAGAGAGTCAATTGCATTGTGGGTCGCCTATGTCTAAATACAGCTTTGGTCAAGCTGCCATCGTCATACTCAGTTTGATTTAATTATATTTTCAACGGCGTTATAATGAAACAAATTCACATTTAAACAGGGTGTCAAATTTTATTTTATTTTTATTACTTTGGTGTGGTAAAGGCATCATTCCAGTGTGCCCAATATTTCTCTTTCGTTATATTATGAAAACCATCGTGTGCCTTGACATGTCTGACTCGGGTCACCCGAGTTTTGTTTGCTAAAGGTTTAACCGTATTATCATCCTGTATATAGGTCATCAAATCCATAATATCCGTAGTTGTTGAATCAGTGCTGGCGCCTAAGCCCGATTGATCGATTTCATCGCTTTTGGGGTTTATGACACCGTCAATATCTCCTAATATTTCATCTTCTGACTCTCCTTTTGATTTTGGCAATTCTGTTGTAGTAGTACTGGAATTACTGGGATTTGGCAAATCTGATATAGTAGTATTTGGAGTACTGGGATTTGCCATATCTGTCGTAGTAGTACTGGAATTACCGGGATTTGCCGTATCTGTTGTAGTAGTACTGGAATCACTGGGATTTGACAAATCTGTTGTAGTAGTACTGGAATCACTGGGATTTGACAAATCTGTTGTAGTAGTACTGGAATCACTGGGATTTGGCATATCTGTTGTAGTAGTACTGGAATTTGGCATATCTGTTGTAGTAGTACTGGAATCACTGGGATTTGACAAATCTGTTGTAGTAGTAGTGGGACTTGGAAAATCTCTAATAGTAGTAAAAGTAGCATCAAGTTCTTTGGGTGTTTCACTTGTTTCTCCAGTTTCAGTGTCATTTGCAACAGCTTCGACTGCTGCTGGCGATGTTTTATCTTGACTGTCTTGATTAGCATCGGGATTTGGAGTAGTCTCAATCGTAGCTGGAGATGTCTCGTCTTGAGCTTTCAAAAATCCAAAATAAGCAACTAAAAGCACGAAAGCAAAAAGCTGTCGAAATAGTTAAAAATTTTACAATTTACCCTTTTTATTATATAAAACTTTAAAAGTTTAAATGAAAAGAAAGTTGAAAGTTGGGTGCATTATTAAATAGCTTAGACTTAAGTAAAGGTTATATTCTTCTAGATTCTTCCAGATTAAAAAAAAGTTTATCTAAATTTAAATGCTAGTTTCCATGGTATCTATGGCATCTAAAATTGAATTTTAGACAATTACAATTTTGATTCCATTTAACAATGAGAAAATATGTTTCAATTTGGATAACATAATACGTTCAATTTATTATCTGCTTTGATTGGGATAACTCTATTTTTAGGAACATCAATTTTCCCATAGTTTTTTAATTAAAATTTGCTATGATATATGCTAGGATAAATCAATTAAATTTGAAATTCATATATTCTTATACTAATAACCAGTTAGGACTACAAACTATAAAATATAACTTTAATAGTAAAACAGGTGAAAACCAGTTTTAAGTTAATTATATAACTTTACAAGATATTTATGTGTAACTCATCCAACTTTAATTTATTTACTTTAAACTAATATTTAGAATAATTGGGAATATAAAGAAACCTAAAACGATGGGCTTAAAAGAATATTTTGTATAATTGGGAACATATATAAGAAAGGCAAAAAAGTTTAACTATGATCGTGCCGAATTTCGAATACCCTTGCAAAGTATCTTTCTGTTTTAATATATTATATATAAGAGCAGAATCCTTGGAAAATATATAGAACCAGTCAAATCTCTGTGGTTTGGCAACACAGTTTATTATACTGAATCTTTATATTGTCCGATTCTTTCTATGGTTGCTCTTATATATAGATCACCGATTCTGTTGAAAATCAATAGAGATATTTTTTTATAAACCAAGCTTATAAATACCGAATTTCGTAACAATTCTTGTTAAAGCAACCAATTTTTTGATTTAAAATGATATTCTTGATTGTTTGTTCCTATGGGAGCTATATGATAGAGTTAACCGATTTTGTTTTCACAAGTGGGATAGATTTAGAGATATACAAATCTAACAAACATTAATTTTCGTGAGATTGGATTGAAAAAAAAAACAAAAATTCTAAAACGATAGTTACTATTGGTTCTACTTGATATAGCCCTATTCTCGAGCGACCCAGATAATTCCGAGATGTACAATGACCACAGTAAAAAAAATCGATGTGCCCAATTCCTCTGTAGCTTTTATGGTCTCAGAGGAGATCGAGACATGTTATAGTACCTCAGCTAATCGACTCAATCAGCGTTACAAACTTCTAACCAAAATTAGTATAACCGGTTTACTATCCAAGTCGCTGCCCAGAGTGAACTTAATTTCACTGCGTTTACCTTTAATTAACAATTTGACTTACCATTTTGAGTCTGTCCATATCTTGTCTGTTGCCTCTTAAATGTAACACTGCCTGTGTAATGCCACTTATATATATAACATCATTCCAATGTAACTTATTAATCGATTGGAACTTTTTAAATTATATTTATAGAGCTTGCAAATTTCATTAGCGGTTTTTATGACCCTTTCTTTTTTACCTTTGTTTCAATATATATATGTATACCTATATATATATATATATATATATATGTGTATGAATGTTACTCATACACTTACGCATTTAATTATGAACGCAAAATGAGAATCTAGGGAAATTCCTGATACTACACCTGATTGAGATGCCAGATGATTCTGTGCGGGTTTCTACGCTGCTTTTTTTGTTTAAATTATTTAGAAAATAATCTGTAATTGTCGGTTTGCCGATTTCCATAATTTGTGGGCAAGATGCGGCTATAAAAACCGGCTGTCAGTCGCTTAATTGCCACAAACAGCAACAGTTGGTGAACGTTTTAAGATGTATATTAAACTTTTAATACTCAGCCAGGTGAGTTGGCATCAACTGTATAGGATTGGGTACAAAAGTATAATAACAATATTCTCTTTAGCTATTGGCCCTAACAATGGCTTATGGAAGGAATGTGGGTGCAGATGTTTCGACCTACAGTGAGGAAGAAACATTGGATGATGTGCATCTGCCCAACAAACACCATAAACATAAACCAGTGCCAGAGACTACAACTGTGCAACCGGAAATTGTGCCAGATAATAGTGCTACAGCACAGCCAGAAGATGGTCTTTCTCAAAATAATGATGGTTTGGCATTTCCAATAACCTCAACAACTACCACAGAGGTACCAGAAACTACAACAACTACGACAACGACGACGACGACAACAACCACACCGAAACCACCAAAACATGAGCCAAAGCCACATGCTCATGATCATGCTCATGGTGAAGATCATTTCTTTCCCCATCACCTTCCTTATCCCTATCCTTATCCTGGTCAGGTATATAAACAACCAACGGGTCCCTTACCAGAAACAGATGATCATAAAACTGGAAAAGATGTAGCCTCACCCAGCTCTGCACTGTCACCCGGTTATCCCTCTTATCCAGGCTTCAGATCACCCTATTCACCATATCCCAAGACTGAAAAAGATGCACCCAGTCCCAGTTTACCGCTGTCACCTGGTTATCCCTCGTATCCAAGCTTCAGATCTCCCTATTCACCATATCCTCCCAAAGCAATTTATCAGCCGCCAAGCTTTGGACCTGGTCCTGGATTTTTCCATAATCATAATCATCCTCCTCATCATGAACACGAAGATGATGATGAGGATAAGGATGATAAGAAGCCAGAAGAGGATAAAAAAGATGATAAGAAATCATCTGAAGAAGAGCAAGAAGATGTGGCACTTAAACCACCAGGTTTTGGTGGTTATCCACCAGTTTATTTGATTCCTCGACCACTCTCAGGTCCACGTATAATAACCAGCTATCCCAATTTTGGACGCGGTGGTTATGGTTCACCCTACGGCTATGGCCGCTACTAAAAATAGTTTAATTTGTTTAGTTAAAGTTTAAAAAGAAAAAAGTCATTGATTATAATCTATAACAAATAAAAGTAATTATAAATGAAATCAATCAATCTATATATCAATTTTTATATATATGTATATGCATGTTTACCAGTTTCTCTGACTTTGGCTTTTTCCCCATGCCGATAACCCCGTGGCGTAAATTCCTCTCACCTTGCCAGAGATTTCCCGTCAAACGGGTTAAAATTGATTGTAGGAGATGATTTAATTGCAATCGCATTGCACATTAGCTACTCATTCTATTGGAAATCGTTGTATGATCCAGACGTTATATAGGAAATGTTGTTCCAACTATTTTATATAATTGTTGCATTAAGTTGCCTGAATGTGAGTGGAAACTATATAATCGAAAGTATCTATTATTAATACTTTCTATAAACATTGTTTACAGCTTGCCAATACTATGCCAGATTCAAAGGTAAGCTAAAATATTTCAAAGTTTCTAAATCATTTCCGGAAATAGCTTTTCTTTTCTATTTTCCAGCAACGAATTGCAAGGGATACTAAAAATATACCCACAAGTATGTTCAAACCCATTGGACAGAGTAACAAAGACGTTCAAAATGATACGTCTACTCCTCAAGAAGGATTTACTGAAACCTTTCAACAGGTATAAACCTACACATCATAGATTTGAGATATATTTATTTCTGATATTTTGCATATAGCGTTCAACTGGAGAGACGCATGCTGTTTTAGCGGATACATCCGAGGAACCTACGCCTAATTATCCGACACAAAATTTTGTAGAGGTAGATTAAACTATATTAAGTTAGATTAAACTATATTTAAATAACCTAAACCCTTTGCTCTCATTTGCAGCCCGTTTTTAATAATAATCCATCTAATGGATTTCGCAATTTTCCCATTAACTATCCAACAAATCAGAGGCGACTTGACATTCCTAGGTCAGGTATATCAACTAGTCGGGGATTTTTTAATAACTTTCAAAATGAAAACTTTCAAAATAATAACTTTCCCAATGAGAACTATCCCAACTATCCAGGTGGGAGAAGAGGGTTTCCCCCTTCATCTTTTGTAAATTCAGGTCCAATTTCACAAAGAAATGGTAATGGGTTTAGAACATCGGGCCCTATATATAGTGGATCGGTAAGTTTAGATTTAATTATCTAAAAAAAAAAAAACATTCTTATTTAATCAACTTTAAAATTTCAGATGCCTCTTATGTCAAATCATTTCGGTTTCAGTGGAGGCCCAGGTCCTGATGGTGGCTCTTCAAATAATTTCTATCGTTCAGAATCATATAGCTTTAATTCAGATGGTTCTGGCCCACCACAAATTCAACAAGATGTCTTTGATTCACGCCAAGGTTTTGGCACATCCTTTAGAAATTTTTAGTTCCTGACAAAAGCAAATAAATCCAAAAATTAGATAATAAGTTAACTTAGGTATATACCTCAAATAAAGGTGCTATATGCCCATTTATAAAACAAACTGATCTTAGTAAGTTTTTTGCTAAATATGCTAAATATCCTTTGAACAAAAAGTGTTTTCTCTATTTTATCATTTTTTTTCCAAGTAAAAAGTAAGGCTTTGATTAATGCTAATCAATGTCAATTGGTATAACCTTAAGACTTAAGATATCCTAATTACTCAGACATATTTTGGTATTGGGAATTGGAACTTTTATTGTTTTAGCTGTTTTTAAGTTATCTAACAATCAAGTAAGGAATCATGTGGCTGGTTCCTCTTGAATCATCTCATTTCTTGACTTTATGTATTAAGGACGAAGGTAGAAGTAGAAGGTATCTAACAAAGTTTCAGAGACTACCACAACAATTGAGGTTTTCCTTTTCTAATGTATCAAATGTTCTTTAAGAAAAACAAACCTCAATTAGTAATAGCCACTGAGCCTTTGATTTTCTCACTTGATAAAGGCATAAGGTCAGGTTCCTTGTTACTTAATAACCAGAAAGAGACATCTATGGAAAGAGCTCCTTGATAGTGTATACCACAGGTAAATTTAATGTCATCTAAAATGGCTTCAAGATTGATTTATAAATTAAGACTTTGTTTGCTTCCACTTTATATGGAAGAAACATAATTATAAAGTATTTTGAATATATATAAAACCAACAAAAAGCAATAATTTAAATCTTTTAATTCATATTTAAAAACTCTAAGAGAGAATAACCTTACTTAATAACTAAATTAACTAAATCTTGTTATAGTATAAAAGGAAAGACAAACATAAAAAGCGATTAGTTTAATGACCTGGTATAGGAAAATTTTGATTATCAAAAGAGCTATAGTAAAACCAAGATTAATTATTTAGTGGAACTTGAATCATATGATTTGTCTTAAACTATAAAAAAATGTATATTGTAAAAACGTTTGTAACTAAAGTTTCAATTTTTAAACGAATTCAAACTAATTTTGAATATAAACATTCAATTTACTTGGTTCCCTATTTTATATTAAAGTAAATACTTTTTTGTATATATTCATTTCTAGAATCCATGAAAACTAACAAGTTTCAATAAGTTCAAGAAAAGCTTTGAAGTGTTCCGGTATAGATTAGCCAACTGACTAAATGATGATTGTTCCTTAGATAAGCTTAGTTAGTTAATAGAACTTATTGAATTTGCAAATATTTTTCTTTAGATTAGCTTAGTTGCTGCTTGTAAGCTAGTAAGTGAAACTTATTTAATTTCCTTAGAATGTAGTCAACATAAACTTTAATTGTTTGTTATATTAGTTTTTTTTTTTTTTTTTGTTCTCCAATATTTCTTATTTATTTGATTTATAAACCATTTGCATATATATATATATATTTTTATTTGTAAATAACATTTTCTTTTATTTTTATTTATATTCTTCGAGTAAGTATAAAATCTTAATGCTTCGGCTTTACGATAACAGGTTATCTCTGTTATTGTTGTGGTACCATTGACAGTTCAAATAGAATAAATAAAAGTGCAGTTAGTATCTGAATCTTATAAAATATATACATATTGTATATGCATTAATACATACAGTGATTAACATATAAATATATTCTAACGATTTGCATTAAATGAAAATGTTGTTTACCGCAACTTGTACATATTTTTAGTCGAACATTTTGCGTTTTTATTGATCAGTCAGATGGAAAACGCGATCAGGTCGAGACGTTAGGCCAGAAAATCGGAAAAATGTTGCTATATTTATTCTATATAATCGTTCTGACCTCATGCGGAAATCCTACCCAGTGTACAAGTGTATGAATTTTCCCGTAGTTAAACTTAGAAAATATTAAATTATTTTATTTTTAGCTACGCATTGTGAGAGATACAAGTGACATTCCAACGCATAAATTTAAACCAATTAGAGATGATGTTCAAGACTTTTCGATTCAGCAGGTAACACAAATTGACTTAAATAAAGCATTTTATTATTATTATATTTATAATTTTCTATTTAAAGCGCTCTTCATCATCGGTGCATGGTTTTTCCAAAGATAACAGGGAAATTCGGTTCGAAGGTCCTGTGCATGAAAGTGGCAGCGGTCCTAATTATAAATTTGCTTCATATGCACTTCCGAAGCCTCATATTGTAACGATTTCAGGTTCTTCAGATAGTAATACAACCCTGAGATATGACAATTGGGAAGTCACCACGGTGTGTATTATTTAATAATATGAAGGAAAAAGTTCTTTAATTTAAAAGGATTATTTTTAGCTACCATCTACTATAAAGGATGAGGAGGAAGATTATTTTCACTCCCATAGTAATCCGGTAAGTAAAATATATTATATGAAATAGATCCAACACTTTGACTATATGTGTATTTCAGTCGTAACAGAATCTATAAATAAAATAAATAATAATAAATAAAATAATTTCTTAAGGTATACTCTAGAAGAAACCACCAAGATCATCCACTACAAGATCATATCCCTGAAAGATATGATGATGATGATGAATTGGTATGTAATTTAATATATTTTAGTCATATAGTCAAATATTTGTAATAAATTCCAAATGTATTGAATATATTTTTTTTAAAGGAATATTCTAGACGAAACTATCCTATTCCATTTTATCCACCACGAGATTATGGCTCTGTGAGAAATTTTAATAATGATGAATTGGTATGTAATATACAAAGAAGATTATATTTAATGTTATTTTAACATAATATTTTTCAGATTACTGCCAAAAATTTTCGACTCCTCATGCTGAGAAGAAATCCCAATCATACCTTTTTTTCCAAGCGGGCCTGAAACTTTCTGGGAAACATGAAATCAATTTTACTTAACAGTAAAAATTAAAGAAGTTATACCCTAGCAGTTCTAACTATTTTTTCTGTCACATCGGTTTCCATGCAAAATGTTAAATAATTTAAATAATTAATAGAAAAGGAATCTTCTCATTCGTCACTAGATGGTATTGTTTCAGCAAACAAAATTTAGATGCTGTTTGTCTCTTTTACAAGAGCGGTTAAAGTCAATTTACTATATCTTATAGTTGTCCGATCGGAATGATTTTCATACTTTATCTGCCTGATGAATGAAAGAGCTTATCTACGAAGTTTCAACCATATAGCTTAAAATTTAAGGTCTATTTCTTGCGAAGAAACAGACAGACCATTTTTATAATACCCTCTGCAAGGTTATAATTAAAACTTTCTTAATCTTAGATCCGTTTCAATAAACTAACTTTGACTACTAACAGTTTGAAATATTTTAGAAAATCAAATTAAATACAATTACTTTTTTGAAGTGAATGAATCCATTATTCAAATTCAATTTCAATGACCATTGATAATTTCTTTTCCAAATCTTTCTCATTTTGAAACTTTTTTAACCAATCGTATACATCTGAATGTCGTTTCAACTTTGCTGAAGACATACGATTGAGATAGATCTGTATATATTCCTCGATTTGATGAAAGGCATTCGTTAGCCTTTCCTCCTCATAACGTTCAAATTCATCCATTCCATATTGATTTAGCAATTGAGCCATTAGTTTATCTGTCTCATTTGAATCTTCCAAGTCTAACAGATCAAATAATTCACCAATTGTATCTTCAATGCTATCCAATTCATCTGAATTCTCTATAGATTTCAGTATACGATGAGCGGATTCAAGAAATAGTTCAATTTTATCCAAAGCATGGGATTTAGTATCAGCGGGCAGGAATAGTTCGGCATCCTCAACGACACGTTCAAATAGATCGATCTGTTTGTAAAGGATATCCACAATTGCCTGAGCTATTTCCTTGATAATGTCTAGCTCTAGAGTCACAGTATTAAAAGGTGCTGGTGCCTATCAAAGAAATACTATAAGGATATGCAAATAATTTAATTTCCATTAGTTTTAACTTACCGCTAAATGGAAAGCAGCTAGCAAAAAAATCAAACGCCACATTGTTTCAATGGATACTCCGTTAAGTTCAACAATTGTCAGGGTCTCTTATAGCCTAGTAAATTGTTGCGTCACCAAAATAAAAAAAAAAAAAAACACAAACAAAAGCTATTCCCGCCTGTTAAATCAACGGTTTGATGATCGTGGGATCACTTCACTCTGTAATCAGTTGCCAGACATTGCCTGACGTGCAAAGAACATTTACGTTTCAAATGCTTCTCATAATTTTCTTATTATTATTTACTAAAGTTGGTGATTCAAATATACGGAAATAGACAGAATTTTCAATTGCAAAATTTTATTATTTTTCAGTTGGCCATTGGTATTCCGGGAGGTGAAAGTTTGCGGGAATTGCGCAAGTTGATGCTTGATCAAGATGAACAAGAGGCTTATATAAGGGATTTTCAATCCGAAATTGAATTGTGGGCACAACTATTAGAGCAATTTGGAGAAGAATTTCTTCAATTTGTGGAACAATGTCGTCGTATGGGAAGTCACTGTGCACAGCGGAAAGTGCAACGTGGTTGGCGTAGACTGAGACATACCTACAGTGAATTACGTGCCCAATTGGAGTCAGTGGAAGTGAAATATGCTAGAAGAATCCGTGATGAAGAAACTTTTGAGTCAATCATGCAGGCTGTAGAGGAAGTTATTAAGGAATACGATGAAACACTAAAGTTAGTCAATATGGAAATTTATAAATTGGTACAACAATGATTTAAAGTTTAAACCATAGAAGAGATTATTTTCGCAATAATATGTTTTATTATAAAAAAAACAAAAAAAATTTCAAAATCGTAAAATTTGTTCTTTTATTTAGAATATTTTCTTTTTATATATATATTTTATTTTAATTTTGTAAACCCTTCCATATTTGGCAAATTTGGTATAGTCCATTAATTGCAATTCAGGAATATGTTTTTGTAAATTAAATTAATTATATCTAGATCATAATTAGATGATACTAAAAATATACCCACAAGTATGTTCAAACCCATTGGACAGAGTAACAAAGACGTTCAAAATGATACCTCTACTCCTCAAGAGGGATTTACTGAAACCTTTCAACAGGTATAAACCTACACATCATAGATTTGAGATATATTTATTTCTGATATTTTGCATATAGCGTTCAACTGGAGAGACGCATGCTGTTTTAGCGGATACATACGACGAATCTACGCCTAATTATCCGACACAAAATTTTGTAGAGGTAGATTAAACTATATTAAATTAGATTAAACTATATTTAAATAACCTAAACCCTTTGCTCTCATTTGCAGCCCGTTTTTAATAATAATCCATCTAATGGATTTCGCAATTTTCCCATTAACTATCCAACAAATCAGAGGCGACTTGACATTCCTAGGTCAGGTATATCAACTAGTCGGGGAATTTTTAATAACTTTCAAAATGAGAACTTTCCCAATGAGAACTATCCACGTGGGAGAACAGGGTTTCCCCCTTCATCTTTTGTAAATTCAGGTCCAATTTTACAAAGAAATGGTAATGGGTTTATTACATCGGGCCCTATAAATAGTGGATCGGTAAGTTTAGATTTAATTATCTTATGATTAACATATAAATATATTCTAACGATTTGCATTAAATGTTGTTTACCGCAACTTGTACATATTTTTAGTCGAACATTTTGCGTTTTTATTGATCAGTCAGATGGAAAACGCGATCAGATCAAGACGTTAGGCCAGAAAATCGGAAAAATGTTGCTATATTTATTCTATATAATCGTTCTGACCTCATGGGGTTATCCTGCCCAGTGTACAAGTGTATGAATTTTCCCGTAGTTAAACTTAGAAAATATTAAATTATTTTATTTTTAGCTACTTATTATGAGAGATACAAGTGACATTCCAACGAATAAATTTAAGCCAATTAGAGATGATGTTCAAGACTTTTCGATTCAGCAGGTAACACAAATTGGCTTAAATAAAGCATTTACAAATTATTGTATTTATATAATTCTATTCCAAGCGCTCTTCATCGTCGGTGCTTGGTTTTTCCGAAGATAACAGGGATATTCGGTCCGAAGGTCTTGTGCTTGAAAGTGGCAGCGGTCCTAGTTATCGGGTTGCTTTATATGCAACTCCGAAACCTCATATTGTATCGGTTACAGGTTCTTCAGATAGTAATACAACCCTGAGCTATAACAACTTTGAAGACACCACGGTGTGTATTATTTAATAAAATTAAAGAAAAAGTTCTTTAATTTAAAAAAATTATTTTTAGCAACCATCTACGATAAAGGATGAGGAGGAAGATTCTTTTCACTCCCCTAGTAATCCGGTAAGTGGAAAATAATATATGAAATAGATCCAACTCTTTGACTATATGTGTATTTCAGTCGTAACAGAATTTATTATTGTAGTAAATTTGTAATAAATTTAAATATAAACTAGAATTCGGCCACGCCGAAGTTCGAATACCTTTGCAAACTGTTCTTTTCAATTACATATAAATTACCAGAATTATAAGAAAGTATATAAAACTAATCATGCCCGTGGCTCCTAAAAAAAAACTGACGAGAAAAAAAATTTTTTTTTTTTTTTTTTGTCTGATTGTCCTTATAGGTGCTATATCATATAGTCGGCCGATTCTGTTAAAACTCAACAGACACATTTTTATATATACCAAACTGAATCGCTGTTAAAATAACCAAGATTTTCATCTAAAACCAATTATTTGGCCGATTGTTTCTATGGGAGCTATATGATATAGCTATATATAACTTTTCAGATATGTTAGAAGGTATATAAAACTTATAAATACCAAATTTAGTGATAATCTCTTTTAAAACAAGCAAGTTATTGCTCGAAATCCATATTCATGACCGATCGTTCCTATGGGAGCTATATGATGTAGTCAACCGATTTTGATGAAACTTGGTGGATATGTTAAGAAGTATATAAAACTCACAAATACCGGCTTTCGTAATATTTCGTTGGAAAACAACAAACTCATTGAGGTTAAAGCTTATTCACGTCCGATCGTTCCTATGGGAGCTATATGATATGGTCATCCGATCGGAATGATTTCGAGATATAAAATGCCTGCAGCAAAAAGAAGCCTACGTGCAAAATTTCAGCTCTGTAGCTTTAAGGGTCTCGGAGGAGATTGCGTTGATCCAGACTGACGGACAGACGGACAACGGACAGACGGACAGGGCTAAATGAACTCAGCTCATCGTGCTGATCAAGAATATATATACTTTATATAGTCGGAGATGCTTCCTTCTATGCGTTGCAAACTTCTGACCAAAATTAATATACCTTTTTTGCAAAGTTATAATAAAATTATTATACCCTGTACCCATAGGGTAAAAGGGTATATTAAAGTCGCTAAAATGTATGCAACAGGCAGAAGGAAGCATTTCCGACCCTATAAAGTATATATATTCTTGATCAGCATCAACAGCCGAGTCGATTGAGACATGTCCGTCTGTCCGTCTGTCCGTCTGTCCGTCCGTCTGTCCGTCTGTCCGTCCGTCCGTCCGTCCGTATGAACACGTGGATCTCAGAGATTATAAAAGCTAGAGCAACCAAATTTGGTGTCAGAATTCGTGTAGTGTCTACGCAGATCAAGTTTGTTTCAAATTTTTGCCACGCCCACTTCCGCCCCCGCAATTCAGGAAAATCGAATAACTAGAGTTATATTAAAGATAGCGTGTTATTATTTGGCGCACCCAATAACATGGCCAAAAGGTATCACCTGACCAAATTTCGTTAAAATCGGACATATCGGAGATGTATCTATGTAAAATTTATATTGAAATGTCCAGTGAGCCATTGCGTAGTAAGTGTGAGCGAGATAGCATGCGTTTCTTGTTGCGGCTTGTGAGGAAAATTTTAGTTTGAATTATTAACGAATTTGAAGGAGTTTGATTCAATAAAGTTCCTCTACTTGGTACAGGGTATACTCAAAGTCGGCAAGGACGACTTGCTTGCTTTATTTCTTAAGCTATACTCTAGAAGAAACCCCCAAGATGATCCACCACAAGATCATATCCCTAAAAGATATGTTGATGATGATGAATTGGTATGTAATTTAATATATTAAATATATATTTAATATTTTAGTCATATAGTCAAATAATTTCTTAAGGTATACTCAAGAAGAAACCACCAAGATTATCCAATACAAGATGATATCCCTGAAAGATATGATGATGATGATGAATTGGTATGTAATTTAATATATTTTAGTTATATAGTCAAATATTGTAATAAATTCCAAATGTATTGAATATATTTTTTTTAAAGGAATATTCTAGAGGAAACTATCCTTTTGATTTTGATCCATCACAAGATTATAGCCCTGTGAGAAATTTTAATCATGATAAATTGGTATGTAATTTAATTTATGAAGAAGATTAGTTTCTATATTAATGTTAAATTAATAATATTTTTAAAATACTGCCGAAAATTTTCGACTCATGCTGAAAAGATATCCCACTCATACTTATTTATTCTTTACTTAAGAATAAAAATCAAATAAGTTAACTTCGGCATTGTCGAAGTTTGTATACCCTAGCAGTTCTGGACTAAATAACTGTATTTTGTCTTACATCGGTTACCATGAAAAATGTTAAAACATTTAAAAAATTAATAATTAATAGAAAAGGAAACTTCTCATTCGTCACTAGATGGTATTCTTCCAGCAAACAAAATTTAGATGCTGTTTGTCTCTTTTACACAGAACTTGTTAATAATTGTTGTTTTCTTGGGGGTTAAAGTCAATTTACCGAATCTTATAGTAGTCCGATCCGAATGATTTTCATACTTTATCTGCCTGATGAATGAAAGAGCTTATCTACGAAGTTTCAACCATATAGCTTAAAATTTAAGGTCTATTTCTTGGGAAGAAACAGACAGACCATTTTTATAATACCCTCTGCAAGGATATAATTAAAACTTTCTTAATCTTAGATGCGTTTCAATAAACTACTACTAACTACTACTAACAGTTTGAAATATTTTAGAAAATTAAATTAAATTCAATTACTTTTTTGAAGTTAATTAATCCATTATTCAAATTCAATTTCAATGACCATTGATAATTTCTTTTCCAAATCTTTCTCATTTTGAAACTTTTTTAACCAATCGTATACATCTGAATGTCGTTTTAATTTTGCTGGAGACATACGATTGAGATAGATCTGTATATATTCCTCGATTTGATGAAAGGCATTCGTTAGCCTTTCCTCCTCATAACGTTCAAATTCATCCATTCCATATTGATTTAACAATTGAGCCATTAGTTTATCTGTCTCATTTGAATCTTCCAAGTCTAACAGATCAAATAATTCACCAATTGTATCTTCAATGCTATCCAATTCATCTGAATTCTCTATAGATTTCAGTATACGATGAGCGGATTCAAGAAATAGTTCAATTTTATCCAAAGCATGGGATTTAGTATCAGCGGGCAGGAATAGTTCGGCATCCTCAACGACACGTTCAAATAGATCGATCTGTTTGTAAAGGATATCCACAATTGCCTGAGCTATTTCCTTGATAATGTCTAGCTCTAGAGTCACAGTATTAAAAGGTGCTGGTGCCTATCAAAGAAATACTATAAGGATATGCAAATAATTTAATTTCCATTAGTTTTAACTTACCGCTAAATGGAAAGCAGCTAGCAAAAAAATCAAACGCCACATTGTTTCAATGGATACTCCGTTAAGTTCAACAATTGTCAGGGTCTCTTATAGCCTAGTAAATTGTTGCGTCACCAAAAAAAAAAAAAAAAACAAAAGCTATTCCCGCCTGTTAAATCAACGGTTTGTTGATCGTGGGATCACTTCACTCTGTAATCAGTTGCCAGACATTGCCTGACGTGCAAAGAACATTTACGTTTCAAATGCTTCTCATAATTTTCTTATTATTATTTACTAAAGTTGGTGATTCAAATATACGGAAATAGACAGAATTTTCAATTGCAAAATTTTATTATTTTTCAGTTGGCCATTGGTATTCCGGGAGGTGAAAGTTTGCGGGAATTGCGCAAGTTGATGCTTGATCAAGATGAACAAGAGGCTTATATAAGGGATTTTCAATCCGAAATTGAATTGTGGGCACAACTATTAGAGCAATTTGGAGAAGAATTTCTTCAATTTGTGGAACAATGTCGTCGTATGGGAAGTCACTGTGCACAGCGGAAAGTGCAACGTGGTTGGCGTAGACTGAGACATACCTACAGTGAATTACGTGCCCAATTGGAGTCAGTGGAAGTGAAATATGCTAGAAGAATCCGTGATGAAGAAACTTTTGAGTCAATCATGCAGGCTGTAGAGGAAGTTATTAAGGAATACGATGAAACACTAAAGTTAGTCAATATGGAAATTTATAAATTGGTACAACAATGATTTAAACCATAGAAGAGATTATTTTCGCAATAATATGTTTTATTATAAAATAAACCAAAAAGAAATTTCAAAATCGTAAAATTTGTTCTTTTGTTTAGAATATTTTCTTTTTATATATATATTTTATTTTAATTTTGTAAACCCTTCCATATACTCGTTGCTGCACCTTCAACCAGTTGTTTGGCAAATTTGGTATAGTCCATTAATTGCAATTCAGGAATATGTTTTTGTAAATTACGTGGAAACTCTATATAGGTCATAATTAGATTATCATTTGTCTCACTTTGTAGTCGAGTAACATTTTGCATTAGTTCAGTTGCATTTGTCTGGCGACTTAAACGTAAATACTTGTTCAAATGTATTTGGAGTTTCTTATAGAAATGGCGTATAGCTGCTTTTTCTACTGGTAAAACTTCGGCCAACAACTTATCGGGTTGTGTCTGCATCATAATATCACTATTAATCCAGGCAAAGATAAAGTAAGCTGTACTATAATATTCCTCATTAGTGAATATTGTATCCAAATCTTCAAAATATTGTCGATCGATGACCTCACTGGCATTCAAATGATCCAGCCGTTGATAGGCATCCTCAACAGTACGCTGTAATACCTGATTGTAAAGTCGTTCGATACCCTCAACAGCCGATCGAGATAAGGGTGTAGAGTTTGAGTTTGAAGTTGAGACTGGGTCAGCCAAGGTCTATGTAAATGGAAAATATCAGACTATATGCTAAACCATTAAACATTTTGAACTTGTCTAGGGTTTGAATTACCATATAAGAGATAAGACCCAATCCAATGCCAATGCAGATAAGCAGCTCCGACTTTGACATGATGTTGCCACAATCGCCGTCCAATCGAGACTGAAAAAACAAATTTTTAAACGAATGGAGAGCAAACGCTTTCACAAAATAAATATCAATAGGATGGTCTTTGGTTTTAGGTCTTTTATTAAGCGCTTTAGCAAAGCCACAAAAAGAAAAAAGAAAAACTAATTAAAAGAAACTCTTACACGAACTTTAATTCTAAAAAAATTGAGACATAAAGAAAAGTTCTCTTTGTTTTTTCGCATAGCCGAACAGCAATAATATCTATCAGACATATATATATATATATATATATATAGTGTATGATTAAGAACTAACATACATATCAATTAGATTATTAAATTGCATACCAATTAGTCTTAGCATATACTTAAGTTAGTTAGTTGTTAGACATATTCATTAACTATTTGTCATATAAGACGTTTTACTTGAGTGTACAGAGTTTTATATATATTTTATATAGATTAACTTTATATATAATGTTTCTTTGTTGTATTTCGATTCTTAGTATATATACTTACTTAAACTATCTATTACATTTATATTCAGAATAACACGCTTTTTATGTGAGTAACTTGACATTCTTGATGCACCCGTGCTCACATTTTTTTCAAATTTAAATTAAAATTATTTTTTTTTTTAATAAATTGACACAAGATTTAATATATATATTATTGCTTACATAACTGACATTGAAGTTTACGTATATGAATTTTGTTTAACTATTTTTTAAGTATTTTATATTAATTTTTCTTTTTTATAAGCATTCAAAATTTAATTAGGACATTTAAACAGCAAAATTGTGTGTGTATAGGTACATTTTGTAGTAATTGGAAAATGGTTTTTGAAACACCAAGTTGCACATTGATAAGGATTCGATTTATATATATATACATTTCATATATATTGCAGCTAACTGAGCTATTGTACTATAAGTTATATCCAAATAGTTGCAGCCATTGTTCAAGGTAGTGAAGACTCTTTACTATATATTTATAGATATTTCGCTTAATTTACTAAATTTATTTATATATATATTTTTAGTTTTATTTTTGTATTTTATTTTTTACTTATGGTTTCAGTTTTCAAGGTACATTTGACGTTTTCACTTTTTTTAAGTGTCCATCCTTTGGCAGGATGGCCACAAAAGTTTGATAACAATTTTTTTTAAATAATTTGCATAATTTTCAACAAAAATAATTTAACTTATGTTATTTAACTTTATATAGCATAAATGTAAAAAAAAGGTAAGTAGTTAGTATGAAAATATATAACTATTTATATGTATGTATGTATCTTTTGTTTGTATGTATTTAGTTACTCTCTTATTTACGCACACATTTAAATTCTTGTATCTAGAAGACAGTCCATGGAGTAGAGCTTACAATTAATTTGAAATATATTAGAAAATTTATATATATGTACATACATAGTTGCTTATATATAAATATATATATTTTATATAATTTTTTGACAATCGACAAATTTATCACCAATTTGGCTAAGAGAAGTGGAATTTCTTTGATGTCAATAAACGGAAAATAAGAACTGATGCCATGTTTGTATTTAAATCCAGCTAGGACTGAGGATTTAGTCTTTAATTAAGAATTTAACTTTAGATCTTAATCCCTTAAACTGATTTCATTAGTTAGTTTACAGTTCAGTTCTTTTTTTAATAAATTTTCTTAAAATATTTAATAGTTTTGCAAAAGATTTGTCCTTATTAAAGAATTTAACCTATAACAAATATTAAGCCTATAAAATAGACAATTAAGCACACAAATATATTAAATTTAATATCAATTAGCATGAATAAATTTATATATATATTTATATGTATATGAATGTTTTCAATATTCTAGCCTAATTTTCACCCATACACCAAATTTGTATAATATATATTTTTTTCTTTACTCACCTCGCTTTTTTTCTAGAACCTTTTTGAACTATTTGGTTTTTAACATATTGTCCTCAAAACACTCTCAAAATGATGTCACAGACCATTTCAAAAACTATATATGTATGTGTGTGTGTGTAGGTACGATTTGTTCAGATATAATGATATACCATATAATTGATGAAATTTTTCATACGCTTTGAAATCGAAATGAAAGATAAAATCATAAGATAGACAAATAGAAATTATTGTTTGAATGAAATCATTTTTTATTATCGTGAAATTATATATTTCATTTTTAAATTAAGACAAAAATGCAGTTCTTTGTATAAAAAACATATAAAACTAATATTATGTAAATTAAATGCAAATTAATGTATTTAGGAAAATTTGTAAAGGAAACAAATGTTACAAAAAGAGAATCATGTTGTAGAGTGTTAATTATATGTATATATATATAGATAGAGAAATGGAAGAGATAGATATATATATGTATTAGTTTTTTTTTATTTTTTATCACAATTGCGTATGAAAAATTTCTTTAATTGCTAGAAGCCGCCACGCCCACCACTGCCTCCACTGCTGGATTGAGAGGAGTTAGTTGTGGTTTGTGCCACCAGGATACGTGGCAATGTTAATGAACGTTTCGGAAAGCTATGTCTGGCATTAGTATCAAGCGATGGTACTGTTCCCTTATCTTTCTCTTTATCTTTGTCCATTCCAGTATCCTGGTTCTGTTCAGGATCATTCGCTCGTGGCATTGGTGGTGGTGACATATGTCACGCATACGATTGGGCCGTCTGTGGCATCATGCCAGCTGTATAGCCACCATCAATACCAGGCGGACGTTCCACTAGATTCTTAAGACGGCCACGTAACTCCTCCAAACTCTTGGATTTGGCTTTGTTAATGCGTTTGTATTTGACATCCTTGGGTTTGGTTACCGAACGATGGTTGGACATGACGCGATTATAGTTGGTTACCTGGTCAATGGACAATGAAATTCAATTGAATTGAGTAAGCAATTGATATATATAATATACTTACCGGATTCTTTCCATTAAGCGGGTCTTGGGTGGGCGATAGAGTGGGTTGCAATTGTGGTACCTTTACACTTAAAGTGGTGCAGGGTGCATCGTGACTGGGAGAACGTTTTAGGACACCCAATTGACGTCGTGGCTGAACTGGTGCACATGCAGCTACTAAGCTCCCTTCAGTACTTGCCAAATCTTTGGTTTTCTCTGCTGTGGGCGTGGCATCAATTTGACCCTCAGTTGAACTTGAGCTAAGAGCCTTATCTGAACGATTTTTAAACTTGTCACGTTTCTCAGCCACATCTGAAGTGGGTTCTGGATCCTCTTCCACCGAATACACTGTCTCCAAGATATCAGGACGTCGAAGGAAGCAATTATTCCTTCGTGCTGCTCCATATTTATTTAAATTGGTTTCAATGGCATCGGATATAGAGCGAACTATGGTAATGCCATCACTGCCCAGTACACCACCCAATCCTCCACCACTACTCTTGCGGCGGGTGCCCAAAGTCATATTACTATCTGAATCTATATCCTCGAGAACAACAGCCGAATCGGAATCATTGAGGGAATCCAATTCATTGGCATAACTCGCCTCAATAATTTCCAGACCATGATCCACTAGCCTTGTCGATAAGGTATCAATGATCTTCTGTTGCCGATGTATGGTAAGTTCACGATGATTGAGCAAGCTACCAATTTGTTTTTGTTTCCGTTTCAGTCGTGATTCTAGGAGCAAAAGTTGCGATGTCAGGGAATTCATTTGATCGGATTTTTCCTTTTGATAACGATAATGTTGTTGAACCTTTTATATAGAGAATTATAATATTAGAAATAATAAATGTTAATTTCTTAATCCCAAATAGATAGATAATTCATTAGAACTCCAAAATGTATCTCAACTATAGGGACTAAGACTTAAGGCTTTGCCAGTTTGAGATATATTTTAGTATACTTATTAGATAAGTTTAACTCAAGTAGGTAAATGTTCGCTTTAAATACTATTACTCACCTGCATGGCATACGCCTTGCGCCATTTCATTATGTGTTCGGTCTGGAAACGAACCTTGGAGCGCAATTCCTCGATTATGGCTCGGGCTGTATGTAAATCTTTGGGATCCTGATTCATCATGTTCAGGCGTAAATTACTTGTATGACTGGATACTGGTACCGGAGGCGGCCATTGAAATTCCAATGGTGGTTGATGTACATCCGTGGGCAATGAGCCGCGCGGTTGTGCCGTTGCCTTGGTTGCTTTTGGTGTGGAGGGTACAGTACCAGCACCACTGGAACCTATACCACCAACGCCACTATTGCCACCCACAATTGTATTTGACATTGCTACTGCTGTTGTTGTTGTTGTTCCTGTTGTTGTTGTTGTTGTTGCGGTGACTGTTGGCTGAGACGGTTGCTTCGGTATGCTACATGCCATACTGCTGATGGTTTTGGCAAATTGTGTTGCCCTTCCTGCATACATTTGGGCTAGTAATGGGATTGCAAAGTTTCCTGGGTGTTGGGAATGGTAATGTTTGTTTTGTTGTCTGGTAACTCTTGCCAGGCCAGCATGCACCTTGAATGCAGCAGCAGCACCACCACCAACCAGCGGCACCTTGATTGATGCGATGTGATGGTGTAGTGCTTCGGAGTTGAGTACGTGCCAGCGAAAGCTTTTGCCTGAAATGGATAAAAAACAGCACAAAGAATGTATCACATGTTTTATTAATAACAAATATTTACAGATCGGCCAAAGGGCTGCTGCAATAATTCATATACGACAATGTTGCTGAAACAAACAATTGTGCTTTAATTCAGGGTTCTTGGGACTTTCATTTACCATATAAAATGTCTGTGTCTACTTGATAACTTTAGTTTTATGTACATATATAGACCTTTAAAAAAAGATCCCTAAACTCATTTGTTCATTCAATTGTCAGCAATTATTTATTTTTGATTATTTTTCTATTCCCAATGAGGAACCTAAGCTGTAGAAACGTAAAAAACAATGTTTTTCATAAGTATAAATATATGAATTTGTTTTCATAAAATCTTAGATATAATGCTTTGCAATGTTGAATAATTTTCCTGTATTTAATATATTTTTTTTGCAATTTTATTAAAACTTTTTAAAATTAGCTCTTTGTATAGCAAAAGGAAAAACTTTATCTCACTCAGCCTGAAAGTATGCTATGGTGTTAACAAAAAAGTTAAAGTATCGTGGAATATAATTTCATCAGAGCATCTCTGTGATTTAATTATATATATATATTTCCATCTATTTGTCACATCCTAGAGTTTGCTATAAATGTTTACCCTATCACATACCCACACACACACACACACACACATTCACAGCATAAAAAACAAAATTGTGATTAAATGTTTCGCCATTTCAGAGAACACTTTTAGTTTCATCAACAGTTGCAAATTCCAATTTACATTTTCCATTTGAAAATCCCATTTCCCCCACTCTCTTCACTCTTCAGTTGTAACAAATTGGATAGCAACACAAAAATTGCATTATACATAAATGCTATGTAAATATGCTTTATATATAAAAAAAGAAAAAAAAAAATTATATGGAAATATTTGCACATTAAATTCACATTAAAATTCAATTTAGAGCAATTTATGCAACCACCTGAAATGTATAACTTCTTGTCTTTGAAACAATTATAATTATTAATTTATATGTATTATGATTTAATCAGTTGAAATTTAATTTCGCTGAGACTGCATAACAAATTTTTAACTGGGGCTGGAGCAAATGATTTAGTTTCCATGGCCCGATAAGACACCAAAACGACTAACCGACCAACAAATCTGTATCCTCATTTTATTAGTTTTATTATGATTGCCGGGTTGATGGGCTGACGTAATGCCTAAATTTATGGCAATTGTGGCCTGGTCTGATAAGGTGATTAGCCACCGAATTGTCTAATGTTTAGACAATAGTCAAAATTTACTATGAATTGGATTTGGGGTTGCTTTTAGATAATATAAACTGTGATTTCACATAATGACAAGGTTGCTAGGCCTTTTCAATTAGGATCACAATAAATTCCTGCGGCAGTAAATTGTAATTGAAAACTTAATTAAATGGAAAGATATGCAATTGGGCAAAATGAAAAACAAAATAATTTGCAAAAACGATGTTGTTTTGTTGTTTATATAAAAAGAATAATTGGTATGTCGAAAATTGTAATTAATTAAATATTTCATAAAATTTACATCAAAATAATTATAAGTAATATAAAAACAGATTTTTAGGGAAATCTGCAAAAAAATAAGTATTATAAAACAAAGATTAGAGATTAATTAGGTATAAGTCATGTTTAAACTTTAATTATTTTATATTGCTGTTTGATTTCATCCGAATTAAAAATATAAACTATTAAAAGGATTAAATATGATTTACATTGTTAAAGGTAACAGAAGAACATAAGTTTGGATAATCAATTCTAACATTCTATTCCTACATTGGCCAAAATTAATCCAATGAATAAAATATATTCCTATAAATAAAACTTTATATAAACCAACCTATATTTTCCTTTGTATCAAATGCAAACTTTCTTTCAAACGATTTAAATGCAAAAGAAAAATGCAGCATAAAAAGATTTAAAGCAACACTGAAAGCCATCTTAAGACAGTTGGCATTGTTTCCTAGAAAAAAAAAACATTTTCTTTAAAGTTTATACTAAAATAATATACCCATTGATTCACATTTTCCTTTAAGGAATGTTCAGACAAAATGCCATGACAAGAATTGTTAGACAAAGTTAACAACAATAGAGATAAATGCGATAAGACAAGTAACAAGAGGCATTAACCACATTTCTAACATTTTCATTTTAAATAACTTTCAACTTTAATTTGTGCGATTCATCAGTAGAACAAGCAATCACTCCTCCTCCCTCACTCACACTAGCCATCCCCTCTTACAGTTCCGTTGGCCCACTAGATGAGTTGGCTTAAGAACTTCCGTTTCCACCAGCCAAACAACAATGAGAGCAGCAGAGGAATGCAAGTGGAATGCCATGAATGAGTAAGAGATTGTGGATGGGAAGGAAGGGGGGGAAGGAAACTTACAAGCAATTGAAAACAATTAACAAATATGCAAGCCAAACAAGGCCTGGAAACACGCAAGACTGAATGAGATCTGGATAAGCCAAGCACCTAAAGATGGAACACCAATGGCATGAAGATTAAAAAAAGATATTCGTTATTTAAGAATTTTGTATAAATTAAATTATAAATTTATAAGAAATGGATTTATTTTATTATATTTAAACTAAATGAAAACTTTTTGAATCTAAGATAATAAAACAAGATGGAGAAGTTAACTAAAAACTAGTCAAAGTTCTCAAATAAGATATATATGAATTATACGGAAATATATCAAATATTTTGAGAATAGTTCGATATAAAACTGAAAACTATTCAAAATTATCAGAATAGATGTATAATATAGAGACTATAAAGAAAACTTTGAAATATTTAAGAATCAATTGATATATATTTAGAACCAATATTCAAGTTTTACAAAAAATGATTTAATGATGATTTTCTTAATTTTTACTGAATTAAATTTTTAAACTTTTATTTTATACATAAAATTTATTAAATAATTTGTCTCGATTTGAATATTGTTTCTTAGTGACTTAAACTCATTTCCTAACAACATCTCCTGCCTCACGCGTGTCACGACTCCTCTTGGTTTCTACACATCTCTACAACTGAATTCGCTCAGTTGCCTGTTGCATCAAAATGAAAATTATCTACCGCCAGTGAGCTTACAATGTTCCACACACTCCTGACACATTTCGCCAACTCATTCATCATTTTTAATTATGACAATTGTACATCCATGGGTCGATGGGAAAATCAGCTTCCTTTATGACTAGTTTACCCAGCCAAGTTGGTTTATAAATCTGCACAGAAATGTGCCTGAGAAAATACTTACAATTGAATACGTCTCACGTGCCTATTAGCTGTTAATGGGAATTGTCTGTGTGTAAAGAGATTCCCTTTGGGTTTTTATTTGGTTTTGTTTTATGGCACATTTGCTACTTCAATTTATGACCTGTCTTAAATAAGTGTGTGGTACCAAATGTCTCATTTTTCTTGTTCCTGTTGTTCCTTTACTTTTTTTTTATGGGGACACTTGAAATTGCAGAGTCTTAATTAAGTTGTCAAAGTGAACAAAATGTGCAAAATGGTCATCGAGGTTAAATACACTTACAATAAAAATTTAATTCATTTCATTTTAAAAGTTGTAAGAATCAAATCATTTGAGACTAACACAAATTAAACAAAGTTAGAAGTAGTTTACTTGGTAGATAGTTTCTAATAAGAAATAATTTTGGTTTGGAATTGTGTAACAACTTTATTTTATTTGAAAAAATTTTAATTTTTTAGAGTTTTTAAAGTACTGTAAAATATTAAATTTAGTTTGCTAAAAAATCATTTTTTATTATGTTTTTTTTTTTCAATTTTTTTTTATAGTTTTTAACTGTATCCATTTTTCTTCAGTGTCTTAACTGTAATTATATTTAACTGATTGAAGAAACAGTCTAAACATTTTCTTAACCTTAAATTCGAGTAATTTTCATAGCAAATTTGTATGCCAATGCAAGCCAATTAGTAAATTTGATTTGCTTACAGTAAATGGAAATGGAAATGCCTATAAACGAACAGTTTGTAAATTGTTGCAAAAGACGAGCTAGCACAAGGTAATTTTCCCACAATTCCATTACCATTCGAAAAGACCTTCTGAAGTTTTTCTTTTTGTTTTTTTTTTTTTTTGTATTGTTTTTTTTTGTGTACATTTTGGCAAATTACTCGTTAGCCTTGGGCTTGCATTTTGTGGTCAGTCAGTCTCGAATGATGTCCTGAATTCTATTTTTGGAGAAACCTTTTGAAATTTTGATGAGAAACTGTTGTTTGGCCAGGCTAATTAATGAATATGAATACCTAAGCTTTTCTCTCTTTATTTGTACTCTGTCTGCTGCGGCGATTTATGTGTTAAACGTGATTTTTACCTTGTTTATACATGCTCGGCGTTTCTCTCTCTCTCTTTCTCCCACTCTTTAGGGTCGCTCCAATGGCAAACACTGACAAATAAAGTGGCCTCTGTGACAGCATGAGTAAATAACTATTTGCCATAGCCGCCTCCCCTCTTGTACTTCCTTTTAATCCCCCTTTCTTTACCGTTTACCCATCGCACTGAGCAATTATCCACAATCACACTCTCATTGCCCTTGCCCAGGTCTCATCATTGCCAAGGGACAATGTTATGGGTGTTGGCTTTACCTTGACCACCAAAAAAAAAGGAAAAAAAAACCAAAATAAAGGAACAAAAAACAACATGAAAGGACATTGTTAATGATGTTAAACGGCAGGCATTGAAATGCCAACAAAATTGTTGGATATACTTGTATCTATCTCTCTCTCTCTTACTTCTTAGCACCATCTCTTTCAGTTTGCTGGCATAGAGCGTAAGTGGCTCTCAAACTGTGGAGGTTTGCTTAACTTTTCTCTCACTAAAAAAGGATTTTTCTTTATATATAGAAAAGGTTTTTTCAGCTTAAAGGGCAAGTAATTAAAATTAGCATAAGGTACTATAAGGTATAAGGTTATATAAATTCAAAAGTTACTGTAAATAATTATTAAATATTTATATTTTGAATGATTATATTTAAGGACATTCCAAATCTTTACATGTATGAAAAAGCTGAAATTTGGTATTAATTATAAAATATAAGCAAGCTATAAAAATTGATTGTTAAATGTTTTTTTAATCGTTAAATTTTATTAAACGGTTTTTTCGTTAATCGTTAAAATATTGTTAAAAATTGTTAAGCGTTTATTTTTTAATCATTAAATTTAATGTCTATTTTTTATGTGAACACATTCAGATTTTCATTCTTGACTTCTACAGTATGAAAAAAAATCTCTCAGTATTTAATATTCATTTATTCTTTTTATTGTTTTTTAATAATAAGGTTTTAATCAAAAAAAAAAAAAAAAGACCAAAGAAAAAAGAGACTCTTGCACAAAGAAGGAAAATATTTGCTTTGGATCTAAACTTTACTCAATAGATAATTTAATTATAATTTAAATAAATAATATAAATATTTTTCTTGTCTAGTTTTACTAAATTTAAATTATAACTAAACAAATTCGAGAATTTAGTTAACAGGAATAAGAATAGTTGTATAAATGGTCACAGAATTGTTGGATAAATGGTGGGTAAGGATAATAGTAAGTAAAATAAGGTGACAAGTTTTACATTCATACCGAAAACAATATATAATTTATCATTTGTTTAAGTAGCAAAATTAAAGTATAATGTAGAATGTAGAATTAAATAATTTATAATAATATAAATGTTCAGAAAAGCATAAATTTTACCTTCTGAAAATATCTTACTCAATCTAAATCGATAGTTAGAAGTTAGACTTAAACTCTCTCTCTCTCTCTCTCTCTCTCTCTCTCTCTCTCTCTCTCTGCTACTCTCAGTAAAAATTTCAATTTTAAAAATATATTAAAAGCCAATAACATAAAAAACAAATAAAAGACACATTTTTATATATAGCAAACTTACATAAACCAAATTTCGACAGAATCGCTGTTAAAATAACCAAGATTTTAGTCAACCGATTTCGATGAGACTTGGTGGATTTGTTAGGAAGTATATCAAACAAATACCAGCTCTACAAGGCTAGATCAACTCAGCTCATTATGCTGATATTCGGAGATGCTTCCTTCTATGCGTTGCAAACTTCTGACCAAAATTAATATACTTTTTTTGCAAAAGTATAAAAAATATTCATCAAATTCAATAAATTACTAAATAATGCTATTTAAATTTAGTTACTGTGTAATCGATCCTTAAAACCATTATATACTTAAAATAATTATATTATATTTGCAATCTTTATAAATGTTTAAGCTACTGACGAGTTGTGAAACACAATACCTTTCAAACTGTACATTTTCCGTGTTTATTCATGCAAGAAAAATTAAATCAAAATTTAGCTACTCACGCATAATTTGAACAGCCAACAGACAAACAAACATATAACAAAAGAAAGACAAACAAAACGGGAAAACACAAACACACAAAGGAGAATGAAAAATGTTTGCCAGACTTAATAAATTATTCAAAAATAACGTTTTTGCTCACACAGGAAAAGTGATAAGACTCCCAGGCTCAAGTCATTGAAAAGAAAATTCTAAAGTAAACACATAACCAACAACAATAGCAAAAAAAAAAAAAAAAAGAAGGAAAAACAAACTTCAAACTTTACCAAATAAAAAAAAGAAGAAAATTTGCGAGGGAAAGAAATGCTTTAAGTACACATGGTTGAAGATTTTTCCCTTTAGCCAGTGTGTAAAGGTAAATTGAAATGCTTGACGAACCAAATGAAAAAAAAAAAAAAAAACGAAAATAAAAACAAAAATACGAGAAAAATATGTTTTATTGATTGTATAAATATTTAATGCATTTTTCGAAGGTTTTCCTTTGTGATGAGAGCTCCATCCCCTTTTGGTTTCAGTTTGCTTGCTACTTTGCGTGTGAAATGGCTTATTACGGTCACGTTCAGTCTATAAAAGTTAAGAGTTTGCATAAAAGCCAAGACAAGAACTCGGGGGATTTTCAAGAGGAATCATCAGGCACCTGTCGGAGTAAAAAGAATCTTTCTGCTAGTAAATTTGCCAGAAATAACGCAAAAAATTTAGGCAAATGGCTTGGAAATTATGGTGAAGCTGATGGAGCTGATGTAAAAAACGACAGCTAAAGTCATTTAATTTCTGTCTGTTGCTTTCAAAAGCAAAATAACAGTTTGAAAGCAATTTTATGTAAAAGAAACGTCCAAGTCTCAATGGCAATTTGAAGTGAAAAAGTTTTTTGTGTTTTTTTCTTTTAAAAAAATTTTATATAAATAATTTACCTTAAGGTTTAAGAATTTTTCTTTGTTTATAGTTTAAGTAAGTTTTGATTTTTTCTTCTTAATTGTTCTTTAAAATTTAATTAATAATGTTAATATTGGTTTAACAAAAGTAACGGAAAATTATTTTGTGTTGTAGTTCTGATTCTTATGAGAAGAAAGAAACAAATTTAATGTGAAATATTTTCGTGTTGAAATGATTCATGCTAGATAAATTGATAACAAATAATATAATTATATATATTACTTTATGGGATCGAAAATTAGCGACACACCCCTTAACCCTATGGGTACAAAATATCAGAATTCTAATCGCATAATATATTTTTTATGAAACTTATTGTTGAAATATAAAAAAATGTGCACAATTGACATAGCATAGCAATAAGTTACCTACGAGTAACAGATTATGTTAAGTAATATATAACATTCTGTTAAGTAATATATAACATTCTGCCAATCTTATGTTATGTTAAGTCGTTCTTAAATAATAATCCGAAGAGAACGCACGCTAACTAAACAAAATTATCAGTAATTAATCAACATAGTAATTTATATCAATTCTTCTGTCTGATCATCTATTAATTAAGAGTAAATGAGACGATTCTTCTTTCATCAGTAAAGAAAAAAAAGAATTACTTTCTTTATTATATGAAGTCCAAAGAGATAAATAGAAATCCAATTAAAGTCGCAATATAAAGACAAAATCGAATCGCTAGTTCAGAATCAAATTTTAGGAAATTATTTTTAGAGATTGATTAAGAAAAGTTTCATTTACGATTTTAATATATTTCTGAAGAGGATTTATAATTTATTAAGCATATACAAGAGAATTACATTAAAAAATCATCGACTAATTTATGGTTTTATCCTAAAGTCTTTGCCTTTTAACTTTTCTTTCATGTTTCAAAACATAAAAAAAAAACAATTTTTGCTTGTTTAAATTATATTTAAATTTATGGTTGTTCAAATTGTCCTTAAATTCATTATTTTCACCCTTCAAGTTAAGTTGATAAATTACAACAAATACGAAAATAAAAGTTTCTTACTCAATAGGACATAAAGGTAACAAGATGACGACAAACTGTTGATGTTGTAATAAAAGTCACTTACAGAAAAATGTTTATTGTGCCAGGCAAATGTTATTTGTGGCAAGTTTCAATGAGTTCAATTTAAAGAATTTTCTCAAAAGCCTCTCTAACTGGCACGCGGCAATATAAGATCTTACCAGGAAAATTTTAAGTTTCTTTTAAAGTTAAGATAGAAACGGTAGCAACATATTTTCCAACAGGACTTCTTCTTAGTTTAACTATGTGAAAGGAAATTTAAAATAGCATTTATTGTTTTTCTCTAATTTGCATTTTGTATTCGTTAAATGAAATAAATACATATATACATATGTATACATATATAAGTTTTATATAATGGGCTTTAGGTAACTTTTAATTAAAATGCCATTTAACATTTCAAGATGAGCAACAGCTGGTTGAGCTACAGTGAATGTCAAACTGTGCGTCAAGGTATTGTGGCTCTTAATGCCAATTTAATTGCCGCAGACAGAACTACCAACTTTTTGTAGCACTATCACTATATCACTTTGAGGGGAAAATTGGCATTACGTAGTAAGCTTACAGTGATTTAACTTTGGCATCCTTGCGCTTCACTTAACGCAGACAGTGACAGAGAGAAGAGAAAGAAAGGACAATAAGCTGAGCAGTAAAGCAGTTTAATTAATGTGAAGTAACATTACGAGGACATCAGGCAAAGTATAAAATAAAATAGTTTAACAAAAGAAAAGAAGAGACGCAAGAGGGAGAAAGAGAAAAGGATTTAAACAACCACCAGTTGAAGCTTGGAGGATAACTAAAAAATAAGTTTTTCAATTGAAATGTAATATTTTGTACCACAATAAACCATTTTTAGCATATCTTGTCAAAAGGAAAACATCAATGTTACTTTTTTTTTCAACAAAGAAAAAAAGCAAATATTAGTTTCATTTAATTGAAAAGCATTCAACTACATTGCAATATTTTGTACATGGGTTTATACCCAAGGGCAAACTAAAATCTAATATTTTACAATACAATTTCATATCCTTTCACATATCTGTTGAAATTTTTGCCAACACTTTACACTGATTATTTTAGATTGAAACAATGGAAATAAAATTCATAGATATAAAATGGTATTTGCAACTTGGTTTTTACATTGAAAGCAAGTTTAAATTTGTTGTTAGTTGGTTGAAAACTTTAAGCTGTATCTGTGTATATGTGTGTGTACTTGTGTGCGTGTGTTTGTGTGGGCGTATCTAGGTGTAGCTATCCAACTGGGCCCAGAGTGCAATATATTCTTGTCAAGCTGTGCTCGACTTTACTCTTTGTCTTCCTCCATAACTCTCTGTCTCTCTATCTCTTTATACCGATACATATCGCTTCTTCTTCTTCTCTGTTCACTTACGCCCCTCTTTCCTTTATGGCTTATTGGCGTCCCACGTAGCTTTGACATTACATTGATTGACTTTTGATGTCTCTATATGCTCTAGTTTAGTCGAATGTTAGTAGCTTTAGTACATACCTATGTCCAATTTGCAATGAAGTCACGTATAAATTGTTATTATATTTTCCAAAAGTTCTCTAATTGTATGTCTAAAGGGCAAAACAATAAAACAATAAAAAATTCATTCTAGATTAGCAACTTATACAAAATGAAAAAAGAGAGAAGAATAGGTTCCATTAAAGTTAATCAATGGTTTATGAACATATAAAAAATAATTGAACATTTTTAGAAGATATTTAGGTAAAATTTTTAAGCTGCTGTATATTTGTTTTATATCAATTTGGTTCATTAGGCAAACTTTAAATTAAAATTTCTATTATATGAGAAATTTATCTTAAAAACCTTACTTGCGTAGGTCCTTTTAAGAAGTGAGTTTCTCTAACTTTCACTTATTGTTTTTTGTTGTCCTAGACGCAGCAACTGACTGATATCTCTATCAAAATGTTAGTAAACATTTGCTGTCATCCAGTTGCTGTCTTTTGTATTCTTCAAGGTTTCTCCACTAATGTAATAGAGTAGAAGACCTTCAAGAGTCTCTTATAATATGGCCTATATATATTTCAAGGTTAATTGTCTTGGTTAGCAGTTACCACTAATTTAGTTGCCTTACAATTCATAGTTTTTGCTTTACTATTGTTCTGTTTATTTCTCAGTTGTCAGCAAAGGAGTAGAAAGGTTGCTGATTTCATTAGGCTTCTGTAATTGCTTCTAACCATTTATGTTATTGTGGCTATTTTAAAGCTATGGGCAATGCCACGCCCAGTTGACCCAGTTCTTATCTTCTTTGTGAAATGACACTCACATCGTACGATTATAGTCTACATATATATAAATATATATAATCGAACTGAGAGAGTATTGAAATTGCTCGTCACGTAAATGCAGCATCCGCATTGAGTATTGAGCAGCAGGTGGATGGTATCCGCATCCTTGGTATAATCTCAAACAGGACAACAAGACAAGGAAGAATGCGTGGCACGCCAAGCACGTACAATCCCAAACCCGATGTAGATGTTTATAGGCTTGAAGGCAAAAGGATAAACTTTTTGCATTTGGCTTTGTTATTTTAACCCAAAACATGAATTCAACAAGCTGTTGGCATAATGAAAGAGGTAACAGTAAAATACCACAAGATATTGAGATATTGAGTGATTTTTCCGATGATAAATTAACGGATATCCCTATCAAATATATATAGCTAAATTATAAAGATTAGTACATAAGATTTGGGTATTAATATGCTTCTCATGTTTGTGATTTAGCCAAGTTAAGATGTTGCAGATTCTTTTTAGCTTCAAAACGATGATTAAACGCCACAAAACGAAAGTGTCATTACATCAAATGAAAATCGCAAACGCCTGTAAGGCACGCGTGTTAAGTTCGTCGCTCCGGACGTTGAAGGTCTTTGACATATCTTTTCCGTTGACACGTCTAAATCTAACACCGCTGGCTGTCCTCTGACATTGTTGACAACCAAGGGGAAGTCTCACTTGCCGACAAAGTCTTTGGTCGTTCGATTTCAACAAAAAAAAAAAAACGAAAGAAACGAATGGGGAAAATGTTTTCCCCACTTAATTTTCAATGGACGCAGGCAGATTAAGTTACTTGAGTACTTGGTTTGCTTTGAGGTAATCTATGATGAATTGAAATCTTTTATTAAAAATTCGTTTCATTTTTAATGCCTTAAATGTTTGAGTAATCCATAATGATTGCTCTCGCCACTTGAAATATTCTGCTTTGGTCAGTTAAGTGGGCAGGCTTAAAAGACTTACAAGTTGAGTAAAATATTGATATTAAACTTGGCCAGGACTTTGTGATGGCTAAAAGCGCATTGAGCCAAAAGCTTATTAAGCTGACGTCTGGACCACAACCAAAAAAAAAAGAAAAAAAAAATAAGATTGTGTTTGTCTGCCCACATCACATCTGGAATAGAAGTATAAAGAAGACTGTCGCTGACTGGTAACCAACAGGAGCAATGTGTTCATAAAAATGCCATTGCCAGATCTCATCTCATCATGAAATTAGCTTGAAAATTGTTGTACCATTTTTGTGGTTACTCTCTCTCTCTCTCTCTCTCTGCGAAAACAAATCGGCTTACAAACACGTTCAAGAATTCCCTTTCATGTCGTCGTCGTCGTCGTCGTCGTCTTCATCGTTGCTACTTTACTCTGTTTATTTCGTCTTTATACATTTTTTTGCTTTCATTACATTTCACTTGTTTTACACATTCTCTTATTTTTGTTTTTTATTTATTTTCTATAGAAATTCTAAACTTACTTGACCGCAACAAAGCATGAAAATTGTGCCGAGTTGTAGAGTTGATTTTCTCCCTGGCTTATTTATAACAAATTTGTACTTAATCAGTTGAAAGCGTAGCAAAAAAAATGTGAGAAATGTTTTGAAAAAGTGTTTGGCCAAATGACTTGCAGGTCGTTTGTTTTGCTACAATAAATTATTGCCAGTAATTATACCCTAGCAAAAAGCATTTTAAGCATGTTAACAACGCTGCCAAAAATTTAAAAATATTTTTATAAATTTACAAAAAAAACGTGCTAAAGTCTAATAGAGGAAAGAAGCAACTAAATATAATATATATAGTTACAATAATTTCTAAAAGTTTTTTTTAACGCAGTTTTACTTTATTTCATTAAAGTGGAATTACCACTTTTTAACCTTCCATTGAAAATATTTTCTTTAACAAATTTTTTAGAAACGAACTTTACAAATAGGTTAGAAGAAGATCCCAAAAAACACAACTTAAATATACATTGGATCAAAAAAATTTTTTATAAATGCAATTTACCTTATTTTTAAGGAAACTATTTTGCAAAATTATATAGATTAGATTCAATTTATATTTGGTTATCAATTATATAAATACAATTCATTTTCAATGAACTTTTATAAAATTATATAGATTATATATGTATTTGATTATCAATTATATAATTCAATTTATTATCTTTTTAAGCAACATTTTTAAAATGGGATATAGTTCATGATTTCCATATTAGTTCTTTATATAAGGTATCAAAATGTCGAAGCCTCAAAGTTAGCTATAGAAAACCTAAATCAAAAGACCAAAAAGAAAAAATTGTTTCAAATAAAAACATTTTAGAATAAATAAAATGCAAATGCCAAAGTAAATTGAACAATAAAAAAAAAGGTTTTTATATATATTATAATATATTCACTTATAGGATAAATGGAAATATTATAATAAAAAGGTCATGATGGTCAAGTTTTTAGATGGTCAAAGTTTTTAAAGAAAAAAATTGCATTAATTTATGATTTGTTTTTTTAATAAAAAAAAAAGTGTTTATAGGTTAATCAGATTAAAGGATGTTAAAGTTCCTGAAAAAAAATCCTCATAAATTGATAATATAATTCAACTTTCTTTTGAATATTTTAAAAAACTAAATCTTGAATATGTAAAGTGTTTTAGCACAAATAAGTTAATTGCCTGGAAGTATTACCACTTTTTTATTTTATGGCCAAAAGCTATTTACCCATTTGAAAACTAAAAACTAAAGTAATTGGTCTTTCATATGTGTTAGTTTATTAATATTTAACTAGCTTTTAGTTTTTCCTCTTATAAACTTAGTTTTCGTTATAAACGTTTTTCGTTCTTCCCAGTAGTGGGTGAAAATAAATCAATCAGTTTTAGCCATTTACTACAATGAACCAACAGTTTCAATTACCCATTGATTGATTGATTGCCTGTCTGATCAATAGGGAAGTTCGGCACGCGCTTTAATTAGAGAGTTTCAACATGCTGAGCTTGAGGTTGGCCAAAAGTCACTCCAATATGGGAGATACTTGTTTTAAATTTGTTTTTTTTTTTAGTTTTGGCTTTAAAAATTTGCTTTTTTAATGAGCTCGCATTTAAATTTTTTTGCTCTTTTGTGCTTAAAGTGCGATTCAGATTGTTGGAAAGTGTTTGATTTATGTATAGAGAAACGACAATATGTGTGTGTGTGTCTGTGGTGTGTGTGTGTGGTACCATTGAAATGGAAATTAGAATTGAAATTGTATTTTAACCTTGAAATGTTTAACAAGCGTATCGAGCAACTAAGTTCTCGTCATCATCAATGTCGCCAGCTGATCTCATTTTATTAAACAAAAAAAAAACGATTCCATTTTCTACTCCAAATGTGATGACAGTAAGTAAATTATATAACAAAAATCATAAAAATTTTTAAAGTTAACAATATTAAGCAAATTTCTTTAGACTATAAAGAATAAAGAGTTAATTCCATCTAGGCATGACAATCAAATGCCTTTTTACACTTGGTCTTCCTTTGGGTGAACATTTTTAATCCCTACAATTGAAAGAATTTTTTCCATTTAACCTATAAAATTTTATGAAGACTTTTCTTCTTTGTTTGTCCTCATTTCATTTGTAATTGTTTTGCTCTTCTCGTTGCAGTTTCAATGTTTTCCAGGTGCATCTATTTGTTGTTATTTTCTCATCTCACAAGCCACACGTTTGCCTTGGTAAATGCCTTTTCATCCGTTCTCATGGCTACTACCTACCTCTATTCATTGTCACTTCCTGAAGAATTTGAAATGCACTCGATATTTTTATATATTTGTTTAACCTTCAACTTTGGCATAGCCAAAAGAAATATATCAGAGACCACTATACATAGTGTGTGTGGAAATTCCAAAAAAGAGACACGTGCGTCTTGAAAATTGCCTTATAGGCATAAGGGAATATACATAGGTATATGTATATGGAATGAGAGAATGTTACAATATAGAGAAGTTTATGTAGATGGAAGAGACGGCAGAATCATCAGGCAGATAAAAAGCCATAAAAATAGTAAGACATGAAGCAACGGTAGAAACAGCAACAACATGAAACACGAAACAAGTAAAAATCAACAGGATTAAATATGCAGACGTGCCTCTTTCTTTCTCTCTTACTTGCTCTATTGCCATCTCATTCTCTTGTGCTCTGAGCTTTTACTCAGACACACACACACACACAGACACAGAGACCCTGGCTATGCTCTGGTTGCTTTCGCATCCTTGCGCCTTGCTCTTACCTTGGTCGAGGTTCTGTGGCCAATCTGTTACACTTTGTCATGGATTTTTATACAGCGAGTCTCGTCTGGCCTTCGCACGATTTTACCTTCAGTTGTAACTGGGATTTTGGGCACCAGCTTACCAAATTCAACAAGTTTAAATACTAAATATTACCTAAGGATTCGACGTGTAAATACTTTAGTTTCAACAATTTGTTTTCCCTTATTAGCAAAATGTTTATTTATAACAGTTAGAAATGACTATTCGAAACAGTTTTTATAAATAGAAATATTTGTATATATTTTATGTTTAGAATTAACTTATATACCCCAAATCTATTAATGGGTATGCACTATAACAAAACACTTTTACCATTTCCCTCGTGGCACCATTTTCTAGACGCATTTAAAAATTTATTTCCTCACATTTGGCGGAAATGGATGGTATGGTAGGATGTTATGCCCAACCGGGCAACAAATGAGTTGGCACACGGCCTTCGACATTTTATCTATATATATATATATATCGTTCTCCCTTCTGCAGGACATAAAAGCTCGCTTTAGCTTCCTTTTACAGTTAACTAGCTCGTTTAATAAATATTTAAATTTTACAATTAAAACCGTGCCTGCTGTGTGTTTGCAACATGTGGCATATAAAACATTTTTCCTATTTTTTTTTTTTTTTGCTGATATTTTCCTTTTATGCATTTTGATTGAAATATTTCATGTGCATAAATTCAATTTAGCTCTGCAACTTGCAATATCTCTTTTGCTTTTCATCTTTGGTTTTTAAACACATCACGTTCCCACGTGTCATATGCCACATGCCACATGGGGATAGGCGAGGTTAGAACTCAGTTAACCAAAATGCTGCTAACCATTTACACATTCGAAAGAGCCACGTAACTGAATTATACCATTTTTTCCACCAATTCACTTTTGCACTACATGGCGTATGAGTGTTAACTTCTGCTCAAATGAGTGTATGTGTGTGGGGATGTGTGTGAGTGTGTGTGTGTGTGTGTGGGGGGGAGCCTGTAAATTGCATTTGTTCAATAGCAAAAGTTCCACACTGTATTGGATGGAGGAAAATTGATAATTGTGTTACTAGCTGTATTTAATTAGGAAAATTTTTCCTTTTACTCGGATATATTCCATAATGATTTCGGTTTGAAATTATCGCAACAAAAGGATAATTAATGGGGGGAAATGCTGATTGCTATGTAAATGACATAAGGAAATTGAAAATCTATGATGAAAGTGATGTTAGCACCTTGACAGAATGAATTAATTAACAAACACATGAATGTAGGTGCCTAAGAATAGAATTCAATTGAGTCCTTTGAGCTAAAAGGTAAATCAAACGAAAAATGAAACGACAAATGTTAAGCTTATTAAGGTTTTAAAGAATTTCGTTTGCTATAAATAAATAAATTTAAATATTTAATAAAACTATAGTATAGAAATAAACATTTTCGTTAATTGGCATCTATTTAAAGGACTCCAAAAACTACAACCATTCGAAGAGTAAGGTAGAATTAAATTCAAATGTGGTTGTCAATTAAGGATATAAATTGACTATATTATTGTTGTGAGGTAAAGCTAAGGCTACCTTTAAGCGTGACCTTTGGATTATCAACAAACCGTTGTCAGTGTTCTGTCCATTGTTCATAGTCTCTCAATGGAACACTTCACGCGAAAGGCTGTCAAGGGACACGTTTCAAGGCGCATGGACCGCTGCAATTGTGGTGAAAATTGCTTTTGTGCCGGTCGGTCTTGATTGTAGGGAACAAGTTGAGTAGCTGCTGTAGTTTAACCACATGTAACTTGGCCAAAACGTGCAAGTCTAATTAGCAGTGTCCAGTGACCAGGTCTTAAAAAGACATCAAACGAAGGTATTTTTAAATTACTAATGACTGACTGTTTCCTGCTTTAGTAAAAATTTTTCTACTAAATATATTTCATCCTCATACAGAATCCTTTAAATGTCTTAATTGTTTTCTCATTTCCTGTATTGCAATTAGCCAATTGAAATAGTTTTGTCATCAAATAGACTTTAGACACGCATATTGAGATGACAAAACTCGAATTGAATGCCTTCGAAACTTTTGTTTTCGAGTTGTGGCCGCTGGCCACGTAATTGAAATATGCCATGTTCTATGCACGCACACAGCCAGGACACGATAGCACAATAGACAGCCCTTAGACAGGCAGACAGAGGGTCAGAGATAGGTAAAGTACATGAATTAATTAAATTTTCCATGCCAAACACAAACACACCCACCAAAAGGGCCAAGACAATTGATTTGTCAGCTAAAACTTGTAGACCTCCAATGCCTGTAAAACTATGAAAATTTGTGGTGTGGTCGCGTTTGTGGTCACGGGAAATTAAACGCCTTCGGGTCGCGCATTAATTTCAGTGCAAAACCGCAAAACATTTTCGTACATCAATCATACGCCCCGTTAGCCAAGGGCTGTAACACAGTACAGAAACGAAAGGGAGTGGAAATAAGTGATTGTAACAAAAAAAACTGTTCAAGTTGGCTGACTTTTCTTCGCAATTCGCATGATGTTGACAGGCATAATTTTTGTTCAGTTTTTATTATTTGCTCGGTTTAATCAGGAAAAATGTGCAAAATGCTTTCAGGCTACTTACAATTTCAATTTTCTTTTCCGGTTAGTCCTCGAACAAGAGAATTCTGCAACGAGAAAAAAAACCACATGATGAGAAATTTACATAAATTTAATAAAAAACGAAAGAATTTAATTGTGTCAAACTTGTGGCTAAAAAGTGGGGAAAGAATCAAAGAGGGGTTGTATATATATATATTTATATGGGGTAGTCAGCGACACGACAATGTGTCAAAGTACGGAGAGAAAAAAAAAGAGGAAATGCAACGGGGGAAGCCGTCAAAACTCTTCAAGGCTAACAAGTAAAAATGTTCTTAAATTATTTGTTAAGATCTTTTAAAATGTAATTTTATTTTAATGTGATAAAAACTAAAGACTTAAATAAAAAAAAAGAATTTCGCAAGGAAAGACTTCTGAAATGCTATATTCAATATCAAATTTTATATATATTTTTAAGTTGTAGAGATATTTAATCAGAAAGAAACCTTATTTGGGCATAATTTCCAAGCTTTGGCAAAATATTGAGGTAGCAAAAATTGCTTTGTTCAAAGTTTTGAGTAAATTTTTGATTGGATTTTGCTTTAATCTGTTTCTTTTAGATTAAAATTGCAAAAATGGAATATGAATAAGAACTGAGAAATGCATACAAGTGGCAACTGACTCTGCACATTTTTGCTATTTAAAATTTGCAAATCTGCCACAAAAGAACTGGACATTTACAACAAGGATTTGCAACCTTTGCACCTTGCACTCTCACATGTCTAAACAAACACACACATAAATTAGTTATGGTTACACTATTCTAGCCAAGTTACACTTAAAACACAAAACCAGAGTAGAGTTAAAGCCAACAAAGAACCGAGTTAAGCAATAAATCAGAGAAAAACTGTTGCTGGGCCAAAAAGGAAAGGCAAAAAGGCTGTCCTTTTGCCTCGACCATTGTTGTGACAGTTGTTTTTGCTCCTTCAGCAAATCCTGTCATGCAAATTATGTTCAGGCTTTTGTTTGAATGCAATGGGGCTTACACGCAGGCACACACACACACACCCACACCCACACACACACACACATTTATGTATATATTTTTCTCTCTTTTTTTTTAGCCTTTCACTTTTTTATTTTATTTATATTTGTTAACCGCCGTTTGTTATGCCATTTATTGTTTTTTTATTGCATTTTTCCTTGGCATTGTTTATTTAAAATGAAAAATTAAGAGAAACAAAAAAAAAACGATGGAGAGTGAATACCTAAAGGGTGAAAAATTGAGTGCAAATAATAGCCAGAGGCCAATATGATTTATTCAACATTGACTGTGTGAGTGATTGAATGGATTCATTCACTCAAAATTTTTGTTTTGTCATATCTATTCCTGCCAATTGGCGGTTCAAGTGAAATTTATGCTCTTAAATTAAATCTTCCTTTCATCTTAGTAATCCCAAGACATCCTAATCAGAATTGAAATATGACTAAAGTTCTCAATAAAAGCCACACACATACACACACAGAGTGAGAAAGAGAAGGAGACTAAGACACATGTGTATGTATGTACCACATCTGCTAACAGATTGTGTTGAACCATCCATTCCCCACCCTTCACCCTTGAAACATGTTATTCAATACCCTTTCAACTTACAGCTAACAAATTGCTCAACATTTGTACCGATTTAGCGCTTTTGTCGTCCAAGAAAGGCGAAAGCAATTTAGTTTCTCAATTTCTTTATTTCATTCTCTGGGAGGGAAAAACTTTTCATTTTATTTAATTCCTTTTTTTTTCTTCTTTTTGTTTTTTTTTTTTTTTTTTTTTGGTTTTTATTTAGTTATAGTTGGATATATAGTTCCAAAAGCAATCAGCATGCAAATGCAATTGGGAAAACAGAGAGATGGGGAAATGGGTAAAGGAAATAGTCAAAAGGAAATACTGCAAAAGATATAGATGACTGGGATAAATATTGTGAGCATTGACTTTACAGCATCGTCAGTTTGTCAGTGTCATTGAGTCAAAATCATCGTCACCAAAGAGACAAAAAAACAAAAAATTAAATAAAAATAGACGGCACGGTACAATACTATTTTTCAATTTTCATTTGTTCACTTTGGAGATTTGAGAAGAACGAAATCTAGCTATATTCTATAGGTAGTCTACCCTTGCCATATACCCTGCAAATAAGAAAATCTGTTGCAATATTTCTTAATTTATCCTTTGATCTATGTATATGATAAGTTAAATATAATAGTTGAACAAAGTAAAAGTTCATATCAAAGTTTATAGTTATTGCCTTATTAATAGGGATAAAATTTGTCACTTTAAAATACTTATATCTAATCAATTATACAAATAGAAATATCTTTTATTTATTTTAACAAGGATTATATTTTATACCCAAAAATTAAGAAAAAAAAGACCATTTAAAGTAAACTATAAATAACTAAAAAATATTTCCGCTGAAAAAAAAAAAAAAAAAAAATAAAAATATATATTTTTCTTTATCTAAAATAAATTTAAAATTCTAGAAAAAAAACAACAAAACAAAATTAAACTTAAAAAATTCTTTAAATTAAATTTCAATTTCTTAAAAATTTCTAACTAGAATACAGGGTATACCAAATTCGTTATTGATAACAATCTGTTCTCCTATTTCTGGCTTATGTTGCTTCTCTTCTTTCCTTTTTATATTCCCCTTTCAATGGGAAAGAAACAAAAGACACAACTCAGACAAGGACAATAGAAAATGCCTGCAGGCGCATTGAAGAGGGCTAGCCGAGATCCATAGCGAGGCTGTTGCATTGATGCATTTTTGAAAGCGAGAAGGTTTTCCTCGGTGTTGAATGGCAAGGTCATTTCAGTGTTCAGTATAAGGCATACAAAACAAAATAAAAAATAAAAAAAAGGAGGCAGAAAAAAGCAAAGTAAACTAAAAAAGAAATAATACCCGCAGTTGGTAATGGAAATTCAAGCCAGACCAAACGGAATGGTCATGCCAATCATTAAAATAACAAGAGAAATAACCATAATGAAGGCACGCACTACACAAAACAGGCACGCGCCCTCGAAAAAAAAACAGTCAGAAGAGGGAAGAGTACTGGGGGGGGAGAAATAAGTGATATCGTATACAATGTGGCGTATGCGTAACGTTTTGCCATTCTCTTCTAATTTGTGTATAAATTGAAAGCAAACAAGCAGGCAACCGAAAGAGAAAAAAAAATAAAAATATTTCCCATATACCTAAAAGGACCATGCCACAGGTAACCAGAGTACACCAGTGCAGGAGCAGGAGTAGAAGATGGAGCAGATGCTACTGGCCCATTCATGTAAGGGCCTCAGGGAGCAAAAAAGTTGCCAAGTTTTTCTTTTTTTTTTTTGAAGAACTTTGTAATCCCATTCTCTAACTCTTGACTTTTTGCCTGTAAACGATCATAATTATGGGAAAAATAAATAAATTATTCACCATAAATATTTGTTAATATGAATGTTGTCCATTAGATTGGGCAAACAAAATAACAAAACTGAGAAAAATACAATCATATCTGTTTTTTTTATTTATTTGCTCTATTCCAACTTATGTGAATAGACTTGGCAAATAAAGCGAATATACGTATGTATGTATTTTGGCTATTGTAGTCGTATATTATTCATTTGTCATTCATTTGTTGTATTCTCATGACACAGATTTCAGTTGCTTGTGTAATCATTATCCCCCATTTTTTTTTTTGCTTACTCTGTGAACTTTTTTAGAGTGGGGTAATATTTCTTATATAAAGCGTAAAAGAATCAAAAGTTAAGAAGACAAATTCAGAGACAAAATAAAAAACATATATCAAATTCATTTGAACTTAACGAAATAAAATAAAAATTTTACATATTCAAAATTTAAGTATTGGAAAGAGGATATCAGTAAGTAGACAGAATCCTTTAGACATTTTTTTAAGTTTTAAGTTTTATTGGCAAGTCTTAAGGAAATTTTGAACTGGAGTATAATAACAATACAATTTGTTGTAAAGTGAAATGTAGTATAAAAATTTAATAAATAAATTTAATAAGAACATTTTCACTTAATTGCTTTGTAAGAAAAAACCGTTAAGCATCTTTAAATAACTTTTAATGAGTCAAAAAAAAGTTCAAAAAATATATATTTAAAATGACAGTTTTTTTTAAGAATTTGAATAAAAAATCTTTTAGGGCATTCAAAATGGTTTTCAAATATTTTTTATTAAGACCTTTTCTCAATGATTTCATAAAGACTTTTTCTTTAGTGAGAAAAGACAAACAAAAATTCAAATTTATAATTATTCTTGGATGTTTTTTTTTTAACCAAATGTACACATAAATAAAATTTGCATTATAACGACTGTAACTATTTTTTGGACTACAAAAAAGAACAATTTTTTTTTTTACAAATTTATGATTTTTCTTCAATATTTGTAAAATGACTGTAATTATTATTTTTAAAAAGTTTTTAAATACTTTTCCACTAGAAAAACGAAAGATTTGCATTTACTTTAATAGAATAGATTTAATAATCTTAATAAGTGATAATCATTTAGTTTTTATTTCAACTAGGGAAATTTTTTTTTTTTTTTTTTAAAATGTGGTATTATTTTTTTGGTAATAAATTTTTTTTTTATTTTTTTTTTTTAAAGGGGTTAAAAGTTTTTTTTTTTTTTTTTCACCACCAAAATTTTTTTTTCTTTTGGGTTTTATTCACACATAAATCAAAGCAAGCAAGAATAGAATCTGTCCAAAAACAGTTCTTAGTCTTTGCTCTTTGTGGTCTTAACTGGGATCGTAATATCAATTTCGAATCATGCTATCATGAATATTAGAGAAAAATGTTTTGGAGTAATATTTATGCACTAGCTTCTATATAGTAAGGCAGACTCACCCAATCTATTAAACTAAATAAATTTAAAAATTTAGTGTAGACCTACTAGAAGTTATATACCATTATTTCTTCCAACTATGTACTGCATGAAAGTTGTCGAGTTCTTTTCATTGTTCTGAATACAATCCTTTTCATCATGTAATTATTACAGAGCTCTATTTTCCTTTACTAAAAACTTCTATATAATCAATATACCAACTTTTAAAGGTTAAAAATTTCTGTAAATTAACTATATCTATATATTTTCAAAAATGGATAAAAGGGGGAAAAGAGGCATATATGAAAATATATGTGGCAAACTTCTGACCTAAATAAATTAACCATTTTTGCAAGGGTATAAAATAGATGGTCGATAGTGTTACAATTAGTTATCTTAATCAGATATATACAACTTTGTGTACATTGTGTTTTTTATGTTGTTAAACAATATAATAGATATATTTTGTTATATCATTTACACCTAAAGTCACTTTTACCTTGTTATATAATTAGCCGGTTACACAATATAATTATACGTCTAGACAGATTGAGTTTACTAATTAGTTAGATATAGAAATAGAAAAAAAAGCCTAACAAGAACATATTATTTAGATGCCCACACAAATCAGAAAATTCAAAAATGTTATCAAATAACTATAGAAAATAAATATATCATCTTGCATAACGATAGATAAAGTAAATTTGAAACATGTTTAGATACTTTTTTTTTACTACAATTATCAGTTAAATTATCTACTGCATTTCTTGGAATTTCTAATTTAACATTGAGTAAGCTTTTAAGGATTTTTCTACTTGCAATTAAAGTCCCCTTTACTAGACATCATGCTCATCATCATTAACCAACGATTTGGTCATTTTATGCTATTTAGAGTCACCCTCAAACCCATGACAGGCTATTAACAAGCTAGGAAAAGCTCTTGGACAGGAAAAAGGAAAAGGAATTCCTGTGTAGCAATCAGCAGATTGTGTGACAGGTTTTCTTTTCCTTTTTTTTTATTCTCTACTTCTATTTTTCGTTTCTTTCTTTCTTCCTTTTTTTTCTCCTTTTCATTTCCTTATTTATTCAACAAGTTCCGCCGAAAACTATGAACACACATTCAGATATGTTCAGGATACGAGTTGGCAGGCCATGGAGTGTGTGTCCTTTGGCAATTTTATGCGCTTATAATCACATTTTTCACTCGTCCCCCCCTTGTTTTACCCATATGACCCTCTTCTAGCCTATTCCCATTTGTATGTGGCTCTTTGCCATCGACTTGTTTGGCATTTGTTGGGCCTCCTTCGGCATCGATTTGTTTGGCATTTGTTGCATGCCTCAAGGACACGCCCGTGACTTTTGGTCCTTTATTTTAGTGGCATTTATTTTGTCACATGTTATTTATGCCATGGAATGTGTCTAGGGAGGGTCTACGTAGGGGAAAGTGAGGGCCAAGTGAAAGCAGCAGGGCAGACAAGTTGATAACGGGTGTGGGTAAGAAGGTAACAAAAGTCCTCGGTAAGCTTGTAAGTGCGTGTTTATTTGCTAAGGTCCTGCATCCTTTTGCTTTACCATTTGCCTCCTGCTGCCTGTTCTGAGTGGTTTTTGGGTTGGCTTAAAGGTATTTTCGTTTTGTGGCACGTTATCGAAGGCGTGCAGCCAGAAGTTTTTCTCTTATGGAATCCTTGGCATCCTCATCCTAATTGGAGCAAGGGTTTTTCCTTCACCCCGTTCTCTCTCACTCTTATATCACCCATTTCATGCCTCTGTGCTTTAGTGTGCGAGTTACACTCCCTCTGTGTGTATGTGTATATATATATGTGTGTGTGTGTGTGAGTGTGTTCCAGTATGTTTATGACAAACTCATTTCATATTTATTAAATTTGTTGCGCTACGGTTTTATTTTTATTTGGCACGTACCAAAAGTAATGCAAACATTTTGCCTTTTCCAAGTCCGGATTCGTTTCGTTTCATTTCGATACTCTTTAATCAAACACAAAATGAGACATGAAGTTTATTAAACAATTGTCTAAGTTTAATAAAAAAATAAAACTCCATTTCACAATTTATTATGAAAATCAAACGAAAATACAAATCACAAAAGGTAAATAATTAATAAACTTTGTTAAGTGATCGTAAACAAATAAATTTAAATTCGATTTGTTGGCTATTATGAGAATTATTTTCTGCCTTTTTGGTTGCAGTTTAAACTAATTAAATATTTAATATAATTTACATATAGAGATGTGCATAAATTCAACTAGAATTTGAAGAAAAAGTTTCATTAGTTATATGTAATCAAATTTACAAATGAACATATGGAAATAGAATCAATTATAGATTGTGAATGACTTGACTTCCAATTGATTTAGTGTAAAACATTTCCCTATATTTTCTAAGAGTATTCAAAATTCATTATTTGCAAATTTAAGTAACTAAGCCATATAACATTATTATAACATCGACCATAGAGTAATATGGTTAACCCGCCCAAAACCAAAGCTATGTTTATAATTAAAAATTTTGCCAAAAACCAAAAAAAAAAAAACAAAGAAAATACGAATGCAAAATTTGAAAAAATTATTCAGAGAAAACAATAATTAAAAGCAAAACTCCACAGAAGCAAGCACTAAAAACAGTTATTAAATAAAAAATTTTTTTGATGTGGCAATTGCTTATATTGGTAAAAGCCATAAAAACCATGAGCCCATAACTCTCATAAATTTGTTTTCATCAATTTGATTAAAATACATACAAACACACACAGACAGGCAGACAGACAAACATTCACAGATACAGAATGAATAATAATTGTATATTAAAAAAGAAAATTTCAATATATTGTTACCTGTATGACGACAGAGGTTCTCTCTCTCTCTCTCCCTATCTCTTTCTTTCTTTCCCACTTTGGGGGGAAGATTTTTGTTGGGTTCTCAGGCGGATCAAGTCGCACGACTTTTGTCGTTGTTGTCTTGGCTTTTACTTCTTGTTTCTCAATTTTTGTGGCTTTCTGTGAACTTTGCGATCTTTTTTATTGTTTTAGCTGTTGTAGTTGTTATTGTTGTTGTGCTGCTGCTGCTGCTGCTGTTGCTGTTTGGGGCAGCTGCTAAAAATTTTGTTGTTGTGGCCAGTTCATTCAACTCGCAATTGTTCAACTGATGTTGAAACTGAGGCAACAACAATTGCCACAAAAATAAAGAATTAAAGGGATTTTACATATTTATCTTTTGATTATATAATTTAATTGTATTATTTTTCTATAAACAGTTTATTTATATGGGGCAGAGGGGAATTTTACTTTTTAAACATATTTTACTTATGATTAATTGATTGAGAATGCAATCTTTAAACTGAAAACAATGATCATTGTTAATAAAAAGAACTTTATAAAGTAAAATTAAGCCATTAATATATTACATTCAATATATGAACAATATATATTTAACTATATTCTTTACCAACAATTACGTAAGTAAGTTCTTGGGGAATATAAAAATAACTTAAACAAAATAAAAAAATAAACTTTTATAACTAAAATAAAATTGTTTCATGTTAACCATTTCTATGAGCATCTCTAAGCACCACAATCCTTTAACTAATGCCCCTTCAATGTTCCTTGTAAATTTTGTAACGGAAAACTTTTGATTTCCGGTATTTATATAACCATTGAGTGCCCTTCTCTAGAGAATTTGCATGATGCACTTAAATAATTAATTCTATTGGTAATCCAAAATGCACAAGTAGGTAAAGAAAAAGCTAACTAATTTTAATTGGAAAAACCACCAAGAAATAAAATGAACAAAAAAAATAAATAAATCTTCAATTTTTGTGAGCATTAATTCAATGGTTTTTTATTTAGTTAAATAATTTAAAAAATTTAAATTTAAAAAAAAAATATTCTTTTATATTTATCTAACAACAACAGCTGTAAGCCTGATAACGAGTTCTTTTCTTGAGAAAACAAAAATAAATTTATAATCCCATTGCACTTTTGACTTGGCCTCTTTTCATATCCCAAGCTATTCCAACTACTTGGAAGCGTTATGAGTGGCTTCCGTTGCCATCATCGCTTACTTTGTTGTTGTCGGTTTGCCGGTTATGATTCCACTTTGTACCGGTTGTCACTACTATAGTAGTGAGTAGTAGCCTCATTTCCTCCTTCTTGTGCATTATATCATATGGTAGAAGTCAAGTGTATAAGCAACATTATAACAAAACAGATTGAAACCGTTGCTTTTTGATGCGTTTTGGTCTTGAAATATTATTACCAGGTTAACTTGTTGCGCAATGCAAAAAGATGACGCACCGCAACTGCTGAGACCGGATTAGTTGCCACGGTTTTTTATACCCTGTACCCATAGGGTAAAAGGGTATATTAAAGTCGCTAAAATGTATGTAACAGGCAGAAGGAAGCATCTCCGACCCCATAAAGTATATATATTCTTGATCAGCATCAACAGCCGAGTCGATTGAGCCATGTCCGTCTGTCCGTCTGTCCGTCCGTCCGTCCGTCTGTCCGTCCGTCTGTCCGTCCGTCCGTATGAACACGTGGATCTCAGAGACTACAAGAGCTAGAGCAACCAAATTTGGTGTCAGCATTCGTATAGTGTCTACGCAGATCAAGTTTGTTTCAAATTTTTGCCACGCCCACTTCCGCCCCCGCAATTCAGGAAAATCGAATAACTAGAGTAAAATTGAAGGTAGCGTATTCTTATTTGGCACACCTAATAATATGGCCAAAAGGTATCCGCTGACCAAATTTAGTTAAAATCGGACAAAAAATATCAAAGATATACCTATGTAAAATTTGCACTGAAATGCCATGTGCGACATTGCGTAGTAAGTGTGAGCGAGATGGCATGCGTTCGTTGCTGCCGCTTGTGAGGAGAATTTTACTTTGAACTGATGGCAAATTTTAAGGAGTTTGATTAAATAAAGTTCCTCTACTTGGTACAGGGTATACTCAAAGTCGGCAGGGACGACTTACTTGCTTCATTTTTTTTTTTAGATGCAACGAGTTTTCGTTTTCGGGTTGTTCTCTCCTCATCTGCTGCTGTTTGAGACAGACAGAGAGACACACTAACAGGTAGGCAACCAAATACAAAACATTGCCAAGTTAGGCCAAGTCAAGTCGAGCAGCTGTTGACTGTTTGTTTCGTTGCTGCCTGTTGCACTTGTTTTTTTTTTTTTTTTTTTGTGTTCTCATTCTGCTTCTGGTTCTATTTGACTGGCTTATTTTTGTATTTCTTTTTCGATTTGCTGTTACTTGTTTTTGATTTTGCCATCATTTTTTAGTGAGAGCAACTACAGGAAGTGAGACTAACATACAACTGACAACTTTAGACATCTTTATTCAATACTTTAAAGTTTAAACATACATTAATTGATAATATGATTCAAATAAATAATATATATTAGAAAAATATAGAAGTTTATAATTTGAACGGGCTTTTTTTAGTATTTTCAATTACTTCCTTCATATACAAAGTTTTTTTTAAAACCGATTTGAAATTTAGATAACTATTGATTGAAAGCTTAGTGCACCTTTATGTTTGCCTTGTCTATAACTATTTATATGACAGACATCGACAAGTTCGACCCAATATATATAAATACATCTATATTTTAAGAATTTTTTAACTTTAAAGTTTAAAAAGCTTTTTCATTAAACTTTTATTTGAAATTAAAATTTTAACCAAGCGACCAAAAGAAACACAAAAACCTTTTTCCTATCACTAAAACTTAAAAGAAATCTTAGACATATATCTGTTTATATAATACATTCTACAATGATATTATAAAATTTTAATGAATTTGTTATTTAAAAAGTTAAAAAAAAAGCAAAAAAAGAGAGTAAATATATAAATCTGTTTATATAACATATTCCACGATTTTAAAATTATAATGATTTTTTTATTTGTTAGTTAAAATAATTAGTTAAGTTTTATAAAACATTTTATTAAATATTAAATAGAAGACTATTTTTATACCCTGTACCCATAGGGTAAAAGGGTATATTAAAGTCGCTAAAATGTATGTAACAGGCAGAAGGAAGCATTTCCGACCCCATAAAGTATATATATTCTTGATCAGCATCAATAGCCGAGTCGATTGAGACATGTCCGTCTGTCCGTCTGTCCGTCCGTCTGTCCGTCCGTCTGTCCGTCCGTCTGTCCGTCCGTCTGTCCGTCCGTCTGTCCGTCCGTCCGTCCGTATGAACACGTGGATCTCAGAGACTACAAGAGCTAGGGCAACCAAATTTGGTGTCAGCATTCGTGTAGTGTCTACGCAGATCAAGTTTGTTTCAAATTTTTGCCACGCCCACTTCCGCCCCCGAAATTTAGGAAAAACGAATAACTAGAGTAAAATTAAAGGTAGCGTATTCTTATTTGGCACACCCAATAATATGGCCAAAAGGTATCAGCTGACCAAATTTCGTTAAAATCGGACAAGAAATATCGGAGATATATCTATGTACAATTTGTACTGAAATGCCTAGTGCGACATTGCGTAGAGGTGTGAGCGAGATAGTATGCGTTCGTTGCTGCCGCTTGTGAGGAGAATTTTAGTTTGAATTAATAGCGAATTCGAAGGAGTTTTCTTTTATAAAGTTCCCTTAATTGGTACAGGGTATACTCAAAGTCGGCAAGGACGACTTGCTTGCTTCATTTGTATTAAATATTAATAACGAAACCTTTAAATATAACTTTAAATGACTCGTAGTATATATTTATTAAATAAAATCTTTGCTTTTTTTCTATTTCATCAAATTATACTACTTAAAACTTAGAAGGAATTAATCTATAAAAAATTTCGAAAATTTAATGTGACCTTACTCAAAATAATACTATGTCAATTGTTCAAATTTTGTTTATTTATAATAATAGCAATACTTATCTGATCTGATTAAGACTTGGTTAAAAACAATAAAAAAAAGAATAATTTTGTTTCTGCTTTGCGCATATTGGGGTTAAAGTCAGTTTACCATATCTTATAGTCGTCTGATCTGATTGATTTTTATACTTTATCTACATAGATATCTAAAAAAAATTATCTACAAAGTTATAACCATATAACTTAAAATTCAAGGTCTATTTAATATGCAGAAATAGACAGACGAACGGACGGGCATAGCAAAATCGACTCAGCTATTAATGCTGATCAAGAATATATATACTTTAGGGAGTCGGAAAAGTATATTTCTATGCATTACAAAACGATAATAACAAATAGATTCAATTCTTAACATAACACACAAATTTTATGTCTTATTCTTAGTTGGAATAACCATAAAAAAAGATTTTACAATCTTAAGTTTTAAATGCAAACATTTTTTCCCACATAATTGTTCAATGAACTTGTCAACTCTCTTTTTTTTAATACTTTACCGCCCCAACTTCCCCCTCTCGTGCAAATAAAAGTGTAATCCCTTAACAGGGAACACGTTTAAGTAGCTCAAAGCAAAGCAGCTTATTTTTTCTTTTTTTTTGTCGTTTTTTGCCACAATTCCTTTGCTCTACCTTCATTGAAGCCAACTTCTTTTCTAGTTTCTTTTTCCACGACATGTCAACAAATTTGTTTGCTGATTAGAGAGGCCAGATTGTTCGGCGTTCATTTTGGGCTTGGTTTGGTATGGTTCGCTTGCGGGGGTTGGTCATAGGAGAAGGTGGGGAGGGGTTTTCCATTTTCAACTTTGGTTTTGCACAACTTTTATTTTGGGTTTTGGAGCGGCAACCCGGTGGTGACACGAAGTGTTGCATAATCCAAAACAGCCGCAGTTCCAAAAAGAAAAATACAGTACAAATGTAAAGTAAACGAAACTAAATACACCCACAAAAGTGATAACCGGTTTATTGTTGTTGTTGTTATTGCTGTTGCTGTCTTTGTTTGCTTTTTGCACAAATAAAAGTAATCAAAAGTATTATAAGTATTATAAGTGAGCGCCAAACTTCAAGTGTAAAATCTAGCAATAAGCCAAGTGGAGTCAAAGGGGGGGCGAAGCCACTCACGCATGGGGTAAGCTTAAGTTAACCCACTGCCCTCGGTTTTCTACCGAAATGGAGTCCATTATAATTATGCTATATGACATACACTTAGAACATAGAAAGAGTCCAATGATTTTGTCAACAGAAATGTGACAGCTGAGTAATATTTTGGAATTTGTTTTTAAGTAAATTAAAACTTAAAATATACTTTGAAATTTTTTTTGGAATGTTTTAAAATCAAGTGTTTATAAGACTTGAAAAAAATTTCTTGTTATACTGGTATAACAAATGATTCTCAAGTTTAAGTATTTAAATTTTAAAAATATTAAAGAAATATATTGGTAAAGTAGAAATGTAATAATTTAAGGATCTTGTTTTATTTTTAAAAAAAAATATTACAAATGTTATAAATTTGATTCTGTTAATGCAACTTTTAATCATATTCTACTATATGGTATTACCATTTCCAATTCTTATTAGAAGGGAATAGGCATACGAAATCTTTCTGTACAAATGCTTTTCCTCGAATCCTGTTTTAAATAGTTTCTAGTTTCAGTTTTCAAATGAGATGGTCTATACGGAAGATCTTTGAAAGAACTGAAACAATGTACTTATGACATTTATAAAAAAAATTTGTAAGCTTCTCAAAAATTTCAAAAACTTGATATAGATATAGTGGGAATAGCCAAAACAAAGCGACTTTAATTCAATTGTGATCAACTCAAATACTGAAAATAATTTCTATTTATGAAATTTACTTTGAAAAATTTTAAACATTTTGAAAACTTACTTTTTGCTTGATTTTGTTAAATTTTAAAAATATAATTAATAACTGATTACGAACTCTCGCTTAAATTTTTGTTACTTTCAACTTAACTTTGTACTAAATTGTAATTTGTTTTGTTCTTTTTTTTTGTAAGAGTAAACAAATTTCGAGTTGCAATATTTGCTTAGTTTATTTGCCTTCGTTTTCCATGTTATTGGTGCCGTTTGGTTTTGCGGCACGTTACACTTAGCTTTTGTCTATAAAATATATATATATATATGTAGATGGAAGACACCACGGAAGAAAACTAGTTTTGGCATTGCAACTTTTCTTGCAACTTTGCCACAGCGTGTGGCAGGCAGCATCGTTGCTTCGCACCGCTGTGCGTGTGTTAGCAATCAACAGACTCAAGTCTCGAGACCTGAATCTAAATCTTTTTGGAGACGGCGGACTAGACCCTCGAGCAATGTTCTGACTACCATTGCGGTTTCTTTTCTCTCTCTCTCTCTCTCTCTCTCTGTCACTGTTTCTCTGTGTCTCTGTTTGTCTTCTTCTTATAGCTTTCCATTTGCTTAGTTCTGCAATTTTCTAGGGCTGCAACTTTTCTCAAACTTTCACAATTTGTTTCTTAAGTGCGTTTTCTGATTTATTTATGTCGGCAATGGAAAAGAACAATAGACCAGACAATATTAAAAAAAAAAAAAAACTGAAAAAAATGAAAAAGAAAAACCGATGAAATGACTAAATGGAAGAGCAATGTTTTTGTGGTTTCTGCATTGACTGAAGTCTTTTAAAGGACTTTCAATTATAGCCAAGTGTGATTGTAGATAAGATTTAAGCCAAGCACGTCTTAATAAAGATATTTTCTTATATAAAATTTCAAGTGTCGATAAAAGTTTCCATTCAAAATAAGTGAAGAAAAAGTTGGAAATTCTTAACTGTTTTATTATCTGTTTTTTTAAACTAGGTCATATGCCTGAGAACCTTATTAAGTGGCCTTTAAGCAATGCCAATTAATTGTCTCAAAAGGCCAATCTCTGTTTGTATCTCACAAGTATTTTCATTGCTCTCCTAATTGCCTCATTAAGACATAAACTAAAAGAGAACTTATTATGGCCAGTAGTAGGGTAATTAGAATAAAAAAAAAAATTCAAGTTAAGAGGCCAACTCATTACTACTAAACATGTTGTACTGGGGCACAAGCTACGATTTGAGATTAAATTTAGACTAAATTCGTTATAGAATCTAAACCAAATAACTTTTTCCATTTAAGATTTTTATTTTTTTAATTTAATTTCCCTTTTTTTTTTTATTTAGCATTCCCACGATTAAGATCTTTGTTGATAATCATTCCTTTTTTCTTAGACTTGTAATTATTTAGAATTTTATTTTCAGCAACTCATCTTTTAGGGAGAACCTAAGCAAACTTGGCCTAGTACCATGAATATTCATACGAAACGCAACTTTGCCTTGAAGATGATTACATCCGACGCCCACTATAATAACCAGGCCCAAAAAAAAAAAAAAAACTGAGGAGGGGCTGAAGCGCTTATTATATCTTACGTAAAATCCATTACGTCTATATGGCCATAATTATCATTTCGCAAACAATAACAAAACGACAGAGAAAAACCCCAACTATTATCAATTTGTATGTTTTTTTTCTTTGATTTGCTAATTTGCCATTTGCAAAAAAAAAAGAGTCACAAATTTTACTTGCCATTTTAAGCGGTTTCAAAGGCCACCCACATAATATCCACCCACTACATATATGTATGTTCATACACTAACAAATTGGGTATATTTACTTTTTGTTCATCGTTTTCTAAAGTTAGTTTTAGACTACTTAATCAGGTTACTATTTGGCAGTCATTTTTAGACTACTTAAACAGGTAACTCTAGAGTAAGGATTAACTGGAATTCCTTTGCGTTGATTAATCAAAATCTGTGGAGTAATTTATGAGATCTTAAGATAAAGTTAACTAAATTTTTTCAAACTCCTTAATATTTTACTAATATTTTAATCCTTCTATATAATATAAATAATAAGTAAATTTTTACTATAAGAAATTAACTTCTTATTTCTCCAATAATACGTTTTCCTTTTGTTTTTATTAAAAAAAATGAAAGTGTATAAAACATTCGTTATATATAAATATACGTAGCCCAGGGCTGTGGTTTTTTCATTATTAATTTTAATGTGCCAACAACAATAATCATTACGTACAAATGTAACTTTTTTTTTCATTTATTTAGGCTTTTGAATGTGACTTGCGTGTTTTCTTGTATTTTTGCGTGCTCAAGAAAGTGTTGAAAGTTGACTATATTTTTTTTGTTACCCTTTTTTTATTGTTGTTGGTAGATTTTGTTGGCAGTTTAACAAGCGGAACTTTGTGCCCAAACAAATATGTGATATATATATATATATATATTTATATATGTGAAGAAATTGCCATACTACTCCTTCCCAACTAATTGTTTAGTTGTGGGTGATAATGAAATGGTAGAAAGCCAAAAGAAAAAACTTAATTATGACAGGCCATGAACACAAAAAGTACTTTACTTTTATTTTCGTTGGTAATTACCACATCAAGTTGATTTTTCTTGATGAGGCAATCAAAATGAAAGACCAACAAGTTGACTAATATAAAGTTGTGCCTTTTGGAAAATTATACAGAATCAACGATTTTCAAAGTTGGGGAAAAGAAAAACGGGAAACGTGATGCCATTTAAAGAGAGTTCTTATTAAGAGAACTTTGTGATACTCCAAATGAAAGTTTAATTGATTCAACTAAATCGAATGGAACTTATATAAGAGTAGTTTTCCCAAGAACTTAAACAAAAAATATAATCAAGAAAGACTTAAGACAAAGTTTGTAAAAAAAAAACTTTCTTAATATTATTGCTACCATAAAAGATAACTGTTTGAAATTAACGATGTATTTCTGAGCAAAGTAACTATCTGGCATCCTTATGTTTATTCGCCATGTCTTACAACACTGTCTGTATCAACATAGCTTTAAGTTCAGTTCGCTGTGAAATGTCGCAAAGACAAGATCGTGCGCCAAAGAATATAATGAAGAACTCTATATGTACAACTCTTACACCTAAAGTCTATTAATTGCCTAGCACAACTTCTTCTGGTCAGTTGGACAAAATCCCAACAATAACCAAATTATCTGAAGAAATTTGTTAATCAAAGCATTAATATTCTTTTATTTAATAATGAAATTAACTAAACCGATTAAGTTCTTACCAAAATTAAATTATAATTTAGCTTAGAGGCATAATGATTTTTATTTTTATTTATCTTAATTTTGTTTTTGCCATATTTGTGCTACTGAAGTGTATGTAAATATTTGATTTAAGCATATACAAAATTATTCATAAGAATGACTTCAAACACAAAAAAAAAGCAAAGGAATCAAATTTCATTAATAAAAAAAAACAAAAAAAAATAAAACAAAAAAAAGAACAAAAATTATTTGGTATCTATTGGGTCGTTAGCACTATGTTCGGCATTATTAAATTAGAAAAGGAATAATAATAACAACAACAATAACAATCAATTTTGTATTGGCAACATATATAACTGGCGCATGGCCAAGACCCAAAGCCGTCATTGCCTATAGCCGGTTTCGTTTCGTTTTTTTTTGAGTTGGCGTTGCCAATCCAGGCGTAAGCGAGGTCAAGACATGCGCACGTCTCTCTGGCGACTCGAAACAAGACGCTAGCACAAATAATAATCGTTATAATAAACATTATATATTGTCATATATCTGTTATAATATGAACAAATTATGCTAATTTCCCATTGACCAAGAGCTAACACCCCCAAAACAGAAAATATCTAAAAAAAAAAAAAAAGGTAACTTGCTCTTAATGCGTGACAAATATTTTGTACTCACTGACTTTGATTTAATTAGCTGACCAACTGAGCACAAAGAACCCGCTTCAAATATTAGCCTCCTTTTTTCTTCTTTTAGATTTCTCTTCATTTTGGCCGTTTCTTCATCTTCTTTCATATATTTATATAATTCATAAAAATTTCATGACATTTTTTTTTTTAGCAGTGACCAGTGGAGACTGCAAATGACACTTACTTTGATATGTAATTAGAATTTATGAAAGTGTCAACGAAATAAAAAAAACTTTTCGTGGACACTTTACGGTTGGCCGACCGACCGACCCACCAGCTGTGGGTTGCTTTTCTTTCCTTTCCTTTATTTTTTCTGTTTTCAGTTGACAGCTGGCCGGGCTTTGCCATTTTACAATGGCTAACATTAACAGCAGCAACAACAACAGCAACAACATTAGCCATCCTTGCATACAGGAGCGATTAGGTAAACAAAAAATAAAAAAGTTAGCGATGATGACCGCCTAAAGGCACTTGAAATTTCAACTTTTCAAAGGGCAATAAAACAAACTAAGGTCACATTGAGTGTTTCTTAACTATTGATTAACTTATTCAACACAACTATTATATTTGCTTTTTATTATATTTATATATAATAGATAGATTCCAAATGGAATTGCTAGATACAAGTTTTTTCCATAAAAGTATTATGATATTTTCTATAAATAAAATTGCAATGGAAAAGTGTCATGAAAGTAGTTTTTTCTCTTGAATTAGTTCAGAAACAGCAAGTGACATGAATATAATACAAAGTTTTAGAGAATTTGAAGCAAAAAATGTGCCTCTTCTCTCTCAACAATTAAAGTCAAAATAAAGCAAAGTTAAGCACACTTTTTTGGTAACATAAATTACTTTTTCTTAAATATATTTTTATTCCTTTTCTAACCCTAAAAAAATCTTTAAACTGCGAATACCTTAATACAACTTTAGTTATTCAATTTCTTCTAAATTGTGGGAACGCTAATGGGCGTGGCAAAAATGATGTGTGTGGATATTTAATGGGTACTCACATCAAATTTGATTTCTCTAGCTCTTACAATCTTTGAGATCTGAAGGTTTATACGGACATTCAGGCAAGTCTCAATCGACCCGTCTGTTGATGCTAATCAAGAATATATATAGTTTATAGAGGTAGCAATGCGTTTTTCCAACTGTTTTATGCATTTAGGTGAATTTTACTCCATTTGTCTGGTTATAAGAAGTCCTTGGGAAGTATTAAACCAAAGTATCTCCAAAGAGTTAATGTATGAATCTAAAATTCACTACTTTGATTACTCAAATACTTGAGTATTTAAAATATATAAATCAACAATTAATATTTACCAGAGAGTATTTAAATTTCCCTCACAAAATTTATACTAGGCTGTGCAAAGATAGATATAGCATATTGATGTAAACCGATAGAGGGGATTGGCAGCAAAGATATAGAAAAGCACTGATAAAATTTAATATTAAAAAGACAAATGCATTTTTAGAAATTTTGCAAAATATAAAAAACATTGGAATTTAATGAATTATTGAATTAAAAGAAATAAGTAAAATAAAAGTTCTAAGTAGAAACACAAAAAACCTAATCTTGAATTTAAAATTATGTAAAATATAAATTATTTTTTATTAATTAAATGTTTAATAGTTTAAAAGATTATAGAACATTTCAGAACCAGTTAAATCAGTCCATATTCTTATCTTTTAAGAAATATATTAGAAATCACTAAATAATTAAATATATTGATAAGAAATCCATGAATTGTAATATAACAATAAAAAACCAAAGAAAAAAATCAAAATATTAAAACTACCTAATTTAGGTGAAATATACATAATTAGAACATTTATTTTTAATTTACAGATTAAAATTATAAATTTCATAAAAATATTCTTATGTGTTTGCTTTCTTATCACTGCTAAAAGAAATGAATTATTTGCTTTAAACGCATCAAGCTAAAATTCTTAAATATAATTTTCCAATTTAAAACAGTTCTCAATCCCATTTTAAAAGGAGTTTAATCTCATTCTATCAATTATTGATACATTTTTTAGTTGAACTTGGCACACAGTGCATTTGCCAGCCATTGTTTGCTTATGGCAAATGTCCTAGTCATTTATCTTAAAAGTTAGATTGAAAATTTGTTATGTGAATTATTATGACAGAGTTGTAAAGGTGACTCTCTCAAATGATGCAGTTTCAGTTTCAATGTTCTGGTCACGCCCCTTTTTTACCATTTACATTGTCATCCTTTAACATGCACTTGAGATAATTGGATTTTGCTTTATGCCTTTGGCTCTGTAAGGGTCGTCAGGTGTTTGACCTAATAAAATATAAAATATAATTTTGCAAAAATTCTGGAAATGTTGTCAGAATCATTTTTATGCCTTGCTAGACAAAATGGGCAATTTTGAGGCTTTCCATCTAATATGCCATTAAATTAAACGTGCCTCAAGTAAGTCGTGATTGAAGCAGCTTTCTTAACCCGCTAACGCCCAACTGGTTAACCCACTAAAAATGTTAGCCCACAAGAACTTAACTGAAACATAATTCAAACCCAAAGATAAAAAGAATCAACAGGCAGCTGCCTGGCAACCACCAACTGGCATATTATGCCTCTTTCTCTTGGCTTTCTTTGGCCACAAAATGGATTATTATGTTAATTACTGTCACGTCACGTTTCATCTCGGAAGAGAGTGGAATATAATGCAACCGAAGGAATCCACTGATGGTGGTGGTGCTGCTGCTGCTGCTGATGCTGGTGGTGTTGCATTAAAGCTTCATTCAACTGCAAATTAGCGCACATACAAAATTTGAGACACAGCTGGAGGGCATTTTGGGTGTTTAGTGAAGCGAACACGTGGCGTATACATAATGCCCCAGTCCTTTTGTTTGTATATTTGCCCAAGCAAGTCTGTGTGGGGCCCATAATAAATTCTAATTATTTTCATTGACACGTGCCCCAACGGAAAGAAAACAAAAAATAGAAAGAATTTTTGGGATATAAAAAGAGGACCCAAAAAAGAAATATATCACATTTAAAAAGTAAGACAAATTGTGGTATGAGTTGGAAAGGTTATTATATAAGCTTAATTTAGTTCAATTTTAGTTACTTAAAACTAAAAATAAAATTTAAAAGATATTTGCAAACAGACTACGATCTATGGCAGAGGCATTGCGGTTAATATTATTTTAAATTTAACTATTTAAATGGGAAAATTGTTCTAGTTTTCTCAACCAAAAAAATATTTTGACTAAAACAATATTAAATAAGATATCTTAGTATTAATAATCCTCAATTTTCAAATTAGTAACTGCTATTTTAACAGATTTTTGAACGGTATAGTAAATTTATTTATTGAATTTTTTCGGCCCAACTATTTTTAACAAAATTCTGAAAAAATTTATTTATATTATTTATATTGAAACCGAAGTTTTTTTTAGATTTTACAATGCAGTAATAGCTAAAAAGAAATTGCTTCAATTTTTCTATCATTTTTTTTAACATTTAACTTGTTTGAAACGCCAATACTATGAATTTTTTTTGTTATATTGATGGCTAAATGAATTGCTCGTATAAATTTTTACTAAATTTTTAAAAAAGGTGAAAGTAAGTTAAGATGAAGCAAAAAAGTTGCCCCAACCAACTTTGACTGTACCAAATAGAGGAACTTTATTAAAATTAAATTCCTTCAAAAATACCATCAATTTTTGTTTAAATTCTTCCTATTAGCCGCAACAGCAAACATTTATTCCAATTGATTTATTTATAAGTTTTTGTGTTTGAAATTAATATGAATAATATATTGTTATGCGTTCGAGACATTGTTATATTTTTTTAATGATTTCTATTAATTTTTAGACTCTGGTTCTGTCACTGTGTTATTTACTAAACAGTCATCGCCGCTTCGATTTTTTACTATAATTGTTTTTGTTTTATCTTGTTAAAAATTTTTACTTGTAATAAGTATAAGATAATTTTGTATTAAAGATATCACATAAGAGCATTAAATATCTCCTTAAAAGTTCTTTTTTTGTAAATCATTCTGGTTCTTTGTTTACTTACTGATGTGGAAGGTTATTTTGCCCATCTAAATTTAGTCACAAACTAAAATACATTCCATTTAGCAGTTAAAAGTTCTAATTCAAATAATACCAACTTAAGCAATATTTTGACTTATTTGAAATTTCAGAAAATTCAGAGGCAAAATTGCCAATGATTACATCAAAAGAACATTATATACATATAACTATAAACTTTGATTTCTTCCTGACACAAGTTTTTATTTAAAGTCAAACTAAAATTGTAAGCTTATCAGCAAAGGATAAACAACAAATATATAAGCTCATTACTTAAAATAAAATATTTTTAATAAATAATAATTTCTTTTTATTTATCTTTGTCAATGACATTGATTCTTCTTTTAATTGGCAAGTGGAATGGATATTTATTAACAATTTTTTATTTTTGATTATCCACGCTTTTCCACTTCCTTTTTTATTCACTTCACTGTGCTATATTTATTTAATTCGATTATTTAATTGCCCTTGTCAATTTCGTAGCTAATAATTTCTGATCAATTTGATTAAGTTAATGAAATGAAAAGTGAAATATTTTTGAAAGGCTAATTTGAATTTTTATTGGCAAAACTAAGACAAAAGCAGTCAACAAAATAGCAACAGCAACAAAGACAAAAAAAAACAATTGGCGCACTCTTTGAAGATAACTCGCTGGATGCGGTGGTTTCTGATAGCTTCCTGTCTTGAATTTTCGTTGTGGTCGTAAACAATTTTGAGACCAGCCACAGCGGCGACAAGAGGCAAGTTTAAGACGAAGACACAAATGAAGCCGGAGCTGGAGTGTCAGTTAACTGTGGGAACTGATGAGTCGCCACAGTTGCCGCCAATGTGGCTGCCAAATGGCTGGTCTTAAAGTATCTAAAATGTATGTATGTCTACCTACATACATATCTATATAAATACATATGAAGGTATGTATACATACATACATACATCTGTGGGTGCGTGTGCTCACTTAGGGGGCTGTGGGAACAAACTCAATTGAGATTATCCGGCTACCGGCAAAATATGTTTTTTTTTTGTTTTCCTTTTTTTGTTTTTGATTTTATTTCTCTTGGTTTGTTTGGCTTATTCGAAAATTTAATTAATTTTTGTCATGCCAGTTGCGTTGAAGTTGTGAACTTCCGTCTTCCACAAATTGGCCAAATTAATATGAGAGCACGACAACGTAAAACATGGCCAAGGCCGAATCAAACCAAAAACCATGAACCCAACAACAGGACAAAACATTTTGACACCGCGATATGGCGTTAATTGCTGGAAACCCTCGAAAAAAGACTTGAACAACTTTTCACATTGCCAAGGCGCGTAATTAAAAAATGTAAGCCATTTGATATATATATATTTATATATGATGAAACAGTTTAAAGACCTATATATAATTACCCTATAATTTTTACAATAAATGGCAACAGATGAGTTACAAATTATCTTAAAATTTTATTTTATATATATATTTAATAATAATATATATATCAAATAATAATAATCTAAATATTTGAAATTAAATTAAAATAAAATTTTATTTAATGTCACCAAGATGCTTTTATGTATTTTTAAACTAAAATCTTAATTACAAAAATTTAATAGTAATTTTTTAGAATTTTTAACGAACTTTTTCCCAAAATAATATTTAATATTTCCCATATATATTTCCATTAAAATATATAATATAAATACATTATATAATTTTTCAAGAATATTTTCCTAAATAAGTTGCAAAACACTTAATTTATTTGTTCTGATTTTGTGTGCAAATTATTTTTTTTAAAGTATAGAACCATTTATTACACAAAAACCAAATTACAAGACAGAAAAAAGCTATAGAGACTTTATATATTTATATATATATATACCTATATATGACATTGATCTTCCAATTTCATCTTTTCTTAGCATTTGTCAAATGCAACCCATAATTTATAATACCTTCGTGTTGGTTCTTACTCTAAAACTCTTCTAAAACTTCTTTAAGAGACTGCAAAAAGATCCCCTTCAAATGGTAAGTCTTTTTTTTTTGGGTCTGGTTTTTATGACCAAAGTTGGCCAAACAATTGCAGAGCCAAGCACAGGCAGGAAAGGGCTTAAAGCAAAGAAGGAAATTCTTCTTTTTTTTTCTTTTGCTGTTTTGTTTGTAAGCCAAAGAGTAAAACGCAAAGCAAAGTGAAAGAATAAACCAGAGTGAGGGAAATGACAGGCACAGGCATTTAGCCTGAAGCGAGTCAAATGTTCTCCTCGGCTTGGGGTCTCTTTTTTTTTATTTTTTATTTTTTTTTTGTTCTGACACCCAAAGGGTTTTCATATAATTTGAAGGCAGCTGCTGTCGATCTGCATAATGAAATTACGGCACTATCAAGTACAGTTACTTTGGCAAAGAACTTCACTTCACTGAGGCTTAAAGTCGACTCTGCAGTTTGCAGACAATCAGCTGGAAACTGGAGGGCATAAAGTAGAACCTGAGAAAATGATAGCTGCTTGCTGTGATTGTGATTGACTCGCTGACTTACTGACAGAATGACTGACTGACTTTGGGGCATAATTGAGGCATAGCTGATAGCCACCCGCCATCATTTTCTTCTTCAACGCCTTACCTATGCAAATCTTTTTAGTTGGCCTACTGCCTAGTCATTTTCTAGCAGCAATTTGCCAGCAATTTTCACACATTTGGCCCAACTGCAGCTTTCACATTTGCCACACTGCGCAACCGAACTAACTATTTACTTATGTATTAAGTTAGACTCTTAGAGAGGGAGAGGAGAGTAGAGCAGGGAATCAGATAGAGAGTGGCAACTCCCCTAAACAATTACGTCAGTTTAGTCACGATGCCTAATTAACTGGGCGTAGCAAAAGCTTTTTACTCGACTTTATTTTCAAAATATTTTGCCACTCTAATTAATTTTAATTAAAACTTACTCTTTTTGCCAGGTAATTTTGTAAAGAGCAATGACTTTTCATTCCATTGCTTATCATTTATAACAATTCCCCAAAAAAAAAGGTAACTAAAAGATAAGGCAAAAAAGAACAATATAAAAAAAAAAGTTTATTGAAATGTAAAAAAAAAGCTTTTACATCGGGGTCACCAGGTGAATGTTATTAAGAAATTTTGGAGTAAGTGTATAATTGTAAATGAATTATGAAATTAAAAATTGTACTGGAATAAAGAGGGCCCTTTAGGTTTTAGGGAATAGAGATTCTTTTATATAAAGAAAACCTTCAAGTTTATAAAGAATCTTAAGATTCTAGCAGTGAAATTATATAGCTTTAAAAGGATTCTATTGTATTGGTATATGGGATTAACATTATTTCAGATTTATCCACCTTTCATTCACAAACAACGTCACTTTTAGCCATAATAAAGTATTGTTTAAATGGCCTTATAAAAAGCCATCAAAAGGTAACTCAACTAGAGAAGAACAATATAAGGAACGAAAAAAAAAAGCAACCTCTTTTTTTATTGCATTTTTATGGTTGCTTAGATTTATTTATATTTTTAGTAGAGCTTTTGTTTCATTTCAAAACACACACACACAAAAGAATACACAAACTGACCCTGCTGAGTCACATTGTTTTGTTGGCCAAGTTTTAGGTCTGCAATTAATCAACAAAAATTGCTATTTGCACCTTTTCCTTCTGTTCTTTCTGTTCTTTCTTTTTTTTTATATTTCGTTGTGGTTTTTTTATATTTCTGCCACAGACATAATGTTTGGGGGCACATATGGCATTACGCACTTCCGTTTCCGTTCTTGTCTGGCTCTGTGTTCTGTGTTTGTTTCTGGTTCTCGCCCTGGGTGTGGGTCTGAATTCTGTAATTTTGTTTGCTCAACCGCGCGCACACGTATAAAACGAAGTAAAAATCAAAAGTTTTTATTGCTCTTTGCTTTGCTTCATGTATGTCTATATATATATATATATATATATATAATTTTTTTCTTTCTTTTTTTTATATTTTCGTTTTTATATATTTTGCACGCGCAAAATTTTTTGTGATTTATGAGGCGCAAAACCAACAGAAATGACAACAGCAAAAACAACAAGCTAAGGGCGACAAACTTTTCATATGCAGACATGTCGGCGAGACAAGTTGGCCACACTCAGAGTCATGTCCCATATACCATGTCCCATGTCCCATGTCTCATGTCCACGTCCAGGTCTTTACCATTGAGAACCTTGAACATGACTAGAAACTGTGAAAAGTTTAGTTTACGAGCTTGTTTTGACTAGTTCAATAAACTTGTGAAAATTATACAATGTTTTAACAAACTACTCACAGTTGACATTTGGACTAACTAAACATGTTCCTTGAAGTTTTAAACAGTCAAAATAACTAAACCAGCCATTTGTTCCCATAAGAACAATCTAAATACATTGAGAAATCTAAAATTACAGTAAAAGCTTTCAATTTAACTTTAATAATAAATAAAATTTGAAATTCTGTTAACACAGCTTGAAACTTCATTATATATATTAATATATATGGTCAGTATAGTTATCCTTTTGTGGTAAATCCTGCCACATGCTTTTTATGCCTACTTTTTATGCCTACATTTGTATTCATTTGTTATTGAACTATTGTAATATATTGTAAATTGTTTATCATCAGATGGTCACTCGTTTGGACATCGAAGTGAAAAACCATCACTCAATTAAATAATATATTTAAAAAGACAATTGAAATATTTCATATAGTATAATTTGCATCATTTAAGATGCAACTGTCAACAAGGCTGTCAATTGCAATCGGTTCACCCTGTGGCCAACATTTAATCTTTTAATTAATGCATATATTGATTTTGCATACCATAAAATATGTTTCATTTATGTTTCTTTTATATATATATTACTTTTTGCCCAGATTCTCTGTAATTATAATGTAGCAAGAATCTGTGGCACGCACCAAGAGGCATTGTGGTAATGACAGGCAGAGACCAGAATCGTAATTTGGTTTTTGGGTTTTTGGTTGCTGTCAACACAAAATGGAAACCTCAAAACTTAACAGCAAAAATTTAATGCTAGTATGTGTGCTTAGTCAGGAGAATATCATTAATAATTTTGTAGAAAGGACGAATAAATGTGTTTTACCCCAAAAGGAACAAATAGCGTATACGCAGTGTGTGCCAACTGAATGATGCGTAATAGCAGATTGAAGATTAAGTTACTCAACAATACAATTGTATATTATATTTAGGCTGAAATACAATTTTATTTAATGTGGTTATACTTTACTTTCACTAAAGAGAAAGCAAATGGTATATTCTATAAACCCAAAATATGGTTCAATATTGATACTTTTATTTCCAAAGCTTTTGAGGATTTGGTTTCCGTCTTATTTAGATTTCAAATTGTTTTCGATATGTGTTTAAAATTTATATCTCTCAACTGATATAGAGATATATATTTATTTATATATACATAAGTATGTATATATACATATATGTAAATCTGCCTTTACTTTACTTTTCCAATCATAATCATCATCACTTCAAGTGATTGCACTCATCCGTAGTATACGGAAAGTGAACTAGCATAATAATTTATCAAGCGGCTCCATCTAAGGACCCATCTTCAATGGCCAGAACGTGCCTTACCATGGGGCAACGCCTTGAAATATGCAATGCTTTAACTGCTTGTGGCAGGCAACAGTCATCCTGCCAGTCAATCAGAAGACCAAACAAATCGAAAGCTGTCGACAACACAGATACAAATACACACACACACACACACACACACACGCACACAAATAGAGCCACGCAGTCTGAGTTGGCAGAAAGCAGAGATAAGGAAAACCACATGGCAAAAACCCTTTCCCTTATCCTTTTTTGTCCCCCTTTCACTTGTTGCTGATAAGCAAGCTTGTAAATTGTGGCATGTCGAGCTACCTTTTAGGCCCGGCTAAAACGTTTTTGCCCTTAAAAAAAGAAAAGAAAAGAAAAAAACAAAAAGGAGAAACTCAAATTTATAGCATTTTGTTACATTTCGTGCAGATTTCAAACACATTTTAAATCGTGCCATAAAATCACTTAACCGTACACGTTTTTCTCTCTTTCTACACAATTTTCAGTTTTCCTCCTTATTTTCATTTCTGTTTCATTTTTTTTTTTTTTCGTTTTTGTTGTTGTTTTTGTAGCATATTTACGGTGGCTGTTTACGTAACATCAGAACAAAAATATTCAACAGCAAAAAGCAGCAAAGTCGTTTGGCGTAACCAAAAACCCATCAGAATACATTGCACATTTGCATGAACCATAGAATGAAAGAGATAGAGAGAGAGGAAGAGTACAAATGGGCAAGTGAGATGCGGATAAAATAGGGAAAGCAGAGAACGAAAACCACAGCATATGTATAGGCGTTGAGACCATAATCCTAGGAGAATACTGAGCCACATATTTTGTGTGCCACAAGCAACAAAACGAAACCGAAACAAAAAAAAAAAGTAAAGAAGGAAACTCCACCACGCACCACATTAAATTTGTTGTAAATTAAGATTGATACCAATGCGACCCATGGGTATTCGATATAGCAAGTTTTTGGTTCTACTTACTTTTCTTTTTCTATTCGAATTACTTTTGCTGATTAACATTAACTGCAAAAAGATAAGAAAAAAAGGACAAACAACATAATCGTTAGTAAAAATAAATTAACATTATTAAAGTTAAGATTATATACATTTAAGTATGAGTCAAAGTTATGATTAAAATAGATGGTAAATTTGCTACATAATAGAAGCAAATGGCAAATATCATTAAAGATTTAAACAAAAAAAATAGAAAAAGAAGTTTACTTGCCTATGTAAAACTTTTTCACTCACAAATAACTTAAAACAGATCATATTTGACTAATAAAATATTAAAAAACTTAATTGAAATCTTTTTTAAATGAAAGACGTTTTTTTATAAACTTGCAGAGGGTTTTATAAAATTGATTAAATGTTTGTAACGCACAGAAATATACATTTCCGACTCCGTAAAGTATATACATTCTTGATTAGCACCAATAGCCGAGTCGATATAGCCATGTTCGTCTTTCCGTCTGTCTGTTTCTTCGCTATTTTTAGAACTTAAATTTAAAGCTATATGGTTGAAAACTGGTAGATAAGCTCTTTCACTTATCAGGCAGTTAAATTATGAAAATCATTCGAATCGGGCGACTATAATCTATAGTAAATAGATTTTAAAATTAAGCAACAACCTATGAGACATAGTTAATCAGTCTAGAACTGGAAGGGTATACAGAATTCGGCAAAGCCGAAGCTCATTTCTTTAATATAATATATTAAAAGTTAATATATTAAAAAGTAATTGTTTAGTCAAGAATAATAAAAAGCTGCACAATTATCAGAATTCTTTCACCATAATTCTAATTGTTAAAAGTAAAGCCCAATAGTTTATTTCTTATAGATTGGCTGCCTTTTAGAGTTTCAATTTAATAACTTAAAATTAGCATTTTTAAGACAGTAATAAGTTTTCCTTAAATCACTTTAAAACCATTTAGATACAAGATAGTTTCTAAAGCTCTTAAATTTTTGCATCTTTTATCTGAAACTAACATTGTAATTTAAGTGCATTTAATGTTGCCTTTCTCTTTAGTTTTCCTTTTCTTGTTCACCTTCATTACTTTTTTTTTCATTTTTCATTTAACATGGCAAAAGGTGAAAAGCGTCCATCAATTTTCCTTGTTGCCCGATTTTTGTTGGCCAACTTTTTGCCCTATCATCAAATAAATAAATAAAACAAAAAATAAATAAACCCAAACAACAGCTGCCATCAACAAAATGTTGAACAAAAAAATGAAAGAAAAAAATTTGTTGCAACGAACTTGAAACTTGCAATTGGAGCTTCTTTCCAATTTTTACCTTTTGTGCTAAGGAGCAACTAATAACGATGGTACGATGGTTAATCCGGACCCCCAGTGTTTAATCAAGTGTGAAATCTTTAATCAAGTCCACTCCAAGCTTGGCTGAATGAATTCCCAGCTGCTGCTGTTGATGCTGGTGGCATCGTTTCAATTCCCCAAATCCCAAATCGCAGAACTGACAACCAATGCAACGCAGCTGTTTTTACCTGGTTTGACCTTTTTTTTTCTCTCTCTCTGCCAATTGTATATATGTAGTTTTTGTCTTTTACCCCCATCTTGAGCCCTCCCACGCTTCAGTCTGTCAATTAAAAAGCCGTAGACTGGCCCAGGCCCTGAACTGCACGATTTGCTGCCAGTTGCCAGTGAAATGAACTAAACGAAAATTCAATATGTCAACTCTATTAATCGACTAAAAAATACCCTTTAATAAAAGGAAATAGGCAGAAGAAGCTAATTGGAATACATTAATGTTTGAGTGGATCTGGCAACGCTGATTGGTCAGACCTGTCAATTGATATATGGAAGGAAAGAAGAAGCTGTACACAGCGACAACAAGCGACGAATAAAAGAATCAACGAATCATCAAAAAAGATCAATGACAAACTATACAAAGAGCGCAAATAAATAATTTATAATTTTGTCTTAAAATAAAAATTCATTTAACTTATATTTTTACTTATAAAATTTTAAGTTTCATAATTTATAACTGAATAAGCTTAGGTAGATTCTGGGATCTAAATTGATCACCAAAATATATAGTTATGTTTATATACCCTTTCATTCTACAGTTGCAGAGTACTTAAAGTGGAAATCGAAACATTTTAGTTTATTTTTTCGAGTGCGAATTAAGTGAATTAACTGTAAATGCTATTGGAAATTAACGGTAACAATATATGTTTGTATGTATGGAATTTCAATGGGTTTTTTTTTGTCATAGACTTAAAATAGAAAGTGCATAAAAGGTAAAAAAAAAAAGGTTTTTTTCAGTTGGTTTAAAATGGAAATTAAACTATATGTATCATTTAATGGAAAAGGTATTAAGAACTAACAAATTGATTTCGAAAACGATATTTGCTTATAGAGTTTAACAACTCGTTTAACAATCAACTGATAAAGAATTTCTCTCTAAAATTGGTAAGAAGCTAAGTTAAACAACAGTTTTTCTTACTTCATAATTAAAAGTGGTAATTAATGATAACTTTTCTAATGATTAAGATATATATATATATGGGACAGTTTTCTTTTCTGAGTTCCAATCAATTCCATCAACTGCGAATTAAAACCTATTTTCATTTTCAATTCCAAGCAAAACTAAACGGGTTTCAATCACTTGCCTTTTGGTCAGTGAAAGGAGCAGTTATTAGTTAGTTGAGGACAATACTAGTGGATAAATTCGGCTGAGCTATTAATTTAATAGAATTTAAATATTTAAAAAACTGTATGCCACACACAACAGTCGACTGTGATAGCAATAGGAATCTAATCGAGGTGTTTCTGGTTCCGATAGTTTTTCTTTAGGAGTGAATTTGTTACAAATTTTAGAGTTGTAAGCACTAGCTTAAGTTAATATTCATAGAGATAGAACTAATTTAAGTATCAAAATAGATTCCTGAAAATAGATTACAGAGACTTTGATTGTTACCTTAATTTTTTTTATAAACCTTGGCGACCCTACAGTCGATAGATTATCCCCAAACTGCTGACACAGTAGACAAAAAAACAGGTGCAAAAGAAAAACGGAAAACATAACGTAGAAAAGTAAAACGATTGACATTTCACTCGGAAAAGGGGACAACAATTCCAAAAACAAATCGGATTTGAGATCGATTTATGTACTTTTAAAAATGTAATGTAATTTGGAAACTAAAACAAGTCTGATAATCTTTATTGCATGTTTTCTGCTTTAAATTTAGTTCCATTTTATTTGTTTTATATCAACCAAATACAAATTGTTTGTTGTCTTATTGATGAGCTTTAAATATTAAAATAAAATAAAGTTAAGTAAACAAAATATTACAATATTTTCTTATAGCCTCAGATTTAATCTTATGATTCAAATGTGATTTGCTTTAGCTAAGCTCTTTCTCTTTAGACAAAGCAAAAATCGTTAAGAAACTTATAACAAAAAAAAAAAACCCAGGGACAAAAGATCTTTTTAAATAATTTAATAAAAGAAAGAATAACAAAATGTGATTTGTATAAAGTAACCCGCTGGCTATTTATTTGGCCGTGTTTTGTAAGCCACAAATCTAAGCGGGAAAACAGACAATTAATAAAACTCAAAACAAGCGGTTTGGGGCGAATCGTGATCTGTTCAAACCAAAATAAAAAAATGGGTCAAATTTCTGTTGCTACTTCTATTGCTGTGATGGCCATGATGATGATGATGATGGGGAAATAGAAATGGTAAGTAAATGGAATATGGGAAATGGAAAAATGCTAAATGTAAAATGTAAAAGTTTTCTAAGGTTTCATGCATACAAAATAATACGAAAACAGAAAAAAAAAACAAAATGCATCTCAGAGAAAAGTTTTAATCATATGCCGCCTAGGCAGGGGAAAAAGTTCATTAATTTGCCACCAACTTTTTTTTGGTTTTTTTTTTCTCTTTTTTCTACCAACACTTGACTTGGCTCGCGATATACTATAAATGCCATTAAAAATGCCTTAGCCAAAAGGGAAAAGAACAAGGAAAAGGGAAAAACAACGGCCAACAAAAAGTCGTGCAACCATGAAAACCGAACGAGTCTAAAAAAAAAAAGGAGCATAAATAAAAAAATAATAAAATCCAACCGAACAGCAGCCTTTGCACATTTTATGCAAATATGGAAAGGGGAATATATATATATACTACTATATAGAAAGAAACTTCGGTTTACCCTAAGCGTTAATAGAGACATGAACAGTGTTAAGGAGAGGGAAAGAGAGAGGGAGAATATGACCACACTTGGCCAGCCTCGAGCTGCTCTAGCATATCTCAACCCCCCCTTCCTTTGCTTTTGGTTAGGCAACTGTTTGACTTGACCTCTGGCTTTAGTTCTCTTTTTGCATATGCATTTGCAACTGTAATGGTTTTGCCAGGGTTGCCAAGTAATATGCATATCTACCGCATACGTTCGTGTTTATCTATCTATCCCTGGTCCATTACTTGTCACAGTATGTGTTAGACGGTTTTTAATATCTCTGCTTTAGCATTCTGCGGTTTTTCATCTTCGTTTTTCGTGTCCATGTTGTGTGTTGTTGCAGGGCATCTGAAATTGATTTTTCATATTTAATGCAAAAAGGCATTACGCGAGAAAGATACACGGTATGGAAACCATGGTGAAAGAGGTAAACCATAAAACTTGTATGCCAAAGTTAACGAGGGTTAATTTTAAAATTTCAATGAACATTTTTTAAAAGCTACAAAAGTAAGCGAATTCTTGAACAGACATTAGCATTCTTTTATATTTTAAACATAATTTATATGAAATATATTTGCATTACTCCATTTATTGCAACTCTTTTTCAGAAGAATCAAAAGCAAAAGTATTTTTAACAAGACTTTTACAAAAAATTTCTATATTTTAAGAATACCATTCTTAGATAATAAGTAAGTTTGAAAATTTTTGTATATATAACACGAATATTAGGACTCGATCACAACAATTCTATTATATATAGAAAATATACAATCTAAACCAGACTTTTGGTTAACTTCAATGAAATTAAGATTAAGAGAGATCATACAAATATCTTGTCTATAACTTTGTTTGAAAGTGTTTTTACCTCAGAAGATCTTAAGTATCGTCCATAAACTATGAGAGGTGATGAAGAAAGTTCTAAAATGTATCTTAAAAAGTCAAAATAGGGTTGTAATACTTTCTAGAAATTGCGAATACTAGGTCATTTGCCTATATACTATCTCATTTCATCACATTTTATATGATAATTGAATATTGAATATATATAAAAGAAACATATTCTTTTTATTGTTAGGAGAAAACTTATAAAAAATCGCAAGTCAGGAGGAAAAACAACCTTTATTATATGAGATATATACAATTTTTAAGGTTTAGTCAGTATTTATCATTTATTAACTAATTGTCCTTAATGGTTCTTTAAAGTAATCATTGAACTCGATAAAATAAATTTCAAAATACCACAAAATCAAATATTTCAAATACATTTTTCATATTATTTAAATGGTAAATCTATTAAACAGTCACTAAAACTTAATTTTCTTTCCATTCCCGGGAAAGTCTTTTCAATCCCTCCTCGTTTTGGATTTCAGCTTGTCATTGGTATCTGGTTGCATATTGGTCGTTGGATGTTTTGTCTCTGTTCAAGTCTTTGATATCCGTTTTCCATTTTCCATATAATAACATGCAACAACTACTGCCAACTCTTCTCCTCCTCTGATATATGCGACAATATAGTCATTGTCATTGACTCATACATAAACAGATATATAAAGCTACAAGCTTGTATCTTACAGATACATACCAATATGGATGCTGCAGTTGTTATAGCTGTAGCAGTTATAGTTATTGTTGTTGTTGTTGTTTCCGCTTTGCTTATGCAAATCATTTACAAATATACGACTAACTCGATCTCGTTTTTTATGCATTTATGCGACAAGTTACGAGCATTGACTACAATGATGACTCCAACTGCAACTCTTAACTCTGACTCTGACTCTGACTGTGACTATGTATCTGAATGTGACGATGTGCTTGACTAAAAGCGTAACGCGCACGCGTTTCCATTTATGAGGGGATGGGGAGGTGAGAGGGTGCCATTGAGTGCATCGCTCGCAAGTTAGTGAAGCAGTCAATCAAACATGGCCAACATCATCAGTCTCAGCCACATCATCATGCTCAGTTGCATTCGCACTTGAATTCAAGTTAATATGCCTGAATCTTTGATGTTTTGCAGTCAACACAGACAAACCACATAGTCAAGAATATAATATACATATATAGAAACTCAACAGAAGAACTTATCCAACCTACAAATCCGCAACCAAAAACCATAGTGGAAAACCTCAAAAAGCAATTCAATTGTTTGATTATCACTGGACCCCATCCTTTGAACCATTCTACCAAGGGTTGCCAATAAAGTTTCATCAAATCTAAATAATAATATATTATAGCGTATGAATATAATATAGTTTTACAAAACTCTTAAAACTACCCTCTTAACCATTGAATTATATGCCTAGAGGCTTTACCATTCACTCACTCTTAGCCCTAACTGTTTCTGTCATGTACTCGAACGCATCTTCTGTTGTTATAGACACACACACACACACACTCACATACTTACATATAATCAGTATATTATGTATATATATATACATATATACATATATATTTGTATATGTTGTATCGCATAGCATCACTCATTGTATGGCTCGTAAAAAGCTCATTAAACAAAACGCTGTTGACAGGCACAAACACAAACACACACAAACACACACACACAACAGCGTGATATGGGGAGAAGATAATAGCAAGAGAGAGGGGGGATGGTATATGGCGTTGGGGATCACCATCATTATGCAAAAATATCAACTCAAATCTGACGAATGTAACTGTAAGTTTTATGTATTGTTTGAATTTTGTTGATTTACAAACAAAACACTGTCAAAATAATTACAAATGCCGTGACATTGCGGCGACATGTAATTAACGTAAAATGCGTGTTCCATGTGCTGCTTCTGGTATCTGTAAGATACACAAACCTAAAAACCCACACGACACACCAAGATACATTTATGTACATTACCTGTAACTGAGTGTACACAGGTGCTTAATGGGCCACTCCAAAACTCCGCTATATACCGCTCTACCTTCACCCTCGTTCGTTTTTTTCGCCTCTTTTTTTTATGACGCGGTGGACGACTAAATTTGATTAACCCAAATAAGCTGGCCCTGTTTTTCCCTCTTTCTTTTCCGTTTTCCATTATTTTTTTCTGTTTTTTTTTTTTTTTTGGCCCCCGCATCTTTATGTCATTTTCATTCATCATTTTATGAGCATTGGCTTTTTGTGTTGCTCTCTGTCATTTAATTGAACCGCCTTCTCTTCTTCGCTTGAGCGATCCATAAAGTTATTGGCTTATGGATCAAGTGAAGCCATGAAAAGTTTCATAATGCTATATGGCATAGGTAAAAGAGAAGCTCTATACCACACACACACACACTCATATACTATATATAGTCTATATAGTTTCGCTAACCATTTGGTAAAACTTTACGATGCGGTCTGGCACTTTGTGGCATTAGTTAAGAGTGTAACTGCTGCAGTTTACAGGCCTTGAACTTCATGGCTTATAGTTAATGCATTTGATTGTAATTAATGTTGGATTATGGTCTGATAATAGTTAAATACTTAAGACACTTTGAAGGTCCATACAATTTAAAAGATTTACTCTTGTTAGTTTTTAGGTTTTTATACCGAAATGTTGACGTGTAAGAAAATGATATTGAATAATGTTTGGTATTTATATGAAAGATTTTGCTATTGGGTAATGTGTTAATGATAATTGATAGTTACTTTAATTACTTTTATTAATAGTTTGAATTAAATTTGAAACTTATTATTTATAGTATAGCAAAGTAATTTTAAATCATATAAACTAATCATTAATATTTATTAGAAATAATTTCAGGTGGCACATTTTTAGCCTATATTATATAAATTTTTTTTATACCCTTGAAGAGGGAATTGTAATAAAATTGGTCAGATGTTGGTAACGCATAGCAATATATGTTTCCGACCCCACAAACTATATATTCTTGTTCAGTATCAATAGCCGAGTCGATATAGCCATGTTTGTCAGTCCGTCTATCTGTCTGTTTCTTTGCAATTTTCTGACCTTAAATTTGAAGCTATATGGTTGAAAATTAGTAGATAAGCTCTTTAATTAATCAGGCAGATAAAGTATGAAAATCAATCGGATCGTACAACTATAAGATATAGTAAATTGACTTTAACCGCTAAAAATACAACAATTATTACCAGGTGGTGTGTGAAAGAGACAAACGCATTTAAATCTTGTTTGCTGGAAGAATACAAGTGCGATTTTCCATTAATAGAAATAAAAATCAATGTGACACAAAAAAAAAGATAATAAATGCATAACTGGGTAAAGGTTAACTGTTTTATTTTATAAAATTTGATTCCAAAAATTATAAAAATTTTCATACGAGGACCTTATTTTAAAGTCAAGAATGATAAATGAAATATATACCTATAATAAAAAACTATTAAATTAAGAGATCTCTTAAGCAAATATTATCGCTATCGTTTTAGCATTTTTTATCGCTTCAATCTTTAACGTTTCATCTGAATAAACGAAATGTAATCATATCTTTGTAAACGGTTTTAGAACTGTGTAAATATTTGTGAAATCTTTGACAATTCTTCTGTAATAAGTAAAGTTATGAGCTAAAACTAAATGTAAGTTCCCAAAATATATATAATAATATAATTAATTAAAATTACAATAATTTATAATACTCCTAATATTCCTAAACAGTATTTCTTATCACATATAAGGATTATTTATTGTCTCTATATATTTTAAATAAATTTTCAACTTAAATTTCATTCTCAATTTATTTTATTACTAAAACTATCTTACATATATTTCAAAAAATTATCTACCTAAATTAAACTTTAACTTTCATTTCTTTCCCAAACATTTTATGTATTTAAATTCATTAAATTTTGCAACTAAATAAAGTTTTAAGAGTTTGGTTTATTTGATTATATGAAACACTCGTATACATTTCCACAAAATGTTTGCCAAAAATTAAGACTTTGCAAAGTTTCAGTCAAAAGTTGTATAATTCTATTTTATTATTTTTCTGCCACATTTAAGAGGTTTCACCTTCCCCCAAGCTTTATAAATTTTTAGAATATTTCATTTTCAAAGCCAAATTGCTTACTCATGTGAAAGAGGCAAAAAAAAAACTATCTGATCTAGTTATGGCCCAACAAGACCACGAAAACTTTCTGCAATGTTTCACATGGACCACAATTAAAACACATAACCATACTATATATATATATATATATAATATGTATGTGTATATAATCCATTTGTTGTTGTTGCATTGATTATCTACAAGAATCGTTTAGCAATTAATAGCCATAAGATAAATATTTTATACATTTTGTTTTTAATTGCTTAACATATTTCATTTGATTCTCATTTCAAACGTAATCCATTTAATCTACTAAATTATTTGGTAAAACAATATTGAAAGTACACAAATTCCCTGAACAGGTAAAGTCCGAAATGAGTTCATTATTTGTGCACTTGAAATGTTTCATTTAACATTTGCCATTCCGATGTATTGTTTTATGTTTATTGATCAAAAGACAGAACCAAAGGGGTAAAGGGAATTGAAATGTGCCATACAAATAATTAAATGCTGAAGGGGGTTTAGCAATATCAGCCAAGCGCAAACAAACATAAACATAATTAGTGTCTCTGTGTGTGTGAGCGAGGTATATGGGCTGCCTGCACAAATGCAGATACATTTGTATCTTTATGTATCTATGCATGCACATGTCGTTTGCCAGAGAACAAAACTAGCAACAGAAACAGAAGAGAAAAAAAAGCCAACAAAAAATGCGATAGCAAAACAATTGTAACCGAACATTGTTGGCCATGTAGCCACGACAACTGAACAACCCGAAACACGGCATAATGCGACACAAAGTTCCGCTAGAATGCCCATGGCCCAGGGCCCAAAAAAAAAAAAAAAACAAGACCCCTTTCCCAGTACACCCAAAAGCCAAAGCTTGAGCCCAAATGCAATCAAAGACACAATCCCTCAACCCAATGCAACGTGTGAGTTACTGCCTGCTGCTGTTGCACTTTTATCTTATACACTCTATCTCTTTTCCTCTCTTTCTTTCTCTGTCTATCTTTTTATCCCAAGTTGGGGGAGAAAGGTTCTCTTGGTTTTTGGTTTTTTTTTTTGTTTCTTGTTGCTTGGGTAATTGTTTGCCTGTTGCCAAACGAGGAGTAACAACAGCAACAACTTGGAGAATGGCAACTTTTTGGGCAAATGAACTGCAAGTGCAAGCACTCAACTTTACCTAAAAGAACTTTACCTCACGAGTTTTTGAAATACGTGTGGCCAAGGGCTAGCACTTTATGGAAGTCTATTAGCTTAACAAAAGGCCTAGCAATTGATGTTTATGCAAAGCAACAGGAAATGCTCTTAAATGGGAGTTTTTTACAATGACAAAATTTATTATTGTAAAAAAAATCTTTCAATTTCAACACCAAAAATAGGTAAAAGAAATGCCATTAGTTTTATAAAGAAAGGAATTTTAAGGAAGAAATTTATAAAGAAAATATCTTTATTTAGATTTACAATTTCATGTTTGAAATCAAGAATTTCTTTTATTACATTTTGCCTATCATTTGAAAGAGAGAAAATCCATTACCTACCCATGGAATATCTTTTCAAATAATGTTACTAAATATATTATAATAATCAGCATCAAAGTCGACAAAACTTAAATTTATTATTAATCATAATTTACAAAACAAAACATATTTGTAAAACTTAGTTACATCTTACAAAAGTTGTAAAGTTGGAGTTTTAATTAATACCAAATTTATTATAGTGTGAAATTCTTTCTATTTTATAACCAAACTTACATGAAAGAAATGCTAATAGATTTTAGAAGAAAGATAATCATTTAATAATAATTTAAACAATATTGAAGTCATTTGAATAGTTGAAATTACAGTAGTATCCCGTTTAAAAAGAACCATTTTAAAAATTAAATATTTCTTATATTTCACAAATATCTTCACAAATGTATTGAACTCTTGCACCATTTAACTCTTGACCCATTTAAAGTTTAGAATAATAATATTCAATTAGTGATCTTTGATATACCTTATCAACATAACAATATGAATATATTGCTGATTGATATTATTTATAAGACTTAAAGCCCCTTTTAGTACTATGATTTTAATAGGGAAGTGATAGATTACAACTTTCATTGATTAACAAACAAAAGTTACAAGCAACAAAAGCTACTTTAAAAAGTATAGAGTATAAACACTAAAAGAGTTTGAATATAAAAAATAATAAGGTATTAAAACTCAAAGGGAATAATAGTTTAGTAAATTAGTTCAGAGAATAATAGTTCAACTTCAAATGGTTTCTAATAATGAAACCTAACAATGTTTCCCTTTGTTCCGCTTTAGTGTATTCATTTATTCTTCTAAAGAAGTCATCCAAGCGGGAGTTGTGTCAGAGTCAAAGAGTTTGCCAAAATTGATAGCTGAACATTTTGTTGCGCTAACTAAAGTCCCAGTCATTGTCATCGTCATCAACATCATCGTCAGTCAGTGGGTGAGTATATATAAGTGAATCGGTTGAGAAGTAGGCAATCAAAGCGTGACAGAGTGCCAACTACATTAGGATGAAAAACTCAGTCTTTTGCCTGACCTCACGCTCCAATAAAGCTGAATATCATCCGGGGTAACTTTTTACCTTTTTCCCCCCTCCCTTCTCCGACCATCTCTTTGTTAACCACAAGTAAACTATCGTACATTTGATAAATTTTTAAACAGCTCTCTCATTCATTCAATTTTTCGAGTCAGACATAAGTTAAGGAACGTGACAGGTATAAAGTGCAAAATATATTTAATGGAGCAATGTGGAAACCTCACACATAATTTGTTATTAAAAAGGGTTAAATGCGGCATGTGAGATGAGTTTGTGTGTTGTATATATATATATATATTAATGTCTGTGTGTGTATAGATCGATAAATAAAAAAACAATGAAGAAAAACTTTTATTGCGTGCAGTCAAGTGAAAAGCAGCTAAAGAAAGGATTATAACGAAGACAGGATATACTTAAATCTCACAAGAAAGCCTTACTATAAATAGTGTGGCTGCATATCTTTCAGTGAAAAATACTTCACCAGTTTAATGGAGTGCCAGAAAACGAAGACCCTTCATAATATTGATAGAAACATTTTGTGTTAATGGTATTAATTATCTTCAATCTATAAAAAATTCGTATTTCTTCAGAATAACCCAGCTTAGCATAAGCCTGTCGTCGGCTCTACCAAAACTCTTTGCTTAGGCCCAAAGTATTCAAAAGGAAGAAACAACAAAATTAAATTAATGAAGCATAACAAGAATGGAAAAAGGAGAAAAGAAAAACAAAACTTTTCGTGCATTGTTAAATATTTTTTTTCTTTTTATTTGAGTTACAATTGAGGTGGACAGCAGAAACTGGGCAAAAATCGGTTATACTGTAGGGAGTGGCTTGGGATTAGGGTCTGTGGTTTAGACATCCCTTTTATGTGCTTGGCAATCTGTTGCTTCCAGACGCAAAATGAAAATTTATGGCTTATCAATTTTTCGGACACGTGGACACGTGCACACCAAAGGCAGGGTAGGGGAGACCGAAAAAAAGGTCAATGTCTGGCTAAACCCCAAACGAATTCTTTCGAGAACACCAACAAATAATAAGAACAACAACAACAAAATTCAATTAGCAGCTGTTCTGGCATCTAATGAGCTTTTCTCACCCCCAACCCTCGACTGTGACCATAACTCTGTCGCTTAATTGCTATCAATAGCAAAAATTGCGCATACGCAGCGATTGCCATAAGCATAACACAAACAGGAAGGAAGAAAGGAAACTCTATTGTATTAGCTATTAAATGATTTTTTAGTCTTTCAACCCGATGGCGAAATAAATTTTAATTAAATTGCACATCGAAACAAACTTTTTTTTTCTTGCTTTTTTTTATTTTTTTGTTTTTGCTTATACATTTTAATAAATTCATTGGCGGCCGCAAAAAGGTTGCTTTTCGTGGGGCAAATCTGGCAAATGGAAGCTTATGCTTTTAGTTCTCCTTTCCATCTTTTATCACAGCCACAGTGACAGACTGTTTGTTTTGCTAATTAAAGTTGCGTAAAAGGTATGGCCATTGTATTTGTATCCAGCAGATACTTTGTGTAAATCAAAGCAGGTGGTAAAGGAATCTTGGACAAAGACAAGAACATGGGTACGAGAAGCGTGGGACTGTAACAACTTGTTACACTTTAATAATGGTAATTGCTTTCCAGATACGAAACTTGTTTTGCCAAGCTGGGGCTAAACAAAAGGGAGTCATTGGGCTAAATGAAATATATATATATATATATATAGTCTACATAGATGTTAATTCACTTTAGGATCCTTCAGTTTTACTTCGTACATTAAAACTTTCTATTACAAATGTCTGCCACATTTTAAAAGCAAAATTAACCAAAAATGTAGCTCTATTTGAAGAGAAAAAGAGAGAGAGAGAGAGAAAGAGAGGGATAAGGATGTGTGTTTTATATATAAAGACCTCACAGCAAGCTACCTCTATAATAAATACTAAAAATAACCACAAAGTCAGAAAGCAACTGCCACATACAATTGTCAACTCCAAAAATTACGTATACGCTGACATGTCTATGCATTGTTTGCTATTATGACTTTCCTCTTGTTGATTTTCCCATGTCTTTTGCCATTCATTTTCCTGCATTTTCATTTCCTATTTAAGTTTCATGCATATATAATTGTACTGGCTTTCACCTGACCATGTTAACCAAACAATGTTCTAAATAAAATTAAACTTTAGTCTAGGTGTTAGAATTTGAGTTTATTATTAATTAATTGTGCAAAAGGAGCTAATTAAGTTGTAAGATGCATTTAAACTGTGTAGATAAAGGATTATGTTAAGTGCACTAAATAATTTGCAGACTTAATTAAAATATATTATTTGATTTCATCTGTTAAGTTTATTTAAACGTTGCAAAGTAATAATATTTTCACTTGATCTCTAAATAGAGAGCAATTTTGTTTGGGAAAGGTTAAAATTACTAAAAAAATTTATAAATTAGTTCTTATATGTATTTTATAAAAAATATTTAAGTAATTTACTAAACTAAAACATTTTTATATATTTATTTTTATCGAATCCTTAGAATAGAGAAATCTAAGACTCAAGTTCCTGAATAAAAGAACAAAAATGTGAATAAGGTTTTGAGGTTTTTGAAAAACTTTCAAAAAGTTTCTTTGGTAAAGTCTTTAAAATTTTTTTTTTTAATCTATTTTTAAAGTTCCAAGGAATATGTTTCAATAATTATAATAATTAGAATCATTAGAAATTGTTAAAAATTAAAGAGAAAAGAATTATAAAATTTCTTAAATTTTAGTTATATTTTAATGTTTGATCCACAAAAGGATTTGATACTTTTAGAAATAGTTTGATTTTATTTATTATAATTACATTTATATTTTATTGCATAATCATTTTTTTTTTTTTTTTTTTTTTTAGTTAACAGATCGTATATTGAAATTTATTAGGTGATAAATACGATAAAAAAGAGAAATGAGATAAATGAACAACAATCGCATAATAAAATTTATTATGGGATAAACAAGATATATATACTATACTTCCAAAAATGAGAGAATTTCTTTAAAAAAATAATTAAAATAAAAATTCAATAATTTACAATAATTAAAAGTTTATACAGTTCTTAAACTAAGTTATAAAAATCTGATATATGAAATACCTTTAATTGAAATTACAATAAATTTATTAATAAAGTCCTCTATATTTCTGGTAGAAGTATTTTATTATGAGTTAGTTTGATAAATATCAAAAATAAACTCAATTTTTTAATACACAAATAAAATTCCTATAAAATAACAAAATATGCCATTATTTTTGCCAATATTTAAACTCAATCATATTAGTTCATGGTTTTTGCATACACAGAAACCTGGCTAATATGCAAATATGTCCATTAAAAAGCACATTAATTTGGCTAAGCAAATTATATGAAAACTATGGATAAATGCAAACAAATTTAGCCTAATTCAAATATGGCATATTTTGATTATATTAAATTTAAACCCAATTCTATGGAAATGAACAAATTGCTAATAAAGGAACAGAGTCATTATTTTTTCTAATCTATGGCCATAAATGATACTTAATTACCTTCTTTTTTCCAAATGTATGCTTCTTGTTGATACCTCACACAAAACTATTCATCTTTTGTAAGTTACAACTTGACACTTGGCTATAAGATTGCCCACTTCATGAACTTGGTTCTAAGCAAAACGTCCCATTACTCATGACAAACCCTTCCGACAATGTTCTTCACACCTTCTCTAATGCAAATATATGTATGTAAGTATATAAAAGACGTTCTTGCTAAACACTCTGTGCATTCAAGTTGTCAACTTGGTGCTAAGCCTTTTGCAATAGCTCAAATTAGCCATGCAATTTGTACTTAACTGGGAGACTGTTGTAGAGGGTATAGCGGAAGGGGGAGTACAGCAGCTTGTTGACTACTTTGCGGCAAGGCATCTTAATGTCCGAAATAATAAAATGGCCAAGGATTTAAACGAGACGTGAGTTGAGATGGCGACGTGAATTTAGACGACGATAATGATGAAGGGAAAAAAAAAGAGGTGGATGAGGGCAATGACGACGACAAGCGACAAGTTTATCACTTGTTAAGCCAAAGTTGCAGACTTGCATAGATGCCTCTGTAAAAAGGAGCACCTTCGTTCCAGACAGAGGCCAAGACGATGTGGACTGACGTTCCCAGATGCTAGCCAAAGATAAGGTACTTTTTCACTATACAGTGGGTTCAAAAGTAAGTAGATAGGTCGCCGGTTAAGTCCAGACAACAACTTGTGGCAATTTGCATAGATGCAACAAAGTGAAGTGTAGTGATATCCATTCTTTTGGGTTATTATGGATGGTTGTGAAAGAGCCAGATAGGTAAGAGTATATATAACTTAGCTTTGTAATTAATTATGTTGGATGTCAAGTAGGAATATATATTTATAAAAATATACACAAAGTTATCTTCTTTTTTTATATATATGGGAAATTATACATATATAATATCATTATGTTTGCTTTATCTTATAATTATAAAATAATTATTAAGTCAACAATATAAATTTGTACCTTTTGAAGAATAAAATGTCGTATGATAAGAGATGTGGCAAGTTGTTGATGATTTCTTGAAAATTCTGAGAAAAAAAGACGCTTGGAAAAACAAGAAGCTTCTTATAAATTTCATTTGAAAAATATGCAAATAAAGGAACAAAAAAATTATATTGTAGGCAGATTCAAACGACTTTTAAATACCCTGTGGCAAAATAACAAATTATTCTGCCACCAACTCACTTAATTTCATAAACAATTTTTTATGCAAGAATAACAAAATTATTTAACCAATATTTAAAACATTACTATGCATTAAATAAAAACCTAATCATAAAAAAAAAAAAAACTTTTTGTTATCTAGCCAAAAATAATAAAATTATTATAATCACGTTTATTATTTAAGTTTTGTATCTTATAATTATTTTACAATTTTAAGTGGCAAATATCCATATAAAGTTGATATTAATTATTGATATTGATTGTTAGAAGCAACTGATATGTATATAGAATAGATATCTAAATATCTTAATTTATAAAACTGAACAAAAATCTTTGTGAAATTCCTAAAAATATATATACAAATTTATAATTTATAATCTATTGTTATGATAATTTACTTATATCAATGACAACATATATAAAAAAAACGATTTCAACTTTTTTAACTTAATATCATTTAGTATTCAGCAACATTAGTTGTTTATTAAACTAACTTCTTGGCCATATAAAGCACTTCCATGGGAATTCATATATATATATATATATATCGTTAATTCAAATCTAATTTTTTTTGGTGAAATCGCCTCTAATTGGAGTTCACACCTTTTGTGGGTCTTAATCAAATGGAAGCCATTTAACTACAAATATTTACTCACATGATTTTCTATTTTCCATTCACAAACTCCATTAGCATGCAGTTTGAGTGCAGCTTTAACTTCATTATGATCTTTAACTCGTACTTGTTGCCAGCTTGAGACTTAGTTTAACTGTTACAAGCTTGTTCTATAAACGATATGGGGCACAATCTAACAATATCTGGCCACTAGGCTATATGTATATATGTATTTATATAGTATGTATGTATGTATGTACATTCACTTCACTTGTATGGAAATAATTATTACCCAATTTAAATATATAACTTTGCATTTAATTTTGTTACAATGAAATAATACATTAAATATTGGTGTAATTTTTAATTTGTGGTTTAAATTTAAATTTTTACAACAAATCTTTTGCTTGTTTCTTTTGTTTTGTTGCGTTTTTACACCTTTACACAATTTTGCATATTTATTTAATGGAGCGTAATTTATTTTTTTTTTTTTTTTATTATTATTATAATTAGTACTCTCTTTTACTATATTTTCTTTTTTTTTTTTTGAAGCCAATCAGCTGTTAAGTAGCAGTAAATAACTTTATAAAGCGGCAAAGCGACCGTGCAACATGGACAACCCGCATGCGATGAAACTCGTTTGTGACTGAATTCAGTTAAACAACAAAAAACTTTTGCTAACTTGGCCCGCGTATGCTGGCTATAATATAAAAAGTTCGAAGCGAACATGTTGCAGGGCAGCTGCCATGGCTCCAACCGTGTGGGTGGGCAAGCTGTTGCTTTACACTCGAAGAAAAAATATTGTCGCCTCATCAAAGTGAAATGGAAATTAAAAAAAAAAAAATCTTTGTTCTTTTTCATCTAAGCTTATTTTTTTAAGTATAAGTTCTAAGTGATTTGAAAAGGGTTTCAAATATTATGTTTTATTTTGTCATTTTTTAGAGTTCAAAAATTTACTTTGTTTATTTAAACCATTAATTTTTTAAAAATAATAAAATTAAGCTAAGTCTATCTTCACTTAAACCATATGATTAATATAAATTAAAATACATATTCAGTTTTTAAGTTTCAATTTTGAACAGAAAATTACAATTACGATAAGGTCTAAATACATATTCGGTATTTTAGAAACTTACTAAACAAAGGACTAAAATATATTTAAATTTATAAACTTTATCTTTTCTTAGAAAGACGATTAAAATTAACTTTAAATACATATTAAAATTTACAATTTCATGTTTATATAGAAAATTACGATTAAAAGCAAATTTAAGTTGAAAATTAAATTTTTTTTGAAAATCTATGCATATAAAGTTTTAAATTTTAAATTTTTTTTAAGAAAAGAACAATAAGGATTAATTAAAAATACAAATAGAGTATTAAAATGTTAATTTATTTAAGAAACTTTCGATTAGTATGAGACTTATCTCATGGATTTTTAAATCCATTTTTAGTTTTTAAACTTAATTCATTCTGAAAAATTACGATTAAGGTAAAACTGTATTGCATATTAAGGTCTTAACATCAAGGATTAGATAAAAATAATTTTTTTATTTCAACTTTTAATTTTTTCTAGAAAATTCCGATTAGGAGAAAGTTAAAATACATATCAAAGTTTTAGTTTGGAATTTTGATTTCCAGAAATCTAAATTGGATTCTAAAATGATGAAATTTTGATAGGGAAAGGGTTTTTCGAGTCGTTACTGTGTAGGTATATATCTATTTACGAGTCTTATAGTTTTTTTTTTCTTCAGTTTTTCAAGCATTTTGAAAATTTAAAGCTATTTACATACTTATTATATATTTGATACTTTTCGAAATACTGAATTGTTTACAGAACTACTTTTTAATTCACGAATCCAATACCTTTTTTGAGTTTTTTTAGACACCCAAAACTATATATATCGATTATAGTCTTATATAGTCTCTATCATAATCATGTTGTATTATTTGGAGTAAACTTTGTTTTTATATATTATAATAATATAACTCACCTAATCGTTAAATTTTAAATAAACCCCAAAACAAGTTATAAGATTTAACGCATATTTCAAACTAAAGACAAATTCTTTAAAATTTCCTTTTAAAAACAATTTATTTAAATTTCTTTAGGTTTTTTTAAGTGCATGTTGCATGTTGCTTGTATTAATTGCAACATTTACTCGTTTTATTCTGTCGCCCACTTTAGAAAGACAAATAAAGCAAAAGTTGCTGTAATAAGTGAAGCTGAAGCAGACGCTACTGTCTATGGGGCAAGAACGCCTACTTAGAAGAACTGTCCAATTGCGTCCAGTTAGACAAGCACTCGCCTTGTTAACAGCCACAAGACGGAAAAGAAACGTTTGGAGCAGTAGGGGATCGACTCCAAGTAAAAGAGCAAAAGAGAGAGAGAGAGAGAGAGAACTGAGACTCCCCCGAAAGCATTTTGCATTTTATTTACATTTCAGTTGCGCCGTTAAAAAGGCGAATGATTAAGCAATAAATTCACACCAAAAAACCAATGTGGAAAAAATGAGCAAAAGAAAAGCAACTACGACGATTTCCTACTCCTCCTTGTGGGTGTTTGGATTTATCAGTTTGTTAACGGTGCTTTTTTTTACGAGAGCTTGTTGGAATGAATTGAAAATTTACCTTCTGGATTTTCCATTTGTATTTACAATTGATTTGCATTTTGAATAATTTTGTTTTCTTTAACTGAAAAGCGGAAGCCATTGGAAATAGTGCGACAAACCAGACCGCAAAGGGAGCAAATATTGTGATTATTCAAATATTGTGATCTTGTTTAGGTCATTGAACGTGGGGAACAATATATTGTTTATTGTAAATATGGCCAACAGGTGTCTGTTACAAAGGCTAAATGGGGGAATTCTACCCTAACAGAAAGCGGTCAAGGTGTAAGAGTTACAGTCTTTGTATAAAGGTTATTGGAATTCTTTTATTAATACAAAAAATGTCAGAATTTTGTAAAACAATGTTTTTTTTTTTTTCTTTAATTTGCATATTTGTATTTGAAATATTTAACGCTTGAATAGAAATAAATTTAAATAAACGTAGGCTAACAATATATAAAAAAATAAAATTTTTGTCTTCTGCAAATTATTATCGTTTAAATTATTATTAATTCAGTTTTGATTACAATAAAACTTGTGTTTTTTGTTTAAATATCGTTCATTAAGTTTTCTGCCTATTCACATTAATAGAATAGTTTGATTGTTCATACTGTTCCATTCGAATATATTTTCCTGATCTTTGAGCCTTCTCCGAAGCTTATCCCAACCTAAAGATTATTTTAATACATAGTTATTCTATGGAATATTTCAAAATTTTTTTTCACTCATTTTAAATTCTTTTTTTAAAGCTTTAAAATTAATTAATGTCGTTTACATTTTTTAAATTCTTTTACTTTTTAAATTTCTTTAAAATTCTTTATAATTCCATGGAATTATTTGAAATTTTTTAAAATTCTAATAAGTTTACTAAATTGTTTCAAATTTTTTAGAATTAATTTCAACTCTTTAAAATTCGTTTGAATTTCTTGAAATTCCTTGAAATTTTTATAAATTTTTTAACTTCTACTAAATTATTTAAAATTCTCTTAAATTCATTTAAATTAATTTAACTCTTTTAAATTCCTTTAAATCATTTTTAATTTATAAATTCAATTAAATTTTTTAAAATTCTTTTAAACTCATTAAAATTCTTTTAATTTCTTTTAACTTCAAAATTCTTTAAAATTCTTAAAAATTCTTTAAATTTCTTTAAAATTGTTAAAAATTCTTTAATATTCTTTAGAATTCTTTAAAATTCTTAAAAATTCTTTAAAATTTTTTAAAATTCTTTGAAATTCTTTAAAGTTCTTTAAAATTCTTTAAAATTCTTAAAAATTCTTTCAAATTCTTTCAAATTCTTTAAAATTCTTTGAAATTCTTTAAAGTTCTTTAAAATTCTTTAAAATTCTTTAAAATTTTTTAAAAATCTTTAAAGTTTATCAAACTTTTTAAATTCTAATTATAAAATTCGTTGTAATATGTTGTAATTAATAATTTCTTTAATATTCTTTAAAGTTTCATATAATTTCGTTTAAATTGTTTTAAATTCTTTGAAATTTTATGAAATTCTTTCAAATTCTTTTTAATTGCTTAATATTTTTTTTTCTTAGTTCTTTTAATTCTTTTAAAATCCGTCGAAATTCTTTTAAGTTCTTTAAAAATTCATTTAAATTATTTCCAAAATTCTTAAACAGAAAACAATAAAAATAATAAAATTAATATATTTAAAATTTATAAAAATAATTTTTAACTTATGAAGTTCTGTGATTGCTTAATTTGGTGAATAAATATTTTTACATTCTAAATGACTTCATTGCAAAGTCAAACTGATTTAATCTCTATTTGGTTTTTATTTTTACTTAACCAAATAACAAAGCTGAACTCAAACCCCGACCCTGACCCCTGGGGCATGTTTTGGGCACGTCGTTGACGTATTGTTTCCACCGATCATCATGGGGCCCAGGTTGAACCCAACTCCAAGACTTGCCGATGATGACTTAATCGGTGATCAGAGTTTTGCATTGGTGGGCGTTACATTGATTTATTATACCAATTTGATACGCACTATTAAAACGGTTTGACTAAATAAAAAAAAATCAGAAACAAACATAGCCAAAGAGAAATGTTTTTCAAGCAAACTAGAAGTCGTAGTTTTAATGCTCTTTTATGTCTAACCTTGTTAAACTGAAATATTTTATAACTATATTAGTGTATATAAAATGTGCGTATTGCATGCATAATGAAGGGACGAAGGTGGCTATGAATTTTGACTCTGAATTCAGATACAGACACGATGAGAAACCAGTTGACTGTGCGACATTCTCACTTTACCCACTTTGCCCCACTGCTTTAATTTCTCGCTCCGTTTGTTGAGACGTTTTTTTTTTTAATGGTTTAAGTGTTGTTGTTGTTGTTGCCGTTGCTGCTGCGAGGTTGAAGTGATGTGTGGGTGGGCGACAAGGTGACAGAATTGAGCCTCTGTGTCCTTGCCTGGGCTCCGGATGATATATCACAACCGTTTACTGTGGGAACAGGTGTGCATTTTGCTTTCAGCCGCTTAACACTGCATTGCCATCACCATCATCATTATTATTTTCATCGTCATCATCCTCATTATTAACATCATGACTACTATATTCATCTTGAAGAGTAAGAAGAACACGCCAGGCATTTATTTATGCACTTGACTTGCATGGCGACCTGAGCAAGCAAGCAAGAAAAGAAGGGCTTTTTGGGTGGGGAGCAGGCGGTTCAAAGGGCAACCCTTAATGAGCATATCATTTTTCACACATACATAGATGCTTGGTTTTACGGCTGCTTTTACTGCTTTCTAACTTTAAGAGCAACTTGAAATTGAAATGAAATTCTACCTGAAACTTCAATCAACCAGCAAAATGGCCCAGAAACTTTTTTTAAAGCACAAATAAGATTCTTGAAACTTCTCTAAAAACTTTCTTTAGGAACCAGCAACAATGATATTTATGACTTATATCGAATACTTAAAAAAATGGTGTGATTTGTGTTTGAAAATTTTTCGTAACTAACACAAAATTTGCAAAAAAAATTGCAATTAAAATTCTTTCAACGCTGAAATATGGTCCAAAGAAAATGTTTCATTTCGTTAGCCCAACTGATCTAGCTCTACCAAGGTGAAAATTTTGCGTTCAAGTTTTCCAAAAAAAAAATTGCCTATTCCCTTATGTGAAAGTTTAGACATATTTTGATTGAATTCCTGTTTATTTTAAATAGTTTGTGAACCTTGACCTATCGATTGAATCAACGCAGTGTCATGTGTATCTCTGAAAGTCTTCTCTCTCCGCCTGCATAATAAAAATTAAGTTTTATTTTTATAACGCGAAATTGTCCACAGATTTGTGAACTCAGCATCACCCAACTACATAGATAGATAATGCAATACTTTGCTATAAACTGACTGGTCAATTCGCCTTAGCTTACTTTTTGAAAGACAGGCCAAGGGAATCAATTGGTTATTAAAGGAGAAGAGGAAGGTGTGAAATATCTTATCGAACAGTTTAATTGAAATACTTCTTAATCTCAACTCCATCACTGGCATCTGGCCATAGTTACTGGAGTGGGAGTTCGGTATGGAGTCGATGTTGGTGTTGGTGTCGAAGTCGTTAACTATGATTTGCAATCCATGCAGAAGGCTAAACCTTGTTACGTGATGCTCCCGCTGCTGTGATGTTCCTCCAGCTGAAGTTATAATGATAATTTCGCATGACGCTCGCTTCGTTCCATCACTCTCTCTTTCTCCCTCTCTCTCTCTCTCTTACTCTCTCTAGAGATTGTAAAATTTTATCGCCAAAACATGACGGGCAAATCAATTTTTATTATTTTATCGTTTCACAGGTTACAAATCGACGCCGTCTAGAATTTTGTTGGATGCAGCCAATCAATACCATAACTAAGTCTACTGACAAGGCAATCCAGTTAACATCATCATCATCATCATCATCATCATTTTTATCATCGTTATGATCATCATTTTTATCATGCAACGTCATCAATAGGGATGTCGGAACAATAGAACTAACCACAACAATGCGTAAAATCATTATCAGTAATTATGCATTGTTCAGTCTCTGGATACAATGCAACAAGGATGAAGAAATGAGAACGAGGATTCAAGCATGTCTGGGTAGTTTCTGTGGCTCATTTTATTTCACTTCATTTTTGATTGATTCCGCTGACTGACATTGGCCTTGAGATGCCATCGGTTCTATTAATAGAATATCGCGTATTAACCACCTACACTCGTCGCCCTTCCAACCACTCAGCATCACCTCTGATAGTTGCTATGATATCTATTTTAAGTTTCTTCAAGATATTAAAATAGAAAATAAAATACCTTGAATTTTAATTAGTTGGCTTAAAATAAATTAGGCATTCAAGTGTTTTTCTCACACAATCTCTTATTATTATCTACTTTACTTAGTCTACTTGAATCCTATTTAAGTGTGTTAGTTTTCAATTTAAAGTTCCCACTAACTTAATGACAAACTCTTGGTTTGGAGAGTAGGTGACTTCATCCGCCTGCCACGTCCTTGTTTTTAGAGTTGTTGGGTAATAAATTAAACTGCATTTGTCTATTTTTGTGGTCATTAGGTACCACTGCAGTTTGTCTGGTTAAGTTCTATATGTAAGTCTCGCCTCCTATTTCTACCCAGTCTCCATATCTTCTAGTTCCAGTTTAGGTTCTCCTTCATTGTAGCTGAAGACAAGTTTTAATGAAGTCTTGCAGCATAGAGTTCCATATGTCTGGTAAAGACGATGAAGACGAAGACTTCATGCGGAAATGGCATTATGAGTTATGTGTCTCTTGTACTGACTTTGTGGAGGATGGCTTAATTTTTGACTCCTTTCTTTGCCTCCTACTCTGACTGAGTGCCTTGCGCCTTAGACAGTGCCTTAGTTCAATTAACATAATTAATGTGCGCGTCTGTCTTTTCTTGTCTGGCTCGGATGGGGTTTTCTTTTCCTCTATCTCCACCATTTCATTCAATATATTCAGCATGGTCTCTTTTTAGTGTCGGGTTTTTCGCTTTTCTACACCTCAATTTGAGATGCTTACACCTTTGGCACTTAATGGTCAATTAACTAAGAAAAAAAATGCGTTTTATGACTAGTCCAAATAAAGTAACCTTCTAGATATGGCAATAGGTATATTCATTGTTTGCCATTGTTTCTGGTTTGGCTCATTAAAAATTTTCAAGTCTAATAGATGGATGTAATGGAGTATAGAACTTCTCACACTTTACTTAATTTACACTAAATTGTTATACTCCCCAAGTTTAATATTACATAACACATTTAATTGCATTGTCAGACTGTACTTCAAGGTCAAGTCCAATGACTTTAGTCGGAGGTCTTTAATTATTTAACAACTCTTGGGTAAAACCATTGTCATCTTATAGTTTTGAATTACCATAATCATATTTTCTTGTATTCCCTATATAGGCGGAAGCAAGATATGCAAAGAATTTACTGTAAGAAACTTTAATTTTTCAATTAAAATTACCGTTAAGTACGAATTGGCGTTATATTAATTTGCATTGAAAAAATATATAAATACCGTTACAAAATTTCTTTATGTTGCATTAACTTTTTAAAAAATTCAATAAAATAACGAAAAGTTAAAAAGCTTTTAATGAAAGCTCAGCGAATAAGCTTTTCAAATGTAAAAGAAATCTAATTTTGCTACCAACCGGTAGAGGACGATGTATTTCATCATTTCTACCGAAAATGTTCTTTTAGATTATTCATTTTTCAAACGGAAATTATCCACAGACATCTAATAAATATCAATTTTATCCATCTCCTAGTGTATATCCTAGTTTAACATAGTTATGTTGTTAAAAAGAATATCCACAAGAAAGCCTTTTGTTTTCTAAAGTTATACTGTTAAGTCGAACTATATGCAGCGCCCACAAGTGGATATTTTTAGAGTATATTTAGTACATTATATTTTTTTTAAATATTAAAAAATATACAAAAATTGTACATTATATATATATATATATATATATATATATATATATATATATTATTATTTAATCAATATGTTTCAACATAACAAACCAAAATTTAGTCAAAAAAAGATTTAAATCACTTTTATTAATTATTGTAAGTGAAAATGTCTATCGTCAATGCATATTCAATTTGCATTTGATAGATTTGTGAAACAAAAAATGATATTCCATTACCCAGGCATCAACCCGATTTCATTTGTAATAACAGAGTCATCAATAATATTCTTAAAACTTAATGTAATGCTAACAACATAGTCGCCCTCTTTAGTCCCACTCTTGTTCTTCTTCGACATTGGTGGCCTGTATTAAATGTTAAAAAAATTATGTTATCATCATCGTGAAATAATTGTAAAAGTCAATACAGCAACACTTACACATCCGCCGCCGCCGCCGCGTACATCAAAACCTCCAAATTTGGAACCATGGAAGCTACCGCCACCACCCATACTGCGTAGAAATTCTGGTACTTCTTGGCCAGAGCCTTCAAGTATTTTAACTAAATCGCCGGCTAAGGCACGATCTTGGTCAGGATCAAAGAATGAAGTGGCACGTCCTTTATTACCAACGCGTCCAGTGCGGCCAATGCGATGAACATAATCATCCATAGAACTGGGCATGTCAAAGTTGATGACATGACTAACATTCTTTATATC